>CM055073.1:13980924-14051544 GCA_029204045.2 Tillandsia leiboldiana
AAATTATTTCAAATGGACGTTAAGAGCGCATTTCTAAATGGGTTTTTAAATAAGGAAGTTTATGTGGCTCAACCGAAAGGTTTTGTAGATCATAAACAACCTAACCATGTTTTTCGTTTGAAAAAGGCTCTTTACGGTCTGAAACAAGCACCGCGAGCATGGTACGAAAGGTTAACAAAGCACCTTTTGGAGAAGGGCTATACTCGAGGGGGAGCTGATAGGACTCTCTTTGTGAAGCATTATCAAAACAATTTCATTGTAGCACAAATATATGTCGATGACATAGTATTTGGCGCAACAAGAGATAACGATGCTTCTAAATTCGCGGAGACCATGGAAAGCGAATTTGAGATGTCCATGATGGGCGAATTGACTTATTTTCTTGGATTGCAAATTAAACAAAATGATGAAGGTATTCACTTGAGTCAATCCAAGTATGCTATGGAGTTGGTCAAAAAGTTTGATCTAGAAAATTGTAAAGATTTTCCGACTCCAATGGGAACTAGCCACAAGGGACTTGGAAGTGAATCACATAGTGAGAATGTAGACGAGAAATTGTATCGAAGTATGATTGGAAGTCTACTTTACCTCACGGCTAGTCGCCCGGATATATCTTTTGGTGTTGGGATTTGCGCGAGATATCAATCAGCACCAAAGGAGGTTCACCTGAAAGCGGTGAAAAGGATCATCCGGTATATCAAAGGATCAATTAATTTCGGAATTTGGTATCCTATGGGAACAAGTTTGGATATTGTTGGATACTCAGATGCCGATTGGGCAGGATCAGTGGATGATCGGAAAAGCACGAGTGGTGCATGCTTCTATCTTGGCCATTGCCTTGTTGCATGGCATAGTAAAAAGCAGAACTGCATAGCACTCTCGACTGCCGAAGCGGAATACATTTCAGCTGGAAGTTGCTCAACTCAACTCATTTGGATGAAAAGCGTACTGAGCGACTTCCGCATTTCAGCATCTTCGGTAACAATACTTTGTGACAACACTAGTGCTATTAACATTTCTAAAAACCCTGTGTTGCACTCTAGAACAAAACATATTGAACTTAGATATCATTTTCTTAGAGAGCTAGTTGAATCAAATACTCTTCAACTCTCATATATTTCAACTGAGGATCAATTAGCTGACATTCTAACAAAACCTTTGGATCAAAAACGTTTTATTCATTTACGAAAAGCAATGGGGATGCTTTCCTTGAAATAATCTTCTTTTTGAAATCCTTGCTTAGGATAGGTTTTGTATTTGTTTTTGTTTTGTTCATTATCTATGTTTGTACATAGGACATTAATTGAGCATAAATCATAATTGACTTTAATTGCATCTTTTCGCACATTTAGAAATTTATTATGCTTTTGCCATCATAATATTTCACTGTTGCAATGATCATTTATGTTAATTAAATCATCTTCTAAAGTGATCAAAGTCAATTTCTCTCTTTATGATCTCTTGGTATAGTCATTATCTTATTTGACTGCTTAGTCGAGTATGAAATCGAGATCAATATTTGGTTGAATACTTTATATCTTAAATAATTGATAGCCAATTGAGGGGGAGTCATAGAAAAGGTAAAATGCTCAAAAGATGTGGAAAGAGTTACATCCCAATGAGGAGTGTGAAAACTACCACCACATGGAGGAAAGAGCTACCACCTCGGTCGTCCGAGTATTGTGTGCAGCTACCACATGTATACCAAGCATGGTTGTTCAAATTTTTGATTAAGTAAAATGCATGTTGAAATACTTGACTCTGTCAAATTTCAAGGTTGGTATAAGGTGGGTTTTTAAAGAAAGATGCTCAAAGAGCCACTCTCTTCAACAGATTGTCTAGATATATTATCTACTATATTTGGGATTTCAAACATCTATTGATCTTTGTATTTCATTTTCTTTACTGAATTGATGATTTGATAAAGGCATTACTCATAAGATCAAGTTAGATGTGATTGAAGGTGTTCAACTTTAAGGGATTTAATTTTTGTAAATTTTCGTTTCATTTTTGGATATTATTGATAGATTTGGCATAATCTAATTCTTGTTGTATGAAACGATGATTTTTGTTTAAAGTTGATACACATTTGTGCTTACAATCTTTTTCTGGTTTTTCTTGAATTTCTCTGAAATTTTCTAAAGAAAAAGTTGGGGCCGATCCGGATCGGGCTAGGTGATCCGGATCCCGAACGCAGGAATTCTTCTGCGGGCTGACGATCCGGATTGTATCTGCCGATCCGGATCCCGAACGCAGTTTCTTACTGCGGGTAGCCGATCCGGATCGCAGTTATGAACTGATCCGGATCGCGGCTAGGTTTTATAAGGAACGAAAGGGGTTTTTGATTTCTTTACTCCAATCTTTTGTTCCGAAGTTTCCAGAGCCTCTCTCTCTAGATTTCATCCTTCCTGGAAGCTTTCAAACTCAGGTTCTTCAACTCCAAGTAAGTTTTATTGATCAAAATCTCGGTTTTTCACAGTTTTTTCTCTTTTCCTCCTCAAACGTGATGAATTTCTTGGATCAACTTTGTTTGTGGATGGTTTTTGATCAAATTTCTTTTGAAATAAGAACTCTGGGTAGGTTAGTTTTGATTATATGCTAGGTATTCTCCTGATTAACGGATTTTTAGGCTTCGATTTCTAAAATTTCGGTTTTAGGGCATATAATAAGGATTTTCGAAAATCATGCAATTGATCTATTTTTAAAAGTCCTTTTTCAAAACTAATTTGATTCTTAGTCTCTCTACATGATAATGATTCTTTGGATACAATTTTTTTAATTTTTGAAAACTAAGAATTTTTGTGTTCTTGAGTTGGTCTACACAGGATTCCTTTTCTCAAGAAACCATTAGTAATGGTGATCACTTGGATTGTCTTTCTACTTGCGGCTATGGTTCATACAAGAGACACCGTCAAGCCCAAGAGGGCTAAGAAGGCTAAGAAAGCGAAGAAAGCTAAAGATGATTCCGATACAGAATCTGAAACGGAATCAATTGACTGGGATGAACTGCAAGTTGAAGCAACGACTGTTCCCACTGCTTCAAAGGGAAAAGCGCCTGCGGAAACATCGAAGGCTCCGCCTACTGCTGCTGAAAAAGGGAAAGCTCCAATGGGAGCTAACTTAAACATTCCCTACGTCATCTGGTCAAGGATGGCACGATATGTGGAGCAAGCTCATCCGTCAGAGAGACTACCTTTTCCAATGATCATCATGCGCATTCTTCGCAAATTTAAAGCTGACACAAATGCGAGTTCCTATCTGCACAGTCTAGGAACGATCAATGACACAACAATTGTAAAGTCTCTTTCGACGAAGCCAGATGAACCTTTCATACCTCTTCACCGGCAACGAGAACAACGACAACAAGCAACAACCTCTGCACCGGCAGCAGCTCCTCCAGTTCAACCAGCACCTCCGGCACAAGAAGCACCACAATCAACTTCTGATGATGATGCTTCTGTTACCTCAATCTATAAAGAACAGCAAAGGCTCTCCAACGAGCAAGAACGTATATCAAATGAACTGATTGAGGTAAAGGAAGAAATAAAGAAGGTAAATAAAAATCAATCAGCAATGAACAAGCGAATAAAGAAGATTTTCCAAATCCTCGGCTGTGTCAGTTCAGACGAGTCTGAATAATCCGTATCCTTCTAATTTCTATTTATTATGCATATGCTTAAATCCTTCTGTTGTGCAGGTTTTTGAGTTTTAATTTGAGTTTTTAGTTCTCGAACTTAAACTGTTAACCATTCTCTCCACTTATGTAATTTTTGGCTTTATTTGTGACAAAAAGGGGGAGAGAGTTTAGAACAATGAGAGAGTTTAGAACAATGATTGAACAATGATTGTGAAAATCTTGATGATGAAGATTTTGTATACATCAAGGTAAGTATGATCTCAACCTCAACTTTGGTTTTCATCTTGTGATTGTTTGCATGTCTCGACTAACTATTCGACTAACTATTTGGGCATGTAATATAACTAACAAGTTGATGTTGGACTAACATTTTGACATTTGGTTTTTGAATGCATAGAAGATATGTTGGTTTTTAACTTTGATTCTCTTACATATCTGAATTCTCAAATGTCATGGTGATTAGATAAACTCTATCTCTGTACTAGGTTTTGTATGCTAAATATTCTTGAGGTATCTAACGATCTCTTTTTGTCAAGAATAATTTCTTTGTGCAGAGAGTACAGATGTCTAAGTCTAGAGTCTGTTTTAGGAGTTTATCTCATGTTTTTAAAATTTTTGGATCTCCATTGTAAATTTTTGTTGTATGGTGATAGCAACAAAAATATCTTTTTGAATTTTCTTTAGTGGATCTATGTTTTGTCACGAAACCGCCAAAGGGGGAGATTGTTACGGAATTTGAGTTGGCGTAGTTTCGTGAAAGTCTCAAGTCTTGAAGATTGAAGGTGAAGAAAGTTGGATCATTTAACTCAATCTCAAGAAAGAAGAATTCAAAAGGATCAGGTATGTTTAACTAAATATTTTGTGTGATCCGAATACTTCTTGTAGTGTAGAAACACTTGGAAGAATCTTTCATTGCATAAAAATCAAAAACTGGACTTGGGACATGTTCAGGATCCGGATCAGGTTGTTCGATCCGGATCCCGAAGGTGGTTCGTTCAGACATCAGTTCAATCCGGATCGTAGTCTCTTGATCCGGATCCCGAACAGTGAGTTTACCATTTTCCTTGAACGATCCGGATCATGCTTCGCAATCCGGATCCCGAACGTTGATGTTTGGTAAACTGTATGAACGATCCGGATCGTGCACTTCGATCCGGATCCCGAACCTTCGTTTTTCTGGAACTGGCTGTCTCGTTACGACGATCCGGATCCTAGCTAGTCCGATCCGGATCGCCGTCCGTGAAATTTCCAGAAATGTTAGGTTTTTGATTCTTATCTCCTTCCTAGGGTTTCTAACCTATAAATACACCCTATGACTCTTTTTCTAGGGTGGAATCCACATAGTCTTTAGCCGTCATTTTCATATACCATTTTATACGGCTATAGATCCACATATAGAGAAGAAAGGAAATCATTAGAGAATACTCTATGTTTCTTCATCTATATTGATTAGTTTGATTCTAGGTTTTCATACTCACATCTCGAGTTGAATCAAACTAATGAATACTTAGATGGTATTTCCGATCTATCTTTGATCTAAGTATTCGGCGGATCATCACCACCCAAAACAACGATTTACCCCAAAAATCGGCGCGTGGATTCGCGTGTCCTTGTGGATTCAAGGTTCAACCGCTCTCGTGGATTCGGAGCGAGGCACGTTCGTGGATTCGAAGGGTGCTATTGGGTGAAGACCGTGGATTCGGTCGGACGTCGTGGATTCGACGTTGGACGCCGTGGATTCGGCGTTGGGCGCAGATCGTGGATTCGAGAAGCGTCGCGGAGCGAGCGGAGAAGATCCTCTAGGAGCGTATGGAAAAGGTTGAGTCGTAAGTGTGTACGGTAAATCACCTTGTACGTGTTCTAATTCTAGTGGATTTCTGCCGTGTTATCGGTCCCGTGGTTTTTTACTCCGGTGATGGAGTTTTCCACGTAAAAATCTTGCGTATTATTTTTTATTTCCGCATTGGGTTTTATCGCAATGATTTTTTGAGTGTTTATACGTTTACACCTATTCACCCCCCTCTAGGTGTTTTTTCCCCTATTTAGATCCGTATTACATATAACCCAACACCTACGGCGGCGCTGGGACTCGGGGATACCCCCTTTGGTTTCGAGTTCCTAGCTGTTCTCCTATCGGAGTGGTCTTGTATGTCGCCTCCAGGATTCGATGTTTTGGAAAGTTTGTCAGACCAGGTGTGTCGCCTTTGGGGCGCCGGTGCTATTCGAGTTGTGGATGTTGGTTCACTTCGGCTTTGTGTGGATCCCCGGGAATTTGATGAAGTGACCATCTGGGGCTAGCACCCTTGTCGAGCATGGAGGATTTGATTTACCAGCTGTAAGGGCCCCGGGTCTTCTTGAAGGTTGATTTGCAATCTGGTTTTCTCGACTGCATATGGCTGTGTGTTGATGCCGGAGAGTTGGGGAATTGCTTCTACATCCCGACGGTTTAGAGATTAGAGAGCAGAGTCTACGGGATCAGTTGCGGGACTTATATTGGATACCTTGGGAGTACAGAGGTATGGGGATCAAGCTTTTGTGTCGATGGACTTGTGGTTGGATTATCTGAGACCCTGGGAGGAGCGGATGCTTGTACCGATGCAGACTATTTGGTAGCTCGAGCGGTTAGCCCAGCTGTACTTGGATGAGGTGGTGCGGTTTTTCTAGAATGCCCGCCTCTATTTTGTTCTAGTTAGAGACCCGAGGGTTGTATCGCGTCTCTGGAGGAGGTATTAGACAGCTTTGGGAGCTTGAGTGGTGGATGATTGGATATTTACCCCCTCTACTTGGTTGAGGTTCCGGATTGAGGGATGACTTTAGTTTCGAGGACGAAACTTTCTTTTAGTGGGGGAGGATGTGATGACCTGGATCTCCGCATAGCTGTTGCTGTGCGTTGGGTGGCTTCTGGAGGCCTACGGGGTGCGTTGGAGGTGTTTGTGCACCAATTGGACACAAGTGGCGGACTTCGGGCTTAATGGATCACGTGGGTGATCGGTGGACTCCGTCGGATCTTTAGAAGTGGTTTTGCGCGAAGCGGATATTAAAAATGGACTCAGCGCGAAGTTTGGACCAAGGAACACCTTTCCGGATGCCTTCGGCAAATTTTGGAGTTGGAATTTGGCAGAATGGACATCAAATTCGGATTTAGCGCGCGAAAACGGTCAAAACGGACTACCCACTTGTTATTTTTGAGCACCGGTTACTGTTCACGCCGGAACAGTAACTCCGGCCGCCGGCGGGCGGCGGCGGCGGCGGCGGGCAGCGGCGGAGCACGGCGGACGGGCTCGGGCAGGCGGCGGAGCGGCCGCGGGCAGCGCGCGGTCAGGCGCGCGGGCGCGCGGGCAGGCGCGCGGTCCACGGGCCATCGTACACCAGGGGTTGGACACGTGGCTTGTTGGGGTTGGTCGGTGCAGTGGACTTGGACCACGGTGCAGGCGGGCGTGGTGCATGGACCGGCGGGACACGTGGCTTCTTGTGGTTGGTGGGCTCATGGAGGCTGGGTCCACGGGGTGCACCGGGTGCCTCGGGTTCCGTGCCTGGCAGGGGCGCCAGGCGGCGCGTCAGGCGAGCACGTGGGCGCGGCAGGCGGGCGCTGACCGGGTGCGCGCCACGTGTCGACGTCCGCTGGTGGCCACGCGGCGCAGCGGGAGTGGTGGCTCCCGCTGTTGCCTGTTTTGTGGGCGACGTGGAGGCCTGTGGGACTTCCGGGCGCGCACAGTGTTGGGCCGGGCCCAACACTGTAGCCGCCCGAAAGTTCGGAGCGCCCGGAAATAGGGACAGGATGGGTATTATTAGAATTGTTTCTTCCTTCCTATAAATAGGCCGAGTTCAACTGAAGAGAGCTTCTTCCCTGTTCATCCTTTCACTGTGCAACCTTCATGAGATTTCCCCCTCTCCCTGGGATGGATCCATCTGCAGATTCTAGGATTTTTCGGCGGCACGCATCCCGAGGTTTGCATTTTTTCGGTGCGGCGCGACGCTCGTTCGTTTGTGGTCTTCTTCGTCTCGTTTTGGTGCGAGGACTCCCCCGGCTTACCCCTAGCACCTTTTTCTGTGATTCTTGTGCCGTTGGCTTCACGACAGGTAGGGCTACGTTTTCCATGTTTACTGGTTTTTCCCATTCCGAGCTTTTCATGGGTTTTTTGGATCATCTTGTGACCTCATTTTCTGGGGCGGAGTTTTGGGACAGCGGTGTAGTATTTTGGCGATATCTTCGCGCTCAGGGATCGGATTGGGGTGAGTCAAAAGGCGTTTTGCATTTACACATCACGAGGAATATCCCCAAATTTTCTTGGAATTTTCTGAATATTTTTCGAAGGTGAAAAATATCTGTGTACAGAAGTTATTGCTACAGTTTTTTTGAGCAGTTTATTTCGAGGTGGTTCCCTTGTTGGATTTGTTTCTCAGTGTAGGAAACTCAGATTTGAGCGTGCAGGTAGTCGTTTCGACGGGTTCGTCGCGAGGATCTTGACGGTATTTTTCTTGGATTTTTCCAGGCACTTCTCGCAGGTAAAAAAGGGAAACATTGGACTGTTGTGTTTGGGACAGATTTTGTGTGAGCATTGTATGTTAATTATGTATGCTCTTTTGGGAATTTTGTACAGTGATCGCGGCGGCTTATCGGTTTGGGCGAGAGCACTTTTTTGGACTTGGAATTAGCGATCGAGGTGGGTGGTTGTTGCTTACCTCTGCTTTGACATGCTCACTAGGAATATTAGAGTGATCCCTTTATTTGGACATGCATACTTAAGTGATATAAAATTGTGAGCCTATCATATGGAAATTACTATTGTGGATATCTGATAGTGGTTGGGACTTATACATGTTGGTATGGATGGAATGTTAGCGTTTAACCTTGCATGTGGATTGGAATATTTATTTTGGACTTTATGATCATCCTGTTAGTGGTTGGTACTATTTGAGGACTTTATGACATGCATAGGTGGATAGTGATGCTTTATCATGGAACATGGATTATAGACATGTGTGGTTGGATAATGTTTTAGCATGATGGTTATATCTATGCGGGTTATTAATTGTTACACATGTGGAACCACTATTGGACACCTTTTCCTCTATTTCTTTGAGAACACTTGCATGCTTGTTTGGACATCTAGATAGGCCATCTTTTATTGCTATACTTTCATGCTGGAACTTGACTTAGGAGAAACCTTGTTTGCTTCTTTCTCATTTTCGTTAGTCAGGTGGTTTTTGTTGCTCGGGTTTGAGCAGGGGTTTGGGATACTGTAGCCGGGGCCTGGATTATGGATCATGGGTTTTGGCGGCGACCGCGGATATTGGGCGGTTGACCGGATGTCGGTTATAGGACATCGGTGATAGGGCATGATTATGGACTAGAGGGTTTTGTGGCAACCGCGGATAGTAGGCGGTTGACCAGATGTCGGATGTGGGACATGATTGTGATTGTGGGTTATTCCGGCGACCGCGGATATTGGGCGGTTGACCGGAGGTCGGTTGTGAGACTTGGCTGTTGATTGTGGGGTATTGCGGCAATCGCGGATATTGGGCGATTGACCGGATGGTTACGTTTGCATCAGATTGGGGATCAGTTTTCTTTTAGTGGAGGGTTGTGTTCCACTAGGGCTTTATAGTTGTGATCCGATCCTGCTTTTATCACTCCGGCGCGGTTATTGCCCGGTGATGCTCTTATCACACTGGCGTGGTTATTGCCCGGTGATGCTTTCCTCGTGTGGGTCGCTCCCCTCGAGTTCCCCTCCGGAGGCCGGGGCCAGACAGTTATGGACAGTTTTGCTATCACATCGGCGCGGCTTATTTGCCCGATGATCAGGGCGGCAGCAGGAACTTTGCTATCACATCGGCGCGGCTTTCTTGCCCGATGATGAGGGCGGTACAGATTGGGTTCATCTGGGACGGTTGGTTATTGTTGCTTACGGTTATTCCATTCTAGGACTGTGTTTTAGAGGCATAGTAGTGGTAGATTTCCCTTTTTCAGCGGTTTCATTTCTTACCACTCTTCTTTCCTTTTTGCCTCTGGTAGACCTAGTGGGTGTGTCAGAGTTTGAGGTTTTACCCACTAGGGGAGGCTACTGGTTTACTAGTAGTTCTCACCCCCATTCTTCTTTCCTCTTTTTCTTCTTCCTTGTTTTGCAGTGTCTTCTGTGGGTGCTGCTGGGCTTTCAACGGCGGGTCGAGGAGAGAGGACGGCTGAGTAGGTAGATCTCGAGGCAGGATGAGCGAGTTAGCTGGACTGTTGGTGTACCCAGGTTTCCTCAGACGGTTGTACTTTTACATTTGGGACTGGCTTTTGCCAGCAGGTTGTATTTACTTTGGTGAGCTGGGAGAGACAGATGTATCATTTATACAGATGTATTGTTTTTTATTTCCAGCTTCAGTCTGAGATGTATTAGTTTTAGTTCAGCTCTGTTTTTATTGCTCTTTTATTATTATCTCTTATATCTGAGCAGGTTTGGCGCTTCGTGTACACGGGAAATACCGTGTGCACGGCGGATCTGTAGACGGGCCCGTGTTCTGGTTTACACCCGGGGCGTGACAGCTTTGGACACTCATGATTTTAGTAAACCAGAGTTTTCCTTCCGAATTCCTAGGGGTCGCCGGAGCTGATTCTTGTTTGATTGGGCGAAGGCGTCACCCCTGGGAGTTTGGGAAACAAACTTGTTTTCAACTGATTTTTCTCAAGAACTAAAATCTATAAAAGTTGGTTTTCTCAATTCAAAACGGCTTTCAAAAAGAGCAATTTTATCCTCACCCCTAGGGGGTTGAGTGAAAATGATATTTTACAATAAAGGTCAGCTTTTTCCTTAAATCCCTCCCTCGACCGGGGAGAGTGATCTGGGTTCTAAGGCTCTGATTTCCTTCTTGGGTCGAAGACAATGGGAGATTACGCCTATAGCATGTTCTTGTCTGATTGGGGTCATAGGTATTAGTTTCCCGGGGTTTTCGGACTCTTTGCGGTTTTGGCTGTGGAGCATCTCCAGCCCGTGAGTTTGTGTGTTGAGATAGTTTCCCACTTTAACCGAGAGGGGCCGAATCCCTGAACGGTAAAGGATCGAGAAACTTCGATAGGCTGAGCCTAGAGTCTTTTCTTGTTTGATTGGGGTTCTAGGCACTGGTCTAACGGGATTCTCAAACCTTTGCCGCGTCAGTCGGTTCTTCTCGCCTATGAGTGGGGTGTCGTTGTGGGAGCCGCTTGGAGTGACGGGGTCCCAGCTGGGTAGTACTTTCCTTTAGTGAGTTAGTGTTGTGAGCTTGAGTCGTAGAGGGTTCTCCGACATAGCTGTGAGAGTGTTTGGGCTATTCATATTTGAGTCGAGGTTCTTTTCCGACTGAGTTGTGCTTTTGAGGTCGTGTTACCGATCTGTTTGATCGTGGATTATAGCTTGCTGAGCCTGGCATTTCATGCCAGTTATGAGATACTTGTGATACTTGAGTTCGTTGGGGTCGCTCCCCTCGAACTACGCCCCGGGTGCGATGATGATACCGAGCCTGACGAGGCTGCGATGATGCGACTAGTTGATACACTAGAGTTCGCTTGAGATCTCTGATAGTCCGTGTGGGACACCCTACGTAAGACCAAGTCCTGTTTGGACGTAGTGGCAGTAGAGGAGCGCAGGCTTGACTTTGACTGGACCCTATGAGGCAGTCATAGAGATTGGGTGTTATGTGAGAGAGTATGCATATCATGTGTCATAGTTGAGTTTTCCGTTGAGCATAGTACTTATGACATATTGTCAGCAGTGAGTGGATGCATACCATCATCTGAGTTCTTTTTCCTATTGAGCATAGTAGATAGAGGCATGATAGCTGTAGATACTTTTCCAGCTTACTTCCTTATCACAGTCTTTTTCTGTTATCTTATGCCTCTAGTAGACTTAGTGGGCAGACCGTGGTTCTTGGAGACGGTACCCACTGAGAACTACTGTAGGATGTAGTTCTCACACCCTCTGTCGGTGACAGGTTGCTGAGGCCTTTCTTCTGTTCCTGCCCGAGCTGGCTTGACGGACCGAGGACAGGGAGTCGCGAGATAGTTCCCTACCAGCATTGTTTCTTTAGAGTGAGGTAGATGTACCATCCCGGACTGTGGGAGCTTGATTATGTATTGTTGTATTTCCAGATTTAGTTATCTCCCCTTTTGGACTTGTAGATGATGTATAGGTGGATTTCTATTTGTATCACCGTGTATTTGGGGAGATGGACTTGTATTTATTTTCAGCTTTATAGTAGTGAGATTTTATTTTACAGCTTTCTTATCCGCTTTGATATCTGTGTAGCTGTAGTTCTATCTTCTGCAGGTTAGACGCTTCGTCTGTACGGCAGTTTCCGTACAGATGGCGGATCTGTTAGCGAGCCCGGGTCGCAGTTTCGACCCCGAGGCGTGACACAACAAACCTTCCAATATCTCTTTTCATGCCGTTCCACCAGAATTGTGCCTTCTAATCTCTATACATCTTAGTTCCCCCAGGGTGGAGGGTGTAAGGTATATAGTGAGCTTCTCTCAAAATCAGCTCTCGAATCTCTAAGTCCACGGGCACACAAAAGCGGTCCCTGTACCTAAGTACTCCCGCTGCATCAACAGAGAAGTCCCCACCCTGACCATGCCGAACCTGGTCTCTAATCCTCTCAAGATAGGGGTCCACACTCTGTTTCTCTCTAATCCTGTCCAACAGAGTGGGCTGCAAGACCAAAGACATGAGTCTTGCAGAATCCCCAAGGGACACAACCTCAATATCAAGTCGCCTCAACTGCTCCCTCAGTGGTATCTGCTGAGTAATCAATAAGCTCAAAGACTGCACTGCTCGCCTACTCAAGGCATCCGCGACCACATTGGCCTTGCCGGGATGATACTGTATGCTCAAATCATAATCCTTTAACGGCTCTAGCCACCGGTGTTGCCTCAAATTGAGCTCCTTCTGAGTGAACAAATACTTCAGACTTTTGTGGTCGGTAAATATCTCACAGTGCTCACCGTAAAGGTAGTGTCGCCACAGCTTCAAAGCAAATACAACAGCGGCTAGTTCTAAATCATGCGTAGGGTAATTCTTCTCATAATCCTTTAATTGCCGCGACGCATAAGCGATTACCCTGTCACGCTGCATTAACACACAACCTAAGCCGCTATGGGAGGCATCACTATAAACCACAAATCCCTTTCCCATCACTAGCAACGCAAGAATCGGCGCTGATATCAATCTCAGCTTCAACTCATCGAAGCTCTGCTGGCACTGCTCAGTCCAAACATATCTAGTCCCCTTCCTAGTCAAACGGGTGAGGGGAGTAGAGAGCTTCGCAAAGCCCTCTACGAACCGACGGTAGTATCCTGCTAGGCCCAAAAAGCTCCAAACCTCTGTCACCGTCGTAGGTCTAGGCCAATCCCGAATGGCATCAATTTTCGTCGGGTCCACTGCCACTCCTGCGGCTGAAACCACATGGCCTAAAAATGAAACTTCCCAAAGCCAAAATGCGCACTTTTTCAATTTGGCATACAGCTCCTTGTCCTTCAGAAGTTGTAGCACTATCCTCAAGTGCTCCTCATGCTCTATGTCGCTTCGGGAATACATCAAGATATCATCGATGAACACTACTACAAATCGGTCCAAGTACGGCTGGAATACTCGGTTCATCAGATCCATAAAGGCGGCAGGGGCAGTAGTCAACCCAAATGGCATCACTGTGAACTCGTAATGCCCATACCGTGTCCTGAACCGTCTTGGATACATCCTCGGCCTTCACCCTCAACTGGTGGTAACCGGACTGGAGGTCTATCTTCGAGAAGATCGTAGCTGATCAAACAAATCATCAATCCGTGGGAGGGGATACTTATTCCGGACGGTCACTTTATTTAACTCTCGGTAATCCACACATAACCTAAGTGACCCATCTTTCTTCTTCACAAACAGAATCGGCGCTCCCCACTGAGAAACACTGGGTCTAACAAACCCTCGATCCATCAGGTCTTGCAACTGAGCCTTTAGCTCTCTCAACTCTGCAGGTGCCATCCTGTAGGGTGCCTTGGAGATTGGTGTAGTTCCAGGGACTACATCAATCACAAACTCTATCTCTCGGTCCGGCGGCATAGAAGATAACTCTGGGGGAAACACATCCGGGTACTCACGGACAATAGGGATGTCCTCGAGTCTGGGCATCGCCGTAGGCACCTCTACCACAGTAGCTAGAAAAGCGACGCAACCACGGCTCAGCATTTGTCGTGCTCTGGCGGAAGATATCGTGGCCGCAAACAAAGTGCTCCGGCATCCCGTATAAACATACTCCTCCTGACCCGGCTCACGGAGGGTCACTGTTCTCTCTCTACAATCAATGGTGGCATAATACTGGGACAACCAGTCCATACCCAACACTACATTAAAATCCTGGAGCTGACGTAGGACCAATAGATCAATAGGCAAAATCCAGGGTCCTAACTGCACTGGGCAGGACCGACAACACTCGTCTACGTGCAACACGTGATCTGGAATCTGAACCTCATGTGCACAAGCCAACAGTCCTATCTCTAGCTCATGCAAGGATGCAAATGCTCTACTGATGAATGAGTGTGATGCTCCAGTATCAAATAATGCTCTAGTGCGTGTAGAGGAGATAAGAATAATACCTGCTACCACCTGGTCGGCTGCCAAGGAATCCTCAACCTGAGCAGCGTACACTCGCCCGCTCGGAGGTAGTCGCCTGTCTGGCTGTCGCGATGAAGTGGCACGATCCCCCTGACCAAAACTCGGCGAAGCTCCTACTACCTGCAAAGGCGAAGGAGGAGTCGATGTTGTCGATGGTGCTGGCGACCCTGCTCTCGGGCAAGACCACGCCATATGTCCCGGCTGTCCACAACGGTAACACCGGCCCTGCCGCTGCTCACACTGCTGAGGTGTATAGGGTCCGCCGCAAATAACACATTGATCGGGATGCCTATGCTGCTGCGGCTGCTGCTGTCTAGGCTGCCGAAAACCTCCAGGTATCTGCCTACTCTGAGACCCACGACCCTGAGACTGGAATCATTGTGGTCTCAGGGGTCTCGGTCTACTCGACTGTCCAAAATCCGGCGGCGCTGGACGCTTTCTCCGGAGCTGGTCCCCGGCGCTCCATCCCTCTTTGACATAATCACCGATCCTCGGGCAACCCACCGTGTGAGGACCCGGATCCCCACGACGAGATTACTGGTTGACCAGCAGCTTCTGGAGGCCTATGTGGCGCGTCGGTGGTGTTTGTGCACCAATTGGACACTAGTGATGGACTCAGAGTGTTTAATGGATCACGAGAGTAGTCAGATGACCCCGTCGAATGCTTATAAGTGGTTTTGCGCGCAATGGATATTAAAATTGGGCTCAGCACGAAGTTTGGACAAAAGAACATCTTTCCGGATGCCTTCGGCAATTTTTAGAGGCGGAATTTGGCAAAACGGACTTCGGATTTGGATTCAGCGCGCGAAAACGATGAAAATGGACTATTCACTTGCATTTTTCGGAGCCCGGATGACGTGCACGATTTTCGAGGTAGCTTGGCACTATTCCGGCGGTGGCGGCGGCGGCGGGCAGCGGCGGCGTGGGCTCGGGCAGGCGCAGGCGCGGCGGCGGGCAAGCGCGGGCAGCGCGCCGGCGCGGGCAATGCGCGGGCAGGCGCGCGGGCAGGTGCGCGGTCAACGGGGCCGGCGTACACCGGAGGGCGGACACGTGGCGGGATTTGTTTGGTCGGTACTGTGGACCCGATTCACGGAATGAGGGTGCAGCGCCTCGGGGCACGTGCCCGGCAGGGTGCGCAGGCGGCGCTGGCGCGCGCACGTGCGCGCGTTGACTGGCTGCCGGGCCACGTTTCGGCGTCTGGGGGCGGCCACGTGGCGCATTGTGGGAGGTTGGCGCTCGCTGTTGCCTGTTCGGCGGGTATCGTGGAGGCCCAGGAAGGATTCGTGCCCGCACAGTGTTGGGCCGGGCCCAACACTGAAGCGGCCCGAATCGCGCGGGAGCCCGGAACCGGGGATACAACGATAATTTTTGGAATTATTTTCTGGTGCCTATTTAAGCGATCCAAGCCGCCTTCTTCTCCCTTTTTCCGCCATTTTCGAGCCTCCCCTCGCCACGGTGTCTTCAACAAAATTGTTCCCCTTTGTGTTCTGCATCCTTTGGTGAATTTCTAGGATTTTATGTGGCACGCTTCCCAAGGTCTCCATCTTTACGGCGCGGCGCGACGCTCGTCCATTTGTGTTCCCCTTGGTTGCGTTTCGGTGCGCGAGTTCCCCCGGCCTACCCCGACCACCTTTTCTGGCGATTTCTTTACCGCTGGATCCGCGACGGACAGAGCTTCGATCTAGGTATTTCAGTATCCCCTAGTTTCGCGTGTTTCGAGGAGTTTTTCCATGCTTACTGGGTTTCTTGTTGCTGTGAGTTTTTTCGGGGACAGCAGGGTTGTTGCGTGGAGTATTCCGCGCACGAGCGCCGGATCGAGGCGAGCCTATACACTTTTTTCATCTACTCGACGCGAGGATTATCACCGTATTTTTCTGGGATTTTTCTGAGACTTGCCCGAAGGTATATGTTTTCTCCCTTAACTGTGCATGGAATTACAGTTGTGTTGTTGCGAGGTTGTGAGCACCCTGTGTTGTGGAATTTGTAGCTCGGCCTACGGGGCTCGGAATTTGATGTACAGGTACCCGTTTCGAAGGTCTCGACGCAACGATCACGACAGTATTTATGTTGGATTTTTCTGAGTTCTTTCTGCAGGTGAAAAATCTGCATCTTTGGGACTGTTCCAACAGATTTGTATGTACTTGGATATTTTGGAATAAAAGTGTAACTTTGGACCTTTTGTTGTACCCAGGAAGTGTTACGGAATTTAAGTTGGCATAGTTTCGTGAAAGTCTCAAGTCTTGAAGATTGAAGGTGAAGGAAGTTGGATCATTTAACTCAATCTCAAGAAAGAAGAATTCAAAAGGATCAGGTATGTTTAACTAAAGATTTTGTGTGATCCGAATACTTCTTGTAGTGTAGAAACACATGGAAGAATCTTTCATTGAATAAACATCAAAAATTGGTGTTCGGACATGTTCAGGATCCGGATCAGAGCCAGCGATCCGGATCCCGAAGGTTGTTGTTTCATACATCACTTCAATCCGGATCGCAGCATCTCACGATCCGGATCCCGAACGTTGAGTTTTCGGAATTGTATGAACGATCCGGATCAGACAATCCGATCCGGATCCCGAACGTGTGATTTTCTGGAAACCGTCTTTATTGCTACTGCAATCCGGATCGCCCAAATCCGATCCGGATCGCCGTCCGTCAAATTTCCAGAAATGTTAGGTTTTTGATTCTTATCTCCTTCCTAGGGTTTCTAACCTATAAATAGACCCTATGACTCTTTTTCTAGGGAAGCGAAAATAATCCACATAGCCGTCATTTTCATATATCATCTTATACGGCTCTAGATCCACATATAGAGAAGAAAGGAAATCATTAGAGAATACTCTATGTTTCTTCATCTATATTGATTAGTTTGATTCTAGGTTTTCATACTCACATCTTGAGTTGAATCAAACTAATGAATACTTAGATGGTATTTCCGATCTATCTTTGATCTAAGTATTCGGCGGATCATCACCACCAAAAACAACGATTTACCCCAAAAATCGGCGCGTGGATTCGCGTGTCCTTGTGGATTCAAGGTTCAACCGCTCTCGTGGATTCGGAGCGAGGCACGTTCGTGGATTCGAAGGGTGCTATTGGGTGAAGACCGTGGATTCGGTCGGACGTCGTGGATTCGACGTTGGACGCCGTGGATTCGGCGTTGGGCGCAGATCGTGGATTCGAGAAGCGTCGTGGAGCGAGCGGAGAAGATCCTCTAGGAGCGTATGGAAAAGGTTGAGTCGTAAGTGTGTACGGTAAATCACCTTGTACGTGCTTTAATTCTAGTGGATTTCTGCCGTGTTATCGGTCCCGTGGTTTTTTACTCCGGTGATGGAGTTTTCCACGTAAAAATCTTGCGTATTATTTTTATTTCCGCATTGGGTTTTTATCGCAACGATTTTTGAGTGTTTATACGTTTACACCTATTCACCCCCCTCTAGGTGTTTTTTCCCCTATTTAGATCCTTATTACATATAACCCAACAAGTGGTATCAGAGCGGGAATAGGGTTGTAAACAATGGTTGAAGGTGGAAACATCAACCGACCCCCGTTCTTCGATGGAACAAATTATGCGTACTGGAAAGTGCGGATGAAAGCCTTTTTAATTTCCATCGACGAACGGGTGTGGCAATCAATTGAATTAGGATGGTCTAATCCAACTGAATTTATTGGTGATGTTCACACCTTAAAACCTAGGTCGAAATGGACCAAGGAAGAGTTAGATTCATCTTATTACAATGGCAAGGGAATTAATGCTATTTTTAATGCCTTATCTCAAACTGAATTCTCTCGCGTCTCGGCATGTGAGACTGCGAAAGAAATCTGGGATGTTCTTCAGGTTACACATGAGGGAACTAACCTCGTGAAGATTCAGAAACTGCAAATGCTTACGAGCAAGTTTGACTCTATCTTGATGGCAGAAAATGAATCTTTCACGGACTACTATACACGATTGCAAGATATCGTAAACTCATGTGCTAACCTGGGAGAGAAGATTCCAGAATTTAAGATTGTAAGAAAGATCTTAAGAACTCTTCCTGAACGATTTCGCCCAAAGGTTACTGCCATTGAAACTATTAAACACCCGGACGAAATACGTGTAGAAGAATTAGTTGGTTCATTACAAACTTATGAAATGACATTTACTACTAACAATTCTTCTGGAAAGGCATCCACTTCTAAGTCTTCAGGTTATGCGTTGAAAACAACTAAGGAAGAAGATGCGGATACATCCTCCTCAGACGATGACGAGAACCTTTCTATGGAGGAATTTGAGAAGCAGCTCGCTCTCTTGACAAGGAAGTTTTGCCGCAACTTTCGAAGGGGTAATTCAAGCAAATCTCCATCCTTCGGAAAGTCGAACAAAGGCAAGGGTACTTCAAGTTACAAGTCAAGAAAGCAAGAGAACTTCTCAAAGGATAAGAAAAGTTCAGAAGGACAACTACAATGCTTCAAATGTCGAGGCTACGGCCACATTGCAACGGAGTGTCCCAACAAGTATCCGGCAAAGAAGAAGGCGATGCAAGTCGTCACTTGGGATGACAACTCAACGTCAAATGAGTCGTCTTCGAGTGATGAAGAAAAGAGCTCCACCGCATTCCACGCGTCCGTATCTTCACCCTTCATGTGCTTTATGGCAAGTACATCCGAGTCGTTGTCCAACTCCACTGTTGAAAAGAATGCAACGGACAATGAATCGGATGATTCGGAAGGTGAAGATTTTGCTCTAGCCTACCACAGACTTTTGAGGGATTCAAAGAAAGTGGCTAAGCAAAACAAGAGTTTGAGAGGGAGAGTGCATGATCTCGAAGAAAAAGCAAAAAGAGCGACTTCTCTCTCAAACGCTCTTGAAGTGGAAAGGGAAAACCTGATAAAAGCAAATGTTTCCCTTCAAGAGTCCAATGAGCAACTTGAGAAGGAACATACAAATCTGGTGGATAACGCCAATCACTTCTCAAAGCTCTACAACGAGGCTCGACAGGATAACCTGGAAATGACAAAGACCATTTTCCAACTCAAGAATGACTTACAGCGATTCTCTTCAGGAAGGAGTAAGTTGGATAGACTTCTTGGTCTTGGTCAATCAAATCGGTTCGGCCTCGGATACACTCAAACTGGAAACAGTCCAAGTTCGAGTGGGACAGTTTTTGTGCCTCAGTCGGTATCTCCTCCTCCGACACCGGAATTCAAGACAAACAACGACAACAAACCTACTTCATCCTCTTTGGGATCGTCAAGATCTAAGGTATGTTTTCGTTGTGGTGTTTCAGGGCACATAAGAAGATATTGCAAGACGGGAGTCGAACGTTCATCTCAAACACCTCTTGCAACAACTACCAAAAAGGCTCCTCCCCGGAAATCAAAGCAAAACTTTTCAAATGAAAAGAGACTTGGTAGTTCATCGCGCAAGACGATTTCATCAAGGAGCAACAATCGCTATAACAAGACGCTTTCACCGAGGCATATAACTTCACGACCATTACCGACGCACTCCAAAAAGGTTTGGGTGCGCAAAGGTGAAATTTTCCCTTGTCTTGTTTCCAATGTTTCCTTGCATGCATATGATAGTTCGTCTTGGTATCTGGATAGCGGGTGTTCCCGTCATATGACCGGTGACAAAAATAGTTTTCAAAATCTTGAGAAAATCTCCGGAGGACACGTTGTTTTCGGAGACGGTCGATCTTCCAAAATTGTTGGAAAAGGGACGGTAGCTATTCCAGATGGCCCGATTTTGAAAAACGTCTTATTTGTTGATGGCCTTAAGACTAACCTCATAAGCATAAGTCAACTTTGCGACAATGGTTTTTCAGTTAACTTTTCATCTGTTGAATGCGTTGTAACTGATAAGGACCATGTCTTCTTTTTAAAAGGGGTTAGATTTGAAAACAATTGTTATGTTGTTCCTAATAAATTTTCTGAAAATTGTAACTTAGCCGCTTTGAATAATGAAACTCTTTGGCATGAAAGGCTAGGTCACTTAAATTTTAAGGAACTTACTAGAATTTTAAACAAGGACGTGGTCAAGGGGGTTGCAAAACTTTTATTTAAACAAAACGTTGTGTGTGGTGGTTGCCAAAAGGGTAAACAGTCTAGGACTGCATACAAGAACTTGAACCACGTTGGTACAAAACGGCCCTTGGAACTTTTGCACATGGATTTAATGGGGCCGACCCGTCAACCATCCTTGGGAGGTAAATGGTACATTTTCTTATTGGTTGATGATTTCTCTAGGTTTTCTTGGGTAGCATTTTTAAAAGAGAAAGCTGATACGTTTGACTATTTTCATGAGATTTGCCATCGTATTATGATTGAAAAGAATGAAAAGATCATTCGTGTTAAAAGTGATAGAGGCGGAGAATTCATAAATTCAAAATTCATTGATTTTTGCACTTCAAATGGCATTAAACATGAATTCTCGGCACCCTATACACCTCAGCAGAATGGTGTTGTTGAGCGCAAAAACAGGGTTGTACAAGAGATGGCGCGTGTGATGCTTCATAGCCGGAATTTACCGCTACATTTTTGGGCTGAAGCCGTGAACACCGCTGTCTATGTCATTAATAGAGTTTACTTGCGCCCAGGAACTTTAAATACACCATATGAGCTGTGGTTTAGTAGAAAACCGGATATCAAATACTTTCGTATCTTCGGGAGTCGATGTTACATTTTACGTGACCGCGAAAATCTTGGAAAGTTCGACTCTCGAAGTGATGAAGGGATCTTTTTGGGTTATTCTACGAATAGCAGAGCATATCGAGTATTTAACATTGAATCTAAGACGATCGTAGAATCTATAAATGTTAAAGTAGATGAAGCTTTTCACTTTGGATCTGGAAAATCTACCCTCGATATCTCTCTAGATGATGATTCTCCTGTTAGTGCATCTTCTCATGATAATACTTCCAATATTAATGATGCATCTAATGGCTCTTCTAGTTTATCTGATGTGCAGGAATCATCTCATGTATCTCCGAGTACTCCGTTTCAACAAACGTTACGAATCTCCAAGGATCATCCGGAATCGAACATCATTAGAGATCCACAAGAAGGAGTTAGAACTCGGAAGCAGTTGGTTTGTGGATTCTCTTGCTACGTATCTTTAATCGAACCAAAGAACATAGATGAAGCTCTTCAGGATGACTACTGGATTAAAGCAATGCAGGAAGAGCTCCATCAATTTGAGCGAAACAAAGTCTGGGAATTAACGAAGCCTCCAAAGCAACATAATGTGATAGGTACCAAATGGATCTTCAAGAACAAGAAAAATGAGGATGGTACTATCATCAGGAACAAGGCACGATTAGTTGCTCAAAGTTATTCTCAAGTAGAAGGTATAGACTTTGACGAAACA
The DNA here is from genome assembly GCA_029204045.2 of Tillandsia leiboldiana. NCBI lineage: Eukaryota > Viridiplantae > Streptophyta > Magnoliopsida > Poales > Bromeliaceae > Tillandsia > Tillandsia leiboldiana. Next base: position 14,002,532 of record CM055073.1, read on the forward strand.
TTCGCCCCTGTAGCTAGACTCGAGTCCATTCGTATATTATTTGCTATTGCTTGTCATTTTAAAATCAAATTATTTCAAATGGACGTTAAGAGCGCATTTCTAAATGGTTTTTTAAATGAGGAAGTTTATGTGGCTCAACCGAAAGGTTTTGTAGATCATAAACAACCTAACCATGTTTTTCGTTTGAAAAAGGCCCTTTACGGTCTGAAACAAGCATCGCGAGCATGGTACGAAAGGTTAACAAAGCACCTTTTGGAGAAGGGCTATACTCGAGGGGGAGCTGATAGGACTCTCTTTGTGAAGCATTATCAAAGCAATTTCATTGTAGCACAAATCTATGTCGATGACATTGTATTTGGCGCAACAAGAGATAATGATGCTTCTAAATTCGCGGAGACCATGGAAAGCGAATTTGAGATGTCCATGATGGGCGAATTGACTTATTTTCTTGGATTGCAAATTAAACAAAATGATGAAGGTCTTCACTTGAGTCAATCCAAGTATGCAATGGAGTTGGTCAAAAAGTTTGATCTAGAAAATTGTAAAGATTTTCCAACTCCAATGGGAACTAGCCACAAGGGACTTGGAAGTGAATCACATAGTGAGAATGTAGACGAGAAACTGTATAGAAGTATGATTGGAAGTCTACTTTACCTCACGGCTAGTCGCCCGGATATATCCTTTAGTGTTGGGATTTGCGCAAGATATCAATCAGCACCAAAGGAGGTTCACCTGAAAGCGGTGAAACGGATCATCCGTTACATCAAAGGATCAATTAATTTCGGAATTTGGTATCCTATGGGAACAAGTCTGGATATTGTTGGATACTCAGATGCCGATTGGGTAGGATCAGTGGATGATCGGAAAAGCACAAGTGGTGCATGCTTCTATCTTGGCCATTGCCTTGTTGCATGGCACAGTAAAAAGCAGAATTGCATAGCACTCTCGACTGCCGAAGCGGAATACATTTCAGCTGGAAGTTGCTCAACTCAACTCATTTGGATGAAAAGCGTATTGAGCGACTTCCGCATTTCAGCATCTTCGGTAACAATTCTTTGTGACAACACAAGTGCAATTAACATTTCTAAAAACCCTGTGTTGCACTCTAGAACAAAACATATTGAACTTAGATATCATTTTCTTAGAGAGCTAGTTGAATCAAATACTCTTCAACTTTCATATATTTCAACTGAGGATCAATTGGCTGACTTTTTAACAAAACCTTTGGATCAAAAACGTTTTATTCATTTACGAAAAGCAATTGGAATGCTTTCCTTGAAATAAACTTCTTTTTGAAACCTTTGCTTAGGATAGGTTTTGTATTTGTTTTTGTTTTGTTCATTATCTATGTTTGTACATAGGACATTTGTGACGCCCCACTTCCCAGGGGGTCACCCATCCTAGAACTACTCTAGCTCTAGAACGCTTAACTCTCATGTTCCTCTTGGATCTTGCTACCATCCAAAATGCTATAGCCGGGTTAGAGATTTAGTCCTATTATATCATTTATATAGAGGACTAATCCAAATTCCGGGGGTGTCACATTCTTCCCCCCTTTAAGCCCTGACGTCCACGTCAGGCTCAAGCACACTCACAAGCACCAGGCGATGTGAGACTCGTTTCGCTAGCCTTAGCCGACCTTGTGAGGAGCTGCACTCCACTCACAACGGTCATTAGCCGGGGAGCCTCGCTCTACCCGCTATATAACCCTGGCTCAGCCAAGACTCATCTCACATTTCCGGCTGGTGAATGGCTCTGATACCAACTGTGACGCCCCACTTCCCAGGGGGTCACCCATCCTAGAACTACTCTAGCTCTAGCACGCTTAACTCTCATGTTCCTCTTGGATCTTGCTACCATCCAAAATGCTATAGCCGGGTTAGAGATTTAGTCCTATTATATCATTTATATAGAGGACTAATCCAAATTCCGGGGGTGTCACAACATTAATTGAGCATAGATCATAATTGACTTTAATTGCATCTTTTCGCACATTTAGAAATTTATTATGCTTTTGCCATCATAATATTTCACTGTTGCAATGATCATTTATGTTAATTAAATCATCTTCTAAGTGATCAAAGTCAATTTCTCTCTCTCAATGATCTCTTGGTATAGTCATTATCTTATTTGACTGCTTAGTCGAGTATGAAATCGAGATCAATATTTGGTTGAATACTTTATATCTTAAATAATTGATAGCCAATTGAGGGGGAGTCATAGAAAAAGTAAAATGCTCAAAAGATGTGGAAAGAGTTACATCCCAATGAGGAGAGTGAAAACTACCACCACATGGAGGAAAGAGCTACCACCTCGGTCGTCCGAGTATTGTGTGCAGCTACCACATGTATACCAAGCATGGTTGTTCAAATTTTGATTAAGTAAAATGCATGTTGAAATACTTGACTTCGTCAAATTTCAAGGTTGGTATAAGGTGGGTTTTTAAAGAAAGATGCTCAAAGAGCCACTCTCTTCAACAGATTGTCTAGATACATTATCTACTATATTTGGGATTTCAAACATCTATTGATCTTTGTATTTCATTTTCTTTACTGAATTGATGATTTGATAAAGGCATTACTCATAAGATCAAGTTAGATGTAATTGAAGGTGTTCAACTTTAAGGGATTTAATTCTTGTAAATTCTCGTTTCATTTTTGGATATTATTGATAGATTTGGCATAATCTAATTCTTGTTGTATGAAACGATGATTTTTGTTTAAGGTTGATACACATTTGTGCTTACAATCTTTTTCTGGTTTTTCTTGAATTTCTCTGAAATTTTCTAAAGAAAAAGTTGGAGCCGATCCGGATCGGGCAAGATGATCCGGATCCCGAACGCAGGTATTCTTCTGCGGGCTGACGATCCGGATTGGACCTGCCGATCCGGATCCCGAACGCAGTTTCTCACTGCGGGCAGCCGATCCGGACCGCAATCATGAACTGATCCGGATCGCGGCTAGGGTTTTATAAAGAACAAAAGGGTTTTGATTTCTTTTACTCCAATCTTTTGTTCCAAAGTTTCCAGAGCCTCTCTCTCTAGATTTCATCCTTCCTGGAAGCTTTCAAACTCAAGTTCTTCAACTCCAAGTAAGTTTTATTGATCAAAATCTCGGTTTTTCACCGTTTTTCTCTTTTCCTCCTCAAACGTGATGAATTTCTTGGATCAACTTTGTTTGTGGGTGGTTTTTGATCAAATTTCTTTTGAAATAAGAACTCTGGGTAGATTAGTTTTGATTATATGCTAGGTATTCTCCTGATTAACGGATTTTTAGGCTTCGATTTCTAAAATTTCGGTTTTAGGGCATATAATAAGGATTTTCGAAAATCATGCAATTGATCTATTTTTAAAAGTCCTTTTTGCAAAACTAATTTGATTCTTAGTCTCTCTACATGATTATGATTGTTTGGGTACAATTTTTCAAATCTTTGAAAATTAACAATTTTCTCATGTGTTCTTGAGTTGTTGCTCACAGGATTTTAATCTTCTTAAAGCACTTGGATCAATGGGATTCTCATGGATCATTCTTTTATTGGTCACTATGGTGCACACTCGGGCCACAAACAAGTTAAAAAGAGCTAAGAAAACACAACAAAAGGGTGAGTTTCATATGATCAGCGACACAGAAGTAGATTGTCACGAGGTAGATTGGACTGAATTGACAGATGATGATGACTCATTGCCTGAACAAAAGGCGTCTGATGGTTCAAAAGGAAAAGCGTCCGATGCATCGAAAGAAAAAGCACCCATGGACAAAGGTAAAGCACCTATGACTGCACCAACCATCTCGGTGAAAAGGAAACGACTCGCTCGACGGTTTGGACGAGCACGAGGTTTCATGTCTAACGAACCGATTATTCCGGATTCTCCACCTCGGGAGGAACAAGTGTTCGTTAATGCGGATCGCCTAAGGGCATTTGAGAATCGTGAATGCATTGGTGAGAGGCATGTCAATATTGAGGCTCTACGAGATCACTCTCCTGAGTTTGGCGTTCTGATTGAACAAGCAAACCTTATTCAAGTTTGTCGATTTCCAGAAGTGCTTGGATACTGTCTGCATCTTGTAAGGGCCTTCTATACAAATGCACGGCACCTTCGTGAAATTGAAAACGGTCCAATGGAATTTTACACGAACATCCAAGGCACAAGATTCAAAATTACTCCACAATTGATTGGCGAGGTTTTGGGAATGCCTGCCAGCAAGACAGGAGTTAATTACTTGAAGGGAAAGGTTTTGACGAACACTGTGTGGCAAATGGTTATAAAGGGAATTTGTTTGGAAGGAACGCAATCAACGGAGAAATCGATCAGATCCAAGGAACTTCGTCTTGAGTACCGATTTCTAAACTTCATCACTTGTTACAATATCCTTCCAAATATGCAGACGAAAGTCTTGAGATGGGATCGAATGCTATTTTTGTATCTCTTAGGACATCCGTCTGAGGCAATGGGATTGAATATCAACATTCCATACATTATTTGGAATAGAATGACAAGATATGTTGAGCACCCTCATCCCACAGAAAGAATTCCATTTCCACTGATTATAATGAGGATCTTGAAGAAATTTCAGGTTGACATTACCTCACCGACTTATCATCAATGTTTGGGTATGATCGATGAGTCCGCCGTTGTGAAGTCACTTCACAAATTGCCCCATGTCACTCCAGTCCCTCCGTGCGGAACGAAACCTAGTAGCGGCACTTCCACGTCACCATCACAACCAGCACCCACACCAGCGGATGAAGCATCAGTCTCATCCATCTACAAAGAACAACAACGATTATCTGTTGAGCAGGAACAGATTTCGAAGGCATAGACGAGAATCTCCAATGAGCTCGAGCTCATCACGGCAGCTCACATTACCATAACTAAGAAGGTCAATTCAATGAACAAGCTGGTGAAAAAGATGTTTTCTAAGATGGGCTGCACGAGCTCTGAAGACTCCGAATCTGATGACTGATTCCCTTCTTTTTATTCTTTTGCAGATTTTTAACCTTGTCTTGTGCAGGTTTTTCAGTTTTTAGGACTTACTCTTAGTTCTAGTTCTTAAATTTTGGAACATTTTCTTTGAAATTTTTAACTCTCCTTCAATTTTTGGTAATTTTGGCTTTGTTTGTGACAAAAAGGGGGAGAGAGTTTAGAGGGAACTTGAACAATGACAATGAACTTGAACAATGATGTGATGTGAACATCAAGGTAAGTGAACATCAAGGGAACTTGAACAATGAACTTGAACAATGATGATGTGAATGTGTGAACATCGAAGTAAATAGAACTTCAACTTTTGGTTTTCATTTGTTTTGAATGCATGCCTCGACTAACTATTCGACTAACTATTTGGGCATGTAATATGACTAACAAGTTGATGTTGGACTAACATTTTATGACATTTGGTTTTTGATTGCATAGAAGATATGTTGGCTTTTGACTATGATTCTCTTACATATCTGAATTCTCAAATGTCATGATGATCAGATAAACTCTATCTCTGTACTAGGTTTTGTATGCTAAATATTCTTGAGGTATCTAACGATCTCTTTTTGTCAAGAATGGTTTCCTTGTGCAGAGAGTACAGATGTCTAAGTCTAGAGTCTGTTTTAGGAGTTTATCTCATGTTTTTAAATTTTTGGATCTCCATTGTAAATTTTTGTTGTATGGTGATAGCAACAAAAATATCTTTTTGAATTTTCTTTAGTGGATCTGTGTTTTGTCACGAAACCGCCAAAGGGGGAGATTGTTACGGAATTTAAGTTGGCATAGTTTCGTGAAAGTCTCAAGTCTTGAAGATTGAAGGTGAAGGAAGTTGGATCATTTAACTCAATCTCAAGAAAGAAGAATTCAAAATGATCAGGTATGTTTAACTAAAGATTTTGTGTGATCCGAATACTTCTTGTAGTGTAGAAACACTTGGAAGAATCTTTCATTGAATAAACATCAAAAACTGGTGTTCGGACATGTTCAGGATCCGGATCAGAGCCAGCGATCCGGATCCCGAAGGTTGTTGTTTCATACATCACTTCAATCCGGATCGCAGCATCTCACGATCCGGATCCCGAACGTTGAGTTTTCTGAATTGTATGAACGATCCGGATCAGACAATCCGATCCGGATCCCGAACGTGTGATTTTCTGGAAACCGTCTTTATTGCTACTGCAATCCGGATCGCCCAAATCCGATCCGGATCGCCGTCCGTCAAATTTCCAGAAATGTTAGGTTTTTGATTCTTATCTCCTTCCTAGGGTTTCTAACCTATAAATAGACCCTATGACTCTTTTTCTAGGGAAGCGAAAATAATCCACATAGCCGTCATTTTCATATATCATCTTATACGGCTCTAGATCCACATATAGAGAAGAAAGGAAATCATTAGAGAATACTCTATGTTTCTTCATCTATATTGATTAGTTTGATTCTAGGTTTTCATACTCACATCTTGAGTTGAATCAAACTAATGAATACTTAGATGGTATTTCCGATCTATCTTTGATCTAAGTATTCGGCGGATCATCACCACCAAAAACAACGATTTACCCCAAAAATCGGCGCGTGGATTCGCGTGTCCTTGTGGATTCAAGGTTCAACCGCTCTCGTGGATTCGGAGCGAGGCACGTTCGTGGATTCGAAGGGTGCTATTGGGTGAAGACCGTGGATTCGGTCGGACGTCGTGGATTCGACGTTGGACGCCGTGGATTCGGCGTTGGGCGCAGATCGTGGATTCGAGAAGCGTCGTGGAGCGAGCGGAGAAGATCCTCTAGGAGCGTATGGAAAAGGTTGAGTCGTAAGTGTGTACGGTAAATCACCTTGTACGTGTTTTAATTCTAGTGGATTTCTGCCGTGTTATCGGTCCCGTGGTTTTTTACTCCGGTGATGGAGTTTTCCACGTAAAAATCTTGCGTATTATTTTTATTTTCGCATTGGATTTTTATCGCAACGATTTTTGAGTGTTTATACGTTTACACCTATTCACCCCCCTCTAGGTGTTTTTTCCCCTATTTAGATCCTTATTACATATAACCCAACAGGAAGGTTCACGAATGTTTTTGGAACACTGCTAGGAGCCGAGGTTGGCGCGACATGTACCGTGGATACGGGTTCAGCAGATATGGTTACCAAGTGGCCACGCTCTTCACCGATCTCAGGTTTGCCTTGGTTTAAGCACTTCAGGTGGGTAAACTTATTAATGGTAATTGTTTAAGGGAATGGCAGGGTTTATATGCATGTTATGCCTTATGGGAGGTGTAATAGTGGATGTTCATGTATGGTTAAGATAGGCTTACCTGTGGGAATATCACCCTCTATGATTGATAGCATGCCTAATTTGATGTACAACCGATATGAGCGAGAGGTAAGCAAGAAATGGCCTACTTGTGTGGGATTGGTATATCGTAGTAGGAATACTTTAGCATGTTTTGCTAATATATGTTTCACCCACTTTTATCGTTTCTGAGGACAAAAGCATGCTTGCATGGACATGTAGTTAGGCCATCTTTTACTGCTGCACTACTTATTGGAACTTGACTTAGGAGAAACCATGCTTTTCCTTTCTCCGTCTTTATTAGTCAGGCGGTCAGTGTTGCTCGGGTTTGAGCAGGGGTTTGGGTAGTGTAGCCGGGACATTGGTGTCAGGGACGGGTTGTGCTGAATTGCTGTTGGCAGGGTTTTGCGGCAACCGCGGATATTGGGCGGTTGACCGGATATTTATTTATGCATCAGATTGGGTATCAGATTTCTCTAGTGGACGGAGTTTCCCACTATTTGAGTATTTTTGCATCTGATTAAGGACCAGGGTCTTCTTTAGCGGTTGGGCTTTCCCACTTTGATCATAGTCATGATCTAGTCCTGTTATATAGAGATACTTGTGATACTGATGACAGAGATACTTTACTCGTGTGGGTCACTCCCCTCGAGTGCCACTCCGGAGTAGGCTTTAGACCGTGTTGGGTTCCGGTCAGACCGTGTTGGGTTCCGGTCATTTGGACAGTGGAGATACTGAGTTCGTGAGATTGATGACAGAGCAGGCAGTACCGGGTTTTATACCGGTTCGTTCGATTGGGTTTGTTCGGTCAGATACTTTTATTATTGTACTCGTGCTTGGGGGCTGAGTGGAGTCTAGTAGCTGTGTTTAGACCAGTGCTAGTGTTGTTGGGAGCCGTTTGGTTTGACGATGGTCCCGTGTCGTTGTGAGTACTTTGACCGTTGTGTGAGAGGTTGAGCATCTTGAGGCTATCCGTTCTGAGAGAGAGTGTGGATTTTGACTATAGCATGCATGAGCCACTACTCGATAGCGAGTTAGTCCGTTTGGACGCCCTACATAATTCCTGCCCGTCAGCGGGAGGTGGTTGTAGGTGGGCACAGGTTTGACTGGACCAGATGTGGCAGTCAGCTCGATTGGGCCGATTGTGCACTTCATGTGCTAGTGGTTGCATACCATTCTTTGGTTCTCCCCTTTTGAGCATTTAGATAGAGGCATGGTAGCTGTTGAGAGTCTCCGGCTTCCCTATTTCAGTCTTTACGACTTTGGTTAGTTTATGTCTCTTGAGGACTTAGTGGGCAGACCGTCGAGTCTGGCGGTGGTACCCACTGAGAACTCCTTTTTGGTGTAGTTCTCACGCCCATTGGGGGTTTTCCCCCTCCTTTTTCCTTCCTCTCCTTTGTTTTGCAGAGTCTTAGCGGGTGTTGCTGATTCTGCGGTTGTTGATCGAGGCGAGGGAGTCGCGAGCTAGATCCCTACCCATCGTTGGAGAGTAGCGGTACCCTTCAGAGGAGATCTTAAGTAGCTTAGTCATTTTATTTCCTCTTTTGAGAGACTGATGTAGTGAGGATATGATATGTATCGAGAGCCTATACACTGATGTATTTATTGGAGATATGTAATATCATAGATTTTGTAACACTTTATACCTCCTGCTTATAAAGTTTCCGTTTTATGTAACTAATGTAACGGGTTTACTAAAGTCGATAATTCGGAGGTGCGGGTATTTTTCTGCGATAGTAATGGCCGCACAAGGAGTTTGCGAAAATGATTTAGAAAACTGGGTGTCGTGTGGGCACCGATTTTCAAAACCCCTGGGTTTATGCCATAGACTGTATAAGATAGCGGTGATGGTTTGACGTACTTATCCTCTCCTCGTTGCATGTCATGATTGGAATGGTTAAAGTATTGGACTTGTTGGTGACGCCGTGCATATACAAAGGAGACTCCGCCCGTTTGGGGAGTGAATTTGTATATGCGGCGGGTCTGATACGCGCCGGAGGCAAGGTTCATGTAATTATTTAAGAAAAAAAAAATGGGTACGTTTTCCGCTCCTTTAGAACCTCCGGGGCGTGACAATATACCTCCCTGTTGAGTTCGGAATTTTGTATATGAGGATATTGTATGTTTATCATTTTTGGGAGAGGGACATTGTTGTGTTATTTCCAGTTGTACAGTGATTGATTGCAGTTTTACAGCAGATTTTTATTTATAGCTCTGATATCTGTTTAGCTGTAGGACTTTTCTTGCAGGTAGGACGCTTCGCCTATGCGGGTTTGGCATAGGTGGCGGATCTGTTGGCGAGCCCGGGTCGCAGTTTCTACCCCGGGGTGTGACACACCGAGCATGCTCTATCGCCGCATCCAGAGTCGGCGATCGATGAGAATGTAGACGGTGATAAATGTCCTGATGTAGTCCTCTCTCAAATAGATCAACCCTCTAAGCCTCATCCTGGGCGACGTGGGGTACACTGTTCAGCAACCGTTGAAATTCGCGAACATACTCTTGAAGAGGCCGACTCCCCTGCTGAAGACGTCGCAAATCCCCTTCCAGCTTCTACTTTGCACTGTCGGGAAAGTAAGCCCCGAGTAGCAAGGCACGAAACTCCCTCCAGGTCAACAACTGCACTCCCGGTGGTCCAACTAGACGAACTCGACGCCACCAAGTCTCGGCGTCCTTCTCTAAAAAGTGCGTGGCCAGATGCACCTGATGTTTCTCTTGGATGAACAGATTCTCGAACAGCTTTTCCATTGCTGCAATCCAGTTCTCAGCCTCCCAAGGCTCCGAACTCTGCCGTGAGAATCGTGGGGGATGAAACTGGCTGATATATGACAACCGGTCGGTGAGCTCTCTCTGCTCCTGTACTGTCAACAGAGCAATCTGGGTCGAGGTCGACGATGTCGCAACTGGAGGTGTCGGTTATGTTAAATATGGATCTGAATAGGAGAAAAAACACCTAGAGTGGGGGTGAATAGGTGTAAACAATAAACACTCCAAAATCTTTGCGTAACAAAAACCCAATGCGGAAAAGTAAATAACACGCAGAGATTTTACGTGGAAAACTCCAAACCATGAGTAAAAAACCACGGGACCGATCACACGGTGAAATCCACTAAGATTAAACACGTACAAAGGTGATATAACGTACTCACACACGACTCAACCTTTTTCCATATGCTCCTAGTTGATCTTCTCCGCTCGTTCCGCAACGCGCCTCGAATCCACGATTTGCGTCCAACGCCGAATCCACGGCGTCCAACGCCGAATCCACGGCGTCCAACGTCGAGTCCACGACGTCCAACCGAATCCACGGTCTCCACCAAGTAGTACGTCTCGAATCCACGAGCGCACCTCGCTTCGAGTCCACGAAACGGTAGCAGCTTGAGTCCACAAGGCCACGCGAATCCACGCGCCGATTTTTGGAAAAATCGTTGTTTGTTGGTGGTGAAAATCCTCCGAATACTTAGATCAAAGATAGATCGGAAATACCATCTAAGTATTCATTAATTTGATTCTACAAGAGATATGAGCTTTGAAACCCTAGAATCAAATTAATCAATATAGATGAAGAAACATAGAATAGATCTAGTTTTTCCTTTCTTCTCTATATGTGGATTTTTCTAAGTTTTCTCTGTTAATTTTTTTCTCGGTTATTTACGGATCACAAAACTTATTTTGGATTACCTTAAAAGATGAAATTAGGGTTTACTTATAGGTTAGAAACCTTTGGAAGAGGATAAGAATCAAAAACTGACTTAACAGAGTTTTTCTCGCACGACGGTCCGGACTGGATTTGGCTTGATCCGGACTGTCGTCATTTTTCAGAGAATTTCCTGAAAAATCATGTTCGGGGTCCGGACTGAAATATGAACGGTCCGGACTGTTCATGCGATTTCTGCAGAATCCACGTTCGGGGTCCGGACTGAAACTGGGGCGATCCGGACTGAAATTCCGCATGAACATACCTACGTTCGGGGTCCGGACTGGAATGTCCTGATCCGGATCCTGAACATGTAACAGTCCAGTTTTTTGATTTTTATGCAATTAAAAATCCTTCCAAGTGTTTGTACACTATAAGAAGTATTCGGATCACCAAACTTATTTAGTTAAACGTACCTGATCATTTTGAATTATTCTTTCTTGAGATTGAGGTATATGATCCAAACATCTTCATCTTCAATCTTCAAGACTTAACCACTTCACGAAATACGCCAAAATAAAATCCTTAACAGGAGATACTACTAGTGGTGCTACAGGAAATGCTCTCTGCTCAAGCATACGCTGTTGGTTTTTATAGGATCCACAAGGATCTAAATAGGTACTATCAAACAACTAGAGGGGGGGTGAATAGGTGTAATACTTAAAAACACAATCTCAGTGCAAAATAAAAACCAATGCGGAAAATAAAAACAGCACACCGAGATATACGTGGAAACTCCAATCCAGGAGAAAAACTACGGGACCAACACGCAATAACAATCCACTAAGAATAGAAGAATAACAAGGTGATTACCGACTCCACGGACTCAACCCCTCCTTCAGCTTCTTCGGACCTTGCGCTGACCGGTTGGATATCCACGCAATAACAATCCCTAAGAAAAGAAGAATAACAAGGTGATTACCGTCTCCACGGATTTAACCCCTCCTTCAATTTCTTGGACCTCGCGCTCCACCGATTTTGCACGTCCACTGCACACGTTCGAATCCACAAACGCCACTCGAATCCACGAGCACACGTTTCGAATCCACGAAACGCCTTTAGCACACCGAATCCACGATGCCACGTCGAATCCACGACGCAAACTCAGTCGATAAGAATATTGACTTCGATGGTGATCCTTTGCTTAGATTCTCATTGAGGAACCGTAGAAGAAATCTCTAAGCAAAGATTAGATCAATTCGACAAAAGATATGTTCTTGAAAGAACCATCGAATTGACCTAAAAGAGGCTATAAAGAAGATCGATAAAAACCTAGCCTCTAGGGTTGCTCTCAAGAGTTTTATAAAAAGATCGGCCGTAGCTCCCACGTTTTTGAGAAACCCTAAATGTCTATTTATAGTTTAGAAACCTTTGGAAAGAGATAAGAATCAAAAACATACCTGATCTGGAAATTTTCAGGACGGCGATCCGGATCGGATTTACTGTGATCCGGATCGTCGTAACGAGATTGACGATTCCAGAAAACCAAGGGTTCGGGATCCGGATTGCAAGGTCCGATCCGGATCGTTCATGCAATTCAGCAAAGTCCCATGTTCGGGATCCGGATCGGAATGGCCTAGGATCCGGATTGAAATTGCCAATGAACAAGTACCCTTCGGGATCCGGATTGCAAGGTCTGATCCGGATCCTGAACATGTCCCATGTCCAGTTTTTGATTTTTATGCAATAAAAAGTTCATCCAAGCGTTTCTACACTATAAGAAAGTATTCGGATCACCACAATTATTTAGTTAAACATACCTGATCCTCTTGAATACTTTCTTCTTGAGATTGATGTAACTGATCCACAATTCTTCAACTTCAATCTTCAAGACTCGAGACACTGAGTGTCAACTTGAGCTCTTGTTGAATCTTCTCTAAGTCTTTGAATGCTGATTGACAATTTGATCCCTTTAAGACTCCGACTCAACTCACTGACATGACTCACGAAATATGCCAACACCAAAATGCCGTAACAATCTCCCCCTTTGGCAATTTCGTGACAAAACCCAAAACTACATAAAAGCGCTCAAGTCACTCATCTTAAACCAAAAAGTCGAAATTCAATGTTATCACCAAAACATTGATTTTCTTTGCGTGAAAGATCCAATAAATACAAAATTACATTTGAACCAAACAGTCCTAGAACATACTCTACGACTTAGGACTTGGAGTCTTAAAGTGATGTAATTCCTGCAAAACAAAACTCCAAACGAAATCAAACGTTAGTCGTTAGAAATTAGAATCCTGCATTTGATCCGTCTTCCTTTTGGTTCTTTTGTTTTTCTTTTTTCTTTGTCTCCCCGTATCTTGAGCATCTCCATGTTCTTGAGCATCTATGTTCTCCCCCTTTGTGATACGATCATCATTTTCCGTTCTCCCCCATTTTTCCATTTTCGTTTCGTTTATCCTTTCTTGATGATCTCATCTCCGTCATTTCTCTTCTCCCCCTTTTTGTCACAAATTGTCAAACAGTAAACATACTAGACAAAAAGAAATCACTAACAATATTAGTTCATAGAGAAAGAGAGATAAAAGCTCAGTTCTGGTATATAACAAAAATGCAGATTCCGTACCTGTACCAGAAAGCAAAAATCAAATAATTTCTTGAAACAAATCCAGATTTTATAATCTTTTCAAATACCAATTTGTATTCCATCAAGAAATCAATTTAAGTGCTTTAAACAGTGAATTCACACAGATGTCATTCAATCCAATTAATTTCACAAAATTAAAAAGATTTACTCCAAAATCATGAAAAATAAAGGTAAAACATTATAAACCGTTTTTCATGTTATATTCATCAAACACAAGTCATCAAAAATAATCTTGAGATCCAAAGTCTATCAAGATGTAACGGATTTACAAAGATGACTTACAGAGATTTCCAAATGACATCAATTTGATTTCTTACCCTTTCAAATTTGAGATAAGCACTAGAATACCTAAGGGTGGCTCTTTGAGCATCTTTCAACTATCCCACCTTTACCAACCAGGAGATTGTTCAAAATATAAGAGTTTTGCATATAAATCTCCAAATACTTCAACTAAAGATTTTCTCATAAAATACTATCAAGCATCCATAACATGTGGTAGCTTCACACACAAACCGGACGACCGGGATGGCAGCTCTTTCCAACATGTGGTGGTAGTTTTCACACTCCTTTCGGATGTAACTCTTTCCACATCTTTTGCAAATTATTTCAATACCCTTGTAAGAATGCAATCGCTTACGTGAAAGAATTATATCCCAAATTTTAGTCTATCGGTTGTCTCACGTTTATCACAATGAATTCACACAACCGAGATAGATTAAGCATCTAAAGATCACACATGATTTCTAAAATTTGATGCTTATAATATCAAAAACTCCTATAATGAAGTATCTTCAAGATTATGATTAAGGAGTAAAGTTGATAATCCAAATAAAAATAATTTGGAGTGAATAAAAGTGAAGCCCTTTTTATTCAATGCACTTGTTCAGTAAAAACCCTTTTGTTCAAAAACAAAGTATAAAAACGAAGAGCATTGAAAAACATGTAATGCAAAGATTAAGAAAGATATGAAGGGAAAACCAATCAAAGCATTACATACAGTCATAAGCTATTTAGAACTTAAGACAAGGAAAGATATCACCTTTCCGAATCCAAAATCGCTGGATTTTGGGTTGTCTTGATTCGTTGTGGCCGGGGGTTGTCCGCTTTGACTGTTGGTCCACCTTAGGTCTTTGCCTCGCAATGATCCACTTGTATGATTGATGTTGTGGCTCGGACCTTTGGTGGGTTGAGTGAACTCCTTTGACTTGATGTGTCTTTTGATTCCGTTGAGTTCGCTCCGTAGATGAAGTTGCCGAAGGACTCTTCTTTCTCTTTTTCGGGCAATTCTTCACCAAATGTCCTTCAAGTCCACATAAGTGACAAGTTCTTCCTTTCAATTTCATTGTGGAACTTGAAGCATGCACAGTTTGGTCCTTTTTGAATCCCAAACCAACCTTGCTTGTTTGACCTAAACCGGACATACACTCAAGTTTCTTGGAATCGGTTGAAATCCTTTGTATGTCGGATTTAAGTTGATGAACTTGTTTGGTCAATGCTTGGTTGGTGACATGAATCTCCTCAAACTGTTTTTCTAGAAAACCAATCTTGTCCGTATATGATTTAGCGTTTGTCTCCGATTGGTTTATCTTTTCTTGGAGGATTTTATTGTTATTCAATAAACGTCCTTGTTCCTCCTCGAGATCATGAAGTTTTATCTTTAAAACATGATTCTCGTCTTGATTCTCAAGTCGTTGCTTCCTCAACTTCTTGATATGCTTGGCCATCTTCTTAGATTCCGCAAGAAGTTGTTGATATGCCTCAACGAGTTCTTCTTCGTCCGACTCCCCCTCACTTGATGACTCTCCGCCGGATGTTGATGTTTCATACAAAATCAAAGGAGCAGAGTCAGTGACTAAAGATGATAAACACAAATTAGAAGAGGGAATTTGAGAGGCATGAAAAGCAACAACTTTTTCCTCTTTACTTGAGGTCGATTCATTAGAAGTAGAATCGTCCCAAGTTTTCGCTTGCAAAGCCTTCTTTTTATATGATTTCGGAGAAGGACAATCCGTTGAAAAATGGCCGTAGCCTTTGAGGTAAGAGGATTTAGAACCCGATGATCCTTTAGATGGTTTCGTGGATGAAGATCCATCGGTTCGATTCTTCCAAAATTTCCGACGAAATTTCTTTGTGATCCGCGCCAATTGTTCTTCAAAATCGGCAAAAGAGATTTCATCGTCGGAACTTGATTCGCTATCTTCTTCCTTTGTGGATTTGAATGCAATACCTGTAAGCTTAGAAGAAGACTTGGAAGAAACTTGATTAGTAGGAAAAGTCATTTCATAAGTTTGCAAAGCACCTACTAATTCCTCTACACTCATCTCATCCGGATGACTAACGGTTTCAATGGCGGTAACTTTTGCCCTAAACCGTTCCGGAAGAGTCCGAAGTATCTTTCTTACAATTTTCGACTCCGGGATCTTTTCTCCTAAATTAGCACATGTATTTATTACATCTTGAAGTCTAGTGTAATAATCTGTAAACAATTCATGCTCTTCCATATGAATAGAGTCAAATTGACTTGTAAGCATCTGGAGCTTTTGAATTTTTACAAGATTAGTACCCTCATGTGTAATTTTGAGAATATCCCAAATTTCCTTCGCGGTTTCACACGCGGAAATTCTTGTGAACTCAGTCGAGGAAAGAGAGTTAAAAAGAGCGTTCATACCTTTCCCATTGTAAGAAGATCTTTCGAGTTCCTCTTTGGACCATCTAGAGCGAGGTTTTGGGGTAGTAGAATTTCCTACTTCCTCAACAGGATGCACCCAACCGTATTCCACTGATTGCCATACCCGCTCATCAATTGCGATGAGAAAAGCCCTCATCCGCACTTTCCAATAAGCATAATTAGTCCCATCAAAAAGAGGAGGTCTATAAATATTACCACTTTCACCCATCATGATAGATAAACCTAAAACCCGCTCCGATACCACTTGTTGAGTTATGAATCCCAAAGGATCTAAATAGGTACTATCAAACAACTAGAGGGGGGGTGAATAGGTGTAATACTTAAAAACACAATCTCAGTGCAAAATAAAAACCAATGCGGAAAATAAAAACAGCACACCGAGATATACGTGGAAACTCCAATCCAGGAGAAAAACCACGGGACCAACACGCAATAACAATCCACTAAGAATAGAAGAATAACAAGGTGATTACCGACTCCACGGACTCAACCCCTCCTTCAGCTTCTTCGGACCTTGCGCTGACCGGTTGGATATCCACGCAATAACAATCCCTAAGAAAAGAAGAATAACAAGGTGATTACCGTCTCCACGGATTTAACCCCTCCTTCAATTTCTTGGACCTCGTGCTCCACCGATTTTGCACGTCCACTGCACACGTTCGAATCCACGAACGCCACTCGAATCCACGAGCACACGTTTCGAATCCACGAAACGCCTTTAGCACACCGAATCCACGATGCCACGTCGAATCCACGACGCAAACTCAGTCGATAAGAATATTGACTTCGATGGTGATCCTTTGCTTAGATTCTCATTGAGGAACCGTAGTAGAAATCTCTAAGCAAAGATTAGATCAATTCGACAAAAGATATGTTCTTGAAAGAACCATCGAATTGACATAAAAGAGGCTATAAAGAAGATCGATAAAAACCTAGCCTCTAGGGTTGCTCTCAAGAGTTTTATAAAAAGATCGGCCGTAGCTCCCACGTTTTTGAGAAACCCTAAATGTCTATTTATAGTTTAGAAACCTTTGGAAAGAGATAAGAATCAAAAACATACCTTATCTGGAAATTTTCAGGACGGCGATCCGGATCGGATTTACTGTGATCTGGATCGTCGTAACGAGATTGACGATTCCAGAAAACCAAGGGTTCGGGATCCGGATTGCAAGGTCCGATCCGGATCGTTCATGCAATTCAGCAAAGTCCCATGTTCGGGATCCGGATCGGAATGGCCTAGGATCCGGATTGAAATTGCCAATGAACAAGTACCCTTCGGGATCCGGATTGCAAGGTCTGATCCGGATCCTGAACATGTCCCATGTCCAGTTTTTGATTTTTATGCAATAAAAAGTTCATCCAAGCGTTTCTACACTATAAGAAAGTATTCGGATCACCACAATTATTTAGTTAAACATACCTGATCCTCTTGAATACTTTCTTCTTGAGATTGATGTAACTGATCCACAATTCTTCAACTTCAATCTTCAAGACTCGAGACACTGAGTGTCAACTTGAGCTCTTGTTGAATCTTCTCTAAGTCTTTGAATGCTGATTGACAATTTGATCCCTTTAAGACTCCGACTCAACTCACTGACATGACTCACGAAATATGCCAACACCAAAATGTCGTAACATACGCATCATGCGCTCCATATTCTCCTCCTGGCGTCGTAACGCCTCTGACATCTGGGCTACCTGGGCCCGTAACTCCTAGACCTCACTCTGCTCGGCCTCCCGCTGCTCGGGCTCCTCATCTAATGCAGGATGCGCCCTCGTCGCTGCACGACGTCTCGCAGGCATTGCTCAAGAATTCAAAACTTCAAGAATTCAAAACTTCAATAAGCAATTAGAGAGATAGAGTTTATACTTATGACATTATCAATCAGATATATATGAGAATAAGCAATCAAAAGATTCACATATCATCTAATCATTAAGTTCCAAATGTCATACTAACATGTTCAAAGTTATATCAGTTATCGCAAGTCACTTGTTAGAAATATTACATGCCCAAATAGTTAGTCAAATAGTTAGTAGCGGCATGTTATCACAAGTTCACAGGTTTAGTTCAACTTACACTTAACCTTCAAGTTCACTAGTTCTTTCAACTTTCACTTACCTTCAAATTCCAAGTTCAAGTTTCAATTCTCTTCCCCTTTTTGTCAAAAAACGCCAAAACAAGGAAAAAATTAAGAGCGAAAAGTTCAAAAGATAAAGAAACTTAAAGTAAAGAAACTAAAATAAAAAAAAAATACTGCAAAACAAAAAAAAAAAACTGTCAAGGAAAATCATCAATCTGATCCAGATTCGTCTGAGCTACTACACCCTAGCTTTGCGAAAATTTTCTTTACCAATTTCGTCAAAGAATTATATTTCTTCTTTAATTCCACCTGGGCTGCAGTAATGTCACGCCCCGCGGTCGAAACTACGACCCGGGCTCGCCAACAGATCCGCCATCTGCACGGGACTCCCCGCACAGACGAAGCGACTAACCTGCAAGTAAGATCTATAGCTAAACAAATATCAGAGCTGAAATGAAACTAAAGCTACAGAAATTATAAACTGAACATCAGAATCTACATAAATCCAAAAATCCAAAATACATAGTTCTCTCACTACGAAAATAAATACAATTTCAGACTGTCCAGTACAAAAGTGAAAACTCAAAAATACAGGGTACCTCTACCTTTGACTCTCAGACATACTCGGGTAAGAAACTAGTCGGCCACGCCCTTACCTCGATCTGCTGCCTCCGCACGATCTGAAGCCGGAACAGTTGCCTCAGGAAAACCTGTCACCACAGCGGGTGTGAGAACTATTGCAAAAGGTAGTTCTCAGTGGGTACCATCACCAATATCCACGGTATGCCCACTAAGTCTACTAGAGGCACAACAATAGGTATGCAATATACAGATAAAAGGAAAGCTGAAATGCAACAACAGCTAAAATGCCTCAAGTATCATGCTCAAAGGAAAACTCATGCTATGCATCCACTCGCTCACATAACCCAATCTCAGTGACTGCCACATCGGGTCCAGTCAAGCCTGCGCCCCCTAGTGTATCAACCAGGGCGTCCCATCGGACTATCTCAGTATCACGCAAAGCGGCCTCTAGTGTATCAACTAGGCGCATCATCATCATCGCATCCGGAGCGTAACTCGAGGGGAGCGACCCTACCGAGCTCAAGCGTGTCTCGTCTGGCATAAAAAAAAAAACGGCATCTGCAGGCTACAATCCACAATCAAACAGATCGGAAACTCGAATGCCAACATCCCACACTCATGTCTAGGTCGGAGAACACTCCACAACTCTATCTGATATGCCCCCAAAAACCCCAAGACACTAGCAATACATCCTCTAAGTCAAATAAAATCCACTCGGCCCCCAGGCGCGAGGACATATGCACCCTAAACCCATGCCACCCCTCTGGCGATCTCAAAATTTAAAAACCATTCTTAAAATGCCGATTTTCATTAAAACCGGTTTTCTTGATTTTTAAAATGGTCCAGGTGCAAGTATGATGCCAACTAACCATGAAATCTAGTGTCATGCAGTATCAGGACTATACTAAAAATAATCTGGGGTTCCGATAAATTTTCTGTAATTTTCTAGGAAACTATCAGATTTATCAACTATAAAAATAGACATACTAGACATGATCAACATGCATACAGAAGCATTAGAGGGCATTCCATACAATTTGGAAGAGTTTCCAACCCACATAGAATGCTTTCCGTAGGCAAAGCCGAAGTCGGGGAAGCGCCGAACCCACAATCTGTCGAAACTGCCGAAACTACACCCCCCGCGCGCGCACTCTGTCGAGTGTCTCGGAAAATCTCCCGAAGCTCACATTAGCCTCCCAAGTCCCTCAGCAAGGTCCCTGCGTGCTCCGGCCCACTCCGCTGCCAGCCCACGGCACGCACGCATGCTCCCTCGTCGGCTCCGCGCAGTGCAACTCCGAAAACTCGCAGCCCACACAGCACAAGCTGCTCCTCATGGCGAAGGTCAAAAAAGAGGGAAGGAAAGCAACAAAATCCAAGCACAAAATCCTACTCAAAATCCAAAGAAGAACCCAAAAATCCAAGCTTGGAGAAGCATCAAACTCACCTTGGATGCTGCCAGCCGCGCGCGCGCACTCTGCTCGATCACCTCACAGCAGGACAAGGACCATCCACAAGATCTCCCTCTCTTCTCTTCTCTTCTCTTCCTCTGGTTGTAATGGAGAAGAAAGGTGGTGGCTAGGCTATTTAATGAAGGTGGCGGGGTGTGGTGACGGAGCAGGGGGTAGCTAGGAAGTGAAAAGACGCAAAAGCCCTCACTCAAAATAAGAAATCACCAAAATCTCGAAATCTGGAGGCTGGGGTACCGGTACCCCCCTTTCAGTACCGGTACCCACCACCCGATTCCGGAACACAAGGCCCGATTCCGGAACCAAACCTTTAGTTCCGAAACCCAACGCCCAGTTTCGAAACTCCAAGCCTTCCAGGCCAAACCGCAGGCTGAAGCTCCTGTTGTCGATGCCGCCAACTCACTTTTCACCCCGGAGGCTCCCGCATCGATCCTAGACCTCCCGAACTCCACTGTAATCATAAAATACACATGTCCCAAGTGGTATCCACCCACCATGTTCAACTGCGGAGTCGATGCTCTCCACCTAACCACGGTACTCTACAAGTAATCCTTTATAGGTCAAGAGAAATTCGACCTTGTTCCATAGAAATCCTTTCCTGCTCAGATGACAAACGTTGTTGTTCGCGATAGATTGAGATTACAGAGGCTTCATCCTCTGAAGTTTCATAAATTGTAGGTCCTGAAGCTATTGCTGTTTCTGCTGTTGCTGTTGCTGCTGTTGGTGCTGTGGAGGTTGAAGGTCTTTTGCTTCTTGGCAGGGTCGGGGTCTCATCAGGTTGGCGAGAGAGGGACTTCACAAGTCTCGAGTCGTTGATAGTTCCCAAACTATGCAGATAAGATGACGATCGGGTGTCTACGTCAAACTTTTTGAAGATTCGCATAATAATCATTGGGAAAGGAAACCTCTTAGTCGGATGTGCATTTTCAACATATCTTGCCATCCTCGGCCAAATGAGAAAAGGAATATTCAAGTTCAAACCCCGAGCCGCCGTTGGATGTCCAAGAAGATACAAAAATAACATCCTATCCTATCGTAAGACCTTAGTTTGCATGTTCGGCATTATATTGTAACAAACAATGAAGTTAAGAAAACGATATTCAGGTTTGAGTTCTTTAGAAAATACCGAATTTCCTACCGATCTTGTATCTGGCAAACAAATGCCATCCACTACAGTCCTCCAAGATTGATTTGTCATAACTTGACCTTTCAAATAATGAATTCCTCCAGTTTGGACAATCATTCCCAGCACTTCACCAATGAGGTGTGGTGTGATAACCCGGATCTCCTCAAAGCATTTGTAGTGTGTTTGGCAACTTCTGGAGGGCTTTGCTATTGTGTCAGAGGTGTTTGTGCACGAATCGGACCCAAGAATTGAACTCAGCGTGGAAAACAGGAGCAAGTTTGCCAAATCGGATGCCTTTGACAAATTTTAGAAGTGGAATTGGGCAAAACGAACATCGGATTTGGACTCAGCGTGCGAAAACGATGGAAATGGACTATTTACATGTATTTTTCGGAGCCCGGATGCCCAAGCACGAATTTCGAGGCAAGGGTTACTGTTCCGGCGGCCGAGGCAGCGTCGGCGGCGACGGGCAGGCGGCGGAGCGCGGCGGCGCGGCCGCGGGCAGCGGCTCGGGCCGCTCGGTCCACGGGGCGAGGCGTGCACCGGGGTTTGGACGCGTGGCGGCTCCCGGTTGGCCGGCGCAGCAGGCGCGGTCTACGGAAGCGCGCGAGGAGCCGTGGACCAGGGCGGGGCCACGTGGCGGCCGCTGGTTGGCCGGTCCACGTGCGCTTGGTCCACGCGAGGAGCGGGCTGGCGCGGTGCAGTGCGGGTAGTGTGCCACGTGGCGTCTTCCTATTGGCGCGGTGTGGACACGTGGCAGCTTTGGATTGGTTGGTTCACCGGCGCGGTCCACGGAGCAGGGCGGCAGGTGCCTCGGGATGCATGCGCGGCGTGGGCGCCGGCAGCGTGGCGTGCGCGCACGTGGGCGCGCTGACCGAGGCGCTGACGCGGGCGCGCTGACCGAGGCGCTGACGCGGGCGAGGGGGGCGAGCGGCGCGGCCACGTGTCGCGAGCGGGTTGGCCGTGTTTGCTGTTTACTGTGCGGGGACACGTGGCGCTTCCTGGACGATTCGGGCGCTGATGGTTCGGGGTACATTTTGGGCTACTGTGCGGCACTGTTTGCGCACGGAATTGTTTCGGGCGCCCGAAAGTGGGGACCCAGATGGAATTAAGTGAATTGTTCTGTTTTGGCTATATATAGCCCCCTTTGGCCATTCTTTTGAGCCTTTTTTCGAGCTCCCCTGCGACAAAGCCCTGAAGATGATTTGTTCTTCATCTTGTGTTGCAACTCTTGAAGGATTATAGGATTTTTTGGAGGCCACAGCATCGGTGTTTTCTGCGACACGGCGCACTGCGACGCTCCTTCGATTTTGGCTTCTACCGTTGCATTTTAGTGCGCGAGGCCCCCTGGACTACCCCGATAGACTTTTGAGCTGATTTTCATGGCAGCGCGTTCACGAGAGGTACGTCTTTGATTTCTGTGTTGATCACTTCGCCTCATTTTGGGTTTTTGGTATGGTTCCTGAGGTATCTTTTAACCCCTTCTACCGCTGTGAGGTACAGGACAGCGGCAGAGTATTGTTAGGATTTTCTCGGCCTACGGGCATCGGAACGAAACGTATGACGACTCAATCGACATCTACGCTTCGAGAGGAACGCGCCCGTTTTTTTATTGGAATTTTTGGAGGACTCTTCAAAGGTGATAATTATGCTTCTTCGCGGCTGTTTTTCTGCAGACTTGTGTTCGTGGGGTAGTTTGACTTACCGCATTGATTTGGGTGTATCTTGGCCTACAGGTGTCAGAACGAGATGTATAAATACTCGATTTGGATCTGCTCGTCGCGAGGATCGTAACTGCGATTTTTCTGGATTTTTCGGAGAAATGAACGCGGGTGAAAAGTGTTACGGAATTTGTGTTGGCGTATTTCGTGAAATTGATTAAGTCTTGAAGATTGAAGATGATGAAGTTTGGATCATATACCTCAATCTCAAGAAAGAAGAATTCAAAAGGATTAGGTACGTTTAACTAAATATTTTTGGTGATCCGAATACTTCTTATAGTGTAGAAACACTTGGATGAATTTTTAACCGCATAAAAATCAAAAACTGGACATACTACATGTTCAGAGTCCGGACCTGACATTAGAGTCCGGACCCCGAACATAGGATAGTTCATGTGCAATTCCAGTCCGGACCTTGGTCACTTCAGTCCGGACCCCGAACGTGGAATTTGCAGGAATTGCATGAACAGTCCGGACCGTAGAAATTACAATCCGGACCCCGAAGGTATGTTTTTCTGGAAAAAGTCTGTTTCGCTACGACAGTCCGGACCGCCATAATTCCAGTCCGGACCGTCGTCCTGTAAAATTCCAGAAAAGGTTAGTTTTTTATTCTTATCCTCTTCCAACGGTTTCTAACCTATAAATAGACCCTATGATTCATTTTTTAGGGCAGATCCGTATACGACCGAAATAGAAAAATCCACATATAGAGAAGAAAGGAAATAACGAGATTAAATCTATGTTTCTTCATCTATATTGATTAATTTGATTCTGGGTTTTCAAACTCAGATTTTGAGTAGAATCAAATTAATGAATACTTAGATGGTATTTCCGATCTATTTCTAATCTAAGTATTCGGCGGATCATCACCACCCAAAAACAACGATTTTCACAAAAATCGGCGCGTGGACTCGCGTGGCCTTGTGGATTCAAGGTGCAACCGCTCTCGTGGATTCGGAGCGAGATATGTTCGTGGATTCGAGACGTGCTACTGGGTGAAGACCGTGAATTCGGTCGGACGTCGTGGATTCGACGTTGGACGCCGTGGATTCGGCGTTGGACGCAAATCGTGGATTCGACGAGCGTTGCGGAGCGAGCGGAGAAGATCTACTAGGAGCGTATGGAAAAGGTTGAGTCGTAAGTGAGTACGGTATATCACCTTGTACATGTTTTAATTCTAGTTGATTTCGCCGTGTTATCGGTCCCGTGGTTTTTTACTCCGGTTTGGAGTTTTCCACGTAAAAATCGTGCGTGCTATTTTTCATTTCCGCATTGGATTTTATTGCGCAACGATTTTTGAGTGTTTACTGTTTACACCTATTCACCCCCCCTCTAGGTGTTTTTTCCCCTATTTAGATCCAATTAATCATAACCCAATAAGTGGTATCAGAGCGGGAATAGGGTTGTAAACAATGGTTGAAGGTGGAAACATCAACAGACCCCCGTTCTTCGATGGAACAAATTATGCCTACTGGAAAGTACGGATGAAAGCCTTTTTAATTTCCATCGACGAATGGGTACGTGTAGCAATCAATCGAGTTAGGATGGTCTAATCCAACTGAAATTATTGCTGATGTTCGCACCATCAAACCTAGGTCGAAATGGACCAAGGAAGAGGTTGATGTATCTTCTTACAATGGCAAAGGAATTAACGCTTTATTTATTGCCTTGTCACAAACGGAATTCTCTCGCATCTCGGCATGTGAGACTGCGAAAGAAATCTGGGATGCTCTTCAAGTTACACATGAGGGAACTAACCTTGTGAAGATTCAAAAGCTGCAAATGCTTACGAGCAGATTTGACTCTATTTTCATGGCAGAAAATGAATCATTCACAGACTACTATACACGATTGCAAGACATCGTAAATTCATGTGCTAACTTGGGAGAGAAAATTCCAGAATTTAAAATTGTAAGAAAAATTCTAAGAACTCTTCCTGAAAGATTTCGTTCCAAGGTTACGGCCATTGAAACAATTAAACACCCGGACGAAATCCGTGTAGAAGAATTAGTTGGTTCTTTACAAACTTATGAAATGACATTTCCTACTAACTATTCTTCGGGAAAGGCATCCTCTTCTAAGTCTTCAGGTTTTGCATTGAAAACAACAAAAGAAGAAGACGCGGATTCATCATCCTCAGACGACGACGAGAACCTATCTATGGAGGACTTTGAGAAGCAGCTTGCTCTCTTGACAAGAAAGTTTCGCCGAAACTTTCGAAGGGGTAATTCATGTAAAACTCCATCCTTCGGAAAGTGGAAGAAAGGCAAAGGTTTTTCAAGCCAAAAGTCAAGAAAGCAAGAAAGTTTTTCAAAGGATAAGAAAAGCTCAGAGGGACAAGTCCAATGCTTCAAGTGCCGAGGGTACGGCCATATCTCAACGGAGTGTCCAAATAAGAATCCGTCAAAGAAGAAAGCGATGCAAGCCGTCACTTGGGATGACACCTCAACGTCAAATGAGTCATCTTCAAGTGATGAAGAGAATAACGCAACGACGTTCCACGCGTCCACATCTTCACCCGTCATGTGCTTAATGGCAAGTACATCCGATTCATTGTCCAACTCCTCCAAGGTTGAAAAAACTGTAACGGACGACGAATCGAGTAACTCTGAAGGTGAAGATTTTGCTCTAGCCTACTATAAACTTTTGAGGGATTCAAAGAAACTGGCTAAGCAAAACAAGGGGTTGAGAGAGAGATTGCAGGATCTCGAAGAAGAAGTAAAAAGGGCAACTTCTCTCTCGACCGGTCTTGAAGCGGAAAGGGATAACCTGATAAAAGCAAATGCTTCACTTCAAGAGAAAAATGAGCATTTTGAGAAGGAACATGTAAAAATGATTGATAAAGCTGGTTATTTCTTGAAGCTCTATACCGAGGCCCGACAGGAGAAAATGGAAATGACGAAGACCATTTCCTAACTCAAAGATGATTTAAAGCATTTTTCTTCTGGAAGGAGCAAGTTGGATAAGATGCTTGGTCTTGGTCAAACAAACCGATTCGGCCTCGGATACACTCAAACTGGCGACAGTCCTAGTTCGAGTGGAACAGTTTTTGTGCCCCAGTCGGTAACTCCTCCTCCGACGACGGAAATCACTGTATACAACGACAACAACCCTACCTCACCCTCTTCGGGATCGTCAAGAACAAAGGTATGTTTTCGTTGTGGTTATGCAGGGCACATTAGAAGAAATTGCAAGATGGGAGCAAAACGATCAACTCAAGCGCCTCTTGCAATAACTACCAAAAAGGTGATTCCCCAGAAATCAAAAGAAAATTTTTCAAAGGAAAGGAGCCTTGGTAGTTCACCTCGCAAGACGATGTCAAGCAATGAATCAAACAAGACGCTTTCACCAAGGAGAATAACTTCACGAACATTACCGACGCAGTCCAAAAAGGTTTGGGTGCGCAAAGGTGAAATCTTCCCTTGTCTTGTTGTTCATACTTCTTTACATGCTTGTGACAACTCGTCTTGGTATCTGGATAGTGGGTGTTCCCGTCACATGACCGGTGACAAAAACTGTTTTCAAACTTTAGAGAAAATCTCCGGAGGACATGTTGTTTTCGGAGACGGTCGTTCTTATAAAATTGTTGGAAAAGGAACAATCGCTATTCCAGAAGGCCCGGTTTTGAACAATGTTTTATTTGTTGAAGGCCTAAAGACTAACCTCATTAGTATAAGTCAACATTGTGACAATGATTTTTCAGTTAACTTTTCTTCTGTTGAATGTATTGTAACTGATAAGGACCATATTTTTTTTTGAAAGGGGTTAGATCTCAAAATAATTGCTGTGAGGACCCGAATCCCCAGTTAAGAGTTTATGGTTGGAATAGTAGCTTCTGGGAGTGTTTGTGCGGGTGTCGGGCCCCGAAAATGGATTTCTGGTGTTAGTGGGAGCAAGATTGCTTAACAGAAGGCCATTTTGAGTGATTGGGATATTTGTGCGCTTATTGGAACCAAGGAAGTGACCCGGCACGAAAAATGGATCAAGTTTACTTTTCTGGGAATTTTTGGGAAATTTTAGGAGTGGAATTTGGCAAATCGGACATAGGATTTGGATTCAGCGCGCGGAAACGGTCAAGATGGACTATTTACTTGTATTTTTCTGAGTCCGGATGCGAAAACACGCATTTCGAGGTCTTGGGGTACTGTTCCGGCGGCCAGAGAGGCGGCGGCGGCGGCGGGAGGCGGAGCGCGACAGTTGGCGGCGGCGGAGGCGAGCGGTCCACCGCGGAAAGCGTGCACCGGGCGCGGGCCACGTGGCGCCTTCCTGTTGGCCGGCGCAGCAGGCGCGGTCCACGGATTTTGGGCGCAGGTGCACAGTGGACCAGGTGGACACGTGGCAGAACGTGGTTGGTGTGGTGTTGTGCGCGCGGTCCAGGGTGCGGGAAGTGGGTACCTCGGGTTGCGTGCCCGACAGGCGCGCGTGGGCGCGGCGTGGGCTCGCGCTGACCCGCGTTTCCCGCTCGTGGGTGCCACGCGTCGGCGCGAGCTTCTACCACGTGGCGCGTTACGGTCGGCCCAATTGGCTGTCGCCTATTCGGGGGGCTACGTGGCATCCTGGGATTAATCCGGGCGTGAACAGTAACGGGCCGGGCCCGTTACTGTAGCATCCCGGAAGTTCCGGGAGCCCAGTTTTGGGCCAAAAGTCCAAAATCTGGATTTTTCGGGCTGGGCCTATAAATAGGCTGCTTGCTGAGGATTTTTGCCCCCTTTCCCGAGCTCCCCTGCCCATGGCCCCTTTAGCAAAGTTGTATATCTTCGTGTTGCGCATCTTCTGGCAGAGGCCCGGAATTTTTGGAAGCCGCGGCGTTGACGACTTCGGCATCGGAGTGCAGTGCGACGGTTTTCAGTTGGAGGCTCGTTTCCATCTCATTTCAGTCTCAGAGGACTACGGAGCTACCCCGACTGTATTTTTGGACGATTTTTGCGGCGTTGGATTCACGAGAGGTATATCTTCGACTTTCGTGTTGAGTGTTTTGTCTAGATTTTGGTTTTTGGCACGGCTTTCGAGGCTTTACTGATTCCCTATTTTGCTGTGAGATTCCTGGACAGCAAGGTCTTCGCGGATTTTTATCTCCACATCCGGACATCGAAATTCGACGTTTCAAGGCTCTATCGACATCTACACTTCGCGAAGATCGCAGTCATATTTTTATTAGAATTTTTGGATGTTGGCTTACAGATGAAAATTTCGGATTAAAGGGGCTGTTCCCAGCAGATTTGTGATACTTGGATATTATGGAATTAAGTGTAATTTTTGGATCTATTATGTAACCAGGATGCTTTGAACACTACTTTTGTACCGTTGGTTTGGTGAGTGTGCTGGTATATCTGTTTCTGGGCTTCCTTAGCTGTAAGACCCTGGACAGTTGTGCACCTTCAGGTGGGTGGCCCTGTCTCCAAGATTGATGGACTGTACGTTAAACCTGCTATTGTAGGACTTTGCAAGATAGCTAATTCTTGTTTAGCATGCTAGAATGTAGGAATTGTTATTCCTTATGTTACCTGATGATCCTATCATCTCCATGCTTTCTTTTATCTGTAAAAAATTTATTGTTATATTGGAACTTGACCTAGCACCCCCGTCACATGCAGCATGTTCAACCAGACTTTACAAAACTCCAACTTGGGCTATGTTTATTCTGCTATAGACATCCACACTTTTATTCCTCCTGGACATAGTGTTTTACTCGCCCGGGTAGTGGGCCGAGTGGTCGGTTTTCTTTTAGTGTGGGATGCTTTCTACACTCGTGCTGGGGAGCAGAGTGGAGTCTGGTAGAGGTATTTGACCGTTCATCTGTGGCGGGAGCCGTTTGGGAGGACGGCGGTCCCGAGATATTCCATTTTCTGTTTTATTTGTCGCCGCTGTGTTAGTGGCAGCGGTTTACCAGTGTTAGCAGAACCTTGAACCCAGAACTATTTTTGGACACACATATGATTTTAGTCAGCCAATGTTTTCTTCCATGCATCGTAGGGTCGCCCGAGTCTGTTCTTGTTTGATTGGACAAAGGCTATAGCTCTACGAGGCTTGGGTATAAAACTTGTTTTCAATTGTTTTCCTAAAAAGAACTAAAAATTATTAAATATGAATTTCTTAAGATCAAATGGCTTTCAGTAAGAAATGTCACCTGTTTCCCATAAAATTAACCACTTGAGATGATTCAAGTGGTCTGGGTTCTAAGGTCTGCCTTTTCCTTTGGGACGAGAACAACGAGAGGCTATGCCTAGAGCCTGTTCTTGTTTGATAGGGTTGTAGGTTCTAGTCTTTCGGGGTTCCCGGATCCTTTATTATCGTCTGTTGTGGGGATAGTATAGCTATTTTGATGAGTCATGTGGGTTAGCACCAGAGTATTGACTCAGGTTTTGTTTCGGCAACCGCGGATTGTGGGCGGTTGGACCGATTAGTGTTATGCATCAGTTGGGGCTGGGTTTTTGCATTGTGGATAGAGTGAGTCTCCACTTGAGCATAGTGTTGACTTATGCCTGTTTGACTGTGATATATGACAGAGATACTTGACATGGGCTACTTTTGACTGGAGCGGGTCGCTCCCCTCGAGTGCCACTCCGGAGTAGGCGAGACCGGGTTGTTGTAACCAGCGTTGAGATTGAGCTTTAGACCGGGTTGTTGTAACCGGCGTTGAGATTGAGCTTTAGACCGGGTTGTTGTAACCGGCGTGAGATTGAGTTCTTCTATCGTGACTTGTCGACGCTGTCCCTCTGACTGAGCCAGTTTTGGCAGTTACGGACGCTGTCCCTCTAACTGAGCCAGTTTTGGCAGTTACGGACACAGTCCCTCTGGCTGAGCCAGTTTTGGCAGCTACGGACATACCTACGGTAGACCCGTCCTGTTGAGGATGTGCGGCAGTAGGTAGGCACATGTTTGACTGGACCCGAGGAGGCAGTCAGTTCAGATTGGGTGACTATACTGATATGTTAGTAGACGCACCATGTTATCATCTGTTCCACTATTTGAGCATCTAGATAGGGGCATAGTAGCTGTAGAGTTATTCATTTCCAGCTCTTTCCTTCAGTATTTCATTTATTACCTTATGCCTCTAGTAGACTTAGTGGGCAGACCGTTGGGCTTGTTGACGGCACCCACTAAGAACTACTGTGGGATGTAGTTATCACACCCGTCGTGGTGTATTTTTCCCCAGGGACTTCTACTCCTGTTCCTGCTGTTCCAGCCTCTGTTTCTTCAGATCGAGGTAAGGGAGTCGCGAGCTAGTTCCCTACCAGTCGTCGTCGTCCAGTGAGTAGATGTACCCACTTTTTACATTTTGGGAGTTACTTGTTTGAGAGACCTTGTAGTGAGGTATAGAGTTGTACTTTATTTCAGAGTTGAGCGACTTCTGTACTTGTGGTGAGGACTTGGAGTTGTATTTATTTTATATATAGCAGTTTACTTCCAGCTCTGATATCTGTTTAGCATAGCATCTTTCTTTTGTAGGTTTGACGCTTCGTCTATACGGGGTTCACCGTATGGGCGGCGGATCTGTTAGCGAGCCCGGGTCGCAGTTTCGACCCCGGGGCGTGACAGATTAGAGTGGTATCAGAGCCTAGGTTGTAGGTCATTGAGGACTTAGAAACCCTAGGCTTTTGGCTGGACGGTAGGATGACTACGTGAGAGTAGTGACTGTTAGCGAGAGTCCTGATTGAGTTTTATACCTCTCCCAAGGGATGGGATGAGTGATTGGCATGTTTATTCTCCTAAGCGATTATGTTGGCTGCAGACAACATAATGTCGTGGAATGGATGACATGTTTTAGACTTTCGCTAGATTGGGTCGAGTGTTGTTTGGTGCTGTCCTGATGTTTGCATGTGGATTGCAGGTGGGCACGATGCCTCCCCGACGCAGGATGCAGACACTTTCTCAGCCTTCCTCCTTCCTTGAGCCGGAGCAGGAGGAGTCAGCACAGGGTCAGCAGAGTGAGGTGCAGGAGCTTCGGTCTAAGATGGCCCATTTGACAGAGATTTCACGGCGCCAGGAGGAGGCCGTGGACCGGATGATCCGTATGATGGAGCAGAGGGCGTAGTCAGCTGTAGCACCCCCTGAGAGTTTTCCCGCACCTTCTTCGCCAGCTGTGGCACCCCCAGTTGTACCAGCAGTGCAGGCAGCCCCTACAGAACCGGTTACCAGTGGTCAGCCGTCCGGGACGGCAGGACAGTTGACCCCTGCAGAGCAGCGTGAGGTGGTTGACTTGTTGATGAGGTTCCGCCAGTTCCATCCACCCCGTTTTTCTGGTATGAGTGCAGAGCCGTGGGAGGCTGAGTCTTGGATCACGGCCATGGAGCGTCATTTTGAGAGTCTGTTCATAGAGGAGAGGTTTCGAGTTCTCTTGGCTACTCACTTCTTGGAGAGCAACGCCGAGGCATGGTGGCGGCGTGTGCAACCCGCTGGTCCGCCTGGGGCGCAGCTTCTCTCTTGGGAAGAGTTCCGCAGTATGCTTCTAGGGGCCTTCTTTCCTGAGAGTGTTCGTCAGAGATTGGAGGAGCAGCTGAAGAATCTCCGCCAGGGAGATAGGCCCGTTCACATGTACATAGCTGACTTCAATCAGTTGTTCGCCTGTGTACCGCACGCGGCCAGGGACGAGGCGCATCGGATTTACATGTTTGAGCGGGGTCTGCGCCGGGAGATTTATCAGCTCGTCCGTTCGCACAGATTGCAGACGTTGGATGCACCTATGGAGCAGGCACTTTACGTTGAGTGCAGAGAGGCGGTGATGGATGAGGTGGCTCCAGCTCCCGCAGTGATTCCAGGGGCGAAGCGCCCAGCACCGGTTGATGAGGGACAGACGAGTCGGCACGCACCTCCGAGGTCTCCCCGACCTCAACCTGAGGGTCGTGGGTTTCAGAGGCGCCAGAGATCTGGTGGGCCCCTGCAGCAGCCGCAGTATCAGCAGCGACAGCCGTTTCAGCAGCAGTGCCCCCGGCAGCAGCAGTATCGGCAGCAGCGACAGGAGCGGTGTGTCATCTGTGGCGGCCCTCATCCACCGTGGCAGTGTGACCAGAGACAGGGACGGTGTTTCTTATGTGGAGAGGTTGGACATTTTCGAGCGGCTTGTCCCCGAGCCATTCTGTCAGTGCTACCCCTTGCTGTAGCACCCCCCTTGCCTGTTCAGGAAGTGGAGGCCCCTCCGATGTACCATCAGACAGAGTGGGGTACGACGTCGGGACAGACGGGACGACGGTCTTCAGCACCCACTGGACGGGTATACGCAGCTCTGGTGGAGGGCACCTTGGCAGTAGATCCTATCGCCGCAGTATCCCGCGAGCAAAGGAGGATTGTGGGGCATGGCCAGGACAGCTGAGACTTTGAGAGATACATCGGCAGGCGTGACGGTTCTATTACAGCTCCACGACTCAGATCGAGCATACGGGATGGACCAGCTGGTGCGGTATTGTGCAACGATTGATTGGGGATTGAGAATAGTGACCTTTCCGCGAGTTGGACAACAGGAGATCATTTCCACAGGTCACCGAGGCATCCTTCCTGCAGCAGCGGCTTCAGCGATTCTGGGTTAGGTGCTACTTGTGGAGCGTAGGTGACGCCTAGGACTAGAGGTTATCTCTCTAGGGGTCTCGGATAGAGTTGTGTTTTTCTTTTTAGGGGCACGGATAGATCGTAGTTTCCGTTGTTGTTGCCACAGCAGGAACAACATCAACACTTCTCTCCCTTCTTCTCGCCCTTGTGCTGAAATTTGCGAACAGGACGAAAGATTCGAAAGACTACTCTAGAAATGGAGACGGTGCCCAAACCTGTTCTTGTTTGATTGGGGCGAGGGCACTGGTCCTTCGGAACTTTCGAACTTTTCGCTGATTTCAGTTGTTTTCTAAATTGGAGAGTTGGGGGTTGATGACTTTCCTGCTGCTGGGGCCCTTACTTTTTCTGTTAAGTTTTGCGGCATAATTCGTGTAGTTTGGACGCGTAGAATTGGTTGTTCTTCCTCATCCCCAGTTTTTGAAATTTTTGACGTTTATTAAGCC
Organism: Tillandsia leiboldiana; assembly: GCA_029204045.2. Taxonomy (NCBI): domain Eukaryota; kingdom Viridiplantae; phylum Streptophyta; class Magnoliopsida; order Poales; family Bromeliaceae; genus Tillandsia; species Tillandsia leiboldiana. The sequence continues at coordinate 14,035,738 of CM055073.1, forward strand.
GTTGGACTCGCTTTGTGGAGAGTGCGTAGCGACTGGGGAGTTGGAGTTTGTGTTGTTGGATGCTTATCTTTGGGCTTGGAGACCCCCTTTTGAGCCGTGTTTGTTTCGAGGACGAAACTTTCTTTTAGTGGGGGAGGATGTGAGGACCCGAATCCCCACTTAAGAGTTTATGGTTGGAATAGTAGCTTCTGGGAGTGTTTGTGCGGGTGTCGGGCCCCGAAAATGGATTTCTGGTGTTAGTAGGAGCAAGATTGCTTAACAGGAGGCCATTTTGAGTGATTGGGATATTTGCACGCTTATTGGAACCAAGGAAGTGACCCGGCACGAAAAATGGATCAAGTTTACTTTTTTGGGAATTTTTGGGAAATTTTAGAAGTGGAATTTTGGCAAATCGGACATCGGATTTGGATTCAGCGCGCGAAAACGGTCAAGATGGACTATTTACTTGTATTTTTCTGAGTCCGGATGCGAAAAAACGCATTTCGAGGTCTTGGGGTACTGTTCCGGCGGCCGGACAGGCGCCGGCGGCGGCGGCGGGAGGCGGAGCGCGGCGGTTGGCGGCGGCAGAGGCGCGAGGTCCACCGCGGAAAGCGTGCACCGGGCGCGGGCCACGTGGCGCCTTCCTGTTGGCCGGCGCAGCAGGCGCGGTCCACGGATTTTGGGCGCAGGTGCACGGTGGACCGGGTGGACACGTGGCAGAACGTGGTTGGTGTGGTGTTGTGCGCGCGGTCCATGGTGTGGGGAGTGGGTACCTCGGGTTGCGTGCCCGACAGGCGCGCGTGGGCGCGGCGTCGGCTCGCGCTGACTCGCGTTTCCCGCTCGTGGGTGCCACGCGTCGGCGCGAGCTTTTGCCACGTGGCGCGTTACGGTCGGACCAATTGGCTGTCGCCTGTTCGGGGGGCTACGTGGCATCCTGGGATTAATCCGGGCGTGAACAGTAACGGGCCGGGCCCGTTACTGTAGCAGCCTGGAAGTTCCGGGCGCCCGGTTTTGGGCCAAAAGTCCAAAATCTGGATTTTTCGGGCTGGGCCTATAAATATGCTGCTTGCTGAGGATTTTTGCCCCCTTTCCTGAGCTCCCCTGCCCTTGGCCCATTTAGCAAAGTTGTAGATCTTCGTGTTGCACATCTTCTGGCAGAGGCCCGTAATTTTTGGAAGCAGCGGCGTCGACGACTTCGGCATCGGAGCGCAGTGCGACGGTTTTCAATTGGAGGCTCGTTTCCGTCTCACTTCAGTCTGAGAGGTCGGTAAAGCTACCCCGACTGTATTTTTGGACGATATTTGCGGCGTTGGATTCACGAGAGGTATATCTTCGACTTTCGTCTAGATTTGGGTTTTTGGCACGGTTTTCGAGGCTTTACTGATCCCCTGTTTTGCAGTGAGAATCCTGGACAGCAAGGTCTTAGCGGATTTTTATCTCCACATCCGGACATCGGAATTCGACGTTTCATGGCTCTATCGACATCTACACTTTGCGAGGATCGATTTCATATTTTTATTGGAATTTTTGGAGGTTGTCTTACAGGTGAAAATTTTGGATTAAAGGGGCTGTTCCCAGCAGATTTGTGATACTTGGATTTTATGGAATTAAGTGTAATTTTTGGATCTATTATGTACCCAGGATGCTTTGAACACTACTTTTGTATTGTTGGTTTGGTGATCGTGCTGGTATATCTGTTTCTGGGCTTCCTTAGCTATAAGACCCTGGACAGTTGTGCACCTTCAGGTGGGTGGCCCTGTCTCCAAGATTGATGGACTGTACGTTAAGCCTGCTATTGTAGGACTTTGCATGATAGCTAATTCTTGTTTAGCATGCTAGAATGTAGGAATTGTTATTCCTTATGTTACCTGATGATCCTATCATCTCCATGCTTTCTTTTATCTGTAAAAAATTTATTGTTATCTTGGAACTTGACCAAGCACCCCCGTCACATGCAGCATGTTCAACCAGACTTTAGAATTTCTTAAAGTTCAACCAGGCTTGGGTATAAAACTTGTTTTCAATTGTTTTCCTAAAAAGAACTAAAAATTATTAAATATGAATTTCTTAAGATCAAATGGCTTTCAAATGTCACCTGTTTCCCATAAAATTAACCACTTGAGATGATTCAAGTGGTCTGGGTTCTAAGGCCTGCCTTTTCCTTTGGGACGAGAACAACGAGAGGCTATGCCTAGAGCCTGTTCTTGTTTGATAGGGTTGTAGGTTCTAGTCTTTCGGGGTTCCCGGATCCTTTATTATCGTCCGTTGTGGGGATAGTATAGCTATTTTGATGAGTCATGTGGGTTAGCACCAGAGTATTGACTCCGGTTTTGTTTCGGCAACCGCGGATTGTGGGTGGTTGGACCGATTAGTGTTATGCATCAGTTGGGGCTGGGTTTTTGCATTGTGGATAGAGTGAGTCTCCACTTGAGCATAGTGTCGACTTATTCCTGTTTGACTGTGATATATGACAGAGATACTTGATATGGGCTACTTTTGACTCGAGCGGGTCGCTCCCCTCGAGTGCCACTCCGGAGTAGGCGAGACCGGGTTGTTGTAACCGGCGTTGAGATTGACGGGTTGTTGTAACTGGCGTGAGATTGAGTTCTTCTATCGTGACTTGTCGACGCTGTCCCTCTGACTGAGCCAGTTTTGGCAGTTACGGATGCTGTCCCTCTGGCTGAGCCAGTTTTGGCAGTTACGGACACAGTCCCTCTGGCTGAGCCAGTTTTGGCAGCTAGGGACATACCTACGGTAGACCCGTCCTATTGAGGATGTGCGGCAGTAGGTAGGCACATGTTTGACTGGACCCGAGGAGGCAGTCAGTTCAGATTGGGTGACTATACTGATATGTTAGTAGATGCAGCATGTTATCATCTGTTCCACTATTTGAGCATCTAGATAGGGGCATAGTAGCTGTAGAGTTATTCATTTCCAGCTCTTTCCTTCAGTATTTCATTTATTACCTTATGCCTCTAGTAGACTTAGTGGGCAGACCGTTGGGCTTGTTGACGGCACCCACTGAGAACTACTGTGGGATGTAGTTATCACACCCGTCGTGGTGTATTTTTCCCCAGGGACTTCTACTCCTGTTCTTGCTGTTCTAGCTTCTGTTTCTTCAGATCGAGGTAAGGGAGTCGCGAGCTAGTTCCCTACCAGTCGTCGTCGTCCAGTGAGTAGATGTACCCACTTTTTACATTTTGGGAGTTACTTGTTTGAGAGACCTTGTAGTGAGGTATAGAGTTGTACTTTATTTCAGAGTTGAGCGACTTCTGTACTTGTGGTGAGGACTTGGAGTTGTACTTATTTTATGTATAGCAGTTTACTTCCAGCTCTGATATCTGTTTAGCGTAGCATCTTTCTTTTGCAGGTTTGACGTTTCGTCTATACGGGGTTCACCGTATGGGCGGCGGATCTGTTAGCGAGCCCGGGTCGCAGTTTCGACCCCGGGGCGTGACAGATTAGAGTGGTATCAGAGCCTAGGTTTTAGGTCATTGAGGACTTAGAAACCCTAGGCTTGTGGCTGGACGGTAGGATGACTACGTGAGAGTCGTGACTGTTAGCGAGAGTCCTGATTGAGTTTTATACCTCTCCCAAGGGATGGGATGAGTGATTGGCATGTTTATTCTCCTAAGCGATTATGTTGGCTGCAGACAACATAATGTCGTGGAATGGATGACATGTTTTAGACTTTCGCTAGATTGGGTCGAGTGTTGTTTGGTGCTGTCCTGATGTTTGCATGTGGATTGCAGGTGGGCACGATGCCTCCCCGACGCAGGATGCAGACACGTTCTCAGCCTTCCTCCTTCCTTGAGCCGGAGCAGGAGGAGTCAGCACAGGGTCAGCAGAGTGAGGTGCAGGAGCTTCGGGCTCAGATGGCCCATTGACAGAGATTTCACGGCGCCAGGAGGAGGCCGTGGACCGGATGATCCGTATGATGGAGCAGAGGGCGCAGTCAGCTGTAGCACCCCCTGAGAGTTTCCCCACACCTTCTTCACCAGCTGTGGCAACCCCAGTTGTACCAGCAGTGCAGGCAGCCCCTACAGAACCGGTTACCAGTGGTCAGCCGTCTGGGACGGCAGGACAGTTGACCCCTGCAGAGCAGCGTGAGGTGGTTGACTTGTTGATGAGGTTCCGCCAGTTCCATCCACCCCGTTTTTCTGGTATGAGTGCAGAGCCGTGGGAGGCTGAGTCTTGGATCACGGCCATGGAGTGTCATTTTGAGAGTCTGTTCATAGAGGAGAGGTTTCGAGTTCTCTTGGCTACTCACTTCTTGGAGAGCAACGCCGAGGCATGGTGGCGGCGTGTGCAACCCGCTGGTCCGCCTGGGGCGCAGCTTCTCTCTTGGGCGGAGTTCCGCAGTATGCTTCTAGGGGCCTTCTTTCCTGAGAGTGTTCGTCAGAGATTGGAGGAGCAGCTGAAGAACCTCCGCCAGGGAGATAGGCCCGTTCACATGTACATAGCTGACTTCAATCAGTTGTTGGCCTGTGTACCGCACGCGGCCAGGGACGAGGCGCATCGAATTTACATGTTTGAGCGGGGTCTGCGCCGGGAGATTTATCAGCTCGTCCGTTCGCACAGATTGCAGACGTTGGATGCACCTATGGAGCAGGCACTTTACGTTGAGTGCGGAGAGGCGGTGATGGATGAGGTGGCTCCAGCTCCCGTAGTGATTCCAGGGGCGAAGCGCCCAGCACCGGTTGATGAGGGACAGACGAGTTAGCAGGCACCTCCGAGGTCTCCCCGACCTCACCCTGAGGGTCGTGGGTTTTAGAGGCGCCAGAGATCTGGTGGGCCCCTGCAGCAGCCGCAGTATCAGCAGCGACAGCCGTTTCAGCAGCAGTACCCCCGGCAGCAGCAGTATCGGCAGCAGCGACAGGAGCGGTGTGTCATCTGTGGCGGCCCTCATCCACCGTCGCAGTGTGACCAGAGATAGGGACGGTGTTTCTTATGTGGAGAGTTGGGACATTTTCGAGCGTCTTGTCCCCGAGCCATTCTGTCAGTGCTACCCCTTGCTGTAGCACCCCCCTTGCCTGTTCAGGAAGTGGAGGCCCCTCCGATGTACCGTCAGACAGAGTGGGGTACGACGTCGGGACAGACGGGACGACGGTCTTCAGCACCCAGTGGACTGGTATACGCAGCTCTGGTGGAGGGCACCTTGGCAGTAGATCCTATCGCCGCAGTATCCCGCGAGCAAAGGAGGATTGTGGGGCATGGCCAGGACAGCTGAGACTTTGAGAGATACATCGGCAGGTGTGACGGTTCTATTACAGCTCCACGACTCAGATCGAGCATACGGGATGGACCGGCTGGTGCGGTATTGTGCAACGATTGATTGGGGATTGAGAATAGTGACCTTTCCGCGAGTTGGACAACAGGAGATCATTTCCACAGGTCACCGAGGCATCCTTCCTGCAGCAGCGGCTTCAGCGACTCTGGGTTAGGTGCTACTTGTGGAGCGTAGGTGACGCCTAGGACTAGAGGTTATGTCTCTATGGGTCACGGATAGATCGTAGTTTTTCTTTTTAGGGGCACGGATAGATCGTAGTTTCCGTTGTTGTTGCCACAGCAGGAACAGCATCAACACTTCTCTCCCTTCTTCTCGCCCTTGTGCTGAAATTTTCGAACAGGACGAAAGATTCGAAAGACTACTCTAGAAATGGAGACGGTGCCCAAACCTGTTCTTGTTTGATTGTGGAGAGGGCACTGGTCTTTCGGAACTTTCGAACTTTTCGCTAATTTCAATTATTTTCTAAATTGGAGAGTTGGGGGTTGATGACTTTCCTGCTGCTGGGGCCCTTACTTTTTCTGTTAAGTTTTGCGGCATAATTCGTGTAGTTTGGACGCGTAGAATTGGCTATTCTTCCTCGTCCCCAGTTTTTGGAATTTTTGAGGTTTATTCAGCCGTTGGACTCGCTTTGTGGAGAGTGTGTAGCGACTGGGGAGTTGGAGTTTGTGTTGTTGGATGCTTATCTTTGGGCTTGGACCCCCTTTTGAGCCGTGTTTGTTTCGAGGACGAAACTTTCTTTTAGTGGGGGAGGATGTGAGGACCCGAATCCCCACTTAAGAGTTTATGGTTGGAATAGTAGCTTCTGGGAGTGTTTGTGCGGGTGTCGGGCCCCGAAAATGGATGTCTAGTGTTAGTGGGAGTAAGATTGCTTAACAGGAGGCCATTTTGAGTGATTGGGATATTTGCGCGCTTATTGGATCCAAGGAAGTGACCCGGCATGAAAAACGGATCAAGTTTACTTTTTCGGGAATTTTTGGGAAATTTTAGAAGTGAAATTTGGCAAATCGGACATCTGATTTGGATTCAGTGCGCGAAAACGGTCAAGATGGACTATTTACTTGTATTTTTCTGAGTCCGGATGCGAAAAAATGCATTTCGAGGTCTTGGGGTACTGTTCCGGCGGCCTGAGAGGCGCCGGCGGCGGCGGCGGGAGGCGGAGTGCGGCGGTTGGCGGCGGCGGAGGCGCGCGGTCCACCGCGGAAAGCGTGCACCGGGCGCGGGCCACGTGGCGCCTTCCTGTTGGCCGGCGGAGCAGGCGCGGTCCACGGATTTTGGGCGCAGGTGCACGGTGGACCGGGTGGACACGTGGCAGAACGTGGTTGGTGTGGTGTTGTGCGCGCGGTCCACGGTGCGGGGAGTGGGTACCTCGGGTTGCGTGCCCACCAGGCGCGCGTGGGCGCGGCGTCGGCTCGCGCTGACCCGCGTTTCCCGCTCGTGGGTGCCACGCGTCGGCGCGAGCTTCTGCCACGTGGCGTGTTACGGTCGGCCCAATTGGCTATCGCCTGTTCGGGGGGCTACGTGGCATCCTGGGATTAATTCGGGCGTGAACAGTAATGGGCCGTGCCCGTTACTGTAGCTGCCCGGAAGTTCCGGGCGCCCGGTTTTGGGCCAAAAGTCCAAAATCCGGATTTTTTGGGCTGGGCCTATAAATAGGATGCTTGCTGAGGATTTTTGCCCCCTTTCCCGAGATCCCCTGCCCATGGCCCCTTTAGCAAAGTTGTAGATCTTCGTGTTGCGCATCTTCTGGCAGAGGCCCGGAATTTTTGGAAGCCGCGGCGTCGACAACTTCGGCATCGGAGCGCAGTGCGATGGTTTTTAGTTGGAGGCTCATTTCTGTCTCACTTCAGTCTGAGAGGTCTATAGAGCTACCCCGACTGTATTTTTGGACGATTTTTGCGGCGTTGGATTCACGAGAGGTATATATTCGACTTTCATGTTGAGTGTTTCGTCTAGATTTGGGATTTTTGCACGGTTTTCGAGGCTTTACTGATCCCCTGTTTTGCTGTGAGATTCCTGGACAGCAAGGTCTTCGCGGATTTTTATCTCCACATACGGACATCGGAATTCGAAGTTTCAAGGCTCTATTGACATCTACACTTCGCGAGGATCGCCGTCATATTTTTATTGGAATTTTTGGAGGTTGTCTTACAGGTGAAAATTTCGGATTAAAGGGGCTGTTCCCAGCAGATTTGTGATACTTGGATTTTATGGAATTAAGTGTAATTTTTGGATCTATTATGTACCCAGGATGCTTTGAACACTACTTTTGTATTGTTGGTTTGGTGATCGTGCTGGTATATCTATTTCTGGGCTTCCTTAGCTATAAGACCCTGGACAGTTGTGCACCTTCAGGTGGGTGGCCCTGTCTCCAAGATTGATGGACTGTACGTTAAGCCTTCTATTGTAGGACTTTGCATGATAGCTAATTCTTGTTTAGCATGCTAGAATGTAGGAATTGTTATTCCTTATGTTACCTGATGATCCTATCATCTCCATGCTTTCTTTTATCTGTAAAAAATTTATTGTTATCTTGGAACTTGACCTAGCACCCCCATCACATGCAGCATGTTCAACCAGACTTTAGAAAACTCCAACTTGGGCTAGGTTTATTCTGCTATAGACATCCACACTTTTATTCCTCCTGGACATAGTGTTTTACTCGCCCGGGTAGTGGGCCGAGTGGTCGGTTTTCTTTTAGTGTGGGATGCTTTCTACACTCGTGCTGGGGAGCAGAGTGGAGTCTGGTAGAGGTATTTGACCGTTCATCTGTGGCGGGAGCCGTTTGGGAGGACGGCGGTCCCGAGATATTTCATTTTCTGTTTTATTTGTCGCCGCTGTGTTAGTGGCAGCGGTTTACCAGTGTTAGCAGAACCTTGAACCCAGAACTATTTTTGGACACACATATGATTTTAGTCAGCCAATGTTTTCTTCCATGCATCGTAGGGTCGCCCGAGTCTGTTCTTGTTTGATTGGACAAAGGCTATAGCTCTACGAGGCTTGGGTATAAAACTTGTTTTCAATTATTTTCCTAAAAAGAACTAAAAATTATTAAATATGAATTTCTTAAGGTCAAATGGCTTTCAGTAAGAAATGTCACCTGTTTCCCATAAAATTAACCACTTGAGATGATTCAAGTGGTGTGGGTTCTAAGGTCTACCTTTTCCTTTGGGACGAGAACAACGAGAGGCTATGCCTAGAGCCTGTTCTTGTTTGATAGGGTTGTAGGTTCTAGTCTTTCGGGGTTCCCGGATCCTTTATTATCGTCTGTTGTGGGGATAGTATAGCTATTTTGATGAGTCATGTGGGTTAGCACCAGAGTATTGACTCGGGTTTTGTTTCGGCAACCGCGGATTGTGGGCGGTTGGACCGATTAGTGTTATGCATCAGTTGGGGCTGGGTTTTTGCATTGTGGATAGAGTGAGTCTCCTCTTGAGCATAGTGTCGACTTATGCCTGTTTGACTGTGATATATAACAGAGATACTTGATATGGGCTACTTTTGACTCGAGCGGGTCGCTCCCCTCGAATGGTGTAGTCGAGCGCAAAAACAGGGTTGTTCAAGAGATGGCGCGTGTAATGCTTCATAGCCGGAATTTACCGTTATATTTTTGGGCTGAAGCTGTGAACACCGCCGTCTATGTAATTAATCGAGTGTATTTGCGCCCGGAAACTTTAAATACACCATATGAGCTGTGGTTTTGTAGAAAACCAAATATCAAATATTTTCGTATCTTTGGGAGTCGTTGTTACATTTTACGTGACCGCGGAAATCTTGGAAAATTTGACTCTCGAAGTGACGAAGGGATTTTCATGGGTTATTCTACAAACAGTAGAGCATATCGGGTATTTAACTTGGAATCTAAAACGATGGTAGAATCTATAAATGTTAAAGTAGATGAAGCTTTTCACTTTGCATCTGATAAATCTACCCCTGATATGTCCCTAGATGATGATTCTCCTGCAAATGCATCTTCTCATATTAATTCTTCCGATAATGTTGATGCATCTAATGGTTCTTCAAGTTTATCTGATGGGCAGGAATTATCACATGTACCTTTGAGTACTCCGTTACCTCAAACGTTACGCATCTCCAAGGAGCATCCAGAATCTAACATTATTGGAGACCCACACGAAGGAGTCAGGACTCGGAGACAGTTGATTTGTGGAGTCGCATGTTACGTCTCCATGATCGAGCCAAAGAACATTGATGAAGCTCTTCAGGATGACTACCGGATTGAAGCAATGCAGGAAGAGCTCCATCAGTTCGAACGAAACAAAGTCTGGGAATTAACGAAGCCTCCAAAGCAACACAACGTGATTGGTACTAAATAGATTTTCAAGAATAAGAAAAACGAGGATGGTACCATCATCAGGAACAAAGCACGTCTAGTTGCTCAAGGCTATTCTCAAATTGAAGGTATAGACTTTGATGAAACGTTCGCCCCGGTAGCTAGACTCGAGTCAATTCGTATTTTATTCGCTATTGCTTGTCATTTTAAAATAAAACTCTTTCAAATGGACGTTAAGAGCGTGTTTTTAAATGAGTTTTTGAACGAGGAAGTTTATGTGGCTCAACCGAAAGGTTTTGTAGACCATAAACAACCTAACCATGTTTTTCGTTTGAAAAAGGCTCTTTACGGCCTAAAACAAGCACCGCGAGCGTGGTACGAAAGGTTGACGAAGCACCTTTTGGAGAAGGGCTATACTCGAGGGGGAGCGGATCGGACTCTCTTTGTGAAGCATTATCAGGATAACTTCATTGTGGCACAAATCTATGTTGATGACATTGTATTTGGTGCAACAAGAGATAATGATGCTTCTAAATTCGCTGAAACCATGGAGAGCGAATTTGAGATGTCCATGATGGGCGAACTGACTTACTTCCTTGGATTGCAAGTGAGACAAAATGAAGAAGGCATTCATCTGTGTCAATCCAAGTATGCACTGGAGTTGGTCAAGAAGTTTGATTTAGAAAATTCTAAAGACTTTCCAACTCCAATGGGAACTAGCAACAAGGGATTAGGAAGTGAATCTCTTAGTGAGAATGTAGACGAGAAGCTTTATCGCAGCATGATTGGAAGTCTACTTTACCTCACGGCTAGTCGCCCGGACATATCCTTTAGTGTTGGAATTTGTGCGAGATATCAATCAGCACCAAAGGAGGATCACCTGAAAGCGGTGAAAAGGATCATCCGGTATGTCAAAGGAACCGTAAATTTCAGAATTTGGTATCCTATGGGAACAAGTCTTGACATTGTAGGATATTCAGATGCCGATTGGGCAGGATCTGTGGATGATCGGAAAAGTACGAGTGGTGCATGTTTTTATCTTGGCCATTGCCTAGTTGCATGGCATAGTAAAAAGCAAAACTGCATTGCACTCTCGACTGCCGAAGCGGAATATATTTCAGCGGGTAGTTGTTCAACCCAACTCATTTGGATGAAAAGTGTGTTGAGTGACTTCCGGATTTCAGCAACTTCGGTAACCATTCTTTGTGACAACACAAGTGCTATAAACATTTCCAAAAACCCTGTGTTGCACTCAAGAACAAAATACATTGAACTTAGATATCATTTTCTAAGAGAGCTAGTTGAATCAAATATTCTTCAACTTTCCTACATTTCAACTGAGGATCAATTAGCTGACATTTTAACAAAACCCTTGGATCAAAAACAATTTATTCATTTGCGTAAGGCAATTGGAATGCTTTCCTTGAAATAATCTCTTTTTGAAACCAATGCTTACGTTAGGTTTTGTTTTTGTGTTTTTGTTCATTATCTATGCTTGTACATAGAACATAAATTGAGCATTAGTTATATTGACTTTAACTGCATCCTTTTATATATTTAGGAATTTATTATGCTTTTGATATCATAATAATTCATTTGATGCAATGATCATTTATGTCAATTAAGCCATCTTTGTTTTGATCAAAGTCAATTTCTCTCTCAAATGATCTCTTGGTTTAGTTTTTATCTTATTTGACAATTGAGTCAAGTATGAAATCGAGATCAATTTTTGGATGAATACTTTATATTTTAAATAATTGATAGCCAATTGAGGGGGAGTTAATAAAAATTGTTATGCTCAAAAGATGTGGAAAGAGTTACATCCCAATGAGGTGTGTGAAAACTACCACCACATGGAGGAAAGAGCTACCGCCTCGGTCGTCCGAGTACTGTGTGCAGCTACCACATGTATACCAACCATGGTTTTTCAAGATTGATTAGATAAAATGCATGTTGAAATACTTGACTCTGTCAAATTTCAAGGTTGGTATAAGGTGGGATTTTTAATAAAAGATGCTCAAAGAGCCACTCTCTTCAACAGATTGACTAGATACATTATCTAACATATTTGGGATTTCAAACATCTATTGATCTTGGTATTTCATTTTCTTTACCAAATTGATGATTTGATAAAGGCATTACTCATAAGATCATGTTAGATGTGATTGAAGTTGTTCAACTTTAAGGGATTTAATTTTTATAAATTTTCGTTTCATTAGTTGGATATTTTTGATAGATTTTGCATAATCTATTTATAGTTATATGAAACGATGATTTTCATTTAAAGTTGATACACAAAAGTGCTTACAATCATTTCTGGATTTTCTGGAATTTTTCTGAATTTTTCTGAAGAAAAAGTTTGGAGCCGGTCCGGACTGGACAAGCCGATCCGGACCCCGAACGCAGGTATTCCTGCGGGTAAGCCGATCCGGACTGGATTCTTGAGGCAGTCCGGACCGCGGCTAGGGTTTTATATAGAACAAAAGGGTTTTGATTTCCTTTTACTTCAATCTTTTGTTTCTAAGACTCCAGACCTTCTCTCTCTAGAAAACAATCGTCTTGGAGCATTCCCAACCCATCTTCTTCGATTCAAAGTGAGTTCTTATGATCAAAATCTCAGTTTTTCACAGTTTTTCATGTTTTTGCTCAAAACGTGATGGCAATCTTGTATCTTTTTCGTTTGAGATTGGTTTTTGATCAAATTTCTTTTGAAATAAGAACTTTGGGGAGATTAGTTTTGATTATATGCTAGGTATTCTCTTGATTAACGGATTTTTAGGCTACGATTTCTGAAAATTCGGTTTTAGGGCATATAATGAGAATTTTTGAAAATCATGGAATTGATCTATTTTTAAAATTCTTTTTGCAAAACTAATTTGATTTCTAGTCTCTCTACATGATGATGATTGTTTGGGTACAATTTTTCTAATTTTTGAAAATCAACAATTTTCTTTTCGTGTTCTTGAGTTGTTGTTCGCAGGATTTTTCTCTCACAAGCATTAGCAGCAATGGTGATCACTAGGGTAATCTTCCTTCTAACTACTATGGTTCACGCTCGAACAACTAACAGGCCCAAGAGGGCTAGGAAAGCTCAAAAAGACTCAGATTCTGAATCAGAAACAGAATCAATTGACTGGGATGAACTCTTGGTGGAGGCCACTGTACCTACTGCCTCAAAAGGGAAAGCCCCTGCTGAAACCTCCAAGGTAAAGGCTCCGCCTACTGCTACTGAGAAAGGAAAAGCCCCAATAGAACCAAGTCTAGTCAAAACCAAGAGAAAAAGCATTGCAAGGAAAAGAGGGAGTGCTCGGGGTATTTCATTTGAAGAACCACTTGCAAGCCAACCTCCTCCACAAGACTTCATAAGCTCTGAGAGGATTAAGGACTTTGAGAAAAGAGAATGCATTGGCGAGCGACATGTAAATGTCAAAGCTTTAAAGGAGCGCTCTGCATTATTTGGAACACTTTTTGATCAAGCAGGACTTGAACTGATTTGCAACTTCCCCGAATCTTCAGGATAGTGTCTTCACTCTGTCAGGATGTTCTATCAGAATGGATCAAAGTTGATTGATCTTGATAACAGACAGAGAGAATTTCACACTATGGTCAGAAACATTAAGATCAAGGTCACTCCACAACTAATTGGAGAGGTGTTGGGGATGAAGGCACGGGCTGAAGGAACGCACTATCTAAAAGGTCTTAGCTTCTCCACCAACTCATGGAGAGTGGTCGTTGATGGAATTTGTCTTCCAGACACTCAATCGATAGGGAATTCTATTTTTTCAAGAGAACTTCGACCGGAATACCGATACTTGAACTTTATTGTTTGCTACAACATTCTTCCAAATATGCAAACAAAAGTTCTTCGATGGGATAGGATGTTATTCCTTTATCTTCTGGGAAATCCCACAGCGGCCTTGGGATCAAACTTCAACATTCCTTATCTCATCTGGTCGAGGATGGGGAGGTATGTGGACAATGCTCATCCTACAGAGAGACTTCCATTCCCAATAATCATTATGCGGATTTTGAAAAAATTCAAAGTCGATACTTCTTCATCGACCTATATGCATAGTTTGGGAACAATCAACGAGACAATGGTCATAAAGTCCCTACCAACGAAACAAGATGAACCTCCCTCACCTCCTCTCAGGCGTAGACAATCAACTTCAGCGTCAACAGCTTCAGTCCCACCACCACCTCCAGCTCAGCATCCACGTTCTTCACCTTTAGACGATGATGCTTCAGTTACTTCAATTTATAGAGAACAACAGCGTCTCTCTTCCGAGCAAGAGCGCATGTCCAAGGAGTTCATCGAAATGAAGGAAGAAATTCGTGGAGTTAAAAAGGAGCAGGTGCCGATGAACAAGCGAATCAAGAAAATCTTTCAAAAACTTGGGTGCGTTAGTTCAGAGGACTCTGAGTAATGTTTATTCTAATCTTTAACTTTTCTTTTGCAGGTTTTTAAGTTCTTTAGTTCTCACACGTTCTTGTTTTGAACTTTTAACACTTCCCTTTTATTTTGTAATTTTGGCTTGTTTTGTGACAAAAAGGGGGGGAGAGAGAACAAACAATGATCGAAAATGATCGTCTTATGGTTGTGAATTTTGAACAATTTTGAACTATGAAAGGTAAGTATGACCTCAACTTTTCTTAACTTTTGGTTTTATAATGTGTGATTGCATGCCTCGACTAACTATTTGACTAACTATTTGGGCATGTAATATAACTAACAAGTTGCTTGTTGACTAACCTTTCTATGACATTTGGATTTTTAATGCTTAGAGGATATGTTGCTTTTTGATTGTGATCTCATTACATATTTGAATTTGTAAATGTCATGGTGAGTATAAACTCTATCTCTGTGTTTGGTGTTGTTTGCAAAAATTCTTGAGGTATCTAACAATCTCTTTTGTCAAGAATGTTTTCTTTTTGCTGAGGGTACATCTCTGTGTTCGGTTTTGTTTGAAAAAATTCTTGAGGTATCTAACGATCTCTTTTGTCAAGAATGTTTTCTTTTGCAGAGAGTACAGATGTCTAAGTCTAGAGTCTGTTCTAGGAGTTTATCTCATGTATTTATCTTTATTTGGATCTGCAATGTAAATTTTTGTTGTATGGTGATAGCAACAAAAATATCTTTTTGAATTTTCTTGAGTGGATTTGTGTTTTGTCACGAAACCACCAAAGGGGGAGATTATTACGGAATTTGTGTTGGCGTATTTCGTGAAATTGATTAAGTCTTGAAGATTGAAGATGAAGAAGTTTGGATCATATACCTCAATCTTAGGAAAGAAGATTTCAAAAGGATCAGGTACGTTTAACTAAATATTTTTGGTGATCCGAATACTTCTTATAGTGTAGAAACACTTGGATGAATTTTTAACCACATAAAAATCAAAAACTGGACATACTACATGTTCAGAGTCCGGACCTGACATTACAGTCCGGACCCCGAACATAGGATAGTTCATGCGCAATTCCAGTCCGGACCTTGGTCACTTCAGTCCGGATCCCGAACGTGGAATTTGCAGGAATTGCATGAACAGTCCGGACCGTGGAAATTACAGTCCGGACCCCGAAGGTATGTTTTTCTGGAAAAAGTCTGTTTCGCTACGACAGTCCGGACCGCCATAATTCCAGTCCAGACCGTCGTCCTGTAAAATTCCAGAAAAGGTTAGTTTTTGATTCTTATCCTCTTCCAACGGTTTCTAACCTATAAATAGACCCTATGATTCATTTTTTAGGGCAGATCCGTATACGACCGAAATAGAAAAATTCACATATAGAGAAGAAAGGAAATAACGAGATTAAATCTATGTTTCTTCATATATATTGATTAATTTGATTCTAGGTTTTCAAACTCAGATTTTGAGTAGAATCAAATTAATGAATACTTAGATGGTATTTCCGATCTATTTCTAATCTAAGTATTCGGCGGATCATCACCACCCAAAAACAATGATTTTCCCAAAAATCGGCACGTGGACTCGCGTGGCCTTGTGGATTCAAGGTGCAACCGCTCTCGTGGATTCGGAGCGAGGTACGTTCGTGGATTCGAGACATGCTACTGGGTGAAGACCGTGGATTCGGTCGGACGTCGTGGATTCGACGTTGGACGCCGTGGATTCGGCGTTGGACGCAAATCGTGGATTCGAGGAGAGTTGCGGAGCGAGCGGAGAAGATCTACTAGGAGCGTATGGAAAAGGTTGAGTCGTAAGTGAGTACGGTATATCACCTTGTACGTGTTTTA
>CM055073.1:14051644-14111100 GCA_029204045.2 Tillandsia leiboldiana
CTGGATATTCCTTGCGTCGGTAGATGAAAAAAGTGTACAATCACGTCGCCATACGATGCCCGGTTGCGGAGATATCACCGAAAAACCACGCCCTGTCAAATCTCCTTCACGAAATGGCATCACAGTAAGCTCGAACAAACACCTCAAAAAGCGCAAAATGAGGGAAAGATGAAAATACCTAGATCGTAGATCTATCCGTCGTGGATCCAGCGGCGAAGAAATCGCTCAAAAGATGGTCGGAGTAGGCCGGGGGAGCTCGCGCACAGAAACGCGACGAAGGGGAAACCAAAAGGACGAGCGTCGCGCCGCGCCGTAAAAATAAACCTCGATAAAAGCGTGCCACCAAAAAACTCAAAACTTTGCAGAGGGATGCAGCATAGCTCGGGGATCAACTTTGCTGAGGGTGCCTGGTGAGAGGATGCTCGGAATGCGTCAAAAAGGGGTGAAGAAGGAGGCTCGGATCCTTTAAATAGGCTCCAGAAAACAAATAACAAAATACGAATAAGTCCCCGTTTCCGGGCGCTGGCAAGAACCGGGCGGCTACAGTGTTGGGCCCGCCCAACACTGTTCACGCCCGGAAAATCCCGGGCCTGCCACGTCGCCCCCCGAATAGCGGACAGGCCACACCGGCCATCGCTGCTCGACACGTGGCGCTCGAAGAAGGCGACACGTGGACCGCACTGTCACGCCCCGGGGGTTTTTGGGTCTATCAAAGCGGAAATTCCTGTGTATTTTTTTTTCTGAACAAGGTACATTAAACCTCATCCCGGTGCGTGCCAGACCGCCACATACACAAAATTCTCCCTGTCCGCAGACAGAGTCTCCTTTGTATATGCACGGCGTCTCATTTACAACAACATACAACAATCATCAACCATCAACCATACAATAGACATTCAACATCAAGCGGGATATTAAAGCGGCATCACTGTTTAGAAAGGATAAAGCCAGCATTGCAAAACCCGTGCCCACACGGCACTTCGTTTTGAGAAAAACCCTTTTCGAAATCATTTGGTTTATCATGAAAACATGCCGCATAAGAAACATCATCAGAAGAACCAAACTATAAAAGTACAACTCTCCACAGTGCCAGTAATACATGTCCACGAATATTTCTACTCACAAGCAAATTAACTAACATGCGTAAAAGAGATGAGATAATGATAATAACCAAGCGTTCTGACTACGGTCCTCGCGACAGTCTCAACAATCTCCGGGTAACGCCCCTCGTAGTGCCTGTCACGGAGGGTTAAAGTCAGTGACAAACAAAGTAGATGTCTAACAACAATAAGGAATAAGGAGCAAACCGGAAACACCGTAACCATTTCGCTAAAAACCATGCACATATTAAGGTGGGCCCCGACCCCAGATTTATCAATTTAATTGGGCACCAACCCAGAATATTTATCGGAGAGACCAAAGTCTCCCTCGTGCGCAAGCACTCCTTGATGCAATTTAACCCCTTCCACGGTGCTGGTGTGCTATTCCCAGCGGGCGCGAAGGGGTCCTCATGGCTCCCACCCCTTTGTGAGGAACACGGGTCATACAAGACCACTCTTCCGGAAAAGTACACCATGCGGAGGCCAATCCGCCTGTGTACGTGCAGCATCCCAAAACGGTTTTTGCCGAGATCGGCGTGTCATGAACATTGCGACCGCAGCCGCTTCAATTGTTAGATAATAACACAATTATGCGAAAGGTTAAACTGTCCATCTAATTTGTTAGATAAATTGAGAGCACTTTAATGACGATAGATGCACTTACTGCACTGGTTGTATTTACAGCAACCGTACCACCTATTTGGAGAGAGATCGGAACACTCGAATCTTTCGCGCACCCCGCTGCCGTCTGGACCTAAAGAAAGTCCGCAAGGATAACTATAGTTAAAAGCGTGTACTTACATCCGAAAACAAAAGACCCAATTTACTCCTTTGTTTTGACGGAAAAGTCCAACATTGTCCGGTTGACGAAACGGAATTCCCGAGCCGCCGTCGCCGTCTGCCGGAGCCCGCGCGGTTCAGAACCACGCGGCGTATCTCCGCGGACGATGCCCTCGCGGCGCGGTGCCCGCGCGGGTTGCCCGTGCGACGGCCGCACGGTGCCCGCGCGGGTGCGGCCGGCACGGCGCCAGCGCGGTTGCGGGTCCGTGCGGGTGCCGCCCGCGCGGCAGCCGCGCGGCGCCCGCGCGGTGCCCGCACGGGTGCGGGCCCGCGCGGGGGCCGCCCGTGCGGCAGCCGCCGCGGCCCCGCGCGGTGCCGCACGGGTGCGGGCCCGCGGGGTGCCTCCGCGCGGCGGCCGCGCGGGCCGCATGGATGCGGGCCCGCGCGAGGGCCGCCGCGCGGCGGGCAGCGGTGCGGCGCCAGCGCGGTGCCCGCATGGATGCGGGCCCGCGCGGGGGCCGCCCGCGCGGCAGCCGCACGGCGCCCGCGCGGTGCCCGCAAGATTGCGGGCCCGCGGGGTGCCTCCCGTGCGGCAGCCGCGCGGCGTCCGCGCGGGTACCCGCACGGTGCGGGTCCGCGCGGTGGCCGCGCGGCGCCCGTGCGGTGCCGTCCGTGACCCTCCTCCGCGCGATGCCCTAGCGGCATCGCGCGCCTCCGCCGTCCGTTCCGCGCCTTTTCAAGGAGACGACGTCGGCGACGGTGACGGATACGACGGAGAAAGCAAGAAACCAAGAACTCAACGAAAAAGACAACGAACAAAATCCCAAATAATTTAAATAAATTATTTTACTAACCGAAGATCGACGGAAAGGTTGTCCGGTCGTGTTCTTGTCTTCGGTTCGGCGTCCGGGAAGATCGGGCTCCTCTCTTTCTCCTTTCCCTTTCTTCCGGCTAGGGTTTCGTTTTTCCTTTTTTCCTTCTCTCCGATTAGGGTTTTTTTTCTTTTCTCTTTTCCTTTCCGATATCGGGATCCCTTATATAGTCGTACTTTACCTTAATTAATTCCTCTTTAATTCGTACGTAAGAGAATTAATTAATTTTCGTCTGGGATAATTAATTAACTAATTAATTATCCCCCACGAGATAAACCACCTTATCTCTAACGGGTGCAAGATATTTAGCACGGATTCCGATGCACGACTAATTACCGTATCACTTTGAATCCGTTCAGGGGGTTCCCGATATCGGATTTCAGATCGATCGCGCCGTCGGCTTTCTTTTTCCGCGCACAATCGCGGAAAAATACTAGCGTCCCACAATGGCCAACTTCAAGAATTGAATAATTCTATTTCACTTAAAGGCTTAAATGACTACACGTAAGTCAAAAATACCCGAAAGACCGGATCACTACACCACTCACACTTTATAAAAAGTTTCGTCCCGAAACTTAAATACAAACCCCACTAATAATTCGGGAAAAACATTCCCTCATCTTCGATTCCAGTTCCCACGTCGCCTCGCGCTCTTCGTGGTTGCTCCACTGGACCTTCACATAGGGGATAGTTCGATTGCGCAACTTCTTGTCCTCTCTTGCCAAAATCCGCACCGGCGTCTCCTCGACGCTTAAATCCTCTCGCAACTCGATGGTGGAGGCATCCAAGGCATGAGAGGGGTCAGCTAAGTATTTCCGGAGCATTGAGACATGGAATACGTTATGGACTCGTTCGAGATTCGGCGGCAGGGCTAATCGGTACGCCACCGGTCCTACGCGTTCTAGGATCTCGAACGGTCCTACGTACCTCGGGCTTAACTTTCCCTTTATGCCGAAGCGTCGGTTCCCCTTGGAGGGCGAAACTCGGAGTAACGCGTGCTCACCCACCATGAACTCTAAGTCCCGACGTCTGTTGTCCGCGTAGCTTTTCTGTCTGCTCTGGGCGGTTAGTAGCCTCTGTCTAATCAATCGCACTTTTGCTTCGGTCTCCTCCACCAAATCTGGGCCCAGAAACTTACGCTCACCCAGGTCGTCCCAGCATATTGGAGACCGACAGCGGCGCCCGTACAGGGCCTCGTATGGTGCCATCTGAATGCTGGCCTGGTAGCTATTATTGTAGGCAAATTCCACTAGGGGCAAGCACCGTGCCCATCCTTCGCCCAGGTCTAAAACGCATGCCCGAAGCATGTCCTCCACAATTTGTATCACCCGCTCTGATTGTCCATCGGTCTGCGGGTGAAAAGCCGTACTGAAGTGCAACTTGGTTCCCATTGCTCGCTGCAGGCTCTGCCAAAAGTTTGACACAAATCGCGTGTCCCTGTCCGACGTGATGGACGTCGGCACCCCATGCAGCCTTACTATCTCGTTGATGTAGGTTTGCGCCAGTCGTTCCCGCGCCACGTCGTGTGTATGGGCAGAAAGTGGGGCCGATTTCGTCAGACGGTCCACGATTACCCATATTGCATCGTGTCCCTGTGACGATCTCGGGAACCCGGTCACAAAATCCATGGTAATCATGTCCCACTTCCACACGGGCACCGGTAAGGGTTGCAATTTTCCTGCTGGACGCTGGTGCTCGGCCTTCACTCGGCACACCAGGCAGTGTGCCACAAATCGAGTCACGTCTCCCTTCATTTTGGGCCACCAGAAGGTCTGTTTGACGTCCTTGTACATCTTCGTTCCCCCGGGATGCGCTGTATATGGAGCTGTATGCGCCTCCCGCAGGATTTCCTCTTTGAGTTCGGTAGATCCGGCACGCAGATTCGTCCCCGAAATCGTATGGTGCCGTCGGAGTTTACTGTGAAATCACCTCTGGGTCGGCAGTTACTCTACCTCGCACCAGCTGGAGTTGGTCATCAGTCGACTGCCCCTCGAGAATTCTGTCAAGCAGGGTAGGTCTGACCACCAGTGTCAGAAGTCGTTCGACTGTACCCGCTGGTACTACTTCTAGTCTTAATCGCGAAAATTCCGCAATCAGACCATCTTGCTGGGTGATGGCACTTACCCCTGCCTTCTCGGCCTGTCCCTTACGGCTCAGGGCGTCGGCCACCACGTTTGCCTTTCCGGGTGGTAGTGGATCGTTAAATCGTAATCCTTCAATAGCTCGAGCCACCGTCTTTGTCGCAAATTTAACTCCTTTTGGGTGAAAAGGTACTTAAGACTTTTATGATCTGAGTACACATTGCAGTGTGCCCCATACAGGTAGTGTCTCCAAAGCTTGAGGACGAACACAACTGCTGCGAGTTCCAAATCGTGCACGGGGTAGTTTCGCTCGTATTCTTTGAGCTGCCTTGACGCATAGGCTATAACCTTTCCCCGTTGCATGAGCACTCCACCCAGTCCATTTCGCGACGCATCGCAATACACTTCATAATCCTCCCCTGGTTCGGTAGGGCGAGAATCGGTGCTCGCGTCAATCTATCCTTGAGCTCCTCGAAGCTCCTCTGACATTTGTCCGTCCAGATGAACTTTTCCCCCTTTTTAGTCAAACGGTTTAAGGGGGTGGCTATCTTGGAGAAACCCTCCACGAAGCGCCGGTAGTACCCGGCTAATCCTAGAAAGCTTCGAACCTCTGTTACCGTCGTCGGTTGGGGCCAGTCCGTCACCGAATCTATCTTCTTCGGATCGACTGCGACTTCCAGCCGCTGAGATTACGTGCCCCCAAGAAGCCAACCTCTCGAAACCAAACTCACACTTTTTGAGTTTGGCGTATGAGTTTCTATTCCCAGTAGGGTCTGGAGGACTGTGCGCAGATGTTCTTCATGTTCCTCGTCTGTACGGAGTAGATGAGGATATCGTCGATGAAGACCACCACGAATAATCCAGGAAGGGTTTGAATACCCTGTTCATCATGTCCATGAACACTGCCGGGGCATTCGTGAGCCCGAACGGCATTACTGTAAATTCGTAATGACCGTAGCGAGTCCGAAAAGCCGTTTTGGGGATGTCCTCCCCCTCGACCTGGACCTGATGATAGCCCGACTGCAGGTCAATCTTTGAAACACCGTCGCCCCCTGTAGTGGTCGAAGAGGTCGTCGATCCTTGGCAGGGGGTACTTGTTCTTAACGGTGACCTTATTTAATCTCCCAGTAGTCGATGCACAACCGGAGAATTCCGTCCTTCTTTCTCACAAACAGGACGGGCGCGCCCCAGGGTGACGCGCTAGGTCTGATGAAGCCTTTATCCAAAAGGTCCTCCAACTGTGCCTTGAGTTCCTTCAACTCTGCGAAGGCATCCTGTACGGTGCCTTGGTGATGGGGTTTGGTGCCGGGAAGTAGTTCAATGGGAAGTCGACTTCTCGTTCCGGCGGCGCTCCGGGGGAGCTCTGCCGGAAATACGTCGGAACTTCCCTTACCACGGGAATTTCGGAAGGCGAGGGGAACGAGTCGGGTGGCTAAATCTACTGAGGCTAGATAGGCCACGCACCCCGCCCTCCACCAACCCTTCTAGCTCGCGATGCGGAGATGGTAGCCAAGAAGGAAGTGCTTTTACCATAACATGTACACGTTTTCTGGGAATCCCGGCTTCTGTAGTCTTGCACCTGGCGCTTTCGCAGTCGATGACAGCCTGATACTCGGTAAGCCAGTCCATGCCCAAAACTACGTCATATTCCTTAGCGGTATGCCACCAGGTTCCCTAGGGGCACGACAACCTTCCCAAGTCTTATTGAACAAGAGGGTACTAGGCCAGTTGCCGCGATTGGCCCCCCGGGGGTCTGGACGGTCAGTAGGACATCGAGGGGACTACTTTCTAGTCGATGTGTTTGTGCAAAAGTGCGGGAAATAAAAGAGCGAGTCGCCCCGTTGGGTCAAACAGGGTTCGTGCTCGGAAATTAGAAACGGAGGTAATACCTGCGACTCCTCCTCTTGCAGTCAGGTCGCTCCATGTTGGCCCATGGAGTAGAGCCTCCCTCCTGGCTGTGGTCGCGATTCTCCTTTCTGCTTCTTGGCGCGGTGAGGGCGTGGGGGTATTCCCCGTTGATGCTACTACCCCGTCCCGGTGGGCTGTGCCGTTGGGGTGGAAGCTGCGGAAGATGCTGCTCCAGTGTTCAGAGGACAGTTGAATCGGAAATGCCCCGGCTTGCCGCAGCGGTAACAGTGATCCTGTCTCTTAGGGCATTCCGTCACTGGATGCGATGCTCCGCAAATAACGCTATGGCTTGTTCGGTGGTCGCGGTTTTCCGATTGGCGCACTCTTGCTTCCTTGTTGCGTCCTGGGGTACTTTGGGGGTCGGCTCCCACCAGACGGACCCCCTCACCGGGTAAGTCTGTGTCCGCTTCCTGTCCCGGTATTTTCTGATCCCTCACGTCGAGCTCGGGTGATAGCGAACCCCCCGCCCACTATGGTGGCTCTATCCACCACTTCCCTGAACGTGCGCAGGTCCGCTGCCTGGACCATCTCAAAGATGTCGCTCCGTAACCCGTCCACAAAAAGACGGGCCCTTGTGGGGTTCGTCTCGTATAACAAACGGGACGCAATTAACTAATCTCACGAACTCCCTTTGATATTCCATGACCGAGCGGTTCCCTTGTCTAACGTTCTTCAGGTCGTCTTCCACATTGCGCTTGACGCTATCGGAGAAGAAGAAAGCGTCAAAAAGTTCCTCTCTAAAGGCGTCCATGTCCGGTAACGGGTCGTTTGTAGACGGATCCGGGGCTACCCGGTTTTTCCACCAGAGCGTGCATTCCCTTCGAGGAAGTGGACGGCAATGGAACTCGCTCGGTGTTCACTCCATCAGTAGGTCCTCGACGAGTTTTTTCCATGTATCCACCCATTTTTCGACGACCCATGGGCTCGGTCGTCTCTCCCTCAAAAGGTGGGAGGGTCATGCTTCTTGAACCCAGCCAAATTGTCATGACCCTTTCTCATGTCGTTCGTTGCTCCGTGACCCCTCCTACAGCGGCGGACCCCCCGAGGTAGGGGTCGTTCCTGCCTCCCCTGTGTAGCTACCATCACGGGGCCCCCGTGGTCGTCGGAGTAGGTACGTCCCTTGGAGATGGAGGGCCTGTTCCGTCGTCGTACCACCCGTCCCTTGCGGTCCCGTAGTGGGTGCGGTGGTCCGGGCGGAGGGGTTGGATTGCGCTCGGCTGGCGTGGTTGCTTGTCGCTATGCCAGGTGACGAACCTGCTCCGTCAGCGTCGCTAATTGCCCGGCCATTTCCCCGCAGTTGTTGCGGAGGAGCTGGTTCTATGCGGTGGTCGGGGCCACTCTGTCCGCGTCCGCATTCTCGGTGGACGATCTAGTCCGGGCCATCGTCCGCTATAGACAAAGAAACCACGTTTAACCCTAAGGTATAACCCTAATACCCTGCCTTACGATTATACCTACATTACGTTCCCCTATTCCCCGTACTCTCACATACTACGCACTTATACCTTGGTTATCTCATGTCTAATTTGCTTGTGGTACCCTACACTGTGGATGTGGATCTCGTCTACTATGGTTATGGTTGTTTTTCTCTGATACCATTTACTCTGTCACGCCCCCGGGGGTTTTTGGGTCTATCAAAGCGGAAATTCGTGTGTATCTTTTTTTTTCTGAACAAGGTACATTAAACCTCATCCCCGGTGCGTGCCAGACCGCCACATACCAAAATTCTCCCTGTCGCAGACAGAAGTCTCCTTGTATATGCACGGCGTCTCATTTACAACAACATACAACAATCATCAACCATCAACCATACAAGTAGACATTCAACATCACAGCGGAATATTAAAGCGGCATCAATGTTTAGAAAGGATAAAGCAGCAATTGCAAAACCCGTGCCCACACGGCACTTCGTTTGAGGAAAACCCTTTTCGAAATCATTTGGTTTATCATGAAAACATGCCGCATAAGAAACATCATCAGAAGAACCAAACTATAAAGTACAACTCATCCACAGTGCCAAGTAATACATGTCCACCGAATATTCTACTCACAAGCAAATTAACTAACAAGCGTAAAAGAGATGAGACAATGCTAATAACCAAGCGTTCTGACTACGGTCCTCGCGACGCAGTCTCAACAATCTCCCGAGTAACGCCCCCTCGTAGCGCCTGTCACGGAGTGGGTAAAGTTCAGTGACAAACAAAGTAGATGTCTAACCAACAATAAGGAATAAGGAGCAAACCGGAAACACCGTAACCATTTCGCTAAACAACCCTGCACATATTAAACTGGGCCCCGACCCAGATTTATCAATTTAATTGGGCACCAACCCCAGATATTTATCGGAGAGACCAAAGTCTCCCCCTCGTGCGCAAGCACTCCTTTGATGCATTTACAACCTTCCACGGTGCTGGTTTTGCTATTCCAGCTGGGCGCGAAGGGGTCCTCACGGCTCCCACCCCTTTGTGAGGAACACGGGTCATACAATACCACTCTTCCGAAAAAGTACACCCATGCGGAGGCCAATTCCGCCTGTGTACGTGCAGCATCCCAAAACGGTTTTTGCCGAGATCGGCGTGTCATGAACATTGCGACCGCAGCCGCTCAATTGTTAGATAATAACACAATTATGCGAAAGGTTTAAACTGTCCATCTACTTTGTTAGATAATTGAGAGTACTTTAATGACGATAGATGCACTTACTGCACTGGTTGTATTTACAGCAACCGTACCCACCTATTTGGAGAGAGATCGGAACACTCGAATCTTTCGCGCACCCCCCGCTGCGCGTCTGGACCTAAAGAAAGTCCGCAAGGATAACTATAGTTAAAAGCGTGTACTTACATCCGAAAACATAAGACCCAATTTACTCCTTTGTTTTTGACGGAAAAGTCCAACATTGTCCGGTTGACGAAACGGAATTCCCGAGCCGCCGTTGCCGTCTGCCCGTGCGGTGCCGTCCGTGACCCTCCTCCGCGCGATGCCCTAGCGGCATCGCGCGCCTCCGCCGTCCGTTCCGCGCCTTTTCAAGGAGACGACGTCGGTGACGGTGACGGATACGACGGAGAAAGCAAGAAACCAAGAACTCAACGAAAAAGACAACGAACAAAATCCCAAATAATTTAAATAAATTATTTTACTAACCGAAGATCGACGGAAAGTTTGTCCGGTCGTGTTCTTTGTCTTCGGTTCGGCGTCCGGGAAGATCGGGCTCCTTCTCTTTCTCCTTTCCCTTTCTTCCGGCTAGGGTTTCGTCTTTTCCTTTTTTCCCTTCTCTTCCGATTAGGGTTTTTTTTTTGTTTTCTTTTCTTTTCCTTTCCGATATCCGGGATCCCTTATATAGTCGTACTTTACCTTTAATTAATTCCTCTTTAATTCGTACGTAAGAGAATTAATTAATTTTTCCGTCTGGGATAATTAATTAACTAATTAATTATCCCCCACGAGATAAACCACCTTATCTCTAACGGGTGCAAGATATTTAGCACGGATTCCGATGCACGACTAATTACCGTATCACTTTGAATCCCGTTCAGGGGGTTCCCGATATCGGATTTCAGATCCGATCGCGCCGTCGGCTTTCTTTTTCCGCGCACAATCGCAGAAAAAATACTAGCGTCCCACAATGGCCAACTTCAAGAATTGAATAATTCTATTTCACTTAAAGGCTTAAATGACTACACGTAAGTCAAAAATACCCTGAAAGACCGGATCACTACACGCACTCGGTCAACAGTCGCCCACAGTGCGCGCCTGCGACGCCGCCTGCACCGCTGTACGCACGCGCCCCGAGGCTGACCCCCACCTGCACCGTGGACCCGGTCCACTGCACCGTCGAATCATAAGCCGCCACGTGTCACCCTCCGGTCCACCGTACACCGCGCCATTTCCCGTGGACCGCGCCCCATGCGCCGGCCAACCGGGATCCGCCACGTGGCCCGCAACCGGTGCACGCCTCCGCGTTGGACCGCGCACCTGCCTGCGCCTGCCCGCGCCGCGCTCCGCCGCACCCGCCGCTGCCCGCCGCCGCCGCCGCTGCCCGCCGCCGCCGGAACAGTAACCCCTGTCTCGAAAAACGTGCGCATCATCCGGGCTCCGAAAAATACAAGTGAATAGTCCATTTTCATCGTTTTCGCGCGCTGAATCCAAATCCGAAGTCCGATTTGCCAAATTCCAACTCTAAAAATTGCCGAAGGCATCCGGAAAGGTGTTCCTTGGTCCAAACTTCGCGCTGAGCCCAATTTTAATATCCATTGCGCGCAAAACCACTTCTAAGCATTCGACGGGGCCAATTGATCACCCACGTGATCCATGTAACACTCTGAGTCCATCACTAGCGTCCAATTGGTGCACTGACACCACCGACGCGCCACATAGGCCTCCAGGAGCTGCTGGTCAACCAGTAATCTCGTCGCGGGGATCCGGGTCCTCACATGGACGGATCAACAACAGACTTTTGGTGGCTTAAATTGACAAGGGATGTAGCACAATTCGTGGCTCGCTTTTGGGTTGGTCATCGAGTAAAGGCCGAACATCAGCGCCCCGCGGGGAAAACTGCAATCTCTCCTAGTGCCAGCGAGAAATGAGAAGATCACGAGGGGCGCAAAGCCAATGGGAAGCGCAAGTCAGTCATGTTTGGCCATTTTTCCCCATTTATTGGATTCCTGGCGTATTTAAGTTTCGAGGACGAAACTTCTTTTAAGGTGTGAGTGATGTAGCACTCGAGAAATTCAAGTGTGTTTGCGGGTGAGGAAGAAGATCTAAACCTTAGTGATTTGCATACCGGTGCGCGAATTGCACAATTTTCCGAAGCGCAACTTCCGCCTTTCCGATCCGAGTCTGATCTCGGAAATCTGAGGTCGCCAGTGCGACCGTCTCATCGAATCGAGTGGAAATGGTATAGACCGTTTGCTGATCCGACGGTCGGATCATTCGGAAATCAGCAAGAAAACTAGTGGGACCCACGACTTAAGTGAATAGTAAAATGAATAGTAACCCCTGATTTCGGTCCCCTCTCGATCGGTCGTTGGCCATTTCACTGTCCAAAATCCAAACCTAGCAGTATGAGTAGACGATTCTAGCTAATTTTGACGTTCTGAGCGCAATGGCGCTGACGGAATTTTTGTTTGACGATCCTAGAGTCTCGAGAAGCGTGCCATACTGTATAATTGTACAATAATTGTGGACCTAAATGTAATTGGGACACGCTGGCAGTCTTTAGACAGTTTTTTTCATACCTGCTGGGCAGGTTGTTAGGGTTCCGTGGGCTCTCGTTGAGCGGGAATCGGACCTTGTTCCGTAAATCGGCTATATTATTCCGTGTTAGCGTTGCGCTACTGTAGTGTCGTCGGGATGGGTATGTGTGAGTCTGTGACTGACTATAGCTTTTATTCAGGGCCCAGTTGTTCAGCACCAGCCTCCTAGTAGCCGAGCGGGAGTTCGGGGATCTGCCTACATTCAGGTGGGTTTTTATTTGGAGACTTAGCATGGCATTTCCGACACTTGTAACTAACTATATTTGTGCGTTTAACTATGGTATTGTGGATAGTCTCTATGGTTCTTGTTATTTGTCATATGTGGATGATAGTCTCTATGGTTCTCGCTTCGTGATTATGTACGGTATTCTTGGTTACTATGCTCGAGGCTGCAGCACGCGCACCCGCATTTTGGCCACCGCAAAGGGTGCGCTTTTTCGGAAAAGTGGTCTATGACCCGTGTATACCCACGAGGTGACGTAGTGGGGCCCCTGTAGGTGTGGGGTTTGGATGCGCCAAGGTGTGAGCGGTGCGACCCGTCGGTGTAGGTGTCCGACGTGGTCAGGTGTTACAGGTGTTCGTGGCTCTTCGTGAGCGGTGCGACCCGTCGACGTAGATGCTCGACGTGGTCAGGTGTTACAGGTGTTCGTGGCTCTTCGTTAGCGGTGCGACTCGTCGACGTAGATGCTCGACGTGGTCAGGTTTTATAGGTGTTCGTGTTTCTTTTTCCCTCTTGGGAGGGTGGTGGCTCCATATCGTTTGACGGTTGGCATTTACTACATTTTCCTGCTTTATTATTATGTTATCGTGTCGCTGACTTCCCACTCCATGACAGGTTCCTTCAGGGGTGAGAGCTAGGCGACTGTGAGGCCGAGTCAGGGGCTTTCGGGTCCTGTGAGATCCCAGACTGTATTTTCCCTTTTCTGTTGCATTTCATTTACTACTTGTAGACTGTTGTGTGGTTCTCGATACCCTCGTGGGGTCGGTGTGGATGTCGAAACTTTGCTCTTTGGTTGTGTGGATGTTTGAGTTCTTATCTCTGTTCGGCCGTTTTTCAAAAGGAAAGAAAGAAAAAGAAAAGAAAAGAAAAAGATTTGCGAAAACCGTTTTCAAAACTAGGGTGTCGTGTGGGCACCGTTTTCAAAACCCTATGGATTTATGGATTTTAGAAAACGGATTTCAAAACCAGAGTGTCGTGTGGGCACTGTTTTCAAAACTCTGTGGATTTATGATTTTCGAACTGTTTTAGAAATCTGGGTGCCGGGTGGGCACGGCTTTTAAAATTGTGGATTCATCCTTTCAAATTGGTCGGCCTTGAGAACGGTTCAGTTTTGTGAGTGTTGAGAACTGTTGTGATTAAATGAGCTACTATGTTTGCATGTTGTATTAGCCGCGACGCCGTGCATATACAGAGGAGACTCTGTCCGTTTGTAGGGTGATTCTGTGTATGCGGCGGGTCTGGGCACGCACCGGGGAAGAAGGAATTTGGCAAAAAAATTTTATAGGCAAAATACATACCTTTTTGTGACTCGTTTCCGCTGAAAGAAACCCCCGGGGCGTGACATACGCATAACACCGATAGGGGATGGGAGTCTCAAGGACTCGAAATCTGTAAATCGCACACTCCGAAGTGGCACTCGAGGGGAGCGACCCACACGAGTAAAGTGCCTCAGTAACAAGTATCATAAATCAGCAGGACTGGATCATGACTCTGATCAAAGTGGTAAGGCCCAACCTGTGATGATCCGGACTCCCGCAAGAACTGTGCAACATTAAACAGTGACTGTAGGAAGCTTATTCGGTGAAACAGAGCTTGTAGAATCGAAATTGGACATTTAATATAGACTCGGCGCGAAAATCGGAGCAAATGGGCTTTTTTCGGGAGCTTTCGGCAAAATTTCGGATGAGAATTTGACGAAACATACGGCTGATTTGGACTCAGCGCGCGAAAACGATCAAAACGGTATATTTACTTTATTTTTTCGGCGCAATGGTACTGTTCACCGGAACAGTAATTCCGGCGGCCGGAATTACTGTTCCGGCAACCGGCGGGAGGCGGCGCAGCGGCGGCGCAGCGGCGGAGCACGGCGGAGCGCGGCAGAGCGCAGCGGCGCGCGGCGCTGGCAGCGCGGGCAGGCACGGGCAGGCACGCGGGAGCGCGGTCCACGGCCTGGCGTGCACCGGGAGCACCGAAGTTTTCCCCTGC
The DNA here is from genome assembly GCA_029204045.2 of Tillandsia leiboldiana. Classification (NCBI taxonomy): domain Eukaryota; kingdom Viridiplantae; phylum Streptophyta; class Magnoliopsida; order Poales; family Bromeliaceae; genus Tillandsia; species Tillandsia leiboldiana. Next base: position 14,065,847 of record CM055073.1, read on the forward strand.
CACGTGGCAGCTCCTGAGTGGTTGGATGGCTTCTAGAAGGATCACGTGGCGGCACTCCGATTGGCCAACATCTTTCGGAAGACCCGGCGCGGGGACCGGGCTTGTGCACCACGTGGACACGTGGCGGCTTCTGAGTGGCCCTTGCACAGGCTGTTTCCTGTTTTGTGGACGCGTGACGCGTTTTGGTTGGCCCGTTTCGGTGTTTCCTGTTCGGATCCGATCCTGTGTGGAGCCCAACCCATTATAAATAGCATCCCCTCACCCCCTCTCATTCCACCTCGAGTTGCGGGCTGTAGAGAGAGAAACAGAGAAAGTGCCCTATACAAAAGTTGTTCCTCTCTCTCTCTTCTCTCTCTCCTCAAAATTCCAGAATTTCTGGAGTTACAGTTAGTGAGTTATCTGCGACGCGGCGCACTGCAACGGTTTTCCTTTTAGGCCCATTTCCCGTCGCAGTTCAGTCGAAAAATCCTTGTGTGCTAACTAGGAGGAATTTTTGGACGATTTTCATGACAGCGCGTTCCTAAGAGGTAAGGCTTCAATTTCCGTGTTGATCATTTTGCCCCATTTTGCACTTTTGGCACGTTTCCCGAGGTCTCTTTGACCCCCCTTTTTGCTGTGGAAATTTCTGGACAGCATCAACTTCTCCAATTTTTATCTTGGCGTAGGAGCATCTGATCGAGGCGTTTAAAGAGTCGATTTTGATCTACTCTTCGCGAGGAACGCAACCGTGATTTTTCTAGGATTTTTGGAGCACAGTTTAGAGGTGAAAAACTCCTCTTTTCCCGTGCTATTTGAAAAACAGCAAATATTGTACTTTTTGGGATTTGTATTTATACCGGGAGCGTTGTGCACTGATTTGCAGGATCTAAGGACTGAGGACGGCCAGGAGACTACCTGGGGTATAGTTTGAGCTACTCGAGGTGGGCGGTTGTTGCTTACTTCATTTTTGACAAGCTCACTGGGATTACTAGAACTTTCCTAAAATTTAATATGACAATTGATGAGAACCACTGGGACAAACTAATATGATAATTGATAAGAACCATTGGGACAAACTAACAGAACAAACTAACAGGACAAACTAACAGGACAATTGATGAGAACTATTGGGACGAATTAATATGACAATTGACGAGAACCGCTGGGACGAACTCTCCTAAAATTTAAACCCACAGATTATATGATGACTTATATTGGGACACTGTGATTGGGACAAAGGCTATAATCTCGCATGCAAATAACTTTTATTCAGTAAATCAATCTTCTTTTAAAATAAATATTTGACACTATTTTACAGCTTTTAAAGATAAGACAGTTGCATGCATGACTGAACATCTAGTGAGGCCACTATTTATCGCTACACTATCATATTGGGATCTGAACATGTTTCATTGTTGTCCTTTGCATCTAGATATTTGTTGCTCATGTATGAGCAGGGGTTGGGATAGTATAGTCAAGTTTGTACTAGATTGTGGACTTGTGGGGTCTTGCGGTGACCGCGGACAGTAGGCGGTCGACCAGATGTTTATCCTTGCATCAGATTGGGGTTGAGACTGGTTTATTGCATCAGCTGGGGATCGGGTTTTCCTAGTGGATGGTTTTCCCACTCTGATCATAGTCATGATCCAGTCCTGCTGTTTTATGGCACTTCTGATACTTATTACTGAGATATTTTACTCGTGTGGGTCACTCCCCTCGAGTGCCACTCCGGAGTGTGTTGCAGACATGCTTAGAGTCTTTGAGACTCCTATCCCCTATCGGTGTTATGCGTTGGCCAGCATACCCGATTTGGCAACTATCCCCTATCGGTGTTATGCATTGGCCAGCATACCCGATTTGGCAAAGCACAGCAGGCAGTACCAGTTTTACTAGTGACACAAGACTGAGTTATTTCAGGCAGGCATGTTTGGTATTGTTGCATACAGTCATTTCATGCTACATGGCATTTAGAGGCATAGTGGTGATAGTTCCTTTTTTTTTCAGCAGCCTTTATAGCTTACCACTGTTCTTTCATGTTGCCTCGAGTAGTCCTAGTGGGTGCGTCAGAGTTGTGGTTTTGTAAGACCTGACTTTTCCGTGACCCTCCCCGTTACCCCTTTTTCTTCGACTGCCCGACTGAGGGACAATTTTTGGTGTTTTTCCGGAGAATCCGTCGGGGCTCGCGGACATTTTTAGGCCGAAGGGCTCGCGAAATGGAGAACGGGGGCGCGATCGGTTTCAGATTCCGACACCCGGTTCACCCGGAATAATTCTCCGAAGTTCGGACCCCACTTAGGCGCCCCGGGATCCGTGCGGACGATCGGCACGTTTCTCGAGGTAATTATAGCCGCTGGATCTGTCCCTATTGATTAATTATTCTCTTACCCTTTGAGGGACCTAGGGTTTTAGGTGTTCCCTCCTAGGTCCCTTCGTTCGGCGGCTAGGGTTTCCCTTTAAGAGTCATCACGAGAGGGAAAAAGAGAGAGGGAAGGACGGCTAGGGTTTCTCTTTAAGAAACATCACGAGAGGGAAAAAGAGAGAGGAAAGGACGGAGGTTCTTGCTCGCGGGATCAACCGGGCAACGTTAGGACGATCCTCTTCCTCTCTTTTCCGGCGGATCAAAGGTGAGTTTTTATTAGTTTTGTGGTGTAGGCGTTTCGGGGGGTGGGGTCTTCACGGGGAACACCGCCGCCGCCGCCGGACCGGCCGCGGGCGGGGCGCCGCGCGGCGCTTGGTGCCGCGCGGGGCCGCCACGCACCACGGGCGAGGCACCCGCGCGGCGCTTGGCCGCGCGGGGCCGCCCGCAGGTGGGGCGCCCGCGCGGGCTGGTGCCGCGCGGGGTCGCCCCCGCACCGCGGGCGAGGCACCCGCGCGGCGCCTGGCCGCGCGGGGCCGCCCGCAGGTGGGGCGCCCGCGCGGGCTGGTGCCGCGCGGGGTCGCCCCCGCACCGCGGGCGAGGCACCCGCGCGGCGCCTGGCCGCGCGGGGCCGCCCGCAGGTGGGGCGCCCGCGCGGGCTGGTGCCGCGCGGGGTCGCCCCCGCACCGCGGGCGAGGCACCCGCGCGGCGCTTGGCCGCGCGGGGCCGCCCGCAGGTGGGGCGCCCGCGCGGACTGGTGCCGCGCGGGGTCGCCCCCGCACCGCGGGCGAGGCACCCGCGCGGCGCTTGGCCGCGCGGGGCCGCCCGCAGGTGGGGGCGCCCGCGCGGGCTGGTGCCGCGCGGGGTCGCCCCCGCACCGCGGGCGAGGCACCCGCGCGGCGCTTGGCCGCGCGGGGCCGCCCGCAGGTGGGAAGCCCGCGCGGACTGGTGCCGCGCGGGGTCGCCCCCGCACCGCGGGCGAGGCACCCGCGCGGCGCTTGGCCGCGCGGGGCCGCCCGCAGGTGGGGGCGCCCGCGCGGGCTGGTGCCGCGCGGGGTCACCCCCGCACCGCGGGCGAGGCACCCGCGCGGCGCTTGGCCGCGCGGGGCCGCCCGCAGGTGGGGGCGCCCGCGCGGACTGGTGCCGCGCGGGGTCGCCCCCGCACCGCGGGCGAGGCACCCGCGCGGCGCTTGGCCGCGCGGGGCCGCCCGCAGTGTGGGGGCGCCCGCGCGGGCTGGTGCCGCGCGGGGTCACCCCCGCACCGCGGGCGAGGCACCCGCGCGGCGCTTGGCCGCGCGGGGCCGCCCGCAGGTGGGGGCGCCCGCGCGGGCTGGTGCCGCGCGGGGTCGCCCCCGCACCGCGGGGCGAGGCACCCGCGCGGCGCTTGGCCGCGCGGGGGCCGCCCGCAGGTGGGGCGCCCGCGCGGGCTGGTGCCGCGCGGGGTCGCCCCCGCACCGCGGGCGGGGCACCCGCGCGGCGCTTGGCCGCGCGGGGGGCCGCCCGCAGGTGGGGCGCCCGCGCGGGCTGGTGCCGCGCAGGGTCGCCCCCGCACCGCGGGCGAGGCACCCGCGCGGCGCTTGGCCGCGCGGGGCCGCCCGCAGGTGGGGCGCCCGCGCGGGCTGGTGCCGCGCGGGGTCGCCCCCGCACCGCGGGCAGCACGCTCGCGCGGCGCTTGGCCGCGCAGGGCCGCTCGCAGGTGGGGCGCCCGCGCGGGCTGGGGCCGCGCGGGGTCGCCCCCGCACCACGGGCAACGCACTCGCGCGGCGCTTGGCCGCGCGGGGCCGCCGCAGGAGGGGCGCCCGCGCGGGCTGGGGCCACGCGATGCTGTGCCCGGGCGGAGTGCGCGCCGCACGGGCCAGTGCCGGGCGGGGAACTCCGCCGCACATGGGTGGGAGTCGGTGTGAGTGTCGGATCCTTAGTCTTGACTTGCCCTTATTCCTTCAGGAGTGCAGGACATTGTTGGCGACGGGCGCACGATCACGGACGTACCGAACGCCGGACAACGCACGCAAAAGGTGGGTAAATTCGCCGAGGTTAATTGGGTAAGGGCGGACATGAGCAAAGGTGTTTCTCTCTAAGTTGCTCCTCGTGAGCAAAGGTGGGTTTCTCTCTAAGTTGCTCCTCGTGAGCAAAGGTGGGTTTCTCTCTAAGATGCTCTTCGTGAGCGAAGGTGTGTTCCTCTTCAAGTTGCTCACAATGAGCAACGGTGTTTTCCTCCTTAAGATTTCCTCATGAGCAAAGGTGTTCACCCTTCTGGTTGTCCTTATGAGCAACGCTGACCCCGAATCTTATTCTATTCGCTTTATCATCTGAGGCTCAAGTTTACTACACGCACACCAGCGGTTTGGCCACCGCAAGGGTGTGCTTTTCCGGAAAAGTGGTACGTTGACCCGTGTACCCCACGCGGAGGTGGCGTTAGGGATGGGGGCCCTCATGGGTGGAGGGTGTGAGCGGTGACGCCGAGGTTGGTGCTCGGCGGCCGAGGCAGGTGCTCGGCGGAGAGGGGAGGGGCACCGGGGTAGGGGCCCGGTGCGGTGTCCGGGGAGGGTGCCCGGTTTATGTTTGGTGCAGGTTGTGATCATTGTTGACGGTTTATGGGAGGGGGGTGACAGTTGCTCTGGTTACAGTGGTTTGTTTTATTATAGTATTCTTGCTCATTATGTTTATTTCTTGTCACTGACTTCCCACTCCGTGACAGGTTCGTCCAGGGGCGAGTGCTGGGGCGCCGGTGAGGACGTTAGGGTGCTGATCTGATTTTTGGGTGACTTCAGATACAGTGACTCTTCTTTCCCTTTTCTTTTATTATTCATGGTAGCTAGTTGTGGATTGCGACACCCCCGTGGGGTCGAAGTGGATGTTGCCTTTCCTTTCCTTTTTGAATAATTGAATGAATACTACGTTCTCTCTTACTTGGCCGTTTTGAACGATGAAAAACAAAGAAAACCGTTTGCGAAAACTATTTCTAAAACGTGGGTGTCGTGTGGGCACCGAGCTTTATAAACCTTGTGGGATTTATGTGTTTGCGAACTGTTTTCACAAACGAGGGCATCGTGTGGATGCTGCTTTCAAAACCTTGTGATTATTTATCCTTTCAAAACATCGGCCTCTATACTCTAAGTGAATGCTAGAATGTCATGTGAATTGTTTGGTTGTATGTGTACGAGACCCCAACTGATGTGGTTAGAGATTGTATGTACTACGCCTTGTGAGACACTTTGTAGCCGAGACGCCGTGCATATACAAAGGGGCCTCTGCCCATTTGCAGAGCGAATTTGTGTATGCGGCGGGTCTGTGCACGCGCCGGGGAGTAATGTTTTACAAAAAAAAATATATGGCTGATTCAGGGGCATCGGTGGCTCCTCTTCCGCGCGATTCGTACCCCCGGGGCGTGACAGATTAAGATGGTATCAGAGCGGTAAACTCTAACCACAACAGTCGGGGCCTAACATCCACGGGCGCAATACTCTGGCTGCTGAGTAATAAAGTGAACACGGGATAAATAAATAGAACACGAGTGTACGTGGGGGAGGGTAGAGATTTAGTAGAACCCTTTAGGAGCCGGGTTGCCTTGTCAGTTATGTCTCTATGTTTGTGATGATCGGTATGCTTTCATTATGTACGCAGATACAATAGCAGTCCAACACAGTGAGCGACGACCGACGGAAATGGACGCCGCAGCCGGAGCGAACCGCTTGCTGCGCAACCAACTGCGCGATGTGGCAGGACAGCTACTGACTCTCACGGAGCGTCTGTGCATGCTGACGCGGGACCTTGAGAGCGTTGACCACTTCCAGCACGGCCCATGGGACGGTACCCCTCGCGGGATGCCACCGGCGGGATTTCCCACCTATCACGATGCAGTTAGTTTGGCCATGCGTGCGGAGCAAGAGTACGCCCGGCAAGGGTGCCCCTACCCTGACCCGGCGGAGGACCCCTATCTGGCGAGCCGCGCGACCAAACGTCCGAAGGTAGAACCGGAGTCTGGACCGGTGAAGAAGGAGGGGCCCGGCCCATCGAAGCCGTGCGTCATTTGTGGCGGCGCACATCGAATGATGGGCTGCCCCTGGCGGGATGATCACTGTTTCCGGTGGGGTAGACCGGGTCACACGCGTTACACGTGCCCCCAGAAGCCAGGCGTCACTAGGCCCCCGGCGCCGGGACCTGTCGAAGCAGAGAAAGCCGCCACCCCCGCCTTGCAGGGGAGCCCCAAACCAAGGTACCGGGCGAACCAACACCTGGAAAATGCAAGGAAGGGTGGGCGGGTACCAACAGGGACCCCGGAGTCGCTACAAGGGCCCTGCGTCATCTGCGGAAAGGCGCACCGAGTGACGAACTGCCTCTGGAGGTACTCCCACTGCAACGGTTGCGGCAAATCAGATCACACCCGCGCTTCATGTCCGCGAGAGCAGGCCGCTACAGCCGCAACGCCACAACGGGAGGGACGAGAGGATACCGCGGCTCCCAACCCACAGAAGGACCGACCCGACGGCTCGCCGTCGGCGGACTCGTACGATACCAGGACCCTGCCCAACCACGCAGTGCGGCGCTGGCCCAGGGGTTGCGGGAGGGCTACCCCAGCCGCCCCAGCAGACGGAGCAACGTCCCGAACCGAGTGACGACAGGTAATACTTGAACTACTTCTTTATAGTTGGGGACATCCGTCGAACCTGAGTTATACCATCCTTTCTTCATCTGTTATGGGTTTCGGCTATGTCCCGTCGTTAGTAATAGCTTCGTTGTTTTTCTGTCCGTTTGTCCTCGGATCTTTTGGGGAGGGGCGAACGCCTTTAAGAGGGACTGCGGGAATCCGCCGTTGGCGTAGTCCGCAGATACTCCCTTCTCTTTTCGAAGATCCCTTCTTTTCTCCCATCCAAAACCAACCGGATTTGGCCTCGATCTACTTAGGCACGCACTTTTTGTTCCATCCCACTTGGGGACTATGCACTTAGTAGCAAAAAGTAAAGGGCGGAAGGCACCGGCTGGGTGCATGGCCGTTCTACTGGCGCGGGAACAGGGGAGGAGCTTGCAGCTGCGCGTTGACTGCCCGGAATTAGATGAAGCCCTGTAAAGAGCATGCACTTCCTTGAACCGCTCGACCCGGAAGGGAGCCAAGTTCTTTTGGACGGCCCAATGCTAAGGAAAGCTGTGAAGAGCCTGAAAAGTGATTAACAAGGGCGCCCGTGCTCGCCGTACCAACGCCCGGGGAAGACTTCGAAGTATGCTGCACTGCATCGCGAATTGGACTGGAGGAAGTACTAAGGCAGCAAGGAAGAGTCGTAGCCTATGCGACAGGGCAACTCAAGGACTACATGTAGAACTAACCGACACACGACCTGGAGTGTGCCGCAGTCGTCCTCATCCTGAGACTGTTGAGGTACTATCTCTTCGGGGCCCACGGTAACGCACCCACGGACCACCAAAGCCTTAAGCGCCTCTCCACCCAGAAGGGGCCGAACTTACGGCGAAGAAGGTGGTTAGGACTATTGAAGGATTTCGACCTGGACACGAGACCGACTGACCAAGTGTACATCGATGAGTTGCGGGGCTACACGGGACGCCGACACCTACTACTTCGGGCCAAGCTACACTTCAGCCCGGCCTATCACCTCAGATGGATGGACAATCCGAACGGGCGATCCAGATCCTCGAGGACATACTCCGAGCATGCATACTGGTTTTGAATGGGCGGATGGTCACGCTACCTACCCCTCGTCGAGTTCGTCTACGACGTCAATTACCAGACAAGCACCCGGATGACACCGTACAAAGCATCGTACGGTAGGCGCTGCAAACCCCCCCCGATTTGTTGGAACGATCAGGGGCGAAGCGAGTCGGGTTGAGAGGCTAGTTGTGCCATAGTACGTGGGACTTTTTGGGATCCCGGAGTGCGACGGCCCCGTGGCCCATCGCCTCGCCCTACCACCGAATCACGACCGAGTTCCGGTCGTGTCCGCGCATTCATGCTTCGGAAGTATCCCCCAATCCGTCGCGAGTGCTTGACGACTCCGCAAATCAAGTTCAAAGGAAACTTGAACTATGAGGAAGAGCCGGTGCGGACCCTAGCGCGGGAGGACTGAAAAGCTACGAAGTCGGACATTTCCCTACGTGAAGGCGTTTTGGAGCAATCTGGGAGAATGTGAGACAACTTGGGAACCCGAATCGAGGGTGAAGGGGTGCTACCCGGACCCCCTTCGCCGCAGGCGGGAGTTAAGTTTCGGGGACGAAACTTGTTTTTATTAGTGAGTGATGTAAGACCTGACTTTTCCGTGACCCTCCCCGTTACCCCTTTTTCTTCGACTGCCCGACTGAGGGACAATTTTTGGTGTTTTTCCGGAGAATCCGTCGGGGCTCGCGGACATTTTTAGGCCGAAGGGCTCGCGAAATGGAGAACGGGGGCGCGATCGGTTTCAGATTCCGACACCCGGTTCACCCGGAATAATTCTCCGAAGTTCGGACCCCACTTAGGCGCCCCGGGATCCGTGCGGACGATCGGCACGTTTCTCGAGGTAATTATAGCCGCTGGATCTGTCCCTATTGATTAATTATTCTCTTACCCTTTGAGGGACCTAGGGTTTTAGGTGTTCCCTCCTAGGTCCCTTCGTTCGGCGGCTAGGGTTTCCCTTTAAGAGTCATCACGAGAGGGAAAAAGAGAGAGGGAAGGACGGCTAGGGTTTCTCTTTAAGAAACATCACGAGAGGGAAAAAGAGAGAGGAAAGGACGGAGGTTCTTGCTCGCGGGATCAACCGGGCAACGTTAGGACGATCCTCTTCCTCTCTTTTCCGGCGGATCAAAGGTGAGTTTTTATTAGTTTTGTGGTGTAGGCGTTTCGGGGGGTGGGGTCTTCACGGGGAACACCGCCGCCGCCGCCGGACCGGCCGCGGGCGGGGCGCCGCGCGGCGCTTGGTGCCGCGCGGGGCCGCCCCGCACCACGGGCGAGGCACCCGCGCGGCGCTTGGCCGCGCGGGGCCGCCCGCAGGTGGGGTGCCCGCGCGGGCTGGTGCCGCGCGGGGTCGCCCCCGCACCGCGGGCGAGGCACCCGCGCGGCGCCTGGCCGCGCGGGGGCCGCCCGCAGGTGGGGCGCCCGCGCGGGCTGGTGCCGCGCGGGGTCGCCCCCGCACCGCGGGCGAGGCACCCGCGCGGCGCCTGGCCGCGCGGGGCCGCCCGCAGGTGGGGCGCCCGCGCGGGCTGGTGCCGCGCGGGGGTCGCCCCCGCACCGCGGGCGAGGCACCCGCGCGGCGCTTGGCCGCGCGGGGCCGCCCGCAGGTGGGGGCGCCCGCGCGGACTGGTGCCGCGCGGGGTCGCCCCCGCACCGCGGGCGAGGCACCCGCGCGGCGCTTGGCCGCGCGGGGCCGCCCGCAGGTGGGGGCGCCCGCGCGGGCTGGTGCCGCGCGGGGTCGCCCCCGCACCGCGGGCGAGGCACCCGCGCGGCGCTTGGCCGCGCGGGGCCGCCCGCAGGTGGGGCGCCCGCTGCGGACTGGTGCCGCGCGGGGCCCCCCCGCACCGCGGGCGAGGCACCCGCGCGGCGCTTGGCCGCGCGGGGCCGCCCGCAGTGGGGGTGCCCGCGCGGGCTGGCCGCGGGCGAGGCACCCGCGCGGCGCTTGGCCGCGCGGGGCCGCCCGCAGTGGGGGCGCCCGCGCGGGCTGGTGCCGCGCGGGGTCACCCCCGCACCGCGGGCGAGGCACCCGCGCGGCGCTTGGCCGCGCGGGGCCGCCCGCAGGTGGGGGCGCCCAGCGCGGGCTGGTGCCGCGCGGGGTCGCCCCCCGCACCGCGGGCGAGGCACCCGCGCGGCGCTTGGCCGCGCGGGGCCGCCCGCAGGTGGGGGCGCCCGCGCGGGCTGGTGCCGCGCGGGGTCACCCCCGCACCGCGGGCGAGGCACCCGCGCGGCGCTTGGCCGCGCGGGGCCGCCCGCAGGTGGGGGCGCCCGCGCGGGCTGGTGCCGCGCGGGGTCGCCCCCGCACCGCGGGCGAGGCACCCGCGCGGCGCTTGGCCGCGCGGGCCGCCCGCAGGTGGGGCGCCCGCGCGGGCTGGTGCCGCGCGGGGTCGCCCCCGCACCGCGGGCGGGGCACCCGCGCGGCGCTTGGCCGCGCGGGGGGCCGCCCGCAGGTGGGGCGCCCGCGCGGGCTGGTGCCGCGCAGGGTCGCCCCCGCACCGCGGGCGAGGCACCCGCGCGGCGCTTGGCCGCGCGGGGCCGCCCGCAGGTGGGGCGCCCGCGCGGGCTGGTGCCGCGCGGGGTCGCCCCCGCACCGCGGGCAGCACGCTCGCGCGGCGCTTGGCCGCGCAGGGCCGCTCGCAGGTGGGGCGCCCGCGCGGGCTGGGGCCGCGCGGGGTCGCCCCCGCACCACGGGCAACGCACTCGCGCGGCGCTTGGCCGCGCGGGGCCGCCGCAGGAGGGGCGCCCGCGCGGGCTGGGGCCACGCGATGCTGTGCCCGGGCGGAGTGCGCGCCGCACGGGCCAGTGCCGGGCGGGGAACTCCGCCGCACATGGGTGGGAGTCGGTGTGAGTGTCGGATCCTTAGTCTTGACTTGCCCTTATTCCTTCAGGAGTGCAGGACATTGTTGGCGACGGGCGCACGATCACGGACGTACCGAACGCCGGACGACGCACGCAAAAGGTGGGTAAATTCGCCGAGGTTAATTGGGTACGGGCGGACATGAGCAAAGGTGTTTCTCTCTAAGTTGCTCCTCGTGAGCAAAGGTGGGTTTCTCTCTAAGTTGCTCCTCGTGAGCAAAGGTGGGTTTCTCTCTAAGATGCTCTTCGTGAGCGAAGGTGTGTTCCTCTTCAAGTTGCTCACAATGAGCAACGGTGTTTTCCTCCTTAAGATTTCCTCATGAGCAAAGGTGTTCACCCTTCTGGTTGTCCTTATGAGCAACGCTGACCCCGAATCTTATTCTATTCGCTTTATCATCTGAGGCTCAAGTTTTACTACACGCACACCAGCGGTTTGGCCACCGCAAGGGTGTGCTTTTCCGGAAAAGTGGTACGTTGACCCGTGTACCCCACGCGGAGGTGGCGTTAGGGATGGGGGCCCTCATGGGTGGAGGGTGTGAGCGGTGACGCCGAGGTTGGTGCTCGGCGGCCGAGGCAGGTGCTCGGCGGAGAGGGGAGGGGCACCGGGGTAGGGGCCCGGTGCGGTGTCCGGGGAGGGTGCCCGGTTTATGTTTGGTGCAGGTTGTGATCATTGTTGACGGTTTATGGGAGGGGGGTGACAGTTGCTCTGGTTACAGTGGTTTGTTTTATTATAGTATTCTTGCTCATTATGTTTATTTCTTGTCACTGACTTCCCACTCCGTGACAGGTTCGTCCAGGGGCGAGTGCTGGGGCGCCGGTGAGGACGTTAGGGTGCTGATCTTATTTTTGGGTGACTTCAGATACAGTGACTCTTCTTTCCCTTTTCTTTTATTATTCATGGTAGCTAGTTGTGGATTGCGACACCCCCGTGGGGTCGAAGTGGATGTTGCCTTTCCTTTCCTTTTTGAATAATTGAATGAATACTACGTTCTCTCTTACTTGGCCGTTTTGAACGATGAAAAACAAAGAAAACCGTTTGCGAAACTATTTCTAAAACGTGGGTGTCGTGTGGGCACCGAGCTTTATAAACCTTGTGGGATTTATGTGTTTGCGAACTGTTTTCACAAACGAGGGCATCGTGTGGATGCTGCTTTCAAAACCTTGTGATTATTTATCCTTTCAAAACACCGGCCTCTATACTCTAAGTGAATGCTAGAATGTCATGTGAATTGTTTGGTTGTATGTGTACGAGACCCCAACTGATGTGGTTAGAGATTGTATGTACTACGCCTTGTGAGACACTTTGTAGCCGAGACGCCGTGCATATACAAAGGGGCCTCTGCCCATTTGCAGAGCGAATTTGTGTATGCGGCGGGTCTGTGCACGCGCCGGGGAGTAATGTTTTACAAAAAAAAATATATGGCTGATTCAGGGGCATCGGTGGCTCCTCTTCCGCGCGATTCGTACCCCCGGGGCGTGACAGGTTTTTACCCACTAGGGGAGGCTACTGGTTTATCTGGTAGTTCTCACCCCCATTGTTGTTTCTCTCTTTCTTCTTCTTTATTTTGCAGAGTCGTCTGCGGGAGCTGCTAGGCCATCGGCAGCTGATAAAGGTAAGGGGATCGCTGAGTAGATAGATCTCCTGTGAGACTGAGAGTGGATATTAGACAGATGTTGTACTCTTTACTCAGACTGTGGTATTTTGGGTCTGGCGCTGGCCAGCTGGCTGTATTATTTTGGTGAGCTGGGAGATTATTGTACTTATTACAGCTTTATTTGTAGTTCCAGTCTGAGATACTATGTGGTTCTTCTACTTCAGCTCTGTATTATGCTCTTTTATTGTTCATATTATATCGGAGCAGGTTACCAGCGCTTCGTGTACGCGGGAAATCCCGTGTGCACGGCGGATCTGTTGGCGAGCCCGGGTTCCGGGGCGTGGCACAACCACTAAGGAAAGCCTCGGTCCTCAATCAGATGCAAAAATACTCAAATAGTGGGAAACTCCGTCCACTAGAGAAATCAGATACCCAATCTGGTGCATAAATAGATGTCCCGTCAACCGCCCAATATCCGCGGTTGCCGCAAAGCCCCACAACTAATCCAACCTGTCCCAGACACCAAGTCCCGACTACACTACCCAGAACCCCTGCTCGAACCTGAACAACACAGATCACCTGACTAACAAAGAAGGAGAAAAAGATAACATGGTTTCTCCTAAGTCAAGTTCCAAAAGTAGTGCAGCAGTAAAAGATGGCCTAACTACATGTCCATGCAAGCATGCTTTGTCCTCAGAAATAATAAAAGTGGGTGAAACATATATTAGTAAAGCATGCTAAAATATTCCTACTATGGTATACCAATCTTACCCAAGTAGGTCATTCCTTGCTTACCTCTTGCTCATGTCGGTTGTACAACAATATGCCAGTTATCAATCATAGAGGGGTGATATCCCCACATGTGCGCTTACATTCACCATGATATAAGAACCTCATACAGTTACCAAATTAAGCTTACCCACCTGAAGTGTTCAATCCAAGGCAAACCTGGGGTCGGCGAAGAGCGCAGACGCTCTCAGTCCAAAATATGCTAAAACTGCTCCCTCGGTATATGTTGCGCGAGCCTCGGCTCCAAATAGCTGAAAACACCCAGAATTCACTATCTCCAATTTTCCCCAGTTCCAATAGGTTCAGAAACAGTCGCGAACCTTCCTGGGTACAACAATAAGGTTCACGATTACATTTTTATTCCAAAATATCCAAGTACGTACAATTCTGTTGGAACAGTCCCAAAGATGCGGATCTTTCACCTGCAGCAAAACCCAGAAAAATCCAACAAAAATACTGTCGCGTTGCTCGCGTCGATACCTTCGAAACGACTACCTGCACGCCAAATTCCAAGCCCCGTAGGCCAAGTTATAAATTCCACAGTACAGGTGCGCAAACTCTCACATCCACATAACTGTAAGCTCTAGCACAGATAAGAAGAAAAAGGTATACCTCCGGGGAGGTTTTGGCAAAATCCAATAAAAATACGGTGACGATCCTCGTGTCAAGTAGATGAAAAAAGTCTATAGGCACGTCTCCAACCGATCCCCGGTTGCGGAGATAAAAATCCGGCAAGGTGTCGCTGTCCAAAAATTCCATCAGAAAAAGGGGTCCCAGTAAGCATGGAAAAACTCCTCGAAAAGCGTGAAATGAGAAAACACTGAAGCAAGAAAAATCGTAGCCTTACCTGTCGCGGATCCAACAACGAAGAAATCGCTCGAAAATATGGTTGGAGTATGCCGGGGGAGCTCTCGTACCGAAACGCGACGAAGGGGAACACAAATGGACGAGCGTCGCGCCGCGCCGTAAAAATGGAAACCTCGATAAGCGTGCCACCAAAAATCACCAAACTCTGCAGATGGATGCAGCACAGGGTGTGGATCAACTTTGTTGAGGGCCTCAAGTTGGTTTGAAGCTCGGAAATGGTGGAAAAGGGGGAGAAGAAGCAGCTCGGGTCGCTTAAATAGGCCCAGAAAACAAATCTGAAAATGACGGCCATGTCCTAGGTTCCGGGCGCCCGATTTCTTTCGGGCCGCTACAGTGTTGGGCCCGGCCCAACACTGTGCGGGCCCGAATTCTTATCGGGCCTCCACGTAGCCCGCCAAACACCGAACACCGAAGCCGCCCGCTAGAATCGCGCCACGTGGCCCGCCGAACACACAACACCAAAACCCGCCGCTAGCCTGCCGCCACGTGGCCCGCCGTAGTGCCGACACATGGCGCGCCCGAGCGCGGGAAAGGCCGACAGCGGCCATGTGCGCCCCTGCGCCGCCGCCTGCGGCCTCTGCACGCACGCGCCCCGAGGCGATCTGCACCGGCTCCGTGGACCCGGCGCACAGCACCGCACCAATGATACTCTGCCACGTGTCACCCACCGGTCCACCGTACACCCGCGATCTATTCCGTGGACCAAGCCTGCAGAGCCAACCAATCCCGCCATGCCACGTGGCCCGCCTCCGGTGCACGACGGCGCGGTGGACCGCGCGCCTGCCCGCGCGCTGTGCGCTGCCCGCGCCTGCCCGTCGTCGCTCCCGTGCCTGCCCGCCGTAGCGCCGCCGCCCTCCGCCGTCAACGGCGCTACCCGTCGATGCCGGAGTTACTGTTCCAGCGTGAACAGTAACCAGTGGCGTAAAAATCAAGTAAATAGCCCAATTTCATCGTTTTCGCGCGCTGAATCCAAATCCGATGTCCGTTTTGCCAAATTCCAACTCTAAAAATTGCCGAAGGCATCCGGAAAGATGTTCTTTTGTCCAAACTTCGCGCTGAGCCCAATTTTAATATCCATTGCGCGCAAAACCAATTCTAAGCACTCGACGGGGTCATCTGACTATTCTCATGATCCATTAAACACTCTGAATCCATCTCTAGTGTCCAATTGATGCACAAACACCACCGACGCGCCATATAGGCCTCCAGAAGCTGCTGGTCAACCAATAATCACATCGTGGGAATCCAGGTCCTCACAATTCTACAGTGAACTTCTTCCTTACTCTGTCCTGCATCTTGTGAAGGAGTTCTAGGATTTTTGGAGGCCGCTACATCGACGTCTACTGCGACTTGGCGCACTTCGACGCTCCTTCTACGGCGGCCTTTTACGTCGCGTTTTGGTCCGCGGACTCCCCTGGGCTACCCCGAAAAAGTTTTTGGGTGATTCTTGCGCCGATATTTCCATAACAGGTAGGGCTACGATTCTTGTATTTACAGTTTCTCCCTATTCCGAGCTTCTCTTGGGTTTTTAGACCATCTTGTGACCCGATTTTCTGCGGCGAGATTTTGGACAGCATTGGAGTACTTGTGGGATATCTCAGCCCACAAGTATCGGAACGAGGAGTACCAATACTCGATTTGTATCTACTCGTTGCGAGGAACGCCGTTGTGATTTTTCTGAATTTTTTGGAGGTTGTTTCGAATGTGATAATTCAGCTTCTTCTGGACTGAATGCTGCAGAGTTGTAATCGTGAGGAGTTTTGGGCTTACCGCGGTGTTTTAATTGTATCTTGGCCTACAAGTGTCGGAACGGGACGTTCGAGTACTCGATTTTCATGTACTCGTCGCGAAGATCGCATTGATGATTTTTTTGGAATTTTTGGAGGTCATCTCGTAGGTGAAAATCGGCCATCTTCTGGACTGTTGCACGGACAGTGGCATTGTGTTGATTGTGGGATTAATTTGTGCACCGTTTTGGTTGTTTTGCAGTTTTCGCGGTGAGCCGGGGTTTTCTTTGTGAGAGGGCGAATTTGAATCTGTGCTTCGCGATCGAGGTGGGTGATTGTTGTGGACCTCATATTTTGACATACTCACTAGGGATATTAGAGTAATCCCCGAATTAGAATATCGATTAGTACATTGTGGATAACTCGCATGCTTGTATGGATTTGATGTATGCCATGTTAGTAATTAACATTCCTATGAGATCGATTATTAAAATTGGGATATCATGCTCTAATAGATGCAAGAATACTGTTAGTTGTCTTTCTTTTATCATCATGAGAACACTTGCATGCTTGTATGGACATCTAGATAGGCCACTTTTTACTACTACACTATTATGCTGGGATTTGACTTAGGAGAAACCATGATTGCTATTTTCTCCTTTTATTTTTAGACTCAGGGTACTTGTTGCTCAGGTTCGAGCAGGGTTGTAGGATAGTATAGCCGAGGTTATCGAGTCTGGATTGGTTGTACCAGATTGTGGATTTGTGGGGTATTGCGGTGACCGCGGACATTGGCCGGTTGACCGGATGTTTACTTGTGCATCAGATTGGGGAGTGGGGTTCTTTTAGTGGAAGGATTTTCCCACTTTGATCATAGTCGTGATCCAGTCCTGCTATATCGTGATACTTGTGACAGAGATACTTTACTCGTGTGGGTCGCTCCCCTTGAGTGCCACTCTGGATGTAGGCTTATGACCGAGTCGTGTATGCCGGTCTATTATTTATATTGGGAGTCGAGTCATGAGTGCCGACCCCGCTACTGAGTTCTTGAGTTCGACAACAGAACAAGCAATACCGGGATATATACCGGTCCATTAATTCGGTTTGTCTAGGCAGATACTTTTACTGATGCACTCATATAGTTACTCTTTCTGGCACTGCATTTAGAGGCATAGTAGTGGCATTTTTCTTTTATCAGCAGTCTTTATAGCTTACCACATTTCTTTCCCTTTTGCCTCTGGTAGACCTAGTGGGCACGTCAGAGTTTGAGGCTTAACCCACTAGGGGAGGCTACTGGTTTTCTAGTAGTTCTCACCCCCATTATTGTTTTTCCCTTTTTTCTCCCTTTGTTTTGCAGAGTCTTCTGCGGGAGCTACTGGGCCTTCAGCAGCAGATCGAGGTAAGAGGATAGCTGATTAGATAGATCATTTGCCCCGATAGTGAGTTTAGCTGGACTTTTGATGTGAGGACCTGGATCCCCACGATGTGATTACTGGTTGACCAGCAGCTTCTGGAGGCCTATATGGCGCGTCGGCGGGGTTTGTGCACAATTTGGACACAAGTAGGGGACTTCGGGCTTAAATGGATCACGTGGGTGATCAGATGGCCCCGTCAAATGCTTAGAAGTGGTTTTGCGCGTAATGGATATTAAAATTGGGCTCAGCGCGAAGTTTGGACAAAAGAATATCTTTCCGGATGCCTTCGTCAATTTTTAGAGTTGGAATTTGGCAAAATGGACTTCGGATTTGGATTCAGCGCGCGAAACGATGAAAATGGACTATTCATTTGCTTTTTTCGGAGTCCGGATGATTCGGCACGTTTTTCGAGGCAAAGGTAATGTTCCGGCACCGGCGGTGGCGGTGTGCGGCGGTGGGCAGTGGCGGAGCGCGGCGGGGCAGGTGCGGGCAGGTGCGCGGTCCACCGCGGAGGCGTGCACCGGACGCGGGCCACGTGGCGGCTCCCGGTTGGGCCGGCGCAGCGGGCGCGGTCCACGGGGAAAAGCGGGCGTACGGTGGACCGGTGGGGGGACACGTGGCGCACACCGGTTGGCCGGTCCACGTGCACTCGGTCCACGGAGCAGGTGCAGGCCGCCTCGGGGCGCGTGCGTGCAGGGGTGGCAGGCGGCGTCGCAGGCGCCCACGTGGGCGACTGTTGACCGAGTGCGGTCCACGCATCGCCTTCTCCGAGCGCCACGTGTCGAGCAGCGGATGGCCGGTGTGGCTGTCCGCTGTTCGGGGGCGACGTGGCGGGCCCTGGGCTTTCCGGGCGTGAACAGTGTTGGGCCGGGCCCAACACTGTAGCCGCCCGGTTCGTGCCAGCGCCCGAAAGTTGGGACTTTTTCGGCATTTCTCCAATTGTTTTCTGGAGCCTATAAAAGGGATCCGAGCCTTCTTCTTCCTCTTTTTTTCGCCATTTTCGAGCTTCCCCTCACCCCGAGCCCTTAAGGAAAATTGTTCCCCTTCGTGTGCTACATCCATCTGCAGAGTTCGGAGATTTTACGTGGCACGCTTCCCGAGGTTCCCATTTTTACGGTGCGGCGCGACGCTCGTCCATTTGGGTTCCCCTTCGTCGCGTTTCGGTGTGCGAGCTCCCCCGGCCTACTCCGACCTCCGTTTCAGGCGATTCTTGCGCCGTTGGATCCACGACAGACAGAGCTACGATCTTGGTATTTTCTGCTTCCCCTCATTTTGCGCTTTTCAAGGTGTTTTTCCGAGTTTACTGTGACACGATTTTCTGATGGATTTTCTGGACAACGACACCTTGCCGGATTTTTATCTCCGCAACCGGGCATCGGATGGCGACGTGCTTATACACTTTTTTCATCTACTCGACGCGAGGATTCTCACAGTATTTTTATTGGATTTTTCTAAGGCTTGCCCGAAGGTATATTTTTCGCCCTTTATCTGTGCATGGAAATACAGATGTGTGGTTGTGTGTTTGTGAGCGCCCTGTATTGTGGAATTTGTAACTCGGCCTACGGGGCTCGGATTTTGACGTGCAGGTACTCGTTTCGAAGGTATCGACGCGAGGAACGCGATAGTAATTTTGTTGGATTTTTCTGTGTCCGTTCTGCAGGTGAAAACTGCACATCTTCGGGGCTGTTTTCTAATGTTGTATATACTTGGAATATTTTGGATTAAGTGTAATGTTGGGCCTTATTGTTGTACCCAGGGGTGTTTGCAAGTGTTGCTGGACCCGTTGGATTTGGAGACTTTGATTTCGGGGTACTTTCAGCTGTTGGAGCCGAGGCTTTCGCGACATGTACCGAGGATGCAGTTTCGGCAGAATTTGGACTGTGAGCGTCTGCGCTCTTTACCGACCTCAGGTTTGCCTTGGTTTAAGCGTTTCAGGTGGGTAAGCTTAATATTGATAAGGTTTTATATTCTGGTGAATGTAAATGCATTTGTGGGGATGTCACCCCTCTATGACTAATATCGGGCAAAATGGATGTACAACCGATATGAGCGAGAGGTAAGCAAGGAATGGCCCACTTGGGTGAGGTTGGATTAGTTGTGGGGCTTTGCGGCAACCGCGGATATTGGGCGGTTGACCGGATATTTATTTATGCACCAGATTGGGCATCTGAATTCTCTAGTGGACAGAGTTTCCCGCGATTTGAGTACTTTTGCATTTGATTGAGGAACGAGGCTTTCTTTAGTGGTTGGGTTTTCCCACTTTGATCAGAGTCATGATCCAGTCCTGCTTTGGTTACTTATCACACCGGCGCGGTTATTGCCCGGTGATGCTTTTACCACACCGCCGCGGTTATTGCCCGGTGATGCTTTCCTCGTGTGGGTCGCTCCCCTCGAGATCCCCTCCGGAGGCTGGGGCCAGACAGTTATTGACAGTTTTTGCTATCACATCGACGCGGTTATTGCCCGATGATGACGGCGGCAGCAGGCAGTACCAGTTTCACTGGTGACACTAGATTGAGTTTATTTCAGGCTTTTACTTTATTGTTGCACTCGTGTCAGGGGGACCGAGTGGAGTCTAGTAGCTTTGTTTAGACCAGTGCTAGTGTTGTCGGGAACCATTTGGGGATTGACGGTGGTCCCGAGGTCGTTGTGAGTTAGTCAACCGTTGTGCGAGAGGTTTCGTGATCTTGAGGCTATCCGTTCTGAGAGAGAGAGTGGATTTTGACTATAGCCTGCATGAGCCGCTACTCGATAGCGAGTTAGTCCGTTTGGACGCCCTACGTAATTCCTGCCCGTCAGCGGGAGGTGGTCGTAGGTGGGGCGCAGGTTTGACTGGACCAGATGTGGCAGTCAGCTCGATTGGGTCGATTGTGCACTTCATGTGCTAGTGGTTGCATACCATACTTTGTTTCTCCCCTCTTGAGCATTTAGATGGAGGCTTGGTAGCTGTTAGGTGACATCAGCATTCTTGCTCAGTTCCCACTTCTTTGGTTATATTATGTCTCTTGAGGACTTGGTGGGTAGACCGTCGGGTCTGGCGGTGGTACCCACTGAGAACTCCCTTTTTGGTGTAGTTCTCACACCCTTTGGGGGTTTTCCCCCTCCTTTTTCCTTTCTCTCCCTTGTTTTGCAGAGTCTTAGCGGGTGTTGCGGATTCTGCGGTGGTTGTTCGAGGCGAGGGAGTCGCGTGCTAGATCCCTACCCGTCGTTGGAGAGTAGCGGTACCCCCCTTCAGAGGAGATCTTTTGTAGATTAGTTGTTTTATTTTCCTCTTTTGAGAGACTGATGTAGTGAGGATATATTATGTATTGTGAGACTGTACACTGTTGTATTCATTGGAGTTACCTCCCGGTTTGGTTCAGAGCTTGTATTTGAGGATTTGTATTATTATTATTCTTTTGGGAGGCGGACATTGTTGTATTATTTCAAGTTGTACAGTGATTGATTTTAGTTATACAGCAGGTTTTTATTTTTAGCTCTGATATCTGTTTAGCTGTAGTACTTTTCTTGCAGGTAGGACGCTTCGCCTTTGCAGGTTGGCTTAGGTGGCGGATCTGTTGACGAGCCCGGGTCACAGTTTCGACCCCGGGGCGTGACATTTGATGTATCCCCATTCTCTCAGACTGTTGTACTTTTATTTTTGGGTCTGGCTTTAGCCAGCTTGTTGTATATTTTTGGTGAGCTAGGAGAGACACATGTATTATTTTTATAATTGTACTTTATTTTAATTTCAGTTTCAGTCTGAGATGTAGTAGTTTGTAGTTCAGCTCTGTTTTTGTGCTCTTTTATTATATCTCTTATATCTGAGCAGGTTACCGGTGCTTCGTGTACGCGGGAAATTTCGTGTGCACGGCGGATCTGTAGGCGGGCCCGGGTTCTGGTTTACACCCGGGGCGTGACAACAGATGCTTACGAGCAAGTTTGACTCAATTTATATGGCAGAAAATGAATCTTTCACGTATTATTATACATGATTGCAAGACATCGTGAATACATGTGCTAACTTGGGAGAGAAGATCTCAGAATCTAAGGTTGTAAGAAAAATTTTAAGAACTCTTCCTGAAAGGTTTCGTCCTAAAGTTGCAGCAATTGAAACAGTAAAACACCCGGATGAGATCAAAGTAGAAAAATTAGTTAGTGCACTTCAAACTTATGAAATGACTTTTTCTACTAACTATTCTTCTTAAAAGCCTTCTTCTTCTTCTAAGTCTTCAGGTATTGTATTGAAATCAACAAAAGAAGAAGACGCGGATTCATCCTCCTCAGATACTGATGATAATTTATCAATGGAGGATTTCGAAAAACAACTTGCACTCTTGACAAGAAAATTTCGTCGGAACTTTAGGAGGGGTAATTCAAGCAAATCATCATCATTCTTTAAGTCCAAGAGAGGCAAAGGATTTTCAAGTTCTAAATCAAGAAAGCAAGAGGGTTCTTCGAAGGAAAAGAAGAACACCGAGGGACAAATCCAGTACTTCAAATGCAGAGGCTTTGGCCATATATCAACGGAGTGTCTCAACAAGAATCCGTCAAAGAAGAAGACGATGCAAGTCGTCACGTGGGATGACTCTTCCTCCTCCGACAAGTCGTCTTCTAGTGATGAGGATACACACGCCACGACATTTATTGCGTCCACAACTTCACCCTTCGTATGCTTTTCATCGACTTCCTCTGGTTCATTGTCCATCTCCTCCTTGAATGGAAAAACTGCATCGGATGATGAACCAAGTAATTCCGAAGGTGAAGATTTTGCTCTCGCCTATCATAAATTGCTACGGGATTCAAAGAAATTGGCAAAGCATAATAAGAATTTGAGAAGAAAGTTGTGGGATCTTGAAGAACAATCAAACAAGACAACTTCTCTCTCAAAAGTTCTTGAAGAGGAAAGGAAAAATTTGATCAAGATAAACACTTTCCTTCAAGAGAAGAATGAGCATTTCGAAAAGGAACATATAAAGTTGGTGGATAAAGCAAATTACCTTGGATACGATCAAACTCGTGAGGATCCAAGTTCGAGCGGTATGAAGTCTGTGCCTTAGTCGGTTGCTCCTCCTCAGACGAAAATCATCGCAGCCAACGTTGACAAGACTACCTCATCCTCTTCGAGTTCAACTGTTATTAAGGTATATCATCGTTGTGGTTTTGCAGGGCACATAAGACCAAATTGCAAGTATGGAGCCAAACGATCAAATCAAACACTACTTGCAACGACTACCATCAAGAACAGAGACCGGAATTCAAGAAGAAATCAACCAAAGGTCAAGAACAATGGTAGTACATCCCCCAAGACAAGATCATCATGGAAATCAAAGAAAAGTGATCAACCAAACAAGACTCTTTCACCAAGGAGCTCAACTTCACGATCATTGCCGACGTATTCCAAAACTCGCAAGGTTTGGGTGCACAACGGTGAAATATTCCCTTGTCTTGTCATTCACATATCACTACATGCGTATGACAATTTGTCTTGGTATCTGGACAACGGTTCTTCCCGGCACATGATTGGTAATAAAAACTATTTTCAAACTTTTGAGAAAACCTCCGGAGGACTTGTTGTATTCGGAAATGGAAGATCTTCAAAAATAGTTGGAAAATGAACAATCACTATTCCAGATGGCCCGGTTTTGAACAATGTTCTATTTGTTGAAGGCCTTAAGACTAACCTCATTAGCATTAGCCAATTATGTGATAATGGTTTTTCAGTTAATTTTTCTTCTGTTAAATGTATTGTAACTGACTCAAACCATTCATTCTTTTTGAAAGGGGTTAGATCACAGAATAATTGCTACGTAGTTCCTAATAAATCTTTAGATCAATGTAACATAGTATCACTTGATAATAAAACTCTTTGGCATGAAAGACTAAGTCACATAAATTTTAAGGAACTATTTAGAATTTCCAATAAAGACGTGGTTAGAAGTATTCCAAAATTGAACTTTAAATAAAACATTGTGTGCGGAGGTTGTCAAAAGGGAAAACAAACTAGATCCACTCACCGGAACTTGAACCACGTGGGAACCAAGCGGCCGCTGGAATTATTGCACATGGACTTAATGGGGCCGTCTCGTAAACCAAGCTTGGGAGGTAAATGGTATATTTTTCTTTTGGTTGATGATTTCTCTAGATATTCATGGGTAGCATTTTTAAAAGAGAAAGCGAATACTTTTGATTCTTTTCATGAGATTTGTCATCGGGTTATGATTGAGAAAAATGAAAAGATCGTTCGTGTTCGGAGTGACAGAGGTGGAGAATTCATTAATTCAAAATTCATTGATTTTTGTTCTTCGAATGGAATAAAACATGAATTCTCTTTACCTTATACACTGCAACAAAACGGTGTAGTCGAGCGCAAAAATTGGGTTGCAAAGGAGATGGCGCGTGTTATGCTTCATAGCCGAAATCATTCTATACATTTTTGGGCTGAAGCAATTAACACCGCTGTCTATATGATCAATAGAATATATTTGCGCCCGCGTACTTTAAATACGCCATATGAGCTATGGTTTAGTAGAAAACCGAATATCAAGTATTTTCGTATCTTCGGGAGTCGTTGCTATATTTTACGCGATCGTGAGAATCTTGAAAAATTCGACTCTTGTAGTGACGAAGGAATTTTTATTGGTTATTCTACAAATAGTAGAGCATATCGGGTATTTAATCTTGAATCTAAAACGATGATAGAATCTATAAATATTAAAGTAGATGAAATTTTTCATTTTTCTTCTGATAAATCTACTCCTGATATGTCTCTTGATGATAAATTGCCTGCTAATGATATTGCATCGGTACATGATAAATCTTTTGAAAATTTTGATGCATCTCATAGTTCCTCTAGTTCATCTAATGTGTAGGAATCATCGCAAATTCCTCCGAGTACTCCGTTACCTCAAACGCTTCAAATCTCCAAGGACCATCCCGAATCAAACATCATTGGAGACCCTCAAGAACGAGTTAGAACTCGGAGACAGTTAGAATGTGGAGTCGCCTGCTACATCTCCATGGTTAAACCAAAGAATATTGATGAAGCTCTTCAAGATGATTATTGGATTGAAGCAATGCAAGAAGAGCTTAATCAATTTGAAAGAAACAAAGTCTGGGAGCCCTCTAAGCACCAAAACATTATTAGTACTAAATGGATTTTCAAGAATAAGAAAAATGAAGACGGTACTATTATACGGAACAAAGCGCGTTTGGTTGCTCAGGGCTATTCACAAGTAGAAGGTATAGACTTTGATGAGACTTTCGCCCCGGTTGCTCATCTCAAGTCCATTCGTATCCTTTTCGCAATTGCTTGTCACTTTAAAATAAAACTTTTTCAAATGGACGTGAAGAGTGCATTTTTAAATAGTTTTCTAAATGAGAAAGTTTATGTGGCTCAACCTAAAGGTTTCATTAATCATAAATTTTCAAACCATGTTTTTCAATTGAAAAAAGGCTCTTTACGGACTAAAACAAGCACCGCGAGCATGGTACGAAAGATTAACGAAACATCTTTTGAAAAAGGACTATACTCGAGGGGGAGCCAATCGGACACTCTTTGTGAAGCACTCTCAGAATAACTTCATTGTGGCACAAATCTATGTGGATGACATCGTGTTTGGAGCTACAAGAAACAACGATGCTTCAAAATTCACTGAAACGATGGAAAGCGAATTTGAGATGTCCATGATGGGCGAGCTTACATATTTTCTTGGATTGCAGGTTAAACAATGTGAAGATAGCATTGATTTGTGTCAATCCAAGTATGCAAAGGAGTTGGTTAAGAAATTCGGATTAGAAGATTCTAAAGACTATCTGACTCCTATGAGAACTAGCAATAAAGGATTAGGAAGTGAATCTCACGGAGAGAATATAGACGAGAAACTTTATAGAAGTATGATTGGAAGTCTACTCAACCTTACTACTAGTCGCCCGGATATTTTTTTCTGTGTTGGGATTTGCGCGAGATATCAATCAGTACCGAAGGAAATTCACCTGAAAGCGGTGAAAAGGATCATCTGGTACGTCAAAGGTACAATCAAATTCGAAATTTGGTATTGTAGAGTACCGGGACTTTGTAGAGTGCACCGACCTCGCAAGATGGCGTGGTGCGGAGACGTCTCCTTGGGCGTGTTCCATTTGTGGTTACAGATGAGTTCAGATTGATTCGGATCGACGCGACGCCTTTGGGACGAAAGTGACTTAGCGGCGTCGAAACCTGGAAGCCCAGCTTGAATCAGTGATTTCAGGGCTTTGCGTGCTTGTAGAGTTTTGGATTGGATAGAGTACCGACTCCGCAGTGGTGCGCAGAAAATTGGGAAAAAGGTTTGGAACAAGTGTAATTTCATATTACAGCGGAGTTCGGGTTGTTTCGGTTTGATGCGGAGGCCCCGAAGGCAAAAAGTGAGTTGGAGTTGGCAATTAAGGGATTTATTATTTAATTGATTGTAACCTGTTCCAGAGTTAAGAAAAGAAATGAGAAGAGAATGCAAGTGAAGGTTCTTTTGTAGAATACCGAAATTTTGGATTGAGCACACCGACTCCACGGTTGAGCTTTTTGAGTGAGAAAAGCTTTGGACAAGTGTACTTTATGTTTACAGCGGGGTTCGAGAGATTTCAGAGTGGTGCGGAAGCTTCCGGGGCAGAAAGTGAGTTGTCGGCGAGGATTAAGGAGCTTCAGACTTCGGATTTCGGCTTTGGGGAGTTTCAGTTCCGGAACTGAAGCCTGAGTTCCGGAACTGAGCATTGTGTTCCGGAACTCGAGCTCCAGTTCCGGAACCAATTTGGTTTGGTACCGGTACCAAGCCTTGGGTACCGGTACCCAGTAATGCTATTAGCCCAGTTTGAGCAGGTTGGGATTTTTAGAGTGAGGGCACTTTGGTCTTTTCCCTTCCCAAGCGTTTTGCCCCACGCCACCCTCTATATATGAGCCCTCCAACCCTGCCTTCTTCTCCACGAAAGAAAGAAAGAAAGAAAGAAAAGAAAGAAAGCAAGGAAAAGAAAGAGAAGGAGAAGAAGAGAAGTGAGGGTGGCAGCTTGTGTGTCCTGCTGCTTGGAGTTGAGCGGAGCCGCGCGCGCGTCGACCGCATGTGAGGTAAGTGACAGATTTCTCCAAGTTTGGTTTTTGGATTTCTTTAGATGGATTTGAAAGAGGTTTTTGAATGGAAATTGGTTGTTCTCTCCATGTTTTCGTGTGCACATTTAGGAGCGGCTTGTGTGCTGTTGGTTGTGAGCTTGTGGATTTTCACTGCGCGGAGCCGAGGGCATGCGCGCATGCTGTGAGTTGACAGCGAGGGAGCCAGAGCGGGCCGGTTTTTTGTAGAGGACTCGAGGGATTTGTTCGAGCTTCCGGGGATTTTTCCGAGGATCGCGACAGTGCGTGCGCGTGCGGCGCGGTTTTGGTGTTTCCGACAGAATTTTGACTGAGAGCGGTTCGGCGCTTCACCGACTTCAGCGATTGCCTGCGGAAAGCGTTCCAGGTGGGTTGGAATTTCTTCAAGATGTATGGAATGCCCTCTAAAGCTATTGTATGCTGGTTGATCATGTTTAGCTTATTTATTTGCATAGCTGGTAAATCTGATAGTTGCCTAGAAAATTGTAGGAATACAATTGTGAGCCCCATATATTTTTAGCATGATCTAGAAGTGATTTGACACTAGACTGCATGATTAGTTGGCATTAGATTGGCATCTGAACCGTTTTTAAAATCGTCGGACCTGTTTTAATGAAAACTGGGCTTCGAAAATAGGTTTAAAATATTGAGATCTTCCAGAGGGGTTGAGTAGGTTCAGGATGCATGCGTTCTCGTGCCAGAGGGTCGAGTGGATTTTTAGAGCTCTGTGGGATAAGTTTCTAGTGTCATATGAGTTGAGTTTCCTTGTTGAGATCGATGGGATGATTCTAGATCGTGAGTTGTGCATTTCTGATTTGGTAGTGGAGATGGTTCTCCGACTTAGCTTTGAGAGTTTTGGGCTCTGGCAGATCGTGTAGAGTACGGGAACTTTGTAGAGTGCACCGACCTCGCGAGTTGGCGTGGTGCGGAGAGATCACCTTGGGTGTGTTCCATTTGGGCTTACAGATGAGTTCTGATTATTTCGGATCGACGTAAAATCCATCGGGATGGAAAGTGAGTCAGCAGCGTCGAAATTTTGAAGCCCAGTTGAATCAGTGATTTCGGGGCAATGAGTATTTGTGGAATATTGGTTTGGATAGAAAACCGACTTCGCGGTCGCACGTAGGAATTTGGAAAGTGTTGAGACATGTGTATTTCCTGTTTACAGCAGAGTTCGGGTGGATACGTACTGATGCGGAGGCCCCGAAGACAAAAAGTGAGTTGGACTTGGCAAGTAAGGATCTTCTTGTGAGAGTACCGGATTGTGGGATTGAGCACCGACTCCACCGTCGAGCTTTTGAGTTGGGAAAAGCTTTGGACATGTGTACTTTATATTTACAGTGGAGTTCGGGAGATTTTAGAGTGATGCAGAAGCTTCCGGAACAGAAAGCGAGTTGTCGGCGAGAGAATCAAAGCTTCAGACTGTTAAGGAATTTGTTTTGGCGTATTTCGTGAAAATGGTTAAATCTTGAAGATTGAAGATAAAGAAGTATGGATCATATACCTCAATCTCAAGTAAGAAGAATTCAAACGGATCAGGTTTTCAAACTCAGATTTTGAGTAGAATCAAGTTAATGAATACTTAGATGGTATTTCCGATCTATCTTTGGTCTAAGTATTCGGCGGATTATCACCACCCAAAAACAACAATTTTCCCAAATCGGCGCGTGGACTCGCGTGGCCTTGTGGATTCAAGGTGCTACCGCTCTCGTGGATTCGGAGCGAGGTACGTTCGTGGATTCGAGACGTGCTACTGGGTGAAGACCGTGGATCCGGTCAGACGTCGTGGACTCGACGTTGGACGCTGTGGATTCGGGGTTGGACGCAAATCGTGGATTCGAGGCGCGTTGCGGAGCGAGCGGAGAAGATCAACTCGGAGCGTATGGAAAAAGGATGAGACGTCTGTGTGTCACGCCCCGGGGTCAAAACTGTGACCCGGGCTCGCTAACAGATCCGCCATCTGTACGGAAACTGCCATACAGACGAAGCGTCTAGCCTGCAAAAGACAAAACTACAGCTACACAGATATCAGAGCGGATAAAAAGCTGTACTATAAATTTTTTTGCTCAACTACAAGTTGCTACAACTCATAGCCTATCTCCCAAAATCAGCTGATACAAATAGAAGTCCACCTATACAACATCTACGAATCCAAAAAGGGAGATAGCTAACAAGAACATAACCCACTCCCACAATCCGGGATGGTACATCTACCTCTCTCTAAAGTAACAATGCTGGTAGGGAACTATCACGCGACTCCCTGTCCTCGGTCCGTCCAGTCAAGTACAGCAGGAACGGAAGAAAGCCTTAGCAACCTGTCACCGACAGAGGGTGTGAGAACTACATCCTACAGTAGTTCTCAGTGGGTACCGTCTCCAAGAACCACGGTCTGCCCACTAAGTCTACCAGAGGCATAAGATAGAGAAAAGACTGATAATAAGATAAATAAGCTGGAAAAGAATCTACAGCTATCATGCCTCTATCTACTATGCTCAATAAGAAGAGACTATGGATGATGGAATGCAGTCACTCACTGCTGAAAATATGTCACAAGTACTAAGCCCAAGACGCTCTACTATGACACATGCTACGCCATCACTCCCTCAGTATATCTCGAATCTCAGCGACTGCCCACCCGGGTCCAGTCGAGTCAAGCCTGCGCCCCCTGGTGTATCAACCAGGGTGTCCCAACGGACAAACTCAATATCTCACACAGTGACCCCATGGTAGCACGGCCAGGGGTATCAAGCGACCACTAGTATATGAACTAGGCGCATCATCGCAGCCTCGTCAGGCTCGGTATCATCATCGCAGCCTCATCAGGCTCGGAATCATCAACGCACCCGGGGCGTGGTTCGAGGGGTGCGACCCCACCGAACTCAAGTATCTCATCAGTATCACTGTCTCACAAGTGGCTCCTGCAGGCTGTGGTCCTCGATCAAACAGATCGGTATCTCGATGCTCAAAGCACAAACTCAGTCGGAGAACCCTCCACGACTCAATCTCACAACACAGACCCACTCAACGAAGGTACTACACAGCTGGGACCACCGTCTCACCCACGGCTCCCACAACACAACTCCACTGAACTCAACACTCAACTCACGGCCGGAGCTACTCCACGGCCAGATCTACGAAGGGTCCGAAACCCAGGGAGACTAACAACTACGTCCCCAAGAGAGAAAGCAGCCCTTAGAACCCAGATCACTCGAATCCGCTCGGGTGGATAAGTTTATAAGAAATCATGTCATTTATTTCGGAAAATCATTCGATCTGAGAGAAAGCCATCTTTATAATGATTTTTAGTCTTTTTTAGGAAAACCCTTTGAAATCAAGTTTTATGCCCAAGCCTCGAAGAGCTGATGCCTTCGTCCCAACGGACGAGAACAGACTCGGACAACCTTGCGAGGCTTGGAAGAAACATTGGCTGACTAAAATCATGTATTTATCCAAAAAGGTTCTGGGTTCAAGGTCCTGCTAACACACGTGCACCACGACCCCAACCTGGTGGTGACGAGAAGAACAGTGGAAAGGAAAAAACCCCCGGGACCACCGTTTATCTGAAACGGCTCCCCAAAATGCTAACACTGGCATAACCCAGCCACCAGACCCCACTCGGCCCCCCGGGCCCGAGTGCAACACCCGTCCCACAACACTCTGACCACTCGGCCCACTACCCGGGCGAGGAAACTCTAAGTCCCAAAGGATATGAAAAGTGCGGGATGTCTAAAGCATAAGGAACCTAGCCCAAATTAAGGTTCACAAATGGTCTGGTCAAAATCATGCACATATGACGGGGGTGCTAGTTAAGTTCCAAGAAAAATACTTAAACTAGCATGCAATCCTATCACAATAGAATTAGAAGGAAGTCCGTAGACTTGGAGAGAAAACCAACCCACCTCAGAAAGCCACCAATTGCTCGTCGACACTTGCAATTGGCTCAGCGGGCTTACCTGGCCTCCAAGGGGTCCGCACGCAACACGAAGCCCGATGCCAGAATCCGCCCGCGAAACGGAGCACGCAGCGACCAACCACACGACCCGCGCGCCCCGCGGAACAAAAAACCGCACCGCACGCTGCCAGAAGCGAAGAAATCGCAAAATCAATCCACACAGTCAAAACCGAGCATCCGACGGCGAAAAACAGCTTCCGTCGGCGAAAACAGCCTCCGTCAGCGAAAACCAGCGCCCGACGGCGAAAAACAGCTTCCGTCGGCGAAAACAGCCTCCGTCAGCGAAAACCAGCGCCCGACGGCGAAAAATAGCACGCGGCGGCGAAAACAGCTCCGTCGGCGAAAAAAACAGCGCCCGACGGCGAAAAACAGCACGCGGCGGCGAAAAACAGCTCCGTCGGCGAAAAAACAGCGCCCGACGGCGAAAAACAGCACGCGGCGGCGAAAAACAGCTCCGTCGGCGAAAACCAGCGCCCGACGGCGAAAAACAGCACGCGGCGGCGAAAAACAGCTCCGTCGGCGAAAACCAGCGCCCGACGGCGAAAAACAGCACGCGGCGGCGAAAAACAGCTCCGTCGGCGAAAAACAGCGCCCGACGGCGAAAAACAGCTCCGTCGGCGAAAAACAGCGCCCGACGGCGAAAAACCGCTCAAAAATCAGCTTTGCGAAAATCCTGCGAAAACCGCTCGCGAAAAACTGCCAGAAATCTGCTCGACGGCGAAAAAGCAGCAGCCGACGGCGAAAAACAGCGGCCGACGGCGACCCACGGGCTCCGACGGCGAAAACACGGCGCCGGCACGCAAACCGAGGAGTCGCCCGCCGTCCGGGAGCACGCCGCGCGGCGAAAACCCAGCCGCGCGACGAGGGAGGCCCGCCGCACGGCGCCCAACCCAGCTGCACCGCGCAGCGACCTGCTGCGCGGTGCCGGAGCGCACCGCGCAGCGAGCGCCCAGCGGCGCTGCGCGCGGCACCCTGCGGCGCTGCACGCGGGCCCGCGCGCAGCCCACTGCGCTGCGCGCGGTCGCGCGCGCCCGCGCGCCCGCACAGGCCCGCGCGCGGCCCGCGCGGACCCGCGCAGGCCCGCGCAGGCCCGCGCGCGGCCCTGCCGCGCGCCCCTGCGCGCGGCCCTGCCGCGCGCGCCTGCGCGCGGCCAGGAGGTGTCGCGCGCACGCGCGCGGCCCTGCCGCGCGCGCCTGCGCGCGGCCAGGAGGTGCCGCGCGCACGCGCGCGGCCCTGCCGCGCGCCCCCTGCGCGCGGCCCTGCCGCGCGCGCCTGCGCGCGGCCAGGAGGTGCCGCGCGCACCCGCGCGCGGCCCTGCCGCGCGCCCCTGCGCGCGGCCCTGCCGCGCGCGCCTGCGCGCGGCCAGGAGGTGCCGCGCGCACGCGCGCGGCCCTGCCGCGCGCCCCTGCGCGCGCCCCTGCCGCGCGCGCCTGCGCGCGGCCAAGAGGTGCCGCGCGCACGCGCGCGCGGCCCTGCCGCGCGCCCCTGCGCGCGGCCAGGAGGTGCCGCGCGCACCCGCGCGCGGCCCTGCCGCGCGCCCCTGCGCGCGGCCAGGCAGCGCTGCGCGCACTTGCGCGCGGCCCTGCCGCGCGCGCCTGCGCGCGGCCAGGCAGCGCCGCGTGCAGCACTTTGCTGCACGCGGCGCCGCGCCCAGCGGCACCTCGCCACAGGGTGCTGCCAACAGCAGACCCTGGCGCCGCGCGTGCGCCGCTGCGCGCTGCGCGCGGGCCGCCGGCGACGGCAAAAATCAGAAAAAGCCCAGAAAAAACCGATAAATCCGAAAAATCCCATTTAATCCAAAAATCCCTTTTTTAGCACTTAAAATTCAATTATAAAAATCCCTAAAGCTCAAAAACTCCAAGAAACCTCAAAAAGGAGAAATTGCTTACCTCGTTGTCGCACGCCGCACGCCCACGAGCTTCGCACGGCCTCCAACGGCGAGTCCAAAAAATCCAAAAAGCTCCAATCCCTTTTCCTTCTTTTTTCTTCTTCTTCCTTCTCCTCTCTTTTCTTTTCCTTTCTTTCTCTTTTCCTGCTGCAGAGGGTGGAGGTGGAGCCCCTTTATATAAAGCATAAAGCTTTATAATTAATTAACTTAATTAATTAATTCCAATAATTCCAACTCCAACTCACTTTTTGCCTTCGGGCTCTCCGCCGCTGCCCGGAACCTCCCGAACTCCACTGTAAATCGAAAATACACGCGCTCACAGCTTTTTCTCTCCAAAAAGCTCATCCGTTGAGGCGGGGTGCTCAAATCACTTACCGGCTCCAAAATTGCCAGTTCCAACTCACTTTTTGCCTCCGGGTCCTCCGCGTCAGTCCGGAACCTCCCGAACCTCGCTGTAAATCAAAAGTACACGTGTCCACAGCTTTTTCTCCTCAAAAAGCTTATCCGTTGAGTCGGGGTGCTCAAATCAATTACCGGCTCCAAAATTGCCAGTTCCGACTCACTTTTTGACTCCGGGCCCTCCGCGTCAGTCCGGAACCTCCCGAACCTCGCTGTAAATCAAAAGTACACGTGTCCACAGCTTTTTCTCTTCAAAAAGCTCGTCCGTTGAGTCGGGGTGCTCAAATCAATTACCGGCTCCAAAATTGCCAGTTCCGACTCACTTTTTGCCTCCGGGCCCTCCGCGTCAGTCCGGAACCTCCCGAACTTCGCTGTAATCTGAAAGTACACCTGTTCCAAGTGTTCCTGAATTTCCGGCGCTCCACGGTGAAGTCGGAAATTTCCAATCTCATCCCCAATCGGCCTACAAAGCCCGGAAAAACCCCGAATCGAGCTGGAGCTTCCGCGTTGATCCGAATCAACTCGGCATCAACAGTAACCTCAAATGCAACATGCCCAAGGCAACTCTCTGCTCCAAGCCATCTGTGTGGTCGGCGCGCTATCCAAAGTCCCGGTACTCTACATTCTCCCCTCCTTCAAAAGGTTTCGTCCTCGAAACCAAAACACACACCCTACCACAAGAAACTTACATCGGGAAATCATCAACTCCAACTCTTTCTCAAAAGAAAAGCAGCCGAAAATAGCGAAAAGTCCAAAATTTCCAAAGGACCGATGCCTTCGCCCCGATCAAAACAGAACAGGTTCCCGCATCGCCTCCATTTCTGGAGTAGTCCTTCGAAATTTTTCATTCCGCTGCTATTTTCGGCGTTAAAACGGAAAAACAAGGAGAGAGAGATGTTGAAGCTGTCCCAGCTGTGGCCGCAACCCAAAACCACAGTCCACCAACTCAACCAAGTACGGGTGCAAAACTCTGATCTCAGCCACAAAGAAAGGAAGTCATACCAAGTACCAAGCGATCCGCTAACCTGGCGCCCACCAATCGGCAACCCAAACTCATCCTCTCGGCCCTCAGGTGGTCGCTCTAACCCAACAAACAGGCATCGCCGAACCTTCACTGGGTAAACTCAACCGTAAATTCCATAACTCCACAAGCAAGAATTCCTTCGGTTGCTTCTGATAGCTCAAATCCTTGTTCGACTCCAACGAAGAAAAGCCGATAAAGTGCGAGGATTCAATTACACTTCCTCCTATCAGACGAAAAAAAATCCCGGTCCAAACTCCCCGCGCAAACTCAAGTCTATAATCATAAACCTCTGCGGCTGGTGGCTTCCAAAAGATCGAAGTCTCCAAAAGGCAAAAAAAATCCTCCGTTGCTCCTTAGCAACCAAAACTATCTAGTTCCGCCGGTACATCTCTCGATTAGGCAACCAACATCTCCCCTCTTAGGAGTTGCTGCACCATCCTCCAGTGATCTTGAAGCTCTAAGCCACTTCGGAAACAAATCCAAATGTCCACGACGGGTCCGGCTGCTAACCCGTTCAAACACAGCTGGAGAACTCGATCCTTCCAATACTAACAATCGCAGGCCTCAGTCAATCCACTTGACCGCAAGGCAAGCTCAAAAAGCCCCTACCGGGTTCTGAACACTAACCGGGCACAGCCCCGGCTGCAAGGTTCCATAACCATGACGACCACTAACTCGGTCTCCAATCCACTATCTCGGCACCTCAACCGCCGAGAACCTCCAGGTCTCTGTCTCCTCTGAGACACATGATCCTGGGGCTGGCACCATGGCAACCTCGATCCACTCCACTATCCCGAAATCAGGCAATACAGGAAGACTCTCTCTCTGGAGCTGGTCCCTCGCTCTCCGTCCCTCATGGACGTGATCAGTGATCCTCGGTCAATCCATCGCACATGCCCAATCGCTGCATCTACGGTCGGCACTCGCCGGGAATACACAATGAGATAGATATCCAGGTGCAGTCCCCTCTCAACATAACAACCCCGAAGCCTCAACCTGGGTGACAAGGGGCCCACTGCTCAACCCTCGCGGAAACTCGCTCTCGGTGGTCCAACAGGACGAACCCGACGCCACCAACTCTCGGCGTCCCAAACGAAAGGCGCAAGATCCCGCGCCCTGAAGCTTCTCCAGGATGAACAAATCCTTGAACAGCTTTTCCATAGCAGCGATCCAGTTCTCGGCCTCCCAAGGCCCCCAACTTAAATCCCAAAATCTGCAGGGGATGGGACTGGATGAAGTAGAACAACCGGTTGACAACCTCTCGCTGCTCCTGCACCATCAGTGGTGCGACCAGGGTCAAAATCGACAATGTCGCGGCTGGAGTACTACTGGCGATACCCCGGGAGATGCTCTCAGCTCAAACATGCGCAACACACGCTCCATGTTCTTCTCCTGGCGCCGCAACGCCTCCGACATCTGGGCCCCCTGAGCCCGCAGATCCTGTACCTCACCCTGCCTAGCCTGCTCGGCAGCCCGCCGTCCGGGCTCCTCAGCTGAGGTCAAACGCCCGCTCGTCGCTGCACGACGTCTCGGCGGCATCGCAAGTAGCTGAAACAAAACAAACATCAGGACACAACAACCATACGACCCAATCCAGCGAGAGTCTAAAATTTGTTATCCTTCCTAAAGTATTATGTTGTCTGCAGCCAACATAATCACTTTGAGAGAATAACATATCAAATCACTCATCCCAACCCGAGGGAGAGGTAAAAACTCAATCTGGACTCTCGCTAAAAGTCACGACTCTCACGTAGTCATCCTAATGTCCAACCACAAGCCTAGGGTTTCTAAGTCCTCAATGACCTATAACCTAGGCTCTGATACCACTCTAATCTGTCACGCCCCGGGGTCGAAACTGCGACCCGGGCTCGCTAACAGATCCGCCATCTGTACGGAAACTGCCGTACAGACGAAGCGTCTAGCCTGCAAAAGACAAAACTACAGCTACACAGATATCAGAGCGGATAAAAAGCTGTACTATAAATTTTTTTGCTCAACTACAAGTTGCTACAACTCATAGCCTATCTCCCAAAATCAGCTGATACAAATAGAAGTCCACCTATACAACATCTACGAATCCAAAAAGGGAGATAGCTAACAAGAACATAACCCACTCCCACAATCCGGGATGGTACATCTACCTCTCTCTAAAGTAACAATGCTGGTAGGGAACTATCACGCGACTCCCTGTCCTCGGTCCGTCCAGTCAAGCACAGCAGGAACGGAAGAAAGCCTCAGCAACCTGTCACCGACAGAGGGTGTGAGAACTACATCCTACAGTAGTTCTCAGTGGGTACCGTCTCCAAGAACCACGGTCTGCCCACTAAGTCTACCAGAGGCATAAGATAGAGAAAAGACTGATAATAAGATAAATAAGCTGGAAAAGAATCTACAGCTATCATGCCTCTATCTACTATGCTCAATAAGAAGAGACTATGGATGATGGAATGCAGTCACTCACTGCTGACAATATGTCACAAGTACTAAGCCCAAGACGCTCTACTATGACACATGCTACGCCATCACTCCCTCAGTATATCTCGAATCTCAGCGACTGCCCACCCGGGTCCAGTCGAGTCAAGCCTGCGCCCCCTGGTGTATCAACCAGGGTGTCCCAACGGACAAACTCAATATCTCACACAGTGACCCCATGGTAGCACGGCCAGGGGTATCAAGCGACCACTAGTATATGAACTAGGCGCATCATCGCAGCCTCGTCAGGCTCGGTATCATCATCGCAGCCTCATCAGGCTCGGAATCATCAACGCACCCGGGGCGTGGTTCGAGGGGTGCGACCCCACCGAACTCAAGTATCTCATCAGTATCACTGTCTCACAAGTGGCTCCTGCAGGCTGTGGTCCTCGATCAAACAGATCGGTATCTCGATGCTCAAAGCACAAACTCAGTCGGAGAACCCTCCACGACTCAATCTCACAACACAGACCCACTCAACGAAGGTACTACACAGCTGGGACCACCGTCTCACCCACGGCTCCCACAACACAACTCCACTGAACTCAACACTCAACTCACGGCCGGAGCTACTCCACAGCCAGATCTACGAAGGGTCCGAAACCCAGGGAGACTAACAACTACGTCCCCAAGAGAGAAAGCAGCCCTTAGAACCAAGATCACTCGAATCCGCTCGGGTGGATAAGTTTATAAGAAACCATGTCATTTATTTCAGAAAATCATTCGATCTGAGAGAAAGCCATCTTTATAATGATTTTTAGTCTTTTTTAGGAAAACCCTTTGAAATCAAGTTTTATGCCCAAGCCTCGAAGAGCTGATGCCTTCGTCCCAACGGACGAGAACAGACTCGGACAACCTTGCGAGGCTTGGAAG
Organism: Tillandsia leiboldiana; assembly: GCA_029204045.2. NCBI lineage: Eukaryota > Viridiplantae > Streptophyta > Magnoliopsida > Poales > Bromeliaceae > Tillandsia > Tillandsia leiboldiana. Next base: position 14,102,783 of record CM055073.1, read on the forward strand.
AAACATTGGCTGACTAAAATCATGTATTTATCCAAAAAGGTTCTGGGTTCAAGGTCCTGCTAACACACGTGCACCACGACCCCAACCTGGTGGTGACGAGAAGAACAGTGGAAAGGAAAAACCCCCGGGACCACCGTTTATCTAAAACGGCTCCCCAAAATGCTAACACTGGCCTAACCCAGCCACCAGACCCCACTCGGCCCCCCGGGCCCGAGTGCAACACCCGTCCCACAACACTCTGACCACTCGGCCCACTACCCGGGCGAGGAAACTCTAAGTCCCGAAGGATATGAAAAGTGCGGGATGTCTAAAGCATAAGGAACCTAGCCCAAATTAAGGTTCACAAATGGTCTGGTCAAAATCATGCACATATGACGGGGGTGCTAGTTAAGTTCCAAGAAAAATACTTAAACTAGCATGCAATCCTATCACAATAGAATTAGAAGGAAGTCCGTAGACTTGGAGAGAAAACCAACCCACCTCAGAAAGCCACCAATTGCTCGTCGACACTTGCAATTGGCTCAGCGGGCTTACCTGGCCTCCAAGGGGTCCGCACGCAACACGAAGCCCGATGCCAGAATCCGCCCGCGAAACGGAGCACGCAGCGACACAACACACGACCGCGCGCCCCGCGGAACAAAAACCGCACCGCACGCTGCCAGAAGCGAAGAAATCACAAAAATCAATCCACACAGTCAAAACCGAGCAACCGACGGCGAAAAATAGCTTCCGTCGGCGAAAACAGCCTCCGTCAGCGAAAACCAGCGCCCGACGGCGAAAAACAGCTTCCGTCGGCGAAAACAGCCTCCGTCAGCGAAAACCAGCGCCCGACGGCGAAAAACAGCACGCGGCGGCGAAAACAGCTCCGTCGGCGAAAAAAACAGCGCCCGACGGCGAAAAAACAGCACGCGGCGGCGAAAAAACAGCTCCGTCGGCGAAAAACAGCGCCCGACGGCGAAAAACAGCACGCGGCGGCGAAAAAACAGCTCCGTCGGCGAAAACCAGCGCCCGACGGCGAAAAACAGCACGCGGCGGCGAAAAACAGCTCAGTCGGCGAAAACCAGCGCCCGACGGCGAAAAACAGCACGCTGCGGCGAAAAACAGCTCCGTCGGCGAAAAACAGCACCCGACGGCGAAAAACAGCTCCGTCGGCGAAAAACAGCGCCCGACGGCGAAAAACCGCTCAAAATCAGCCTTTGCGAAAATCCTGCGAAAACCGCTCGCGAAAAACTGCCAGAAATCTGCTCGACGGCGAAAATAAAAAAAAAACGCTAGCAGCCGACGGCGAAAAAAACAGCGGCCGACGGGCGACCCACGGGTCTCCGACTGGCGAAAACACGACGCCGGCACGCAAACCGAGGAGTCGCCCGCCGTCCGGGAGCACGCCGCGCGACGAGGGAGGCCCGCCGCACGGCGCCCAACCCAGCCGCGCCGCGCAGCGACCTGCTGCGCGGTGCCGGAGCGCACCGCGCAGCGCCCTGCGGCGCTGCGCGCGGCGCCCTGCGGCGCTGCGCGCGTGCGCCCAGCGGCGCTGCGCGCGGTGCCCAGCGGCGCTGCGCGCGGTGCCCAGCTGCGCCTGCGCGCGCGGCCCTGCGGCGCTGCGCGCGGGCCCGCGCGCAGCCCACTGCGCTGCGCGCGGTCCGCGCGCCCCGCGCCGCCCGCACAGGCCCGCGCACAGCGGACCCCGCGCAGGCCCCGCGCAGGGCCCGCGCAGGCCCGCTGCGCGGCCACTCCCGCACCGCGCCTGCGCGCGGCCCAGGAGGTGCCGTGCGACGCACTCGCGCGCTCGGCCCTGCAGCGCGCCCTCGCGCGCGGCAGGAGGTGCACGCGCGGCACGCGCGCGTCCCTGCCGCGCGCCCATGGGCCGCAGCCGCGCCTTGCGCGCGGCCAGGATGGTGCCGACGCGCACCCGCGCGCGGGCCCTTGCCGCGGCGCGACTGCCGCGCGGCCAGGAGGTCGTGTTTTTTCCCGCGCGCTACGCGCGCGGCCCTGCCGCGCGCCCCTGCGCGCGCGCCAGGATTCGTTGGTGCGCGCGCACCCGCGCGCGGCCCCCTGCCGCTGCGCCCTGCGCGCGGGCCCTGCCGCGCGCGCCTGCGCGCGGCCAGGAGGTGCCGCGCGCACCCGCGCGCGGCCCTGACGGGGCCCCTGCGCTGGCGCCAGCTCAGGCAGCGCCGCGCGCACTTGCTGCACGCTGGCGCCGCGCCCAGCTGGCACCTCGCCACAGGGTGCTGCCAACAGCAGACCCTGGCGCCGCGCGTATGCCGACTGCGCGCTTTGCGCGGCGGCCGCCGGCGCCGGCCAAAATCAGAAAAAGCCCAGAAAAAACCGATAATCCGAAAAATCCCATTTAATCCAAAAATCCCTTTTTTAGCACTTAAAATTCAATTATAAAAATCCCTAAAGCTCAAAAACTCCAAGAAACCTCAAAAAGGAGAAATTGCTTACCTCGTTGTCGCACGCCGCACGCCCACGAGCTTCGCACGGCCTCCAACGGCGAGTCCAAAAAATCCAAAAAGCTCCAATCCCTTTTCCTTCTTTTTCTTCTTCTTCCTTCTCCTCTCTTTTCTTTTCCTTTCTTTCTCTTTTCCTTTCTTTCTCTTTTCCTGCTGCAGAGGGTGGAGGTGGAGCCCCTTTATATAAAGCATAAAGCTTTATAATTAATTAACTTAATTAATTAATTCCAATAATTCCAACTCCAACTCACTTTTTGCCTTCGGGCTCTCCGCCGCTGCCCGGAACCTCCCGAACTCCGCTGTAAATCGAAAATACACGCGCTCACAGCTTTTTCTCTCCAAAAAGCTCATCCGTTGAGGCGGGGTGCTCAAATCACTTACCGGCTCCAAAATTGCCAGTTCCAACTCACTTTTTTGCCTCCGGGTCCTCCCGCGTCAGTCCGGAACCTCCCGAACCTCGCTGTAAATCAAAAGTACACGTGTCCACAGCTTTTTCTCCTCAAAAAGCTTATCCGTTGAGTCGGGGGTGCTCAAATCAATTACCGGCTCCAAAATTGCCAGTTCCGACTCACTTTTTGACTCCGGGCCCTCCGCGTCAGTCCGGAACCTCCCGAACCTCGCTGTAAATCAAAAGTACACGTGTCCACAGCTTTTTCTCTTCAAAAAGCTCGTCCGTTGAGTCGGGGTGCTCAAATCAATTACCGGCTCCAAAATTGCCAGTTCCGACTCACTTTTTGCCTCCGGGCCCTCCGCGTCAGTCCGGAACCTCCCGAACTTCGCTGTAATCTGAAAGTACACCTGTTCCAAGTGTTCCTGAATTTCCGGCGCTCCACGGTGAAGTCGAAAATTTTCAATCTCATCCCCAATCGGCCTACAAAGCCCGGAAAAACCCCGAATCGAGCTGGAGCTTCCGCGTTGATCCGAATCAACTCGGCATCAACAGTAACCTCAAATGCAACATGCCCAAGGCAACTCTCTGCTCCAAGCCATCTGTGTGGTCGGCGCGCTATCCAAAGTCCCGGTACTCTACACTGTGAGTGCGTTATATCACCATTGTACGTGTTATAATCTTAGTTGATTTCACCATGTTATCGGTCCCATAGTTTTTTACTCCTGATTTTGGAGTTTTCCACGTAAAAATCTTGCGTGTTATTTTCATTTCCGCATTGGGTTTTTGTTGCGCAAAGATTTTTGAGTGTTTATCGTTTACACCTATTCACCCCCCCTCTAGGTGGTTTTTCCCCTATTTAGATCCTTATTACAGAGGTGACCCAAAAATTGGTATCAGAGCGGGAATAGGGTCGTAAACAATGGTTGAAGGTGGAAACATCAACAGACCCCCGTTTTTCGATGGAACAAATTATGCCTACTGGAAAGTACGGATGAAAGCCTTTTTAATTTCCATCGACGAACGGGTGTGGCAATCTATCGAGTTAGGATGGTCAAATCCAACTGAAGTTATTGTTGATGTTCACACCATCAAACCTAGGTCGAAATGGACCAAGGAAGAGATTGACTTATCTTCTACAATGGCAAAGGAATTAACGCTTTATTAATGCCTTGTCTCAAACTGAATTCTCTCGCGTCTCGGCATGTGAGACTGCGAAGAAATCTGGGATGTTCTTCAAGTTACACATGAGGGAACTAACCTTGTGAAGATTCAGAAACTGCAAATGCTTACGAGCAAGTTTGACTCTATTTTCATGGCAGAAAATGAATCATTCACAGATTATTATACGCGATTGCAAGACATCGTGAATACATGTGCTAACTTGGGAGAGAAAATTCCAGAATTTAAAATTGTAAGAAAGATTTTAAGAACTCTTCCTGAAAGATTTCGTTCCAAGGTTACGGCCATTGAAACTATTAAACACTCGGACGAAATCCGTGTAGAAGAATTAGTTGGTTCATTACAAACATATGAAATGACATTTCCTACTAACTATTCTTCTGGAAAAGTATCTACTTCTAAGTCTTCAGGTTTTGCGTTGAAAACAACAAAAGAAGAAGACGCGGATTCATCCTCCTCAGACGATGACGAGAACCTATCTATGGAGGACTTTGAGAAGCAGCTTGCTCTCTTGACAAGAAAATTTCGCCGAAACTTTCGAAAGGGTAATTCAAGTAAAACTCCATCCTTCGTAAAGTCGAAGAAAGGCAAAGGTTTTTCAAGCCAAAAGTCAAGAAAGCAAGAAAGTTTTTCAAAGAATAAGAAAAGCTCAGAGGGACAAGTCCAATGCTTCAAGTGCCGAGGGTACGGCCATATCTCAACGGAGTGTCCAAATAAGAATCCGTCAAAGAAGAAAGCATTGCAAGCTGTCACTTGGGATGATACCTCAACGTCAAATGAGTCATCTTCAGGTGATGAAGAGAATAACGCAACAGCGTTCCACGCGTCCACATCTTCACCCTTCATATGCTTAATGGCAAGTACATCCGATTCATTGTCCAACTCCTCCCAGGCTGAAAAAACTGCAACGGACGACGAATCGAGTAACTCTGAAGGTGAAGATTTTGCTCTAGCCTACCATAAACTTTTGAGGGATTCAAAGAAATTGGCTAAGCAAAACAAGGGGTTGAGAGGGAGATTGCAGGATCTCAAAGAAGAAGTACAAAGGGCAACTTCTCTCTCGACCAGTCTTGAAGTGGAAAGGGATAACCTGATAAAAGCAAATGTTTCACATGAAGAGAAAAATGAGCATTTCGAGAAGGAACATGTAAAAATGGTTGATAAAGCTGGTTACTTCTTGAAGCTCTACTCCGAAGCCCGACAAGAAAAAATGGAGATGACGAAGACCATTTTCCAACTTAAAGATGATTTACAGAGATTTTCTTCTGGAAGGAGCAAGTTGGATAAGATGCTTGGTCTTGGTCAAACAAACCGTTTCGGCCTTGGATACAATCGAACTGAAGACAATTCTAGTTCGGTTGGGACAGTTTTTGTGCCCCAGTCGGTAACTCCTCCTCCGACAACGGAATTCACTGCAATCAACGACAACAACCTTACCTCACCTACTTCGGGATCATCAAGTACAAAGGTATGTTTTCGTTGTGGTTATGCAGGGCACATAAGAAGAAATTGCAAGATTGGAGCAAAATGAACAAATCAAGCACCTCTTGCAACTACTACCAATGAGTTCACTCCCCGGAAATCAACGAAGGATCCTTCAAAAGGAAAGAACATTGGTAGTACATCAAACAAGATGACAACGTCAAGGAAAAGCGATGGATCAATCAAGACGCTTTCACCTAGGAGAATAACTTCACAATCATTGCCGACGTACTCCAAAACTCAAAAGGTTTGGGTACGCAAAGGTGAAATCTTCCCTTGTCTTGTTGTTCATACTTCTTTACACGCTTATGACAACTCGTCTTGGTATCTGGATAGTGGATGTTCCTGTCACATGACCGGTGACAAAAACAGTTTTCAAACTTTAGAGAAAATCTCCGGAGGACATGTTGTTTTCGGAGACGGTCTTCTAAAATTGTCGGAAAAGGAACAATCGCTATTCCAGAAGGCCCGGTTTTGAACAATATCTTATTTGTTGAAGGCCTAAAGACTAACCTCATTAGTATTAGTCAACTTTGTGACAATGGTTTCTCAGTTAATTTTTCTTCTGTAGAATGTATTGTAACTGATAAGGACCAGGTATTCTTTGTTGAAGGGGTTAGATCGGAAAATAATTGCTATGTTGTTTCGAACAAAATTTCTGAAAGTGTAACCTAGTTTCTTTAGATAATGAAACTCTTTGGCATGAAAGACTAGGTCACATAAATTTTAAAGAACTAGCAAGGATTTCAAATAAAGACGTGGTTAAGGGGTTCCTAAACTTTCTTTTAAAGATAACATTGTGTGTGGAGGTTGTCAAAAGGGAAAACAATCAAGGGTTGGCACGCAAGAACTTGAACCACGTTGGACCTTGGAATTACTGCACATGGACTTAATGGGGCCGACTCGGCAACATCTTTGGGAGGGTAAATGGTATATTTTTCTTTTGGTTGATGATTTCTCTAGATATTCATGGGTAACATTTTTAAAAGAGAAAGCGGATACTTTCGACCTCTTTTCATGAGGTTTGTCATCGTATTATGATTGAACGAAAATGAAAAAGATCGTTCGTGTTCGAAGTGATAGAGGTGGAGAATTCATTAATTCTAAATTCATTGATTTTTTGCACTTCCAACGGCATAAAAACATGAATTCTCAGCACCCTATACACCCTAGCAGAATGGTTGTAGTTGGAGCGAAAAACAGGGTGTTCAAGACAGGTGCGCGTGTGATGCTTCATAGCCAGAAACTCCCGTTACATTTTTGGGCTGAAGCTGTGAACACCACCGTCTATATTAATTAATCGAGTGTATTTGCGCCCGGGAACTTTAATACACCATATGAGCTGTGGTTTAGTAGAAAACCGAATATTCGAATATTTTCGTATCTTTGGGAGTCCGATGTTATATTTTGCGTGATCGCGAGAATCTTGGTAAGTTCGACTCTCGAAGTGACGAAGGGATTTTCATGGGTTATTCTACGAACAGTAGAGCATATCGGTTATTTAACTTGGAATCTAAAACGATGGTAGAATCTATAAATGTTAAAGTAGTGAAGCTTTCCATTGTGCATCTGATAAATCTACCCCTGATATGTTCTAGATGATGATACTCCTGTAAATGCATCTTCTCATAATAACTCTTTGATAAAGTTGATGCATCAATGGTTCTTCTAGTTTATCTGATGGCAGGAATACACATGTACCTCCGAGTACTCCTTTACCTCAAACGTACGGATCTCCAAGGATCATCGGAATCGAACATTATGGAGACCCACAAGAAGGAGTCCGGACTCGAAGACAGTTGGTTTGTGGAGTCGCATTTTACGTCTCCCATGGTAGAACCAAAAGAACGTAGATGAAGCTCTTCAGGTTGACTACTGGATTGAAGCGATGCAGGAAGAGTCCATCAGTTCGAAAGAAACAAAGTCTGGGAACTAACGAGAAGCCACCAAGCAAACAACGTGATTGGTATAAATGGATTTTCAAGAATAAGAAAACGAGGATGGTACCATCATCAGGAAAAAGCACGCTAGTTGCTCAGGGCTACTCAAATAGAAGGTAAGACTTTGATGAGACGTTTGCCCCAGTTGCTCGACTCGAAGTCATTCGTATACTGTTAGCGATTGCTTGTCATTTTAAATCAAAACTCTTTCAAATGGACGTTAAGAGCGCGTTTTAAATGGTTTTTAAACGAGGAAGTTATGTGGCTCAACCGAAAGGTTTTGTAGACTATAAACAACCTAACCCTGTTTTCGTTTGAAAAAGGCTCTTTACGGTCTAAAACAAGCACCGCGAGCGTGGTACGAAAGGTTAACAAAGCACCTATTGGAAAAGGGCTATACTCGAGGGGGAGCAGGACCGGACTCTCTTTGTGAAGCATTATCAGGATAATTTCATTTGTGCACAAATCTATGCGATGACATTGTATTTGGGGCAACTAGAGACAATGATGCTTCTAAATTCGCTGAAACAATGAAAGCGAATTTGAGATGTCTATGATGGGCGAACTGACATACTTTCTTGGATTGCAAGTGAAACAAAATGATGAAGGCATCCATTTGTGCCAATCAAGTATGCAAGGGAGTTGGTGAAGAAATTCGATTTAGAAAATCTCTAAAGATTTTTCGACTCCAATGGGAACTAGCAAAAGGGATTAGGAAGTGAATCTCTTAGTGAAAGTGTAGACGAGAAGCTTTATAGCCGCATGATTGGAAGTCTACTCTAACCTCACGGCTAGTCGCCCGGACGATATCTTTAGGGTTGGTATCTGCGCGAGTATCAATCAGCACCAAAGGAGGTTCACCAGAAAAGCGGT
>CM055073.1:14111200-14128101 GCA_029204045.2 Tillandsia leiboldiana
GCGCGCGCGCACGCGCGCGGCCCTGCCGCGCGCCCCTGGGCCGCGCGCGCCTTGCGCGCGGCCAGGAGGTGCCGCGCGCACCCGCGCGCGGCCCTGCCGCCGCGCCTGCGCGCGGCCAGGAGGTCGTGCCGCGCGCACGCGCGCGGCCCTGCCGCGCGCCCCTGCGCGCGGCAGGAGTGCCGCGCGCACCCGCGCGCGGCCCTGCCGCGCGCCCTGCGCGCGGCCCTGCCGCGCGCGCCTGCGCGCGGCCAGGAGGTGCCGCGCGCACCCGCGCGCGGCCCTGCCGGGCGCCCCTGCGCGCGGCCAGGCAGCGCCGCGCGCACTTGCTGCACGCGGCGCCGCGCCCAACGGCACCTCGCCACAGGTGCTGCCAACAGCAGACCCTGGCGCCGCGCGTATGCCGCTGCGCGCGCGCGCGCGGCCGCCGGCGACGGCAAAAATCAGAAAAAGCCAGAAAAACCGATAAATCCGAAAAATCCCATTTAATCCAAAATCCCTTTTTAGCACTTAAAATTCAATTATAAAAATCCCTAAAGCTCAAAAACTCCAAGAAACCTCAAAAAGGAGAAATTGCTTACCTCGTTGTCGCACGCCGCACGCCCACGAGCTTCGCACCGGCCTCCAACGGCGAGTCCAAAAAATCCAAAAGCTCCAATCCCTTTTCCTTCTTTTTCTTCTTCTTCCTTCTCCTCTCTTTTCTTTTCCTTTCTTTCTCTTTTCCTTTCTTTCTCTTTTCCTGCTGCAGAGGGTGGGAGGTGGAGCCCCTTTATATAAAGCATAAAGCTTTATAATTAATTAACTTAATTAATTAATTCCAATAATTCCAACTCCAACTCACTTTTTGCCTTCGGGCTCTCCGCCGCTGCCCGGAACCTCCCGAACTCCGCTGTAAATCGAAAATACACCGCTCACAGCTTTTTTCTCTCCAAAAAGCTCATCCGTTGAGGCGGGGTGCTCAAATCACTTACCGGCTCCAAAATTGCCAGTTCCAACTCACTTGTTGCCTCCGGGTCCTCCCGCGTCAGTCCGGAACCTCCCGAACCTCGCTGTAAATCAAAAGTACACGTGTCCACAGCTTTTTCTCCTCAAAAAGCTTATCCGTTGAGTCGGGGTGCTCAAATCAATTACCGGCTCCAAAATTGCCAGTTCCGACTCACTTTTTGACTCCGGGCCCTCCGCGTCAGTCCGGAACCTCCCGAACCTCGCTGTAAATCAAAAGTACACGTGTCCACAGCTTTTTCTCTTCAAAAAGCTCGTCCGTTGAGGTCGGGGTGCTCAAATCAATTACCGGCTCCAAATTGCCAGTTCCGACTCACTTTTTGCCTCCGGGCCTCCGCGTCAGTCCGGAACCTCCCGAACTTCGCTGTAATCTGAAAGTACACCTGTTCCAAGTGTTCCTGAATTTCCGGCGCTCCACGGTGAAGTCGAAAATTTTCAATCTCATCCCCAATCGGCCTACAAAGCCCGGAAAACCCCGAATCGAGCTGGAGCTTCCGCGTTGATCCGAATCAACTCGGCATCAACAGTAACCTCAATGCAACATGCCCAAGGCAACTCTCTGCTCCAAGCCATCTGTGTGGTCGGCGCGCTATCCAAAGTCCCGGTACTCTACACTGTGAGTGCGTTATATCACCATTGTACGTGTTTATATCTTAGTTGATTTCACCATGTTATCGGTCCCATAGTTTTTTACTCCTGATTTTGGAGTTTTCCACGTAAAAATCTTGACGTTGTTATTTTCATTCGCATTGGTTTTTTGTTGCGCAAAGATTTTTGAGTGTTTATCGTTTACACCTATTCACCCCACTCTAGGTGGTTTTTCCCCTAGTTAGATCTTATTACAGAGGTGACCCAAAAAATTGGTATCAGAGCGGAATAGGGTCGTAACAATGGTTGAAGGTGGAAACATCAACAGACCCCCGTTTTTCCGATGGAACAAATTATGCCTACTGGAAAGTACGGATGAAAGCCTTTTTATTTCCATCGACGAACGGGTGTGGCAATCTATCGAGTTAGGATGGTCAAATCCAACTGAAGTTATTGTTGGATGTTCACACCATCAAACCTAGGTCGAAATGGACCAAGGAAGAGATTGACTTATCTTCTTACAATGGCAAAGGAATTAACGCTTTATTTAATGCCTTGTCTCAAACTGAATTCTTCTCGCGTCTCGGCATGTGAGACTGCGAAAGAAATCTGGGATGTTCTTCAAGTTACACATGAGGGAATCTAACCTTGTGAAGATTCAGAAACTGCAAAATGCTTACGAGCAAGTTTGACTCTATTTTCATGGCAGAAAATGAATCATTCACAGATTATTATACGCGATTGCAAGACATCGTGAATACATGTGCTAACTTGGGAGAGAAAATTCCAGAATTTAAAATTGGTAAGAAAGATTTTAAGAACTCTTCCTGAAAGATTTCGTTCCAAGGTTACGGCCATTGAAAACTATAAACACTCGGACGAAATCCGTGTAGGAAGAATTAGTTGGTTCATTACAAACATATGAAATGACATTTCCTACTAACTATTCTTCCTGGAAAAGTATCTACTTCTAAGTCTTCAGTTTTGCGTTGAAAACAACAAAAGAAGAAGACGCGGATTCATCCTCCTCAGACGATGACGAGAACCTATCTATGGAGGACTTTGAGAAGCAGCTTGCTCTCTTGACAAGAAATTTCGCCGAAACTTTCGAAAGGGTAATTCAAGTAAAACTCCATCCTTCGTAAAGTCGAAGAAAGGCAAAGGTTTTTCAAGCCAAAAGTCAAGAAAGCAAGAAAGTTTTTCAAAGAATAAGAAAAGCTCAGAGGGACAAGTCCAATGCTTCAAGTGCCGAGGGTACGGCCATATCTCAACGGAGTGTCCAAATAAGAATCCGTCAAAGAAGAAAGCATTGCAAGCTGTCACTTGGGATGATACCTCAACGTCAAATGAGTCATCTTCAGGTGATGAAGAGAATAACGCAACAGCGTTCCACGCGTCCACATCTTCACCCTTCATATGCTTAATGGCAAGTACATCCGATTCATTGTCCAACTCCTCCCAGGCTGAAAAAACTGCAACGGACGACGAATCGAGTAACTCTGAAGGTGAAGATTTTGCTCTAGCCTACCATAAACTTTTGAGGGATTCAAAGAAATTGGCTAAGCAAAAACAAGGGGTTGAGAGGGAGATTGCAGGATCTCAAAGAAGAAGTACAAAGGGCAACTTCTCTCTCGACCAGTCTTGAAGTGGAAAGGGATAACCTGATAAAAGCAAATGTTTCACATGAAGAGAAAAATGAGCATTTCGAGAAGGAACATGTAAAATGGTTGATAAAGCTGGTTACTTCTTGAAGCTCTACTCCGAAGCCCGACAAGAAAAAATGGAGATGACGAAGACCATTTTCCAACTTAAAGATGATTTACAGAGATTTTCTTCTGGAAGGAGCAAGTTGGATAAGATGCTTGGTCTTGGTCAAACAAACCGTTTCGGCCTTGGATACAATCGAACTGAAGACAATTCTAGTTCGGTTGGGACAGTTTTTGTGCCCCAGTCGGTAACTCCTCCTCCGACAACGGAATTCACTGCAATCAACGACAACAACCTTACCTCACCTACTTCGGGATCATCAAGTACAAAGGTATGTTTCGTTGTGGTTATGCAGGGCACATAAGAAGAAATTGCAAGATTGGAGCAAAATGAACAAATCAAGCACCTCTTGCAACTACTACCAATGAGTTCACTCCCCGGAAATCAACGAAGGATCCTTCAAAGGAAAGAACATTGGTAGTACATCAAACAAGATGACAACGTCAAGGAAAGCGATGGATCAATCAAGACGCTTTCACCTAGGAGAATAACTTCACAATCATTGCCGACGTACTCCAAAACTCAAAAGGTTTGGGTACGCAAAGGTGAAATCTTCCCTTGTCTTGTTGTTCATACTTCTTTACACGCTTATGACAACTCGTCTTGGTATCTGGATAGTGGATGTTCCTGTCACATGACCGGTGACAAAAACAGTTTTCAAACTTTAGAGAAAATCTCCGGAGGACATGTTGTTTTCGGAGACGGTCTTCTAAAATTGTCGGAAAAGGAACAATCGCTATTCCAGAAGGCCCGGTTTTGAACAATATCTTATTTGTTGAAGGCCTAAAGACTAACCTCATTAGTATTAGTCAACTTTGTGACAATGGTTTCTCAGTTAATTTTTCTTCTGTAGAATGTATTGTAACTGATAAGGACCAGGTATTCTTTTTGAAAGGGGTTAGATCGGAAAATAATTGCTATGTTGTTTCGAACAAAATTTCTGAAAAGTGTAACCTAGTTTCTTTAGATAATGAAACTCTTTGGCATGAAAGACTAGGTCACATAAATTTTAAAGAACTAGCAAGGATTTCAAATAAAGACGTGGTTAAGGGGGTTCCTAAACTTTCTTTTAAAGATAACATTGTGTGTGGAGGTTGTCAAAAGGGAAAACAATCAAGGGTTGCACGCAAGAACTTGAACCACGTTGGACCTTGGAATTACTGCACATGGACTTAATGGGGCCGACTCGTCAACCATCTTTGGGAGGTAAATGGTATATTTTTCTTTTGGTTGATGATTTCTCTAGATATTCATGGGTAACATTTTTAAAAGAGAAAGCGGATACTTTCGACTCTTTTCATGAGGTTTGTCATCGTATTATGATTGAAAGAAATGAAAAGATCGTTCGTGTTCGAAGTGATAGAGGTGGAGAATTCATTAATTCTAAATTCATTGATTTTTGCACTTCCAACGGCATAAAACATGAATTCTCAGCACCCTATACACCTCAGCAGAATGGTGTAGTTGAGCGCAAAAACAGGGTTGTTCAAGACATGGCGCGTGTGATGCTTCATAGCCAGAAACTCCCGTTACATTTTTGGGCTGAAGCTGTGAACACCACCGTCTATATAATTAATCGAGTGTATTTGCGCCCGGGAACTTTAAATACACCATATGAGCTGTGGTTTAGTAGAAAACCGAATATCGAATATTTTCGTATCTTTGGGAGTCGATGTTATATTTTGCGTGATCGCGAGAATCTTGGTAAGTTCGACTCTCGAAGTGACGAAGGGATTTTCATGGGTTATTCTACGAACAGTAGAGCATATCGGTTATTTAACTTGGAATCTAAAACGATGGTAGAATCTATAAATGTTAAAGTAGATGAAGCTTTCCATTTTGCATCTGATAAATCTACCCCTGATATGTCTCTAGATGATGATACTCCTGTAAATGCATCTTCTCATAATAACTCTTTTGATAAAGTTGATGCATCCAATGGTTCTTCTAGTTTATCTGAAATGCAGGAATCATCACATGTACCTCCGAGTACTCCTTTACCTCAAACGCTACGGATCTCCAAGGATCATCCGGAATCGAACATTATTGGAGACCCACAAGAAGGAGTCAGGACTCGAAGACAGTTGGTTTGTGGAGTCGCATTTTACGTCTCCATGGTAGAACCAAAGAACGTAGATGAAGCTCTTCAGGATGACTACTAGATTGAAGCGATGCAGGAAGAGCTCCATCAGTTCGAAAGAAACAAGGTCTGGGAACTAACGAAGCCACCAAAGCAACACAATGTGATTGGTACTAAATGGATTTTCAAGAATAAGAAAAACGAGGATGGTACCATCATCAGGAACAAAGCACGCCTAGTTGCTCAGGGCTACTCACAAATAGAAGGTATAGACTTTGATGAGACGTTTGCCCCAGTTGCTCGACTCGAGTCAATTCGTATACTGTTAGCGATTGGTTATCATTTTAAAATCAAACTCTTTCAAATGGACGTTAAGAGCGCGTTTTTAAATGGGTTTTTAAACGAGGAAGTTTATGTGGCTCAACCGAAAGGTTTTGTAGACTATAAACAACCTAACCATGTTTTTCATTTGAAAAAGGCTCTTTACGGTCTAAAGCAAGCACCGCGAGCGTGGTACGAAAGGTTAACAAAGCACCTATTGGAAAAGGGCTATACTCGAGGGGGAGCAGACCGGACTCTCTTTGTGAAGCATTATCAGGATAACTTCATTGTGGCACAAATCTATGTCGATGACATTGTATTTGGTGCAACTAGAGACAATGATGCTTCTAAATTCGCTGAAACCATGGAAAGCGAATTTGAGATGTCTATGATGGGGGAATTGACATACTTTCTTGGATTGCAAGTGAAACAAAATGATGAAGGCATCCATTTGTGCCAATCCAAGTATGCAAGGGAGTTGGTGAAGAAATTCGATTTAGAAAATTCTAAAAATTTTCCGACTTCAATGGGAACTAGCAATAAGGGATTAGGAAGTGAATCTCTTAGTGAAAGTGTAGACGAGAAGCTTTATAGCAGCATGATTGGAAGTCTACTCTACCTCACGGCTAGTCGCCCGGACATATCCTTTAGTGTTGGGATCTGCGCGAGATATCAATCAGCACCAAAGGAGGTTCACCAGAAAGCGGTGAAGAGGATCATCCGGTACGTCAAAGGAACACTGAACTTCGGAATTTGGTATCCCATGGGAACAACGCTTGATATTATAGGATATCCAGATGCCGATTGGGCAGGATCTATGGATGATCAGAAAAGTACGAGTGGTGCATGTTTTTATCTTGGCCATTGCCTTGTTGCATGGCATAGTAAAAAGCAAAACTGCATAGCACTCTCGACTGCCGAAGCGGAATATATTTCAGCGGGTAGTTGTTCAACTCAACTCATTTGGATGAAAAGCATGTTGAGCGACTTCCGAATTTCAGCAACTTCGGTAACTATTCATTGTGACAACACAAGTGCTATAAATATTTCTAAAAATCCTGTGTTGCACTCGAGAACAAAACACATTGAACTTAGATATCATTTTCTAAGAGAGCTAGTTGAATCAAATTTACTTCGAATTTCCTATATTTCAACTGAGGATCAATTAGCTGATATATTAACAAAACCTTTGGATCAAAAACGATTTATTCATTTGCGTAAGGCAATAGGAATGCTTTCCTTGAAATAACTTCTTTTTGAAACCATTGCTTAGGTTAGGTTTTGTTTTGTGTTTTTGTTCCTTATCTATGCTTAGACATAGAACATTAATTGAGCATATGTAATTGACTTTACTTGCATCATTTCATATATCTTGAAATTTATTATGCTTTGGATATCATAATAATTCATTTGATGCAATGATCATTTATGTCAATTAAGTCATCTTTAATTGATCAAAGTCAATTTCTCTCTCATATGATCTCTTGGTATAGTTTTTATCATATTTGAAAATTGAGTTAAGTATGAAACTCGAGATCAAATTTTGGTTGAATACCTTATATCTTAAATAATTGATAACCAATTGAGGGGGAGTTTGTCACGCCCCGGGGTCGAAACTGCGACCCGGGCCCGCCAACAGATCCGCCACCTATGCCAAACCCGCATAGGCGAAACGTCCTACCTGCAAGAAAAATACTACAGCTAAACAGATATCAGAGCTATGAATAAAACCTGCTGTATAACAAAAATCAATCACTGTACAACTGGAAATAATACAATAATGTCCACCTCCCAACAATGATAATCATACAATATACTCATATACAAAGGTCGAGACTCGACCGGGAGATACCTCCAATAAATACCTCAGTGTACAAGCTCTCAATACATAACATATCCTCACTACATCAGTCTCTCAAAAGAGGAAATAAAACAACTAATCTACTGAAGCTCTCCTCTGAAGGAGTACCGCTACTCTCCAAACATGGGTAGGGATCTAGCTCGCGACTCCCTCGCCTCGATCAACAACCGCAGAATCAGCAACACTCGCTAAGACTCTGCAAAACAAAGGAGAGGAAGGAAAAAGAAGGGGGAAAACCCCCAAAGGGTGTGAGAACTACACCAAAGAGGGAGTTCTCAGTGGGTAACACCGCCAGACTCGACGGTCTGCCCACTAAGTCCTCAAGAGACAAAAACTAACCAAAGCCGTAAAGACTGAAATAAGGAAGCTGGAAACTCTCAACAGCTATAATGCCTCTATCTAAATGCCCAAGATGGGAGAACCAAAGAATGGTATGCAACCCCTAGCACATGAAGTGCACAATCGACCCAATCAATAGACCAGTAATCACTGGCTCTGCCTGCTATGCCTGCCATGCCTGCTATGCCTGCCCGCCTAATATGCCTACTATGCCTGCCATGCCTGCCATGCCTGCTATTCCTGCCTGCTATGCCTTCCATGCCTGCTATGCCTGCCTGCCATGCTTGCTATGCTTGCCTGCCTGCTATGCCTACTATGCCTGCCATGCCTGCCTGCCTGCTATGCCTACTATGCCTGCCATGCCTGCTATGCCTGCCTGCTATGCCTGCCATGCCTGCTATGCCAGCCTGCCATGCCTGCCATGCCTGCTATGCTTGTCTGTCTGCTATGCCTACTATGCCTGCCATGCCTGCCTGCCTGCTATGCCTACTATGCTTGCCATGCCTGCCATGCCTGCCTGCCTGCTATGCCTGCCATGCCTAATATGCCTGCCATGCCTGCTATGCCTGCTATGCCTGTCATGACCTCAACCTAGTGCCACTAGTAAAACTGATACTGCCTACTGTGCCTGCCAAATCGGGTATGCGGGCCAACGCATAACACCGATAGGGGATAGGAGTCTCAAGGACTTAAAGGTGCCTGCCAAATCGGGTATGCCAGCCTACGCATAATACCGATAGGGGATAGGAGTCTCAAGGACTCAAAGGTGCCTGCCAAATCGGGTATGCCAGCCTACGCATAACACCGATAGGGGATAGGAGTCTCAAAGACTCAAAGTCTGAGTAACAAGTATCATAGTAGAATAAGTCAGCAGGACTGGATCATGACACCGATCTAAAGGGAAAAGAACCATCCACTAAAAAAACTCAAATCCTCTTCCCGCTCTGATGCAATAACAACTGTCCGGTCAACCGCCCAAAATCTGCGGTTGCTGCAAATACCCTGCCCTCAGCCTGCCTGTCCCAAAATCCCAACGACTGACTACACTATCCCAGCCCCTGCTCTAACCTGAGCATAATATCCCCTATGTCTAGGTAACTAGAGAAGGAATAAAAACATGGTTTCTCCTAAGTCAATTCCAGCATGATAGTGCAGCAGAAAAAGGTGACCATTCAAGCATGCAAAAGTCCTTTACTTAACAATATGATTTCGGGTATTCCAGTTCTTACAAAATTTAGAGTATACTATTTTATGAATACTAATTGTAACAAGTTGCCACAAGCCGGTCTCTAGATACATGCATAAGATGTCCCAAGGTACATATCACATGAAATAGTTTAGCAAAATATTTCCAGTGAGTTTAGACAAAATATCCTTTGCAAGAATTAACATTCAATTCATATTTAGTCTCTAAAGATGTAAGAGCTACCCATAAGTCAAATTATGCATGCTATATCCAATTCACTAGTACACTAGCATTATCACATAAGACTAGCTCCAATATGCCTAGTGGGTTATCACATGTAAGAGGTTAACAACGGTACCCACCTCGAGCGCTAAAATCCTTGTCCCAAATGCGAAACCCGCGCTCGATCAGAAAGCTCACCTCAACACTGTGAAGAATTCCCAAAAGAATATACACAAATTAAGCTTCAATGATCGTGAAAAATCTGTCCAAATCTGTCAATCCAAAGTTTCCCCATATTCACCTGTGAAGGGTGCTCAGAAAATTCCAAGAAAAATACCGTCGTGTTCCTTGCGACGAACCGGTCGAAACGAGTCCCTGCATGACCAAAACCGAGCTTCCTTCGCTGAGATACAAATTCGGCAAGGGAGGCACCCCAAACAAAACTGTGCAGAAATTCTGTACCGAAGGACTACAGAGAAAGGAGATTTTCACCTTCGAATAATATCCAGAAAAATCTGAAAAAAATCCGGGATATTCCTTGCGAGATGTAGATGAAAAACGTCTTTCGAATCACCTCGATCCGTTGCCTGAGCGCGAAGTTATAGCCAAATCAATCAGGTGCTGTCCAAAACTCCGCGAGGAAAAATGGGTCACAAAGAAGCGGGAAACTCAAAATCCACATGAAAACCAGGGTATACTCAAAACATCAAAAATGAAGCACTACCTGTCAAGAGTCCAACGGCGAAAGAATCACCCGAATTGGAGGTCGGCGTGAGTCGGGGGAGCCTGAACACTACGAAGGGACGGAACGGGTCGTCGGTGAACAAGCGTCGCGCCGCGCCGTAAAATTGCGAACCTCGAAAAGCGTGCTCCTAAAAATCCCAGGGAAGATCAATGATGTAGGTCTCAGGTGGAGGAAAAATATTGCTTAAGGGTCCCCTGTGAAAAACCTCCCAGAAAAAGTACAAAGGGCCCCCAAAGGCCTATTTATAGGCTGCCTTTCACCCCCCCCCCCCCCTCCTATCGGATTCGGGCGCCACTTTTGGCGCCCGAATCCGCAAAGCGGGAAGGACGGGGGGCCGTTCGACCGCCCGGATCGTTCCGTTGCGGCCACGTGTCCCCCGCACAGCAAACAGCTGTGCGGGGCGACCGGGCGCCCGCCGCGTGGAAGGGACCCGCTGGGGGCGGTGCATGCACCCGCCCCCTGGTCGGCCGACACGTGGCCTGCACTTGAGTGCGGGCCATGTGCGGCCGACCAGCCGTACTGGCGCCCTGCGCCGGCTCGCGCCCCGAGGCGCCGCCCTGCGCGCCCGTGGACCGCGCCCAGGTGAGCCGTCCAATCCCCGAACAACACGTGTCGTACGCCGGGTCCACCGGCGCCGCGCGCGTTCGCTGAACCGCGCCGCGCTCACCCGCCACACCTGACGCGCCACGTGGCCCACCGCGCGGTCCATGCACCGCCGCGCCTCCCCCGTGGACCGAGCGACGTGAGCCGGCCAATGATGGGCTGCCACGTGGCTCTGGCCGGTCCACGGTCCACCCCCATGCACCGAAAAACCCCGAAAACTTCCGGAAGCCCGTTTTTGGTCATCCGGACTCCAAATTTAACAAGCAAACAACCGTTTTCAAGCGTTTTTCCGCGCTGAATCCAAATCCAACCTATGTTTGGCCCAATTCCTTTTCTAAAATTCGGCAAACACAACCGAAGGCCAAATCAGCTGAAAATGTCGCACAGGGTCCAACACTAGTGTCCAATTGGTGCGCAAACACCACCGACGCGCCGAAATAAGCCTCCAGCAGCTGCTGGTCAACCAGTAATCTCGTCGTGGGGATCCTGGTCCTCACATCCTCCCCCACTAAGGAAAGTTTCGTCCTCGAAACTAGCTCAATTCCACCACGAGTCACAAACACCAAGGGTAGTACTCATCATCACTGTCTCTAGCTTCCCAAGTCACCTCTCACTCCCCGTGATTACTCCTCACAACAATAACAACAACAACAGCCAGTACGACATGGCCTAGTTGCACAATCCTATCATCTCTCAAGTCAGAATTCGCAACGGGCGTCCCTCGTACTCCAAACATTCCTAGATCTCAAATGGGGCGAGTCAATCACGGACGAGGGATCCAAAAATATAACCTTCCTGAGCTAAGACATGAAAAACAACAGGGGTTCCATCAAAAGTTGGGGGAAACAAGATAACCACCAGTGCAACACGCACCAAACCACAACCTGTGTCAACTTAACCAAGGCAATCCGAAGCACACCCACACGATTATCCAATAAGGAAAAGGGCCCTAACAAGGAGGGGTCCTCACTCGGTCACTCCCGAATCTTGACCATCCGAGTGAACTACTCAGCCGCGGTCTATCATCCAAAGGAACCCCCAGGGGACACCCCCACAAGCCCTGTTTTCCTCAACAGTCCACACAGCGCCAGCTGTGGAATCATCAAACTCCACAGTCACTATAACTCGCAGATCCTTCTCCCAACACTGGTAATACTAGCCTCGGCGCTGGTATCAGTTTCATTATCCATTAGCCGTGCTCTCGTGGCGCTGTCAAGTCCCAGAAGTTCCCTCACCTCAAGAATAAATATTGGTCTCAACCAATCTCCAATTAGTATCCATAGTGGCCGGATTTCCACCGCCGCTCCTACGGCTCGAATAAAGTGACCCAAGAAGGTATGCTTCTAGAGCTACAACTTGTACCTCAATAACTTGGCATACCACTACATCCACACGGGCATGGTAGCACATCCACAAGTGCTCCTCGTGCTCCACATCGCTCTGGGAGTAAATCAAATATCCTGGAGAATCTTGTTACCAATCAAATCAAGTATAGCTGGAGCACAATTCCCAAATCATAAAGTGGCAGGGCATTAATTCAATCCACTTGGCCTTACTGTGAGCTCGAGATGCCCTACCGTGTCCCTGAACACCATCTAGACACGATCCTCAGCTGTCTGATTCTGAGCAGGTACTCGCATCATACAATAACTGCCTGCATATAGCTCCATCAAAAAGGTCCTAGATACCACCTGGACCTGTTCTACACTCGAACCATAAAAGGACCCTCACCGTCGGGTATCAACGCCGTGGCATCACCACCGTGTACCAACGGCGTGGCACTAGGTCAAACAGACCCTCAATCCATCAAATCCTGCGACGGTGCCATCAGCTCTCTCAGCTCTACCGCGATATCCAATAAGTTGCTGTGCGAGGGTGCGCGGTCCCCCGAACCACGTCAAACACAATCTCTATCTCCCTAACCGGCGGCATCGCCAACAGCTCAGGTGGAAGCACACTCGGGATCTCGTGGGCAGCAGAGATATTCTTGGGTCCCGGTGCCGCCGTAAGCACCTCTCGCACTGTCGCTGAAACTTGTTGCCCTAACTGTCTCAACAACCAAGCCTTCTCTCGTCTGCCTCGCAGAAGGATCAAAGTCTTCTCTTTTCGCAATCAAACATCCTGTGGCATTGTGCCAATCAATCTCAAGCACAGGGTCAAAATACCGAACTGCCATAATTACCAATAAGTCTGCCAGTAACTCGCAGTCTCAGCTGCACTGGACATGATCCAAAAGCCTCCTCCACATGTACAATCAACAACAGAAACCTGTACCTCCAGTGCACGTGGTAACAGTTCTGCCTCTAGCCCATACAGGAATGCAACATGCTCTAACCTCCGCTGCTGTGATGAAATCACACTTGCAACACTCGATCCACTACCGTGGCGCCCTCCAACCGGCGGCACAGATTCATTCGCACGATGCAAATGGTTGTCGCTCACTCAGCAAGGAAAATCAGGACTATCCACATAGGGAGCACGACCTCGTCTCTGCTCCCACTGAGGTGACGAATAAGGTCCTCCGCAGATAACAAATCCACGCTACCGCTGCGCCACTCTGATATAAATACTGATGCTGCCTTCGGGATCCACCCGATCTCCGGCATCTCGGGAACTCGTTATCCAGGAAAAAAGAAATCAGAAATGCCCCTGCCGGCCGATCTGTCCTCCATCACCCGGCGCCAAGCGCCAAAATCCAGAACTCGCCTCTGGCGGTAGATCCCTATCAAAGGAACTGCAACGCTACGCTCCAAACACAACGCCTACTCCACGAGGCGTCAAAACCTATAATGAGGGACTGAATAAACTAAAAGGTATCCTGGCGCAATCCACTCCCAGTCTCACATATCCTATGCGCCTCGTCCCTCAAAACCTGGAGCGCGCAGTTCAACAACTGCAAAAAACTCTCTAGCACAAGGAGGCTCTCAATTGATCACTCCATCACCACCAACCACGACTCTGCCCTCCAATGGCTCCAACTCAATCTTATGAGTCGGGTGGTTCATCTGCCAAATCTGGCTCAATAGATCGATCATGTCCCACAGCTCCTCTGCTGTCAACTATAATCCCTGCCGGCGGTGCCTCGGCACTAAACATTGGCACAGAGGGGGGGTCACTCAGTGCTCCGACAACTGTCGCCAAGACCAGCTGCTCCCTCTGCACTGATAAGCCTCTAACAATCCTTCATCTGGGTCCGAAATTCTCTGACCTCAATCCAGGTATCCGGCCCAAACCAACCGCTCCAGCTCAACTGCTGTGACAGGATGCCCACGGGTCAGAACCCAGCGTCGGTGGACACCGCTCGCCACGACGAAACCCACAAACAGCACACAAAAGCCACTCGACCCAATACCAGCGAAAGTCTAAGCATGTAACCCGTTCCACAGCATTATGTTGTCTGCAGCCAACATAATCACTTAGGAGAATAAACATGCCAATCACTCCTCCCGTCGCCTTGGGAGAGGTATAAAACGCAATCGGACTCTCGCTAAAAGTTACGACTCTCGCGAAGTCAACCAAGGGTCAAACCATAAGCCTAGGGTTTCTAAGTCCACCATGACCTACAACCTAGGCTATGATACCAACCTAATCTGTCACGCCCGGGGTCGAAACTGTGACCCGGGCCCGCCAACAGATCCGCCACCTATGCCAAACCCGCATAGGCGAAGCGTCCTACCTGCAAGAAAAATACTACAGCTAAATAGATACAGAGCTATGAATAAAACCTGCTGTATAACAAAAATCAATCACTGTACAACTGGAAATAATACAATAATGTCCACCTCCCAACAATGATAATCATACAATATCCTCATATACAAAGGTCGAGACTCGACCGGGAGATACCTCCAATAAATACCTCAGTGTACAAGCTCTCAATACATAACATATCCTCACTACATCAGTCTCCCAAAAGAGGAAATAAAACAACTAATCTACTGAAGCTCTCCTCTGAAGGGGTACCGCTACTCTCCAAACATGGGTAGGGATCTAGCTCGCGACTCCCTCGCCTCGATCAACAACAGCAGAATCAGCAACACCCGCTAAGACTCTGCAAAACAAAGGAGAGGAAGGAAAAAGAAGGGGGAAAACCCCCAAAAGGTGTGAGAACTACACCAAAAAGGGAGTTCTCAGTGGGTAACACCGCCAGACCCGACGGTCTGCCCACTAAGTCCTCAAGAGAAAAAAACTAACCAAAATCGTAAAGACTGAAATAATGAAGCTGGAGACTCTCAATAGCTATAATGCCTCTATCTAAATGCAAGATGGGAGAACCAAAGAATGGTATGCAACCCCTAGCACATGAAGTGCACAATCGACCCAATCAATAGACCAGTAATCACTGGCACTACCTGCTATGCCTGCTATGCCTGCCATGCCTGCTATGCCTGCCTGCCATGCCTGCCCGCCTGCTATGCCAACTATGCCTGCCATGCCTGCCATGCCTGCTATGCCTGCCTGCTATAACTGCCATGCCTGCTATGCCTGCCTGCCATGCCTGCCATGCCTGCCATGCTTGCTATGCTTGCCTGCCTGCTATGCCTACTATGCCTGCCATGCCTACCTGCCTGCTATGCCTACTATGCCTGCCATGCCTGCCATGCCTGCTATGCCTGCCTGCTATGCCTGCCATGCCTGCTATGCCTGCCTGCCATGCCTGCTATGCTTGCCTGTCTGCTATGCCTACTATGCCTGCCATGCCTGCCTGCCTGCTATGCCTACTATGCTTGCCATGCCTGCCTGCCTGCTATGCCTGCCTTTCCTAATATGCCTGCCATGACTGCTATGCCTGTCATGACCTCAACCTAGTGCCACTAGTAAAACTGATACTGCCTACTGTGCCTGCCAAATCGGGTATGCGGGCCAACGCATAACACCGATAGGGGATAGGAGTCTCAAGGACTCAAAGGTGCCTGCCAAATCGGGTATGCCAGCCTACGCATAACACCGATAGGGGATAGGAGTCTCAAGGACTCAAAGTCTGAGTAACAAGTATCATAGTAGAATAAGTCAGCAAGACTTGATCATGACACTGATCTAAAGGGAAAAGAACCATCCACTAAAAAAAACCCAAAGCCTCTCCCCGCTCTGATGCAATAACAACTGTCCGGGTCACCGCCCAAAATCCGCGGGGGATGCAAATACCCCCTGCCCTCACCTGCCGGTCCCAAAACCCCCAACGCTGACTACACATATTCCGCACCCCTGCTCTAACCTGAGCATAATATCCCCTATGTCCTAGGTAACGGAGAAGGAATAAAAAACATGGTTTCTCCTAAGTCAATTCCACATGATAGTGCAGTCAAAAAAGGTGAGCCATTCAACCATGAAAAGTCCTTAACCGTACAATAGTATTGCGGGTGTCCAGTTTTACAAAATTTAGAGTAATACTAGTTTATGAATACTAATTGTAACAAGTTGCCACAAGCGGTCTCGAGATACATGCAATAAGATGTCCCCTGCATATCACATTGAACTAGTTTGCAAAATATTTTCCAGTGATAGAACCCAACAAATTAGTTCTTTGCAAGAATTAACAGTAAATTCATATTTAGTTCTCTAAATATGTAAAGAGTACCCAAGTCCAATTATGCCATGTCTCTACTCCAATTCACTAGTACACTAGCATTTATCACACATAAGACTAGCTCCAATATGCCAGTGGGTTAATCCATGTAAGAGGTTAACAGAACGGTACCCACCGCGAGCGCTAAATCTTGTCCCAAATGGCGAAACCGCGCTCGATCAGAAGCTCCCCTCAACACGTGACGAATCCCAAAGAGATATACACAAATTAAGCTTCAATATCATGAAAATCTGTCCAAATCTGTCAATCCAAATTTTCGCTCCCCATATTCACCTGTGAAGGTTGCTCAGAAATCCAAGAAAAATATCGTCGCGTTCCTTGCGAACGAACCGGTTTGAACTAGTCCCTGCACGACCAAAACCGAGCTTACCTTCCTAGTATACAAATTCGGCAAGGGAGGCAACCCAAACAAACTGTGCAAAATTCTGTCCCGAGGCCTACAGAGAAAGAGATTTTCACCCTTCGAATAATATCCGAAAACTTTGAGAAAATTCCAGGATAGGTCCTTGGACGAGATGTAGATGAAAACGTCTTTCGAATCACTCGATCCGTTGCCTGATAGCGAAGTAATAGCCAAATCAATCAGGTGCTGTCCAAAACGCC
>CM055073.1:14128201-14163082 GCA_029204045.2 Tillandsia leiboldiana
TGCTATGCCTGCCATGCCTGCTATGCCTGCCCGCCTAATATCCTACTATGCCTGCCATGCCTGCCATGCCTGCTATTTATTCCTGCCTGCTATGCCTTCCATGCCTGCTATGCCTGCCTGCCATGCTTGCTATGCTTGCCTGCCTGCTATGCCTACTATGCCTGCCATGCCTGCCTGCCTGCTATGCCTACTATGCCTGCCATGCCTGCTATGCCTGCCTGCTATGCCTGCCATGCCTGCTATGCCAGCCTGCCATGCCTGCCATGCCTGCTATGCTTGTCCTGTCTGCTATGCCTACTATGCCTGCCATGCCTGCCTGCCTGCTATGCCTACTATGCTTGCCATGCCTGCCATGCCTGCCTGCCTGCTATGCCTGCCATGCCTAATATGCCTGCCATGCCTGCTATGCCTGCTATGCCTGTCATGACCTCAACCTAGTGCCACTAGTAAAACTGATACTGCCTACTGTGCTGCCAAATCGGGTATGCGGGCCAACGCATAACACCGATAGGGGATAGGAGTCTCAAGGACTTAAAGGTGCCTGCCAAATCGGGTATGCCGCCTACGCATAATACCGATAGGGGATAGGAGTCTCAAGGACTCAAAGGTGCCTGCCAAATCGGGTATGCCAGCCTACGCATAACACCGATAGGGGATAGGAGTCTCAAAGACTCAAGTCTGATAACAGTATCATAGTAGAATAAGTCAGCAGGACTGGATCATGACACCGATCTAAAGGGAAAAGAACCATCCACTAAAAAAACTCAAATCCTCTTCCCGCTCTGATGCAATAACAACTGTCCGGTCAACCGCCCAAAATCTGCGGTTGCTGCAAATACCCTGCCCTCAGCCTGCCTGTCCCAAAATCCCAACGACTGACTACACTATCCCAGCCCCTGCTCTAACCTGAGCATAATATCCCCTATGTCTAGGTAACTAGAGAAGGAATAAAAACATGGTTTCTCCTAAGTCAATTCCAGCATGATAGTGCAGCAGAAAAAGGTGACCATTCAAGCATGCAAAAGTCCTTTACTTAACAATATGATTTCGGGTATTCCAGTTCTTACAAAATTTAGAGTATACTATTTTATGAATACTAATTGTAACAAGTTGCCACAAGCCGGTCTCTAGATACATGCATAAGATGTCCCAAGGTACATATCACATGAAATAGTTTAGCAAAATATTTCCAGTGAGTTTAGACAAAATATCCTTGCAAGAATTAACATTCAATTCATATTTAGTCTCTAAAGATGTAAGAGCTACCCATAAGTCAAATTATGCATGCTATATCCAATTCACTAGTACACTAGCATTATCACATAAGACTAGCTCCAATATGCCTAGTGGGTTATCACATGTAAGAGGTTAACAACGGTACCCACCTCGAGCGCTAAAATCCTTGTCCCAAATGCGAAACCCGCGCTCGATCAGAAAGCTCACCTCAACACTGTGAAGAATTCCCAAAAGAATATACACAAATTAAGCTTCAATGATCGTGAAAAATCTGTCCAAATCTGTCAATCCAAAGTTTCCCCATATTCACCTGTGAAGGGTGCTCAGAAAATTCCAAGAAAAATACCGTCGTGTTCCTTGCGACGAACCGGTCGAAACGAGTCCCTGCATGACCAAAACCGAGCTTCCTTCGCTGAGATACAAATTCGGCAAGGGAGGCACCCCAAACAAAACTGTGCAGAAATTCTGTACCGAAGGACTACAGAGAAAGGAGATTTTCACCTTCGAATAATATCCAGAAAAATCTGAAAAAAATCCGGGATATTCCTTGCGAGATGTAGATGAAAAACGTCTTTCGAATCACCTCGATCCGTTGCCTGAGCGCGAAGTTATAGCCAAATCAATCAGGTGCTGTCCAAAACTCCGCGAGGAAAAATGGGTCACAAAGAAGCGGGAAACTCAAAATCCACATGAAAACCAGGGTATACTCAAAACATCAAAAATGAAGCACTACCTGTCAAGAGTCCAACGGCGAAAGAATCACCCGAATTGGAGGTCGGCGTGAGTCGGGGGAGCCTGAACACTACGAAGGGACGGAACGGGTCGTCGGTGAACAAGCGTCGCGCCGCGCCGTAAAATTGCGAACCTCGAAAAGCGTGCTCCTAAAAATCCCAGGGAAGATCAATGATGTAGGTCTCAGGTGGAGGAAAAATATTGCTTAAGGGTCCCCTGTGAAAAACCTCCCAGAAAAAGTACAAAGGGCCCCCAAAGGCCTATTATATAGGCTGCCTTTCACCCCCCCCCCCCCTCCTATCGGATTCGGGCGCCACTTTTGGCGCCCGAATCCGCAAAGCGGGAAGGACGGGGGGCCGTTCGGACCGCCCGGATCGTTCCGTTGCGGCCACGTGTCCCCCGCACAGCAAACAGCTGTGCGGGGGCGACCGGGCGCCCGCCGCGTGGAAGGGACCCGCTGGGGGCGGTGCATGCACCCGCCCCCTGGTCGGCCGACACGTGGCCTGCACTTGAGTGCGGGCCATGTGCGGCCGACCAGCCGTACTGGCGCCCTGCGCCGGCTCGCGCCCCGAGGCGCCGCCCTGCGCGCCCGTGGACCGCGCCCAGGTGAGCCGTCCAATCCCCGAACAACACGTGTCGTACGCCGGGTCCACCGGCGCCGCGCGCGTTCGCTGAACCGCGCCGCGCTCACCCGCCACACCTGACGCGCCACGTGGCCCACCGCGCGGTCCATGCACCGCCGCGCCTCCCCCGTGGACCGAGCGACGTGAGCCGGCCAATGATGGGCTGCCACGTGGCTCTGGCCGGTCCACGGTCCACCCCCATGCACCGAAAAACCCCGAAAAACTTCCGGAAGCCCGTTTTTGGTCATCCGGACTCCAAATTTAACAAGCAAACAACCGTTTTCAAGCGTTTTTCCGCGCTGAATCCAAATCCAACCTATGTTTGGCCCAATTCCTTTTCTAAAATTCGGCAAACACAACCGAAGGCCAAATCAGCTGAAAATGTCGCACAGGGTCCAACACTAGTGTCCAATTGGTGCGCAAACACCACCGACGCGCCGAAATAAGCCTCCAGCAGCTGCTGGTCAACCAGTAATCTCGTCGTGGGGATCCTGGTCCTCACATCCTCCCCCACTAAGGAAAGTTTCGTCCTCGAAACTAGCTCAATTCCACCACGAGTCACAAACACCAAGGGTAGTACTCATCATCACTGTCTCTAGCTTCCCAAGTCACCTCTCACTCCCCGTGATTACTCCTCAACAACAATAACAACAACAACAGCCAGTACGACATGGCCTAGTTGCACAATCCTATCATCTCTCAAGTCAGAATTCGCAACGGGCGTCCCTCGTACTCCAAACATTCCTAGATCTCAAATGGGGCGAGTCAATCACGGACGAGGGATCCAAAAATATAACCTTCCTGAGCTAAGACATGAAAAACAACAGGGGTTCCATCAAAAGTTGGGGGAAACAAGATAACCACCAGTGCAACACGCACCAAACCACAACCTGTGTCAACTTAACCAAGGCAATCCGAAGCACACCCACACGATTATCCAATAAGGAAAAGGGCCCTAACAAGGAGGGGTCCTCACTCGGTCACTCCCGAATCTTGACCATCCGAGTGAACTACTCAGCCGCGGTCTATCATCCAAAGGAACCCCCAGGGACACCCCCACAAGCCCTGTTTTCCTCAACAGTCCACACAGCGCCAGCTGTGGAATCATCAAACTCCACAGTCACTATAACTCGCAGATCCTTCTCCCAACACTGGTAATACTAGCCTCGGCGCTGGTATCAGTTTCATTATCCATTAGCCGTGCTCTCGTGGCGCTGTCAAGTCCCAGAAGTTCCTCACCTCAAGAATAAATATTGGTCTCAACCAATCTCCAATTAGTATCCATAGTGGCCGGATTTCCACCGCCGCTCCTACGGCTCGAATAAAGTGACCCAAGAAGGTATGCTTCTAGAGCTACAACTTGTACCTCAATAACTTGGCATACCACTACATCCACACGGGCATGGTAGCACATCCACAAGTGCTCCTCGTGCTCCACATCGCTCTGGGAGTAAATCAAAATATCCCTGGAGAATCTTGTTACCAATCAAATCAAGTATAGCTGGAGCACAATTCCTCAAATCATAAAAGTGGCAGGGCATTAATCAATCCACTTGGCCTTACTGTGAGCTCGAGATGCCCTACCGTGTCCTGAACACCATCTAGACACGATCCTCAGCTGTCTGATTCTGAGCAGGTACTCGCATCATACAATAACTGCCTGCATATAGCTCCATCAAAAGGTCCTAGATACCACCTGGACCTGTCTACACTCGAACCATAAAAGGACCCTCACCGTCGGGTATCAACGACGTGGCATCACCACCGTGTACCAACGGCGTGGCACTAGGTCAAACAGACCCCTCAATCCATCAAATCCTGCGACTGTGCCATCAGCTCTCTCAGCTCTACCGGCGATATCCAATAAGGTGCTGTCGAGGGTGGCGCGGTCCCCCGAACCACGTCAAACACAATCTCTATCTCCCTAACCGGCGGCATCGCCAACAGCTCAGGTGGAATCACACTCGGGATCAAGTGGGCAGCAGAGATATTCTTGGGTCCCGGTGCCGCCGTAAGCACCTCTCGCACTGTCGCTAAAACTTGGGTGCCCTAACTGTCTCAACAACCAAGCCTTCTCTCGTCTGCCTCGCAGAAGGATCAAAGTCTTCTCTTTTCGCAATCAAACATCCTGTGGCATTGTGCCAATCAATCTCAAGCACAGGGTCAAAATACCGAACTGCCATAATTACCAATAAGTCTGCCAGTAACTCGCAGTCTCAGCTGCACTGGACATGATCCAAAAGCCTCCTCCACATGTACAATCAACAATAGAAACCTGTACCTCCAGTGCACGTGGTAACAGTTCTGCCTCTAGCCCATACAGGAATGCAACATGCTCTAACTCCGGCTGCTGTGATGAAATCACACTTGCAACACTCGATCCACTACCGTGGCGCCCTCCAACCGGGCGGCACAGATTCATTCACACGATGCAAATGGTTGTCGCTCAATCAGCAAGGAAAATCAGGACTATCCACATAGGGAGCACGACCTCTGTCTTTGCTCCCACTGAGGTGACGAATAAGGTCCTCCGCAGATAACAAATCCACGCTACCGCTGCGCCACTCTGATATAAATACTAATGCTGCCTTCGGGATCCACCCGATCTCCGGCATCTCGGGAACTCGTTATCCAGGAAAAAGAAATCAGAAATGCCCCTGCCGGCCGATCTGTCCTCCATCACCCGGCGCCAAGCGCCAAAATCCAGAACTCGCCTCTGGCGGTAGATCCCTATCCAAAGGAACTGCAACGCTACGCTCCAAACACAACGCCTACTCCAACGAGGCGTCAAAACCTATAATGGAGGGACTGAATAAACTAAAAGGTATCCTGGCGCAATCCACTCCCAGTCTCACATATCCTATGCGCCTCGTCCCTCAAAACCTGGAGCGCGCAGTTCAACAACTGCAAAAACTCTCTAGCACAAGGAGGCTCTCAATTGATCACTCCATCACCACCAACCACGACTCTGCCTCCAATGGCTCCAACTCAATCTTATGAGTCGGGGTGGTTCATCTGCCAAATCTGGCTCAATAGATCGATCATGTCCCACAGCTCCTCTGCTGTCAACTATATTCCCTGCCTCGGTGCCTCGGCACTAAACATTGGCACAGAGGGGGGGGTCACTCAGTGCTCCGACAACTGTGTAGCCAAGACCAGCTGCTCCCTCTGGCACTGATAAGCCTCTAACAATCCTGTCATCTGGGTCCGAAATTCTCTGACCTCAATCTAGGTATCCGGCCCAAAACCAACCGCTCCAGCTCAACTGCTGTGACAGGATGCCCACGGGTCAGAACCCAGCGTCGGGGAGACACCGCTCGCCACGACGAAACCACAAAACAGCACACAAAAGCCACTCGACCCAATCCAGCGAAAGTCTAAAGCATGTAACCCGTTCCACAGCATTATGTTGTCTGCAGCCAACATAATCACTTAGGAGAATAAACATGCCAATCACTCCTCCCGTCCCTTGGGAGAGGTATAAAACTCAATCAGGACTCTCGCTAAAAGTTACGACTCTCGCGAAGTCAACCAAGGGTCAAACCATAAGCCTAGGGTTTCTAAGTCCACCATGACCTACAACCTAGGCTATGATACCAACCTAATCTGTCACGCCCCGGGGTCGAAACTGTGACCCGGGCCCGCCAACAGATCCGCCACCTATGCCAAACCCGCATAGGCGAAGCGTCCTACCTGCAAGAAAAATACTACAGCTAAATAGATACAGAGCTATGAATAAAACCTGCTGTATAACAAAAATCAATCACTGTACAACTGGAAATAATACAATAATGTCCACCTCCCAACAATGATAATCATACAATATCCTCATATACAAAGGTCGAGACTCGACCGGGAGATACCTCCAATAAATACCTCAGTGTACAAGCTCTCAATACATAACATATCCTCACTACATCAGTCTCCCAAAAGAGGAATAAAACAACTAATCTACTGAAGCTCTCCTCTGAAGGGGTACCGCTACTCTCCAACATGGGTAGGGATCTAGCTCGCGACTCCCTCGCCTCGATCAACAACAGCAGAATCAGCAACACCCGCTAAGACTCTGCAAAACAAAGGAGAGGAAGGAAAAAGAAGGGGGAAAACCCCCAAAAGGTGTGAGAACTACACCAAAAAGGGAGTTCTCAGTGGGTAACACCGCCAGACCCGACGGTCTGCCCACTAAGTCCTCAAGAGAAAAAAACTAACCAAAATCGTAAAGACTGAAATAATGAAGCTGGAGACTCTCAATAGCTATAATGCCTCTATCTAAATGCAAGATGGGAGAACCAAAGAATGGTATGCAACCCCTAGCACATGAAGTGCACAATCGACCCAATCAATAGACCAGTAATCACTGGCACTACCTGCTATGCCTGCTATGCCTGCCATGCCTGCTATGCCTGCCTGCCATGCCTGCCCGCCTGCTATGCCAACTATGCCTGCCATGCCTGCCATGCCTGCTATGCCTGCCTGCTATAACTGCCATGCCTGCTATGCCTGCCTGCCATGCCTGCCATGCCTGCCATGCTTGCTATGCTTGCCTGCCTGCTATGCCTACTATGCCTGCCATGCCTACCTGCCTGCTATGCCTACTATGCCTGCCATGCCTGCCATGCCTGCTATGCCTGCCTGCTATGCCTGCCATGCCTGCTATGCCTGCCTGCCATGCCTGCTATGCTTGCCTGTCTGCTATGCCTACTATGCCTGCCATGCCTGCCTGCCTGCTATGCCTACTATGCTTGCCATGCCTGCCTGCCTGCTATGCCTGCCTTTCCTAATATGCCTGCCATGACTGCTATGCCTGTCATGACCTCAACCTAGTGCCACTAGTAAAACTGATACTGCCTACTGTGCCTGCCAAATCGGGTATGCGGGCCAACGCATAACACCGATAGGGGATAGGAGTCTCAAGGACTCAAAGGTGCCTGCCAAATCGGGTATGCCAGCCTACGCATAACACCGATAGGGGATAGGAGTCTCAAGGACTCAAAGTCTGAGTAACAAGTATCATAGTAGAATAAGTCAGCAAGACTTGATCATGACACTGATCTAAAGGGAAAAGAACCATCCACTAAAAAAACCCAAATCCTCTCCCCGCTCTGATGCAATAACAACTGTCCGGTCAACCGCCCAAAATCCGCGGTTGATGCAAATACCCTGCCCTCAGCCTGCCTGTCCCAAAATCCCAACGACTGACTACACTATCCCAGCCCCTGCTCTAACCTGAGCATAATATCCCCTATGTCTAGGTAACTGGAGAAGGAATAAAAACATGGTTTCTCCTAAGTCAATTCCAGCATGATAGTGCAGCAGAAAAAGGTGACCATTCAAGCATGCAAAAGTCCTTTACTTAACAATATGATTTCGGGTATTCCAGTTCTTACAAAATTTAGAGTATACTATTTTATGAATACTAATTGTAACAAGTTGCCACAAGCCGGTCTCTAGATACATGCATAAGATGTCCCAAGGTGCATATCACATGAAATAGTTTAGCAAAATATTTCCAGTGAGTTTAGACAAAATATTCTTTGCAAGAATTAACATTAAATTCATATTTAGTCTCTAAAGATGTAAGAGCTACCCATAAGTCCAATTATGCATGCTATATCCAATTCACTAGTACACTAGCATTATCACATAAGACTAGCTCCAATATGCCTAGTGGGTTATCACATGTAAGAGGTTAACAACGGTACCCACCTCGAGCGCTAAAATCCTTGTCCCAAATGCGAAACCCGCGCTCGATCAGAAAGCTCACCTCAACACTGTGAAGAATTCCCAAAAGAATATACACAAATTAAGCTTCAATGATCATGAAAAATCTGTCCAAATCTGTCAATCCAAAGTTTCCCCATATTCACCTGTGAAGGTTGCTCAGAAAATTCCAAGAAAAATAGCGTCGCGTTCCTTGCGACGAACCGGTTGAAACTAGTCCCTGCACGACCAAAACCGAGCTTCCTTCGCTGAGATACAAATTCGGCAAGGGAGGCACCCCAAACAAAACTGTGCAGAAATTCTGTACCGAAGGACTACAGAGAAAGGAGATTTTCACCTTCGAATAATATCCAGAAAAATTTGAGAAAAATCCAGGATAGTCCTTGCGAGATGTAGATGAAAAACGTCTTTCGAATCATCTCGATCCGTTGCCTGATAGCGAAGTAATAGCCAAATCAATCAGGTGCTGTCCAAAACTCCGCGAGGAAAAATGGGTCACAAAGAAGCTCGGGAAACTCAAAATCCGCATGAAAACTAGGGAAAACTCAAAACATCAAAAATGAAGCCCTACCTGTCAAGAGTCCATCGGCGGAAGAATCACCCGAATTGGAGGTCGGCGTGAGCCGGGGGAGCCTGAACACTGCGAAGGGACGGAACTGGTCGTCGGTGAACAAGCGTCGCGCCGCGCCGTAAAATGGCGAACCTCGAAAAGCATGCTCCAAAAATCCCAGGGAAGATCAGCGAGATAGGTCTCAGGTGGAGGAAAAATATTGCTTAAGGGTCCCCTGTGAAAAACCTCCCAGAAAAAGTACAAAGGGCCCCAAAGGCCTATTTATAGGCTGCCTATCACCCCCCCCCCCCCCCCCCCCCCCCCCCCCCCCCTCCCCCCCCCCCCCGCCCCCCTATCGGATTCGGGCGCCACTTTTGGTGCCTGAATCCGCAAAGCGGGTCGGACGGGGGGCCGTCCGACCGCCCGGATCGTTCCGGTGGGGCCACGTGTCCCCCGCACAGCAAACAGCTGTGCGGGGCGACCGGGCGCCCGCTGCGTGGCAGGGACCCGCTGGGGGCGGTGCATGCACCCGCCCCCTGGTCGGCCGACACGTGGCCCGCACTTGAGTGCGGGCCATGTGCGACCGACCAGCCGCATTGGCGCCCTGCGCCAGCCCGCGCCCCGAGGCGCCGCCCTGCGCGCCCGTGGACCGCGCCCAGGTGAGCCGTCCAATCCCCGAACAACACGTGTCGTACACCGGGTCCACCGGCGCCGCGCGCGTTCGCTGAACCGCGCCGCGCACACCCGCCACACCTGACGCGCCACGTGGCCCACCGTGCGGTCCATGCACCGCCGTGCCTCCCCCGTGGACCGAGCGGCGTGAGCCGGCCAATGATGGGCTGCCACGTGGCGCTGGGCGGTCCACGGTCCACCCCCATGCACCGAAAAACCCCGAAAACTTCCGGAAACCCGTTTTTGGTCATCCGGACTCCAAATTTAACAAGCAAACAGCCGTTTTCAATCGTTTTTCCGCGCTGAATCCAAATCCTACCTCTGTTTGGCCCAATTCCTTTTCTAAAATTCGGCAAACACAGCCGAAGGCCAAATCAGCTGAAAATGTCGCACAGGGTCCAACACTAGTGTCCAATTGGTGCGCAAACACCACCGACGCGCCAAAATAAGCCTCCAGCAGCTGCTGGTCAACCAGTAATCTCGTCGTGGGGATCCAGGTCCTCACAGAGTTTGTTAAAATATTTATGCTCATAAGATGTGGAAAGAGTTACATCCCAATGAGGAGTATGAAAACTACCACCACATGGAGGAAAGAGCTACCTCCTCGGTCGTCCGAGTACTGTGTGCAGCTACCACATGTATACCAAGCATGGTTTTCAAGTTGATTAGATAAAATGGTTTTTGGAATACTTGACCCTGTCAAATTCCAAGGTTGGTATAAGGTGGGAATTTTATTGAAAGATGCTCGAAGAGCCACTCCTTACAACAAATTGATTAGATACATTATCTAACATATTTGGGATTTCAAACATCTATTGATCTTGGTACTTCATTTTCTTTGCTACGTTAATGATTTGATAAACGCATTACTCATAAGATCAAGTTAGATGTGATTGAACTTGTTCAACTTTAAGAGATTTAATTTTTATAAATTTTCATTTCATTACTTGGATATTATTGATAGATTTAGCATAATCTATTTC
The DNA here is from genome assembly GCA_029204045.2 of Tillandsia leiboldiana. Taxonomy (NCBI): domain Eukaryota; kingdom Viridiplantae; phylum Streptophyta; class Magnoliopsida; order Poales; family Bromeliaceae; genus Tillandsia; species Tillandsia leiboldiana. The sequence goes on from CM055073.1 coordinate 14,138,719, forward strand.
TTTTGATGTTAAATGATGATTTCTGTTTAAAGTTGACATTCAAGAGTGCTTACATAATTTTTCTGGATTTTCTGGAATTTTCCTAAATTTTTTTGAAGAAAAAGTTTGAAGCCGATCCGGACCGGATCATCCGTTCCGGATCCCGAACGCAGGATTTTCCTGCGGGTAGCCGTTCCGGACTACATTCAAAGGGCGTTCCGGACTGCGGCTAGGGTTTATATGAAACAAAAGGGTTTTTGATTTTATTTCACCACAAGCTTTTATTTTCAAGTCTCCAGAGTTTCTCTCTCTAGAAATCATTCATTTTGGAGCCTTTCCAATCAGAGTTCTTCGAATCAAAGTGAGTTTTCTTGATCAAAACTTCGGTTTTTCACTGTTTTCATCTTTTTGCTCAAAAACGTGAAGGAAATCATGTAACTTCTTCGTTAGAGATTGGTTTTTGGTCAAATTTCTTTTGAAATAAGAACTCTGAGTAGATTAGTTTTGATTATATGCTAGGTATTCTCTTGATTAACAGATTTTTAGGCTTCGATTTCTGAAAATTCGGTTTTAGGGCATATAATAGGAATTTTTGAAAATCATGGGATTGATCTATTTTTAAATTTTTTTTGCAAAACTAATTTGATTCCTAGTCTCTCTACATGATAATGATTGTTTAGGTACAATTTTTCAAATTTTTGAAAATAAACAATTTTTTTTCGTGTTCTTGAGTTCTTGCTCATAGGTTGCTCTTGACTAACGCACTACCAAGGATGGTTTTTGCTTGGATTATTGTACTCATTGTAGCGTTAGTAGGGACTCGAGCATCTGTCAAAAAGGAAAAAGATGGAACAAATCAAGATAAAACAAAGAATGTTCCTCAAATTGAGTCAGAATCAGAAGATGAAGAGGATTGGGACATATTTTGTAACGAAGTACAACAGGCTGTTGATGATGAAGATAGGTTCTATTTAAAGAACAAAAAGCTGATGAAGTCTTCTTGAACAACAAAGCAGTACACTAGGCGGAAGAATTCGAGGGGCACTGGAATTCAGATTAATGAACCCCTCGCCTGTGGTGACCCTGATCCCCGTGTTGCTTCTCCCATGAACCGTGGTGTAGAACACCTAGTGTTGGTGTGTCTGGCCCATAGTGCATCAAAGGGATGCCACAGATGGACCCTGTGTGATATCCACAGCTGGATTGGCCTTATGCTGCATTTGCCGAATTTTTGAAGTGGTTTTGTGCCAAACAGAGGTTGGATTTGGATTCAGCGCAGAAAAACGCTTGAAAACGGCTATTTGCTTGTTTGTTTCTGAGTCCGGATGCCCAAAAACGGACTCCCGGAAGTTTTCGCTGAATTTCGGTGCATGGGAGGGGCCGTGGACCGCCGGCTGCTACGTGGCGGCCTGATATTGGCCGGTCCGCAGCACTCGGTCCACAGAGGGGCGCGGCTGGGTGCACGGACCCGGCGCATGGACACGTGGCGCCGCCTGATTGGCGGGCTCGTGATGCGCGGTCTACGGGTTTGGAGCTGCGGTGCATGGACCAGGCGGGGGGACGCGTGGCAGCCCCTGGTTGGTCGGTGCACGCGGCGCGGTCCACGAAACCCGAACTAGGGTGCGTGGACTGGGTGCAGGGGACACGTGTCGGCACGCCATTCGCGGGTCCACGAGGCGCGGCGCACGGGGGCGCGGATGGGCGCCTCGGGGCGCGTGCGTGGCAGGCGGCCTGGGTGGCGCCTGCCCGCACGTGTGACCGCGGTAGTGGCAGGGACGCGTGTCGCCCTGCCACTGGCGGGCGCCACCTACCCGTTTGACCGGGTAGGCACCACGCGGCGGCACCACACGCGCCCCGCATGGCTATTTGCTGTGCGGGACACGTGTCGGCCACCGGGAGGGCCACGTGGCCACTCCCGGCGTGCCCCGCACAGCTGTTTGCTGTGCGGGTGACGTGGCGACACGGGAAATTTCCGAGCGGCTACAGTGTTCCTCCTCTGCGCCCGGATTAGGGCGCCCGAATCTTCGGGAGCGCCCGAAAATTGGGACATGAATGGAATTTTTCCATTTGTTTGGTGCGGCCTATAAATAGCCCGAGCCGCCTTCTTTTGTCCTTTTTTGGCATTTTCGAGCTTCAAACCGACGGGAAGTCTTCAGCAAAGTTGATCCTCGTGCAGTGCTGCTTCCATCTGCAGAGTTTGGGGATTTTTCGGAGCATGCTTTTCGAGATTCTTATTTTCTTGGCGCGTCGCGACGCTCTTTCTTCGGTGCTTCTTTCGTCGTGTTTCGGTGCATGAGCTCCCCCGGCCTACTCCGACCATCTTTTCGAGAGATTTCTTCTCCGTTGGATTCGCAATAGGTAAGGCTACGATTTTGGTATTTTCCACATTTCCTGGTTTCCTACTTTTCGAGGAGTTCTTCCATGCTCACTGAGGACCTTGTTTGCTGTGTGGATTTTTTAGGACAGCGGATTGATGGAATTTTATCTCCGTGCTCGGACATCGGATTGAGACGCTCTTATACACTTTTTTCATCTACTCGACGCGAGAATCATCATAGTATTTTTCTTGGAATTTTTGGAGACCTCCCCGAAGGTATACATTTTCCTTTTTATCTGTACAAGAGTTTACAGTTGTTTGGTTATGGGATTTTGCGCACCGTTACTGTGGAATTTGTAACTTGGCCTACGATGCTCGGATTTGGACCCGCAGGTACCCGTTTCGAAGGTCTCGACGCGAGGATCACTGTGGTATTTTTATTGGAATTTTTGGAGTTTGTTTTACAGGTGAAAATTTCGCATTAAGAGGACTATTCCCAGCAGAATTATAAAACTTGGATTTTTTGGAATTAAGTGTAACTTTAGACTGTATGTTGTACCAGGAAGAGTTGCTCAGGGATTGTGGGACTGAGGATTATTTGGAGGTTGCTGTTCCTGGTGTTTTCAGCTGTTGGATCTTGGACAGTTAGCGCCTTCAGATGGGTGGCTTTGCTTTCAGGATCTATGGACTGTGCGCTAATTCTATGGATATAGAATCATGCATGATAGGGATTGGACTGGGTAGCATGCTAGAATTTGAATGTTATTATTCTTTGTATTTATCTGATGATCGTATGATCTCTTTTGCTTCCTACCACCTGTTAAATTATTGTTATCTTGGAACCTGACCTAGCACCCCCGTCATATGTTGCATGTGTAACCAGAACAGTAGAAAACCCTCACTTGGGCTAGGGTTATTCATGTTTAGACATCCACACATTATATTTCATTCCTGGACTTAGTGTTATCCTCGCCCGGGTAGTGGGCCAAGCGGTCGGGACTTCTTTCTATTGTGGGATGCATTTACACTCGTGCTTGGGAGCAGAGTGGAGTCTGGTAGATGTAGTGGATCGCTTGTCTGTACCGGGAACCGTTTCGGATAAACGGTGGACCCGGGGGGGGTCTTGTTTTCCCCTGTTTGGGTTGTCGCCACTGTGTTAGTGGCAGTAGTTTACTAGTGTTAGCCGGACCTAGAACCCAGAACCCTTTTCGACATACACATGATTTTAGTCTACCAATGTTTTCTTCCAAGCATCGAGGGGCCGCTGGAGTCTGTTCTTGTTTGATTGGACGAAGGCATCAGCCCTCCGGGGTTTGGGTAAAACACTTGTTTTTCTAAACTGTTTTTCTAAAAAGAACTAAAAATCATTAAAAATGAATTTTTTCTCAAAACAAGATAGCTTTTCAAAAAGGGTACTACTTTTAATCCTCACCCTGTGTGGGTTGAGTGAAAATGGCTTTCAATAACAAATGTCACCTTTTTCCTGTAAATATCCCCACTCGAAAGGATTCGAGTGGTCTGGGTTCTAGGGGCCGTTCCTTTGTCGGGACAGAAGCCACGGGGGCCGAGCCTGGAACCTGTTCTTGTTTGATAGGGTTGTAGGTGTAGGTCTCCCGGGACTTTCGGGCCCTGTTGGTGTCTTCTGCGTGTAGTACCGAGATTGTTGTGTTCCCGAACTATAAGGGGGTCGGGAACTTCGATAGGCGGAGCCTAGAGTCTGTTCTTGTTTGATAGGGTTCTAAGCACCGGCCTATCGGGCTTCCGAACCCTTATGGTGTCGGTCTTTCCTGTGAGTTTAGTGTTTTGTTGTGGGAGCCGTCTGGTGGACGGTGGCCCCCGGCTGTGTGGTTTTCCAGCCTGTGAGTGAGCGTTGGTGTTGTTAGTCGATCTTGTGATCGTGGTTTGGACTATAGCCTGCATGAGCCATATTTGAGCTCGACAGAGATGCGCAGATACTTTCCTCGGTGGCGTCGCGCCCCTCGAGTGCCACTCCGGAGTTGGGCCTGTTACTTGCTATCGCGACTTGTCGACGCAGTCCCTCTGGCTGGGCCAGTTTTGGCAGTCACGGACACCCTACGGTAGACCCGTCCTGTTGAGGATGTGCGGCAGTAGGTGGGCGCAGGTTTGACTGGACCCTATGCGGCAGTCAGTATAGATTGGGTGAGTATACTGTGTGTGTTAGTAGATGCATCATGTTTCCATCTGTTCCAATTTTTGAGCATCTAGATAGAGGCATGGTAGCTGTAGAGTTACTTTTCCAGCCCTTTCATTTCAGTATTATATTATTACTTTATGCCTCTAGTAGATTTAGTGGGCAGACCGTCGGGCTTGTTGGCGGCACCCACTGAGAACTACTTGGGACGTAGTTCTCACACCCGTCGTGGTGTCTTTTCCCCAGGGACTTCTACTCCTGTTCCTGCTGCTCCAGTTGCTGATCCGGCTGATCGAGGTAAGGGAGTCGCGAGATAGATCCCTACCAGTCGTCGTCGTCCAGAGAGTAGATGTACCCCTTTACTTTTGAGAGTTCATGTTGAGAGACCCTTGTAGTGAGGTATAGAGTTGTATTTTATTTTACTGCTTGAGAGATTTATGTGTTTTGGGGAGGATTTTGAGTTGTATATATTTTCATTTTCAGCAGTTTACTTTCAGCTCTGATATCTGTATAGTATAGTTGATCTTTTGCAGGTTAGTCGCTTCGTCTATACGGGGCCTCCCGTATGGGCGGCGGATCTATTGGCTAGCCCGGGTCGCAGTTTCGACGCCGGGGCGTGACATCGCCAGAGCATGCTCTCTGCCTAGAGAACATCCATGGAATGAAGGTCAAAATGCACCGTCAGCATCCACACAACTTCCTTCTACCTCCAAGAGAAACTCCACAGAAGCTGATATATTATCTATCCAACGAGAACAGAGGAGAATGTCTGAAGAACAAGAAAGAATGTCCGCTGACATTCACAAGATGAAGAGGAATTGTTCCAAAATATCAAGAATGCTTAAAGGGATTTTGAACAAATTGAACTGTACGAGTTCTGAGGATTCTGAATAATCCTTATGTTATTGTTCTAACTCTTCTTTTCTTTTGCAGGTTTTTAGTTTAGTTCTTACATTTTTCTGTTTTGAACTTATAACCCTCTCCTTAATTTTGTAATTTTAGCTACCTTTGTGACAAAAATGGGGGGAGAGAGAATGAACAATTGGAACAATGGTTTGGTTCGTGAGAACTTTGAACTATGAAAGGTAAATATCAAAGCAACTTTTGGTTTTGTATTGTGATTGCATGCATGCCTCGACTAACTATTTGACTAACTATTTGGGCATGTATTATTACTAACAAGTTGTTTGATTACTAACAAATTTATGACATTTGGATTTTATTGCTTAGAAGATATGTCTATTTCTGATTATGATATCTTAATACATATCTGAGTTCATAAATGTCGTGGTGAGTATAAACTCTATCTCTGTTTGGTTTTTGAATACAAAAATTTCTTGAGGTATCTAACGATTTTGTTTTGTCAAGAATTAATTCTTTTGCAGAGAATACAGATGTCTAAGTCTAGAGTCTGTTTTAGGAGTTTATCTCATTTATTTATTTATTGGTTCTCAAATGTAAATTTTTGTTGTATGGTGATAGCAACAAAAATATCTTTTTGAATTTTCTTAAGTGGATTCTCTGTTTTGTCACGAAACCGCCAATGGGGGAGATTGTTAAGGAATTTGTTTTGGCGTATTTCGTGAAAATGGTTTAAGTCTTGAAGATTGAAGATAAAGAAGTATGGATCATATACCTCAATCTCAAGTAAGAAGAATTCAAACGGATCAGGTTTTCAAACTCAGATTTTGAGTAGAATCAAGTTAATGAATACTTAGATGGTATTTCCGATCTATCTTTGATCTAAGTATTCGGCGGATTATCACCACCCAAAAACAACGATTTTCCCAAATCGGCGCGTGGACTCGCGTGGCCTTGTGGATTCAAGGTGCTACCGCTCTCGTGGATTCGGAGCAAGGTACATTCGTGGATTCGAGACGTGCTACTGGGTGAAGACTGTGGATTCGGTCAGACGTCGTGGACTCGACGTTGGACACTGTGGATTCGGCGTTGGACGCAAATCGTGGATTCGAGGCGCGTTGCGGAGCGAGAGGAGAAGATCAACTCGGAGCGTATGGAAAAAGGATGAGTCGTCTGTGAGTGCGTTATATCACCTTTGTACGTGTTATAATCTTAGTTGATTTCACCGTGTTATCGGTCCCGTGGTTTTTTACTCCTGGTTTTGGAGTTTTCCACGTAAAAATCTTGCGTGTTATTTTTATTTCTGCATTGGGTTTTTATTGCGCAAAGATTTTTGAGTGTTTATCGTTTACACCAATTCACCCCCCCTCTAGGTGGTTTTTCCCCTATTTAGATCCTTATTACAGAGGTGACCCAACACAGACTTCGGATTTTGGCACTGGGAAGCTGAGTTCCGGAACAGGGGGTTTTGGTTCCGGAACTAGGCCTTGTGTTCCGGAACCAGAGTGAGAGTTCCGGAACTAAGGGGCTAGTACCGGTACCCAATTAGTGGTACCGGTACCCAGTGTTTTTTTTAGCCCAGAATCAGCACGTTGGATATTTTTGAGTGAGGGCATTTTGGTAATTTCCTCTCCTATTGCTTAGACCCTCTATTTATTGAGCCCCTGCTTCTTCTCCACGACAGGGAAAAGAGAAGAAAGAAAGAAAGAAAGTAAGGAAAGAAAAGAGAAGAAGATAAAGAGAGTGAGGGAGATTGAGAGGGAGTTGATGGAGCTTAGTGTTTCTGCAGCTTGGGATCGAGCTGAGCCGCGCGCGCGAGTCGGCCGCAGAGGAGGTAAGTGGTCTGATTTGTCCAAGCATGAGTTTGGATTTCTTAGATGGATTTTTGTGGAGGTTTGAGCTTAATTGGATTATTCTTTCCATCCTTGGCATTGATGCTGTGAGCTTTGGATTTTTCTCGGCGCAGAGTCGAGGCGTGCGTTCGCGCGTGCGTGAGTGTGTGCGTTTTCTGTGAGAGGGCAGCAAGGGCCGGAGTGCGAGCCGATTTCATTAGAGGACTCGAGGGATTCATCCGAGCTTCCAGGGATATTTTCCGAGGATCGCGACAGTGCGTGCGCATGCGATGCGGTTTTGGGCATTCCGGCAGGATTTTGACAGTGAGCGGTGCGGAGCTTCACCGACTTCAACGTTTGCCTACGGAATGCATCTGAGGTGGGTTGGAATTTCTTCAAGATGTATGGAATGCCTTCTAAAGCTATTGTATGCATGTTGATCATGATTAGCTTATTATTTATATAGCTGGTAAATCTGATAGTTGCCTAGAAAACTATAGAAAAATGTTTATGAGCCCCAGGTATTTTTAGCATGATCCAGGGATGATATGACACTAGACTGCATGATTAGTTGGCATTAGATTGGCATCTGAACCATTTTAAAAATCGGCGGACCGGTTTTAATGAAATTGAGACCTTAAAAATAATTTGGAATTTTTGGGAGCTTCCAGAGGGTTTGAGTAGGTTCAGGATGCATGTATCCTCGTGCCAGGGGGCCGAGTGGATTTTTATGGCTCTGTAGGATGAGCTCCTAGTGTCAGGTGAGTTGAGATCCCTGGTGGGATTATTCTAGATCATGGGTATATATATTCTGATTTGGTAGTGGAGATGGTTCTCTGATTTGGTTTTGAGATGTTGGGCTCTGGCATATTGGGTCGTGGAGGTTTCCCGACTTAGCCATGGGATGTGCATTATCAGATTGGGTCGTTGAGGGTTCTCCGACATAACTATGAGAGGGTTTGGCATTCCCTGATCCAGTCGTGGAGGGTTCCCGACTGTGATGTGTTATTTGGTATTGGGTATCCGATCTGTTTGATCGTGGAACATAGCCTGCATGTGCCATTGATGAGACAGTTGAGACTGACTAGATACTAGAACTCGGTGGGGTCGCTCCTCTTGGGTACGCTCCGGATGCGTGATGGTGATTGAGATAGACCGACTAGGACGCCCCACGCGCAGTGGACAGGTGCGTTCGTAGTAGTCGGCAGGACGCCCCACAGAGAGTGGGCAGTTGCGTCCATAGTAGTCAGCAGTACGCCCCACGCGGAGTGGGTAGGTGCGTAGTACGCCCCACAGAGAGTGGGCAGGTGAGTAGTGTGCCCCACACGCAGTGGATAGGTGCGTAGGACGCCCCACGGGGAGTGGGCAGGTGCGTCCATAGTGGTCGGTAGGACACCCCACGCGGCGTGGGCAGGTGCGTTCCTAGGCGACAGGCGCGGGCTTGACTGTGCCAATTTTGGACAGTCATTGAGATTTGAGTTTTGAGAGCACCTTGTGTGCGGGTGGTGCATAGCTTGCTCTTAGATGAGTATTCCTTTGAGCATGGTACTTGAGGCATTAGTAGTGAGGGAGTATGCATAGCAGGTTCATAGTAGAGATATTCATGAGCATGATGTAGAGACATATTAGTTGTAGCTCATTTTCCTGCTTTCATTTTATATATCTATCTGCATACCTATCTTTTGTGCCTCCAGTAGACTTAGTGGGCATACCGTGGATATTGGTGACGGTACCCACTGAGATCTACCTTCTGCAGTAGATCTCACACCCGCTGCGGTGACAGGTTCCTGAGGTAGCTGTTCCGGCTGGGTTCGCGCGGAGACAGCTGATCGAGGTGAGGACGTGGCTGAGTAGTTCCTTACCGTATTGAGAGTCAGAGGTAGATGTACCCTGTATTTTATGTTTCTACTTTTGTACTGCGCAGTCTGAGTGATTGGTGAGGCTTTTGTGTATTTTGACAGTTGAGAGATGTTGTATTGAGGATGATTTTATTATATCAGATGTTCAGTGATTTATTATATAGCATTTGGGTTTAGTTATTTTCAGCTCTGATACATGTTTTAGCTATAGATCTGACTTGTAGGGTAGACGCTTCGTCTGTGCGGCAGTTTCTGTACAGATGGCGGATCTGTTGGCGAGCCCGGGTCGCAGTTTCGACCCCGGGGCGTGACAGATTTAGGTGGTATCAGAGCCTAGGAATATAGGTCGTTGAGGACTTAGTGACCCTAGGCTATTGGTTGGACAGTAGGATGACTGTCGTGAGAGACGAGACTTTAGCGAGAGTCCTGATTGAGTTTGTACCTCCCCCGAGGGATTGGGGCGAGTGATCTTACATGTTTATTCTCTAAAGTGATTATGTTGGCTGCAGACAATATAATGCTTTGGAAAGGTTAACATGTATTAGACTTTCGCTTTATTGGGTCGAGAGTGTTTATGGTTTGGTTGGTTGTGACTGTGGTCCTCGTTGCCTCTGTGACGCCGTGCAGCGGCGAGGGCGTGTTTGATCTTGAATGAGGAGCCCGATCAGCGAGAGGCTGAATAGACGGAGCAGAGAGAGGTCTGAGAGTTACGGGCCCATGTAGTTCTGTTGTTGAGGCGACGCGGCGCCAGGATGAGGACATGGAGCGCGAGATGCGCATGTTTGGGCAGAGAGCATCGACTGAGGTATCGCCAGTAGTACCCCGGCAGCGACATTGTCGACTTCGACCCAGTTCGCACTGTGAGTAGTGCAGAGGCAGAAAGAGTTGCTGATTGGTTGTTGTTCATCCGTCAGTTCCATCCCCTGTAGATTTGGGGCAGAGTTTGGAGCCATGTGAGGCCGAGAACTGGATTGCTGTTTTGGAAAAGCTGGTTAAGGACTTGTTCATCCAGGAGAAGCATCAGGTGCACGTGGTTGCGTACCTTTGGATAGGGACGCCGAGTGTTGGTGGCGTCGAATTTGTCCCGTTGGACCACCAGAAGAGTGATTGAGGATTTGGAGCGAGTTTCTATGATTGTTGAGCAGAGTGCCCCATGTCGCCCAGGATGAGGCCCAGGAGATTGATCATGTTTGAGAGGGGTCTGCTTCGAGATGTTTATCATTTTGGGTATTCTCGGCGAGCGACTTTAGATGCACCGATTGTGCATGCTCGATGGATTGATAGAGGAGCTGCGATCACGTCCAAGAGGGACGAAGAGCGAGGGACCAGCTCCAGGGAGAGGTGTCTAGCATCGTCGGATTTGGGATAGTTGAGTGGATCGAGGTCGTCATGATTCCAGTCCCAGGATTATGAGCCTCAGAGAAGACAGAGACTAGGAGGTTCTCGATAGTCGAGGCACCTGTGGCAGTCTCAGGATGACTGTGTCTTTTGCGGTGGGCCGCTTTCATCGCCATAGAGTGACTTCAGGGAAAGGGCGATGCTTTTCATGTGGATAGTTAAGACATTTTCAGGCAGAGTGTCCCAGAGTGGTGCTTTTGGATTTGCCGCTTGCGACGGCACCCCACTACTCCTTCAGGATGTTGAGGTTCATCCGACGAACCGGCAGGCTGATAGAGCCGTGACGCCGAGACAGATAGAGCGTTGGCCACCAGCATCTTGTGGATGAGATTGTGCAGCCGGTTTGAGGACGCCAGGATAGTGGATCGCGTCTTACCAGGTGTGGTTGCTTATGGTCATTAGAGTTGGAGCATGTTGATGCCGACACCGCTTGGTTGTGTTTTAGTAGAGCAGGGATAGCTTCGTGTGGGCTAGAGATGGACTGTTGGCTTGTGCACGTGAGGATCAGGTTCCAGATCATGTATAGCACATGGATGAGTGTTGCCAGTCCTGCCCAGTACAGTAGGACCTTGGATTTGATCCTAGAGTTGTTAGTCCTACATCAGCTCCGAGATGACAATATGAGGTTGGATAGGGATTGGATATCCCAACGTTGGGTTATCTTGGATTGTCGAGAGAAGGACAATGACCCTCCATGGACTTGGCCAGGAGGAGTGTGTTTATAGAGGATGCTAGAGCACGACAGAGGTTGAGTCGTGGTTGTATCGCTTCGTTGGCGACTATGGAGGAGGTGCCTACGGCGGCACCAGGACTAAGGAATATTTTATCGCCCTGTGATCTCGAGTGAGAGTCTACCAGAGTTGGTTTCGAAGCCGCCGTTTGGTGAGATTGAGATCGAGATAGTGATTGACGTGGTTTTGGAAACCACGCCAACTTCGGCAGCACCTCTTGGAGTATCACCCGTGAGACAGAGAGAGCTGGTAGCGCAGTTGCAAGATTTGACGGATCGAGAGGTCTGTGTGACCTAGTACCACATCGTGGGGATACGGCAGTGAGGATCCGAGAGATTGATACTTGAGTTTGATGCCACACCGATGGTACACGGTGGTGATGCCACGCCATTGGTACACGGCCGTGATGCCACGTTGTGAGTGCACAACGGTGAGGGTTCTGTGACGGTTCGAGCACAGACAGGTTTGGATTGTGTTTTGGTTGATGCCCTTTGGGAGATTGGTAGCTTTATGGAATCAGATGGCTTAGGACTGTGCCCAAATGGTGTTCAGGAACCGATTGGGGCATTATGAGCTTGCAGCAAGGTCAAGTGGATTGACCAAGGCCTGTGGCCTTTTGGATTGAGGGATTGTGTGTTCCAGCGGTACTAGGACTGGGCTGTTGTGCCGGCGTGAGTTGAGCTCTACACCGTTTGGTCGTACTAGTTGTGAGTTTGATTTATACAGGGCCGGTTGATTTGATTATTTTTGGTTTGGTGCCGAGGTGACTTAGAGCATGAAGAGCACTTGAGGATAGAGCTGCAACTTCTATGAGAAGAAGTTGTTGCCAAGCTGTGAGAGTTGCACTTGGACTTTGAAAGATTTTGTGATTAGGCCATGTGATTACAGCTGCAAGAGTGACAGGGGGCCCAACGAAGAGTGATACCGTTGGGTTGGTGTAGTGTACTGGTTTTCCCATGCAATTTTCCGGTGAATCCACTGTGTTGAACACCTAGTGTTGGTGTCTGGCCCATGGTGCATCGAAGGGATGCCACAGATGGACCTCGTGAGACTTGGATAGATGATTTGGCCTTCGGCTGTGATTGCCGAATTTTAGAAAAGGTTTTGGGCCAATCTGTGGTTGGATTTGGATTCAGCGCGGAAAAACGCTTGAAAACGACTATTTATTTGTCGAATTTGGAGTCCGGATGACCAAATGCGGGCTTCCGGAAGTTTTGGGGGATTTTCGGTGCATGGGAGTGACACGTGGACCGGCCCGAGCCACGTGGCGGCCTCTTATTGGCCGGCTCACGCAGCTGGGTCCACGGAGTGGCGCGGCGGTGCATGGACCGCGGCGGGTGGACGCGTGGCGTGCTCTGGTAGGCGGGCGCACGCGGCACGGCTCATTGGATTTGCGGGAGTGCAGTGGACCGGGCGCATGGCACGTGGCGGCTCCGGATTCGTCGGTCCACGTGGGCGCGGTCCACGGGTGCGCGGGGGAGGGCGCCTCGGTACTGTGCGCGCACGTGCGCGCACAGTGGCGCAGGCGGGGGCGGTCGGCCGCACTCGAGTGCGACACGTGTCGCCTCGAGATTGGCCGGCCGTACCTACCCCGTTGACTGCGTGGGAGACGCGTGGCGTGGCGCGGGCGCGGGGATCCGCTGTCCCCTGTTCGGGGCGACGTGGCGGTCCCAGAATTTTTTGGGCGCGTCGGACGGGTTCCATACAACCCGGTTTCCGGGCGCAGTGCGCCCGGAAACTGCGCCCGAAAACCGGGCCTTAAGCCATTTCGGGCTGGGCCTATAAATAGCCTCCCCCTTTCTTTCTTTGGGCTTTTTGGACCTCTTTTCACTGGGCCGCCTTCACAGAAGTTCTTCCCCTCTCAGAGCTCGATCCTTTGGAGAAGTTTGAAGATTTTTGGAGGCACGCTTCCCGAGGTTCACCATTTTACGGCGCGACGCGACGCTTGTTCTCCGGCGATCCTCTTCGCCCCTTTTCAGTGTTTGGACTCCTCCGACCCACCCCGACCTCGGAATTCGCCGATTCTTGCGCCGTTGGACTCACGACAGGTAGGGCTTCGACTCCTGTGTTTTATGGTTCCTCGATTTCCGTGTTGATCTTGGAGTTTTCTTAGCCCCCATTTGACCCTTTTTCTTCGCGGACTTTTGGGACAGCACCGCGGTGTTCTTGCCATATCTTTTCGCTCGGACGTCGGAACGAGGTGATTCAAGAGGCAATTTTCATCTACGCTTCGCAAGGAGTCTCCTGGATTTTTCTCAGAATTTCCTGAATTTTACTCGAGGGTGAGAATTTCCTTTCTCTGTGGTTCCTTGTTACAGGAATTTAGTGCAGTTTGGATTTGGGGTGTACCCCTTGTCGGATTTTTATCTCAGCGTAGGAAACTCCAAATTGGGCGTGCAGGTACTCGATTCGACGGGCTCGTCGCAAGGATCGCGCTAGTATTTCCCTTGGATTTTTCTGGACATTATTCGCAGGTGAAAATTAGTGAACTCTGGACTGCTGGTTTAGGGGGCAGATTGTGAGAAGTTGGTGACTAATAGCTTATGGTTGATCTTTGGGGTATTTTGTACAGATTGGTGGTGTGTTTGGACTGGTCTTGGACTTCGCCTTTGGAAATTGGAATAGCGCTTGAGGTGGGTGATGTTGTGAACCTCCTACTTGTGAATGTCACTAGGCCTATTAGAATGCTTCGATCATGTGTTATTAAATGGGAATGTATCTAGCATGCTTGTATGAGATTATGGTTCATTTGTTAATACTTGCCTTGTTAGCTAGCTACAAGTTAGTAAGTGATGTTTCCATGTTTAGGTATGCAAATTAATTAGTGGAATGAATGCTATAGCCACATCATAATATAAGTTAAGGGAAGGGTTGGACATGTGGTTAGAATGAATGTTATATAAGGGATATTTGCTAGTAAATTGTGCATCTAAAATGTATTAAGTATCATATATCTTCTCGCATGTACATCGGGATTACCCAAACACTTAATGTTGCATATGTTTGAATAATTGGAGTAATTATAGCAAATAAAGGACTTTGCATGCTTGAATGGTCATCTAGCTAAGCCATCTTTTTCTGCTACACAAACATATTGGAATTGACTTAGGAGAAACCATGCTTGTATTCGTTCCCCTGTCGTCTAGTCTTAGGGGATTGTGTAGTCAGATGTTCAGAGTTGGGACAGTCGGGGATCGGGATTTGGGTGTTGCGGCGACCGCGGACTGTGGGCGGTTGACCGGATTATTATTATTATTACTTTTGCATCGGATTGGAGGTAGGGGATCGAGTTTCCCTTTAGTGGATGGGTTTTTCCCACTTGGATCTGGGTCGTGACCCCGTCCTGCTGATTATGGTACTGTTGATACTAGTGACTGTGATACTATGCTCGTGTGGGGTCGCTCCCCCCCGAGGGCCACTCCGGAGTAGGATTTTGACCGTGTCGGGTGCCGGTCAGGCCGTGTTGGGTGCCGGCTAGACCGTGTTGGGTTCCGGTCTATTTTGGACAGGGGAGATACTGAGTTGTGAGGTTGACAGCAGAGCAGGCAGTACCAGTGTTTACTGGTGTTTTGATTGTGTTGGTCTGTCAGTCCTTACGTTCTGGTGCTTGCCTTTAGCCATTCTCTAGCAGACATCGTAGAGGCATGTTAGTGGTAGCTTTGCATCAGTAGTGTACTTGTAGCTTACCACCTATGTTTCATTTTCTTCGCCTCTGATAGTCCTAGTGGGCATGTCTGAGTTTGAGGTCTACCCACTAGGGGAGGCTACTGTTTTTATAGTAGTTCTCACCCCCCACTGTTTTCTCTTTTCTGTTCCCCTTTGTTTTGCAGAGTTCTCTGCGGGAGTTGCGGGACCCTCTTCCCTGGACCGAGGTAAGAGGATCGCTGACTAGATAGCCACTGCCCCCGAGTTCGAGTTTTTGATAGTTTTGATGTATCCCCAGTACACTCAGACGGTTGTATTTTCCTTTTATTTTGGGTCTGGTTGCGGCCAGCTGGTTGTATATATTTCGTGAGCTGGGAGAGACACTTGTATATTTTTGAGAGCTTACTGTACTTTCATTTCCAGTATTTGTCTGAGTTGTATTAGTTTTAGTTAGCTCTGTTTTATGCTCTTTTATTATTTGTTTTATATCTGAGCAGGTTATCAGCGCTTCGTGTACACGGAAAATTCCGTGTGCACGGCGGATCTGTGGACGGGCCCGGGTTCTGGTTTACACCCGGGGCGTGACAGATTAGTTGGTATCAGAGCTTAGGGATAGGTCAGACGGGACTTAGGAAACCCTAGGCTTTTGGCAGACCCTAGGAAGGCTGAGCGCGAGTGACGTGATATTGTGCGAAAGTCGGTAATTGGTTGTTAACTCTTCCTGTGAGTGGAGAGGGATTGGCATAGCCTATTTCTGAGGGACTATTATGTTGGCTGCAGACAACATAAGGTTACAGAAATAGGGGAATGCCCATGACTTTCGCTTGATTGGGTCGAGAGTGGTTTGGTTTACTGACCCGTGGATTTTGTGTGGCAGGATGCCTCCTCGGCGGCAGATTCCTACTAGGGGTACTCCTATACCCCCGGAGGAGCCGGAGCAGTCCGGGCCTTCCGAGATCAGTGAGCTGAGGGCTATGATGGCCCAGTTGGCGGAGAGCCACCGCCGACAGGAGCAGAGGTTTGAGCAGTTATTGGCCCAGGTTGCGGCACCTCCCCCTACTACTGCTGAGGCCCCCGCACCACCTGTTGTACCACCGACTATTCCACTTGCCCCTACGGCGCCGTCGTCGAGCAGCGGGGCCCAGGGGATGTTCAGGCCTTTGACCCCAGAGGAGGAGCGGGAGTTTTCTGACAAACTCACGCAGTTCTGTAAGCGAGGACCCCCTAAGTTCTCGGGGCGGAGCACTCACCCGTGGGAGATTGGATCATGGCTAGCGTCGATGGAGAAGATGTTTCGGGACTTCTTCATCGACCAGAGGTTCAGAGCACATTTGGCAGTACACTGTTTGGAGGGGGATGCAGATGCTTGGTGGCGTCGGGTCGAGCCCCTAGAGTTTCAGGTCACCCGGCAGCTGCCCTGGTCAGAGTTCAGGAGGATGACCCTTGACACTTACTTCTCCACGAGTGTGAAGAAGAAGATAGAAGATGACTTGAAGAACCTGCAGCAAGGTGATCGCCCGGTGTGGGACTATTATCAGGAGTTTACGCAGTTGCTCAACTGCGTGCCCTACGTTGCCAGGGATGGGCTGCACCAGGTGGAGCTGTTTGAGACAGGCTTGCGCCCCGAGCTCTTTACCATGGTACACGCCCAGAGGCTTCAGACTTTATCAGAGGCAGTGGAGCATGCCCAGTGGGTCGAGAGGGGAGATCAGGTTGTTTCTAGACGCGGAGGTCCGGTCGCTCAGAGTTCTGAGAAGAAGCGACCAGCATCAGATGAGGGGGGACAGGCCAGTTCCTGGAGGCCGCCCCGACCGCCACCGCCTCAGTTTACGGGCCGGGGGCGTTCGGAGCGGCGAGGGCCTGGGGGATCCCAGAGGCCCCCACAGCATCAGCAGCCCCAGCGACAGCAGCAGCACTCGCAGCAGCAGAGGTCGCAGTCGCGACAGCAGGGATCTCAGCGGCAGTCGCACAGGCAGCAGCAGCAGCAGTCACGGCAGTTTCGGGCTCCAGGCAGTTGTATCTTCTGCGGGGGTCCGCATTTCCCCGGCACTTGTGATCAGAGGTGGGGGCGTTGTTATGGCTGCGGGCAGGCAGGGCACATACGATCTTCATGCCCTTTTTCGGCATCAGTGGCGCCTTCTTCGGCCTCAGTTTCTCCTTCATCTCAGCAGCGACCGCCAGCTCAGCGGCCCTATGCTTCTGCGAGCAGGGCTCCTTCCTCCCACCCTGCAGACCACCGACCACCAGCTCAGAGCGGGCGAGTCTACGCCGCTCAGGTAGGGGACTCCGCGGCAGCCGACCACGTGGTGGCAGGTATCACTTTACTTTTTGGCATTAGAGCTCGCACTTTATTTGATACCGGTGCATCACATTCTATTATCAGTAGAGCATTTGCATCATCTCATGGACTAGAGTTAGGTCGGTTGCCACATGTTTTAGAGGTACAGATTCCCGGTCACATATTGTATGTAGAGGAGTGTTGCTGGTCGTGCCCGGTACAGCTTGAGTCTTGGATTTTGCCAGCGGACCTGATGGTCCTTAGTCAGCTGCGAGATTTTGACATTGTACTGGGGATGGATTGGCTGGCTCGCTATTTCGCGACGATTGATTGCGCCGCGAGGTCTGTTACTTTTAGCGAGCCAGGCCAGGAGGTGTTCGTTTTCAGGGGGTGCCAGAGTGCTTTCTTTGCCTCTATGGTTTCGACTTCTCGTGCGAGGCAGATGATGCGCAGTGGATGCGTAGCCTTTATGGCATCTGTGGTTAAGGAGCCTACGGCGGCTCCGGGACTCGCGGATATCCCGATTGCCCGCGAGTTCCCGGATGTGTTCCCTCCAGAGCTGTTTAGTATGCCGCCGGATAGGGAGGTCGAGTTTTTGATTGACGTGGTCCCAGGAACTGCGCCAATCTCTAAGGCTCCTTACCGAATGGCACCGGCTGAGCTGCGAGAATTAAAGGCGCAACTCCAGGATTTAATGGACAAGGGTTTTGTGCGACCGAGTGTATCGCCATGGGGAGCGCCGGTGCTATTTGTGAAGAAGAAGGATGGTTCGCTTCGACTGTGCGTTGATTATCGGGAGCTGAATAAGCGACCATCAAGAACAAGTACCCTTTGCCGCGCATTGATGACTTGTTTGATCAGCTGCAAGGGACTTGTGTCTTCTCCAAGATCGACTTACAGTCTGGTTACCACCAATTGAAGGTGAAGGCCGAGGACATCCCGAAGACGGCATTTAGGTCGCGGTACGGGCATTATGAGTTCACCGTCATGCCTTTTGGACTGACAAATGCCCCTGCAGCTTTTATGGATTTAATGAACAGGATTTTTCGACCATACCTGGATCGGTTCGTCGTTGTTTTTATTGATGACATCCTAGTTTATTCCCGAAGCGATGCGGAGCACGAGGAGCATCTGAGGATTGTGCTACAACTTCTGAGAGAGAGGAAGTTGTATGCCAAGTTATCTAAGTGTGAATTTTGGCTTCGGGAGGTTGTCTTTTTGGGCCACGTGATTTCAGCCGCTGGAGTGGCAGTAGACCCGGCGAAGATCGAGGCAGTCCGGGATTGGCCGCGACCGACGACGGTATCAGAGATTCGCAGTTTTATGGGCTTAGCAGGATATTACCGTCGATTTGTGGAAGGTTTTGCGAAACTTTCCACGCCCCTCACTCGTTTGACGCGAAAAGGGATTAAGTTCACTTGGAGTGAGGATTGTCAGAGGAGCTTTGAGGAATTAAAGAACAGATTGATGTCGGCTCCTGTCCTTTCCCTCCCTGTTATGGGGAAAGGATACGTGGTATACAGCGACGCATCGCACAGTGGACTTGGTTGCGTGCTGATGCAGGAGGGAAGGGTAATCGCTTATGCCTCCCGGCAACTGAAGGATTATGAGAAGAATTACCCTACCCACGACTTGGAGCTAGCTGCGGTGATTTTTGCACTAAAGTTGTGGCGCCATTATCTGTATGGGGAGCACTGCGAGATTTATACCGACCACAAGAGCTTGAAATACCTGTTCACGCAGAAGGAACTCAACTTGAGGCAGCGCAGATGGTTGGAATTGTTGAAAGATTTTGATGTAGACATCTTATACCATCCCGGCAAGGCCAACGTGGTTGCTGATGCCCTGAGCAGGAGAGCAGTACAGAGTCTATCTTTGATGATCACCGATCAGGCGCCATTACTTGAGCAGATGAGGCGGTTAGAGCTCGAGGTTGTGTCCCCTGGGGTCTCTGCTAGACTTATGTCTCTAGTCGTGCAGCCCACTCTGTTGGACAGGATTCGGGAGAGACAGAGTGAGGACCCCCACCTGATGAGGATTCGAGAGCAGATGCAGACTGGTTTGATAGGGGACTTCTCAGTCGATGCTGCGGGAGTACTACGGTACAGGGACCGCGTGTGTGTGCCTATGGACGCAGAGATTCGAGAGCAGATCTTGAGGGAGGCCCACTATACACCTTATACCATCCATCCTGGTGGGACTAAGATGTATAGGGATCTTAAGGCACAGTTTTGGTGGAATGGGATGAAAAGAGACATTGGGAGATTTGTAGCACACTGCCTAACTTGTCAGCAGGTAAAGGCGGAGCATCGTGTACCTGCTGGCAAGTTGCAGAGTCTCCCAATCCCTGAATGGAAATGGGAACATGTTACGATGGATTTTGTCACTAGTTTGCCGAGAGCACAGACGGGAGCGGATGCTATCTGGGTAGTCGTGGACAGGCTTACCAAATCCGCTCACTTTCTGCCGGTTCAGATGACTTGGCCGATGGAGCGACTCGCACAGGTGTACTTGGCTGAGGTGGTTAGATTACACGGAGTACCTGTTTCCATCGTATCTGATAGAGACCCGAGGTTTGTCTCGCATTTCTGGAGGAGCTTACAGACAGCCTTGGGGACGCAGCTCCGATTCAGTACAGCATTCCACCCACAGACCGATGGGCAGTCAGAGCGCACTATTCAGACCCTCGAGGATATGTTGAGAGCATGCATTCTGGACTTTGGAGGAGGATGGTACCGACACTTGGGACTAGTTGAGTTTGCGTACAACAACAGCTATCAAGCGAGCATTCAGATGGCTCCGTTTGAAGCGTTGTATGGACGCAAGTGTCGGTCACCCCTTTATTGGAGTGACGTGGGTGAGAAGAAGACCTTGGGTCCTGATCTACTGTTAGAGGCAGAGGAAAAGGTCAGATTGATACGACGACACCTCGAGACCGCCCAGAGTCGACAGAGGAGTTATGCTGATACTCGACGGCGAGACTTAGAGTTCCAGGTGGGTGACCATGTTTTTCTGAAAGTCTCGCCTTCGAAGGGGATTCGGAGATTTGGTATTCGTGGAAAACTGAGCCCTCGTTATATTGGACCTTTTGAGGTGTTGGAGCGCTTAGGGCCAGTGCCTACAGGCTTGCGCTTCCTCCCAGGCTTTCGGGTGTTCACAATGTTTTTCATGTTTCGACACTGAGGAGGTATGTTCATGACCCGTCCCATATCATCGATTTCACCCCATTGGAGGTTGCTGAGGACCTGAGCTATGTTGAGCGGCCGTTGAGGATCTTGGACCGTGAGGTTAGGGAGTTGCGCAGTCGGGCCATCCCGTATGTGAAGGTCCTCTGGAGCAGTCATGATGAGCGCGAGGCTACCTGGGAGTTGGAGTCAGCAATGATGGATGCTCACCCCCACTTGTTTGAGGCCGCTACCTGAGGTATGACTTTTTGTTTCGAGGACGAAACTTTTTCTTGTAGGGGAGGATGTAGTGTACTGGTTTTCCCATGCAATTTTCCGGTGAATCCACTGTGTTGAACACCTAGTGTTGGGTCTGGCCCCATGGTGCATCGAAGGGATGCCACAGATGGACCTCGTGAGACTTGGATAGATGATTTGCCTTCGGCTGTGATTGCCGAATTTTAGAAAAGGTTTTGGGGCCAATCTGTGGTTGGATTTGGATTCAGCGCGGAAAAAACGCTTGAAAACGACTATTTATTTGTCGAATTTGGAGTCCGGATGACCAAATGCGGGCTTCCGGAAGTTTTGGGGGATTTTCGGTGCATGGGAGTGACACGTGGACCGGCCCGAGCCACGTGGCGGCCTCTTATTGGCCGGCTCACGCAGCTGGGTCCACGGAGTGGCGCGGCGGTGCATGGACCGCGGGCGGGTGGACCGTAGTGGCGTGCTCTGGTAGGCGGGCGCACGCGGCACGGCTCATTGATTTGCGGGAGTGCAGTGGACGGGCGCATGGCACGTGGCGGCTCCGGATTCGTCGGTCCACGTGGGCGCGGTCCACGGTGCTGCGGGGGAGGGCGCCTCGGTACTGTGCGGCACGTGCGCGCACAGTGGCGCAGGCGGTGGCGGTCGGCCGCAACTCGAGTGCGGACACGGTCGCCTCGAGATTGGCCGGCCGTACCTACCCCGTTGACTGCGTGGGAGACGCGTGGCGTTGGCGCTGGGCGCGGGGATCCGCTTGTCCCCTGTTCGGGGCGACGTGGCGGTCCCAGAATTTTTCGGGCGCAGTCGGACGGGTTCCATACAACCCGGTTTCCGGGCGCAGTGCGCCCGGAAACTGCGCCCGAAAACCGGGCCTTAAGCCATTTCGGGCTGGGCCTATAAATAGCCTCCCCCTTTCTTTCTTTGGGCTTTTGGACCTCTTTTCACTGGGCCGCCTTCACAGAAGTTCTTCCCCTCTCAGAGCTCGATCCTTTGGAGAAGTTTGAAGATTTTTGGAGGCACGCTTCCCGAGGTTCACCATTTTACGGCGCGGCGCGACGCTTGTTCTCCGGCGATCCTCTTCGCCCCTTTTCAGTGTTTGGACTCCTCCGACCCACCCCGACCTCGGAATTCGCCGATTCTTGCGCCGTTGGACTCACGACAGGTAGGGCTTCAACTCTGTGTTTTATGGTTCCTCGATTTCCGTGCTGATCTTGGAGTTTTCTTAGCCCCCATTTGACCCTTTTTCTTCGCGGACTTTTGGGACAGCACCGCGGTGTTCTTGCCATATCTTTTCGCTCGGACGTCGGAACGAGGTGATTCAAGAGGCAATTTTCATCTACGCGTCGCAAGGAGTCTCCTGGATTTTTCTCAGAATTTCCTGAATTTTACTCGAGGGTGAGAATTTCCTTTCTCTGTGGTTCCTTGTTACAGGAATTTAGTGCAGTTTGGATTTGGGGTGTACCCCTTGTCGGATTTTTATCTCAGCGTAGGAAACTCCAAATTGGGCGTGCAGGTACTCGATTCGACGGGCTCGTCGCAAGGATCGCGCTAGTATTTTCCTTGGATTTTTCTGGACATTATTCGCAGGTGAAAATTAGTGAACTCTGGACTGCTGGTTTAGGGGGCAGATTGTGAGAAGTGGTGACTAATAGCTTATGGTTGTTCTTTGGGGTATTTTGTACAGATTGGTGGTGTGTGGACTGGTCTTGGACTTCGCCTTTGGAAATTGGAATAGCGCTTGGTGGGTGATGTTGTGAACCTCCTACTTGTGAATGTCACTAGGCCTATTAGAATGCTTCGATCATGTGTTATTAAATGGGAATGTATCTAGCATGCTTGTATGAGATTATGGTTCATTTGTTAATACTTGCCTTGTTAGCTAGCTACAAGTTAGTAAGTGATGTTTCCATGTTTAGGTATGCAAATTAATTAGTGGAATGAATGCTATAGCCACATCATAATAAAGTTAAGGGAAGGGTTGGATATGTGGTTAGAATGAATGTTGTATAAGGGATATTTGCTAGTAAATTGTGCATCTAAAATGTATTAAGTATCATATATCTTCTCGCATGTACATCGGGATTACCCAAACACTTAATGTTGCATATGTTTGAATAATTGGAGTAATTATAGCAAATAAAGGACTTTGCATGCTTGAATGGTCATCTAGCTAAGCCATCTTTTTCTGCTACACAAACATATTGGAATTGACTTAGGAGAAACCATGCTTGTATTCGTTTCCTGTCGTCTAGTCTTAGGGGATTGTGTAGTCAGATGTTCAGAGTTGGGACAGTCGGGGATCGGGTTTGGGTGTTGCGGCGACCGCGGACTGTGGGCGGTTGACCGGATTATTATTATTATTACTTTTGCATCGGATTGGAGGTAGGGGATCGAGTTTCCTTTAGTGGATGGTTTTTCCCACTTGGATCTGGGTCGTGACCCCGTCCTGCTGATTATGGTACTGATGATACTAGTGACTGTGATACTATGCTCGTGTGGGGTCGCTCCCCCGAGGGCCACTCCGGAGTAGGATTTGACCGTGTCGGGTGCCGGTCAGGCCGTGTTGGGTGCCGGCTAGACCGTGTTGGGTTCCGGTCTATTTGGACAGGGGAGATACTGAGTTGTGAGGTTGACAGCAGAGCAGGCAGGCAGTACCAGTGTTTACTGGTGTTTGATTGTGTTGGTCTGTCAGTCCTTACGTTCTGGTGCTTGCCTTTAGCCATTCTCTAGCAGACATCGTAGAGGCATGTTAGTGGTAGCTTTGCATCAGTAGTGTACTTGTAGCTTACCACCTATGTTTCATTTTCTTCGCCTCTGATAGTCCTAGTGGGCATGTCTGAGTTTGAGGTCTACCCACTAGGGGAGGCTACTGTTTTTATAGTAGTTCTCACCCCCCACTGTTTTCTCTTTTCTGTTCCCCTTTGTTTTGCAGAGTTCTCTGCGGGAGTTGCGGGACCCTCTTCCCTGGACCGAGGTAAGAGGATCGCTGACTAGATAGCCACTGCCCCGAGTTCGAGTTTTTGATAGTTTTGATGTATCCCCAGTACACTCAGACGGTTGTATTTTCCTTTTTTTTGGGTCTGGTTGCGGCCAGCTGGTTGTATATATTTCGTGAGCTGGGAGAGACACTTGTATATTTTGAGAGCTTACTGTACTTTCATTTCCAGTATTTGTCTGAGTTGTATTAGTTTTAGTTAGCTCTGTTTTATGCTCTTTTATTTTTGTTTTATATCTGAGCAGGTTATCAGCGCTTCGTGTACACGGAAAATCGTGTGCACGGCGGATCTGTGGACGGGCCCGGGTTCTGGTTTACACCCGGGGCGTGACAGTTGGGCTAGACCTAGGTTATGACAGAGATTCAGCAGCTCATGGTTATGCAAACCAGTGTAGCTGATAAGGCAAAGTAAGAGGGATACCAGCTTGATTCAGATATTGCCTCGTGATAGCGAGATGTGGCTAAATTATCCCGGAGATCCTTGAGCAGACAGTACATGGTCACTCGGAAGGACCGGTGAGGAAACGCCGGGGTGGGACAATAGGTTATGGAGCTGTTGGTTGTATCCTATAGTCGTTATCCCGACATGGCATTGTGGTCAGATTGGCCTTGGTTAGGCGAGCACTGCAACATTGCATGAGGTGTCCCTCGATCAGTAGTGAGACTTTTGGAACCTGGTAATGAGAGCTAAGGGCATGAGCGTGGTTTCCATTATGAAATCCGTTCCCGGTGGATGGAGATGTGATGATTTGGGGGTACTTGAGAATTGGGGGGCTAGGAAGCAACGGAGTTTTATGCAAGGGTAGGCGTAGAGTTGGATCGGAGGGAGACCAGTTTTCTGGAAGCCACTATCGCTGGCATGCGTGGATTTGAGATTACGCGGGAAGCTTGA
>CM055073.1:14163182-14246596 GCA_029204045.2 Tillandsia leiboldiana
TATGACCCGTGGATTTTGTGTGGCAGGAGCCTCCTCGGCGGCAGATTCCTACTAGGGGACTCCTATACCCCCGGGAGCCGGAGCAGTCCGGGCCTCCGAGATCAGGAGCTGAGGGCCTGATGCCCAGTTGGCGGAGAGCCACCGCCGACAGGAGCAGGGTTGAGCAGTTATTGGCCCAGGTTGCGGCACCTCCCCCTACTACTGCGGAGGCCCCCGCACCACCTGTTTGTACCACCGACTATTCCACTTGCCCCTACGGCGCCGTCGTCGGCAGCGGGGGCCAGGGGATGTTCAGCCTTTGACCCCAGAGGAGGAGCGGGAGTTTTTGACTTACAAACTCACGCATTCTGTAAGCGAGGACCCCCTAAGTTCTCGGGGCGGAGCACTCACCCGTGGAGATTGGATCATGGCTAGCGTCATGGAGAAGATGTTTGGGACTTCTCATCGACCAGAGGTTCAGAGCACATTTGGCAGTACACTGTTTGGAGGGGGATGCAGATGCTTGGTGGCGTCGGGTCGAGCCCCTAGATTTCAGTCACCCGGCAGCTGCCCTGGTCAGAGTTCAGGAGGATGACCCTTGACACTTACTTCCCACGAGTGTGAAGAAGAAGATAGAAGATGACTTGAAGAACCTGCAGCAGGTGATCGCCCGGTGTGGACATTTCTCAGGAGTTTACGCATTGCTCAACTGCGTGCCCTACGTTGCCAGGATGGGCTGCACCAGGTGGAGCTGTTTGAGACAGGCTTGGCCCCGAGCTCTTTACCATGGTACACGCCCAGAGGCTTCAGACTTTATCAAGGCAGTGGAGCATGCCCAGTGGGTCGAGAGGGGAGATCAGGTTGTTTCTAGACGCGGAGGTCCGGTCGCTCAGAGTTCTGAGAAGAAGCGACCAGCATCAGATGAGGGGGGACAGGCCAGTTCCTGGAGGCCGCCCCGACCGCCACCGCCTCATTTACGGCCGGGGCGTTCGGAGCGGCGAGGGCCTGGGGATCCCAGAGGCCCCCACAGCATCAGCAGCCCCCGCGACAGCAGCAGCACTCGCAGCAGCAGAGGTCGCAGTCGCGACAGCAGGGATCTCAGCGGCAGTCGCACAGGCAGCAGCAGCAGCAGTCACGGCAGTTTCGGGCTCCAGGCAGTTGTTCTTCTGCGGGGGTCCGCATTTCCCCGGCACTTGTGATCAGAGGTGGGGGCGGTGTTATGGCTGCGGGCAGGCAGGGCACATACGATCTTCATGCCCTTTTTCGGCATCAGTGGCGCCTTCTTCGGCCTCAGTTTCTCCTCATCTCAGCAGCGACCGCCAGCTCAGCGGCCCTATGCTTCTGCGAGCAGGGCTCCTTCCTCCCACCCTGCAGACCACCGACCACCAGCTCGAGCGGGCGGTCTACCGCCGCTCAGGTAGGGGACTCCGCGGCAGCCGACCACGTGGTGGCAGGTATCACTTTACTTTTTGGCATTAGAGCTCGCACTTTATTTGATACCGGTGCATCACATTCTATTATCAGTAGAGCATTTGCATCATCTCATGGACTAGAGTTAGGTCGGTTGCCACAGTTTTAGAGGTACAGATTCCCGGTCACATATTGTATGTAGAGGAGTGTTGCTGGTCGGTGCCCGGTACAGCTTGAGTCTTGGATTTTGCCAGCGGACCTGATGGTCCTTGTCAGCTGCGAGATTTTGACATTGTACGGGGAGTGGATGGCTGGCCGCTATTTCGCGACGATTGATTGCGCCGCGAGGTCTGTTACTTTAGCGAGCCAGGCCAGGAGGGTGTCTCGTTTTCGGGGGTGCCAAGTGCTTTCTTTGCCTCTATGGTTTTCCGACTTCTCGTGCGAGGCATGATGCGCAGTGGATGCGTAGCCTTTATGGCATCTGTGGTTAAGGAGCCTACGGCGGCTCCGGACTCGCGGATATCCCGATTGCCCGCGAGTTCCCGGATGTGTTCCCTCCAGAGCTGTTTAGTATGCCGCCGGATAGGGATGGTCGAGTTTTTGATTGACGTGGTCCCAGGAACTGCGCCAATCTCTAAGGCTCCTTACCGAATGGCACCGGCTGAGCTGCGAGAATTAAAGGCGCAACCTCAGGATTTAATGGACAAGGTTTTGTGCGACCGAGTGTATCGCCATGGGGAGCGCCGGTGCTATTTGTGAAGAAGAAGGATGGTTCGCTTCGACTGTGCGTTGATTATCGGGAGCTGAATAAAGCGACCATCAAGAACAAGTACCCTTTGCCGCGCATTGATGACTTGTTTGATCAGCTGCAAGGGACTGTGTCTTCTCCAAGATCGACTTACAGTCTGGTTACCACCAATTGAAGGTGAAGGCCGAGGACATCCCGAAGACGGCATTAGGGTCGCGGTACGGGCATTATGAGTTCACCGTCAGCCTTTTGGACTGACAATGCCCCTGCAGCTTTATGGATTTAATGAACAGGATTTTTCGACCATACCTGGATCGGTTCGTCGTTGTTTTTATTGATGACATCCTAGTTTATTCCCGAAGCGATGCGGAGCACGAGGAGCATCTGAGGATTGTGCTACAACTTCTGAGAGAGAGGAAGTTGTATGCCAGTTATCTAAGTGTGAATTTTGGCTTCGGGAGGTTGTCTTTTTGGGCCACGTGATGTCAGCCGCTGGAGTGGCAGTAGACCCGGCGAAGATCGAGGCAGTCCGGGATTGGCCGCGACCGACGACGGTATCAGAGATTCGCAGTTTTATGGGCTTAGCAGGATATTACCGTCGATTGTGGAAGGTTTTGCGAAACTTTCCACGCCCCTCACTCGTTTGACGCGGAAAACGGGATTAAGTTCACTTGGAGTGAGGATTGTCAGAGGAGCTTTGAGGAATTAAAGAACAGATTTGATGTCGGCTCCTTCCTTTCCCTCCCTGTTATGGGGAAAGGATACGTGGTATACAGCGACGCATCGCACAGTGGACTTGGTTGCGTGCTGATGCAGGAGGGAAGGGTAATCGCTTATGCTCCCGGCAACTGAAGGATTATGAGAGAAGTACCCTACCCACGACTTGGAGCTAGCTGCGGTGATTTTTGCACTAAAGTTGTGGCGCCATTATCTGTATGGGGAGCACTGCGAGATTTATACCGACCACAAGAGCTTGAAATACCTGTTCACGCAGAAGGAACTAACTTGAGGCAGCGCAGATGGTTGGAATTGTTGAAAGATTTTGATGTAGACATCTTATACCATCCCGGCAAGGCCAACGTGGTTGCTGATGCCCTGAGCAGGAGAGCAGTACAGAGTCTATCTTTGATGATCACCGATCAGGCGCCATTACTTGAGCAGATGAGGCGGTTAGAGCTCGAGGTTGTGTCCCCTGGGGTCTCTGCTAGACTTATGTCTCTAGTCGTGCAGCCCACTCTGTTGGACAGGATTCGGGAGAGACAGAGTGAGGACCCCCACCTGATGAGGATTCGAGAGCAGATGCAGACTGGTTTGATAGGGACTTCTCAGTCGATGCTGCGGGGAGTACTACGGTACAGGGACCGCGTGTGTGTGCCTATGGACGCAGAGATTCGAGAGCAGATCTTGAGGGAGGCCCACTATACACCTTATACCATCCATCCTGGTGGGACTAAGATGTATAGGGATCTTAAGGCACAGTTTTGGTGGAATGGGATGAAAAGAGACATTGGGAGATTTGTAGCACACTGCCTAACTTGTCAGCAGGTAAAGGCGGAGCATCGTGTACCTGCTGGCAAGTTGCAGAGTCTCCCAATCCCTGAATGGAAATGGGAACATGTTACGATGGATTTTGTCACTAGTTTGCCGAGAGCACAGACGGGAGCGGATGCTATCTGGGTAGTCTGTGACAGGCTTACCAAATCCGCTCACTTTCTGCCGGTTCAGATGACTTGGCCGATGGAGCGACTCGCACAGGTGTACTTGGCTGAGGTGGTTAGATTACACGGAGTACCTGTTTCCATCGTATCTGATAGAGACCCGAGGTTTGTCTCGCATTTCTGGAGGAGCTTACAGACAGCCTTGGGGACGCAGCTCCGATTCAGTACAGCATTCCACCCACAGACCGATGGGCAGTCAGAGCGCACTATTCAGACCCTCGAGGATATGTTGAGAGCATGCATTCTGGACTTTGGAGGAGGATGGTACCGACACTTGGGACTAGTTGAGTTTGCGTACAACAACAGCTATCAAGCGAGCATTCAGATGGCTCCGTTTGAAGCGTTGTATGGACGCAAGTGTCGGGTCACCCCTTTATTGGAGTGACGTGGGTGAGAAGAAGACCTTGGGTCCTGATCTACTGTTAGAGGCAGAGGAAAAGGTCAGATTGATACGACGACACCTCGAGACCGCCCGAGTCGACAGAGGAGTTATGCTGATACTCGACGGCGAGACTTAGAGTTCCAGGTGGGTGACCATGTTTTTCTGAAAGTCTCGCCTTCGAAGGGGATTCGGAGATTTGGTATTCGTGGAAAACTGAGCCCTCGTTATATTGGACCTTTTGAGGTGGTTGGAGCGCTTAGGGCCAGTTGCCTACAGGCTTGCGCTTCCTCCCAGGGCTTTCGGGTGTTCACAATGTTTTTCATGTTGTCGACACTGAGGAGGCTATGTTCATGACCCGTCCCATATCAGCGATTTCACCCCATTGGAGGTTGGCTGAGGACCTGAGCTATGTTGAGCGGCCGTGAGGATCTTGGACCGTGAGGTTAGGGAGTTGCGCAGTCGGGCCATCCCGTATGTGAAGGTCCTCTGGAGCAGTCATGATGAGCGCGAGGCTACCTGGGAGTTGGAGTCAGCAATGATGGATGCTCACCCCCACTTGTTTGAGGCCGCTACCTGAGGTATGACTTTTTGTTTCGAGGACGAAACTTTTTCTTGTAGGGGAGGATGTAGTGTACTGGTTTTCCCATGCAATTTTCCGGTTGAATCCACTGTGTTGAACACCTAGTGTTGGTGTCTGGCCCATGGTGCATCGAAGGGATGCCACAGATGGACCTCGTGAGACTTGGATAGATGATTTGGCCTTCGGCTGTGATTGCCGAATTTTAGAAAAGGTTTTGGGCCAATCTGTGGTTGGATTTGGATTCAGCGCGGAAAAACGCTTGAAACGACTATTTATTTGTCGAATTTGGAGTCCGGATGACCAAATGCGGGCTTCCGGAAGTTTTGGGGGATTTTCGGTGCATGGGAGTGACACGTGGACCGGCCCGAGCCACGTGGCGGCCTCTTATTGGCCGGCTCACGCAGCTGGGTCCACGGAGTGGCGCGGCGGTGCATGGACCGCGGCGGGTGGACGCGTGGCGTGCTCTGGTAGGCGGGCGCACGCGGCACGGCTCATTGGATTTGCGGGAGTGCAGTGGACCGGGCGCATGGCACGTGGCGGCTCCGGATTCGTCGGTCCACGTGGGCGCGGTCCACGGTGTGCGCGGGGGAGGGCGCCTCGGTACTGTGCGCGCACGTGCGCGCACAGTGGCGCAGGCGGGGGCGGTCGGCCGCACTCGAGTGCGACACGTGTCGCCTCGAGATTGGCCGGCCGTACCTACCCCGTTGACTGCGTGGGAGACGCGTGGCGTGGCGCGGGCGCGGGGATCCGCTGTCCCCTGTTCGGGGCGACGTGGCGGTCCCAGAATTTTTCGGGCGCGTCGGACGGGTTCCATACAACCCGGTTTCCGGGCGCAGTGCGCCCGGAAACTGCGCCCGAAAACCGGGCCTTAAGCCATTTCGGGCTGGGCCTATAAATAGCCTCCCCCTTTCTTTCTTTGGGCTTTTTGGACCTCTTTTCACTGGGCCGCCTTCACAGAAGTTCTTCCCCTCTCAGAGCTCGATCCTTTGGAGAAGTTTGAAGATTTTTGGAGGCACGCTTCCCGAGGTTCACCATTTTACGGCGCGACGCGACGCTTGTTCTCCGGCGATCCTCTTCGCCCCTTTTCAGTGTTTGGACTCCTCCGACCCACCCCGACCTCGGAATTCGCCGATTCTTGCGCCGTTGGACTCACGACAGGTAGGGCTTCGACTCCTGTGTTTATGGTTCCTCGATTTCCGTGTTGATCTTGGAGTTTTCTTAGCCCCCATTTGACCCTTTTTCTTCGCGGACTTTTGGGACAGCACCGCGGTGTTCTTGCCATATCTTTTCGCTCGGACGTCGGAACGAGGTGATTCAAGAGGCAATTTTCATCTACGCGTCGCAAGGAGTCTCCTGGATTTTTCTCAGAATTTCCTGAATTTTACTCGAGGGTGAGAATTTCCTTTCTCTGTGGTTCCTTGTTACAGGAATTTAGTGCAGTTTGGATTTGGGGTGTACCCCTTGTCGGATTTTTATCTCAGCGTAGGAAACTCCAAATTGGGCGTGCAGGTACTCGATTCGACGGGCTCGTCGCAAGGATCGCGCTAGTATTTCCCTTGGATTTTTCTGGACATTATTCGCAGGTGAAAATTAGTGAACTCTGGACTGCTGGTTTAGGGGGCAGATTGTGAGAAGTTGGTGACTAATAGCTTATGGTTGATCTTTGGGGTATTTTGTACAGATTGGTGGTGTGTTTGGACTGGTCTTGGACTTCGCCTTTGGAAATTGGAATAGCGCTTGAGGTGGGTGATGTTGTGAACCTCCTACTTGTGAATGTCACTAGGCCTATTAGAATGCTTCGATCATGTGTTATTAAATGGGAATGTATCTAGCATGCTTGTATGAGATTATGGTTCATTTGTTAATACTTGCCTTGTTAGCTAGCTACAAGTTAGTAAGTGATGTTTCCATGTTTAGGTATGCAAATTAATTAGTGGAATGAATGCTATAGCCACATCATAATATAAGTTAAGGGAAGGGTTGGACATGTGGTTAGAATGAATGTTATATAAGGGATATTTGCTAGTAAATTGTGCATCTAAAATGTATTAAGTATCATATATCTTCTCGCATGTACATCGGGATTACCCAAACACTTAATGTTGCATATGTTTGAATAATTGGAGTAATTATAGCAAATAAAGGACTTTGCATGCTTGAATGGTCATCTAGCTAAGCCATCTTTTTCTGCTACACAAACATATTGGAATTGACTTAGGAGAAACCATGCTTGTATTCGTTCCCCTGTCGTCTAGTCTTAGGGGATTGTGTAGTCAGATGTTCAGAGTTGGGACAGTCGGGGATCGGGATTTGGGTGTTGCGGCGACCGCGGACTGTGGGCGGTTGACCGGATTATTATTATTATTACTTTTGCATCGGATTGGAGGTAGGGGATCGAGTTTCCCTTTAGTGGATGGGTTTTTCCCACTTGGATCTGGGTCGTGACCCCGTCCTGCTGATTATGGTACTGTTGATACTAGTGACTGTGATACTATGCTCGTGTGGGGTCGCTCCCCCCCGAGGGCCACTCCGGAGTAGGATTTTGACCGTGTCGGGTGCCGGTCAGGCCGTGTTGGGTGCCGGCTAGACCGTGTTGGGTTCCGGTCTATTTTGGACAGGGGAGATACTGAGTTGTGAGGTTGACAGCAGAGCAGGCAGTACCAGTGTTTACTGGTGTTTTGATTGTGTTGGTCTGTCAGTCCTTACGTTCTGGTGCTTGCCTTTAGCCATTCTCTAGCAGACATCGTAGAGGCATGTTAGTGGTAGCTTTGCATCAGTAGTGTACTTGTAGCTTACCACCTATGTTTCATTTTCTTCGCCTCTGATAGTCCTAGTGGGCATGTCTGAGTTTGAGGTCTACCCACTAGGGGAGGCTACTGTTTTTATAGTAGTTCTCACCCCCCACTGTTTTCTCTTTTCTGTTCCCCTTTGTTTTGCAGAGTTCTCTGCGGGAGTTGCGGGACCCTCTTCCCTGGACCGAGGTAAGAGGATCGCTGACTAGATAGCCACTGCCCCCGAGTTCGAGTTTTTGATAGTTTTGATGTATCCCCAGTACACTCAGACGGTTGTATTTTCCTTTTATTTTGGGTCTGGTTGCGGCCAGCTGGTTGTATATATTTCGTGAGCTGGGAGAGACACTTGTATATTTTTGAGAGCTTACTGTACTTTCATTTCCAGTATTTGTCTGAGTTGTATTAGTTTTAGTTAGCTCTGTTTTATGCTCTTTTATTATTTGTTTTATATCTGAGCAGGTTATCAGCGCTTCGTGTACACGGAAAATTCCGTGTGCACGGCGGATCTGTGGACGGGCCCGGGTTCTGGTTTACACCCGGGGCGTGACAGTTGGGCCTAGACCTATGTTATTGGCAGAGATCAGACGCTCCTGGATTATGCAAACCTAAGTGTAGCTTGATAAAGGCAAAGCTGAAGAGGATACCAGCATTGATTCAGATATTGCCTGTGATAGAGAGATTGTGGAATTATCCCGAGATCCTTGAGCAGGAAGTACATGGTCACTCGGAAGGACCTGGATTGAGGAAACGCCGGTGGATAGAGTTATTGGAGCTGTTGGATTGATATCCTATAGTGTTATCCCGACATGGCATTGTGGTCAGTATGCCTTGGTTAGGCGAGCACTGCAACCTTGGAATGAGGTGTTCGATCAGTAGTCGCCACTTTTGGAACCTGGAATTGAGAGCTAAGGGCTGAGCGTGGTTTCCATTATTGAACTCCTTTCCCGGTGGATGGATGTGAGTGATGTATTTGGGGTACTTGAGCATTTTGGTGGCTAGGAAGCAACGGAGGTTTTATGCCAAGGGTAGGCGTAGAGTTTGGATTCGGAGACCACGTTTTCTGGAAGCCACTATCCGCTGGCATGCGTGGATTTGAGATTACGCGGGAAGCTTGACCCGCGGGTATTTATCGGGCTGGAAGATGTATATGTGAGCACCTGCATGTTTTGGATTTCTTCGCCCTGGACTTGGTCGAGGGTTGAGTTATCAGGAGCTACCGATGCAAATTCTTTCTTGTGAGGCAGAAGAATTATGCAATCGGATTATACTTTGAGTTAAGGTTCAGTGGAGCCATCATGATGAGTGAGAAAGGCCATTTGAGAACCTGATGATGAGTTCAGTATTCCGATCCCCATTGACTGAGACACCCTCCTGAGTTATGGATTTATTCTGGTTTCGAGGACGAAACCTTTTTAAGGAGGGGAGAGTGTAGAGTACGGGGACTTTGTAGAGTGCACCAACCTCGCGAGTTGGCGTGGTGTGGAGAGATCACCTTGGGCGTGTTCCATTTGGGCTTACAGATGAGTTCTGATTATTTCGGATCGACGCAAAATCCATCGGGATGGAAAGTGAGTCAGCAGCGTCGAAATTTGGAAGCCCAGTTGAATCAGTGATTTCGGGGCATTGAGTATTTGTGGAATATTGGTTTGGATAGAAAACCGACTCCGCGGTCGCACGTAAGAATTTGGAAAGTGTTGAGAATGTGTATTTCCTATTTACAGCGGGGGTGGATACGTACTGATGCGGAGGCCCCGAAGACAAAAAGTGAGTTGGACTTGGCAAGTAAGGATCTTCTTGTGAGAGTACCGGATTGTGGGATTGAGCACCGACTCCACCGTCGAGCTTTTGAGTGGGGAAAAGCTTTGGACATGTATACTTTATATTTACAGTGGAGTTCGGGAGATTTTAGAGTGATGCAGAAGCTTCCGGAACAGAAAGCGAGTTGTCGGCGAGAGAATCAAAGCTTCAGACTTCGAATTTTGGCACTTGGAAGCTGAGTTCCGGAACAGAGGTTTTGGTTACGGAACTAGGCCTTGTGTTCCGGAACCAGAGTGAGAGTTCCGGAACTAAGGGGCTAGTACCGGTACCCAATTAGTGGTACCGGTACCCAGTGTTTTTTTTAGCCCAGAATCAGCACGTTGGATATTTTTGAGTGAGGGCATTTTGGTAATTTCCTCTCCCATTGCTTAGACCCACTATTTATTGAGCCCCTGCTTCTTCTCCACGACAGGGAAAAGAGAAGAAAGAAAGAAAGAAAGTAAGGAAAGAAAAGAGAAGAAG
Organism: Tillandsia leiboldiana; assembly: GCA_029204045.2. Classification (NCBI taxonomy): domain Eukaryota; kingdom Viridiplantae; phylum Streptophyta; class Magnoliopsida; order Poales; family Bromeliaceae; genus Tillandsia; species Tillandsia leiboldiana. Next base: position 14,173,072 of record CM055073.1, read on the forward strand.
ATAAAGAGAGTGAGGGAGATTGAGAGGGAGTTGATGGAGCTTAGTGTTTCTGCAGCTTGGTATCGAGCTGAGCCGCACGCGCGAGTCGGCCGCACAGGAGGTAAGTGGTCTGATTTGTCCAAGCATGAGTTTGGATTTCTTAGATGGATTTTTGTGGAGGTTTGAGCTTAATTGGATTATTCTTTCCATCCTTGGCATTGATGCTGTGAGCTTTGGATTTTTCTCGGCGCAGAGTCGAGGCGTGCGTGCGCGCATGCGTGAGTGTGTGCGTGTGGTGTGAGATGGCAGCAAGGGCCAGAGTGCGAGCCGATTTCATTAGAGGACTCGAGGGTTTCATCCGAACTTCTAGGGATATTTTTCGAGGATCGCGACAGTGCGCGCGCATGCGATGCGGTTTTGGGCGTTCCGGCAGTATTTTGTCAGTGAGCGGTGCGGAGCTTCACCGACTTCAGCGTTTGCCTACGGAATGCATCTGAGGTGGGTTGGAATTTCTTCAAGATGTATGGAATGCCTTCTAAAGCTATTGTATGCATGTTGATCATGATTAGCTTATTATTTATATAGCTGGTAAATCTGATAGTTGCCTAGAAAACTATAGAAAAATGTTTATGAGCACCAGGTATTTTTAGCATGATCTAGGGATGATATGACACTAGACTGCATGATTAGTTGGCAATAGATTGGCATCTGAACCATTTTAAAAATCGGCGGAACGGTTTTAATGAAATTGAGACCTTAAAAATAATTTGGAATTTTTGGGAGCTTCCAGAGGGTTTGAGTAGGTTCAGGATGCATGTATCCTCGTGCCAGGGGGCCGAGTGGATTTTTAGGGCTCTGTAGGACGAGCTCCTAATGTCAGGTGGGTTGAGATCCCTGGTGGGATTATTCTAGATCATGGGAATATATATTCTGATTTGGTAGTGGAGATGGTTCTCTGATTTGGTTTTGAGATGTTGGGCTCTGGCATATTGGGTCGTGGAGGTTTCCCGACTTAACCATTGGATGTGCACTATCAGATTGGGTCGTTGAGGGTTCTCCGACATATCTATGAGAGGGTTTGGCATTCCCTGATCCAGTCGTGGAGGGTTCCCGACTGTGATGTGTTATTTGGTATTGGGTATCCGATCTGTTTGATCGTGGATCATAGCCTGCATATGCCATTGATGAGACAGTTGAGACTGACTAGATACTAGAACTCGGTGGGGTCGCACCCCTCGGGTACGCTCCGGATGCGTGATGGTGATTGAGATAGACCGACTAGGACGCCCCACGCGCAGTGGGCAGGTGCGTTCGTAGTAGTCGGCAGGACGCCCCACAGAGAGTGGGCAGGTGCGTCCATAGTAGTCAGCAGTACGCCTCACGCGGAGTGGGTAGGTGCGTAGTACGCCCCACAGAGAGTGGGCAGGTGCGTAGTGCGCCCCACACGCAGTGGATAGGTGCGTAGGACGCCCCACGGGGAGTGGGCAGGTGCGCCCATAGTGGTCGGTAGGACACCCCACGCGGCGTGGGCAGGTGCGTTCCTAGGCGACAGGCGCGGGCTTGACTGTGCCAGTTTTGGACAGTCATTGAGATTTGAGTTTTGAGAGCACCTTGTGTGCGGGTGGTGCATAGCTTGCTCTCAGATGTGTATTCCTTTGAGCATGGTACTTGAGGCATTAGTAGTGAGGAAGTATGCATAGCAGGTTCATAGTAGAGATATTCATGAGCATGATGTAGAGACATATTAGTTGTTGCTCATTTTCCTGCTTTCATTTTATATATCTATCTGCATACCTATCTTTTGTGCCTCCAGTAGACTTAGTGGGCATACCGTGGATATTGGTGACGGTACTCACTGAGATCTACCTTCTGCAGTAGATCTCACACCCGCTGCGGTGACAGGTTCCTGAGGTAGCTGTTCCGGCTGGGTTCGCGCGGAGACAGCTGATCGAGGTGAGGACGTGGCTGAGTAGTTCCTTACCGTATTGAGAGTCAGAGGTAGATGTACCCTGTATTTTATGTTTCTACTTTTGTACTGGACAATCTGAGTGATTGGTGAGGCTTTTGTGTGTTTTGACAGTTGAGAGATGTTGTATTGAGGATGATTTTATTATATCAGATGTTCAGTGATTTATTCTATAGCATTTGGGTTTAGTTCTTTTCAGCTCTGATACATGTTTTAGCTATAGATCTGACTTGCAGGGTAGACGCTTCGTCTGTGCGGCAGTTTCCGTACAGATGGCGGATCTGTTGGCGAGCCCGGGTCGCAGTTTCGACCCCGGGGTGTGACAGATCGTGTCGTGGAGGTTTCCCGACTTAGCCATGGGTTGTACATTATCAGATTGAGTCGTGGAGGGTTCTCCGACATAGCTGTGAGAGTGTTTGGGCATTTCCTGATCGAGTCGTGGAGGGTTCCCGACTGAGTTGTGTTATCTGAGCATTGAGTTTCCGATCTGTTTGATCGTGGATTATAGCCTGCATGTGCCGCTTATTGAGACAGATGAGACATGCTTGAGCTCGGTGGGGTCGCTCCCCTCGAGTACGCTCCGGATGCGATGATGATGATGCGCCTAGTTGATATACTAGTGGTCGTTTGATACCCCTGGCTGAGTTACCATGGGGTCACTTTGCGTGAGATTGAGATAGTCAGACTAGGATGCCCCACGTGGAGTGGGCAGGTGCGTTCCTAGTAGTCAGTTTAGGACGCCCCGCGTAAATCCCGTCCTCTGTGGATGCGTGGTAGTGGGCAGGTGCGTTCCTAGACGACAGGCACAAGCTTGACTGAGCCAGTTTTGGGCAGCCATTGAGATTTGAGTTTTGTGAGCACCTCGTGTGCGAGTGGTGCATAGCATGTTCTTAGATGAGTTTCCCTTTGAGCATGGTACTTGAGGCATTTAGTAGTAGTGAGAGTATGCATAGTAGAGTTTCTTGAGCATGATGATTGAGACATAGTAGCTATAGTTTTCTTTCAGCTTTCCTATATCTATCTGCATACCTATCTGTTGTGCCTCCAGTAGACTTAGTGGGCATACCGTGGATATTGGTGACGGTACCCACTGGGAACTACCTTCTGTAGTAGTTCTCACACCCGCTGCGGTGACAGGTTTCCTGAGATTGCTGTTTCGGCTTGGTTCGCGTGGAGACAGCTGATCGAGGTGAGGACGTGGCCGGTTAGTTCCTTACCAGCATTGAGAGTCAGAGGTAGATGTACCCTGTATTGTTTTGATCACACTTTTGTACTGGACAGTCTGTGAGATTTGTATTTATTTATTTAGTGAGGGTGAGAGACTTTGTATTGAGGGTTTACATTTATTCAGATGTTCAGTGTTTGATTCTGTAGCTATTGCTTTTAGTTTCAGCTCTGATATATGTTTAGCTATAGATCTGACTTGCAGAGTAGACGCTTCGTCTGTGCGGCAGTTTCCGTACAGATGGCGGATCTGTTGGCGAGCCCGGATCGCAGTTTCGACCCCGGGGCGTGACAGATTAGGGTGGTATCAGAGCCTAGGTGTATAGGTCATTGAGGACTTAGTGACCCTAGGCTATTGGTTGGACAGTAGGATAACTGTCGTGAGAGACGTGACTTTAGTGAGAGTCCTGATTGAGTCTGTACCTCCCCAGAGGATTGGGGCGAGTGATCTTACATGTTTATTCTCTAAAGTGATTATGTTGGCTGCAGACAACATAATGCTTTAGAATGTGTAACATGTTTTAGACTTTCGCTTGATCGGGTCGAGAGTGTTTGTGGTCCTGCTGTTTGGTTGTGGCAGTTGTCCTTGTTGCCTCCGAGACACCGTGCAGCGGCGAGGGCGTGTTTGACCTTGGATGAACGCCCGAACAGCGAGAGGCTGAATGGACAGAGCAGAGTGAGGTCCGTGAGTTGTGGGCCCGGGTAGCTCAGTTGTTTGAGGCGACGCGGCGCCAGGAAGAGAACATGGAGCTCATGATGCACATGCTTGAGCAGAGAGCATCTCCTGGGGTATCGCCAGTAGTACCTCCGGCCGCGACATTGTCGACTTCGACCCAGATCTCACTGTGAGTAGTGCAGGAGCAGCGAGAGTTTGTCGATCGGTTGTTGCACATCAACCAGTTCCTTTCCCCGCAGTTTTCGGGGCAGAGTTTGGAGCCTTGGCAGGCCGAGAACTGGATTGCTGCTATGGAGAAGTTAATTGAGGATTTGTTCATCCAGGAGAAGCATCAGGTGCACTTGGTTGCGCACTTTAGGATAGGGACGCCGAGAGTTGGTGGCGTCGAGTTCGTCCCGTTGGACCACCGGGAGCGTAGTTGATGACCTGGTGCGAGTTTCGGCGATTGTTGAGCAGGGTACCCCGTGTCGCCCAGGATGAGACCCAGGAGGTTGATTTGTTCGAGAGGGGACTGCATCGGGATATCTATCACCTGGTGCATTCTCGGCGAGCGCCGACTTTAGATGCAGCGATTGTGCATGATCGATGTGTAGGTTTTTATATATTAAGGATCCACAAGGATCTAAATAGGTACTATCAAACAACTAGAGGGGGGGTGAATAGGTGTAATACTTAAAAACAAATCTCAATGCAAAATAAAAACCAATGCGAAAAATAAAAACAGCACACCGAGATTTACGTGGAAACTCTAATCCAGGAGAAAAACCACGGGACCAACACGCAATAACAATCCACTAAGAATAGAAGAATAACAAGGTGATTACCGACTCCACGGACTCAAACTCCTCCTTCAACTTCTTCGGATCTTGCGCTCCACCGATTGCACGTCCACTACACACGTTCGAATCCACGAACGCCACTCGAATCCACGAGCACACGTTTCGAATCCACGAAACGCCTTCAACACACCGAATCCACGATGCTACGTCGAATCCACGACGCAAACTCAGCCGATAAGAATATTGGCTTCGATGGTGATCCTTTGCTTAGATTAACATTAAAGAACCGTAGAAGGAATCTCTAAGCAAAGACTAGATCAATTCGACAAAAAATAGATCTTGGAAGAACCGTCGAATTGACCTAAAAGAGGCTAAAGAGAAGAATGATAAAAACCAGCCTCTAGGGTTGCTCTCGAGTGTTTCTAAATTGATCGGTAGTTCTCGAGAAACCCTAAGTGTCTATTTATAGGTTAGAAACCTTTGGAAAGAGATAAGCATCAAAAACTGACTTAACAGAAATTTTCCCGCACGACGGTCCGGACTGGATTTGGCTGATCCGGACTGTCGTCCTTTTTCAGCAATTTTCCTGAAAAAACAGTTCGGGTCCGGACTGGAATTTTCTGATCCGGACTGTTCATGCGATTTCATCAAACACATAGTTCGGGGTCCGGACTGAAACAGGGGAGGTCCGGACTGGAATTCCGCATGAACTAAACTATGTTCGGGGTCCGGACTGGATTGGTCTGATCCGGATCCTGAACATCCAACTTGTCCAGTTTTTGATTTTTATGCAATGAAAACTTATCCAAGTGTTTCTACACTATAAGAAAGTATTCGGATCACCAAAATTATTTAGTTAAACATACCTGATCCTTTTGAATTCTTTCTTCTTGAGATTGATGTAATTGATCCACAATTCTTCATCTTCAATCTTCAAGACTCAAAACACTGAGTGTCAACTTGAGCTCTTGTTGAATCTTCTCTGAGTCTTCGATTGCTGATTGACAATTTGATCACTTCAAGACTCCGACTCAACTCACGAAATATGCCAACACAAAAAGGCGTAACAATCTCCCCCTTTGGCAATTTCGTGACAAAACCCAAAAATACATAAAACGCTCAAGACACTCATCTTAAACCAAAAAAAAATCGAAACTCAATGTCATCACCAAAACATTGACTTTCCTTGCGTGAAAGATCCAATAAATAAAAAATGCATTTGAACCAGTCCTAGAACAAACTCTATGACTTAGGACTTGGAGTCTTAAAGTGATGTAAATCCTGCAAAAGAAAACTCCAAACAAAATCAAACGTTAGTCGTTAGAAATTAAATGTAAATCCTACATTTGATTCGTCCTTTTGGTTCTTTTGTTTTCCGGCTCCTCATCTTTTTTTTTCATCTCCCCCTATGTTGAGCATCTCTTTTTATCATCTCTGTTCTCCCCCTTTTTGATTCGTCCTTATCCATTCCTGTTTCTGTTCTCCCCCTTTTTGTCACAAATTGTCAAACAGCGAATATAGACAAAAGAAAATCACTAACAGCATTAGTTCATAGAGAGATAAAAGCTCAGTTCCGGTATATAATAAAAACACAGATTGCGTACCGGTACTCAAGAGCAAAAATCACAAAAATTCTTAAAACAAATCCAAATTTTGAAATCTTTCAAATACCGATTTGCGTTCCATCAAGAAAACAATTTAAGTGTTTTGAAATATAATGAGATACATAGATGTCATTCAACCCAATTAATTTTACAAAAATTAAAAAGATTTACTCCGAAATCATGAAAAACAAAGATAAAACATTATAAACCGTTTTTCATGTTATAAGCGTCAAACACAAGTCATCAAAAATAATCTAGAGATCCAAACTCTATCAAGATGTAACGGATTTACAAAAATGACTTACAGAGATTTCCAAATGACATCAACTTGATTTCCACCCTTTCAAATTTGAGATAAACACTAAAATACCTGAGGGTGGCTCTTTGAGCATCTTTCAACTATCCCACCTTATACCAACCAAGAAATTGTTCAAAATATAAGAACTTTGAAAATGAATCTCCAAATGCTTCATCTAAAGATTTTTCCAAAAAAAAAATATATATATATATACTATCAAGCATCCATAACATGTGGTAGCTTCACACACAAACCGGACGACCGGGGTGGCAGCTCTTTCCAACATGTGGTGGTAGTTTTCACACTCCTTTCGGATGTAACTCTTTCCACATCTTTTTCATTCGTTTATTTAACCTTGTAAGAATGCAATCTCTTACGTGAAAGAATTAAATCCCAAATTTTAGTCTATTGGTTGTCTCATGTTTATCACAATGAATTCACACAACCGAGATAGGTTAAGCATCTTAAGATCACACAAGATTACTAAAATTTGATGAACATAACTATCAAAAACTCCTATAATGGAATATCTTCAAAGATTATGATTATGGAGTTAAGTTGATAATTCATATAAAATTAAATTGGAGTGAGTGAAAGTAAACCCTTTTCAAATTCAATGCACTCGATCGTTAAAACCCTTTTGTTCAAAAACAAAACATAAAAACGAAGAGCATTGAAATCATGTAATGCAAAGATTAAGAAAAATATGAAAGGGAAAACCAATCAAAGCATTACATACAGTCATAAGCTATTTAGAACTTAAGACAAGGAAAGATATCACCTTTCCGAATTCAAAATTGTCGGATTTTGGGTTGTCTTGATTCATTATGGCCGTGGGTTGTCCGCTTTGACTGTTGGTCCACCTTAGGTCTTTGCGTCGCAATGATCCACTTGTATGATTGATGTTGTGGCTTGGACCTTTGGTGGATTGAGGGAACTCCTTTGACTTGATGTGTCTTTTGATTCCGTTGAGTTCGCTCCATAGATGAAGTTGCCAAAGAATTCTTCTTTCTCTTTTTCGGGCACGTCTTCATCAAGTGTCCTTCAAGTCCACATTGGTGACAAGTTCTTCCTCTCAATTTAATTGTGGAACTTGAAGCCTTCACAGTTTGGTCCTTTTTAAATCCCAAACCAACCTTGCTTGTTTGACCTAATCCGAACATACAATCAAGTTTCTTGGAACCGGTTGAAAGCCTTTGTATGTCGGATTTAAGTTGATAAACTTGCTTGGTCAAAGCTTGGTTGGTGACATGAATTTCCTCGAACTGTCTTTCAAGAAAATCAATCTTGTTAATATGGGAATTAACGATCGTTTCCGATTGATTTATCTTTTCTTGGAGGATTTTATTATTATCCAATAAAAACTCTCGTTCCTCCTCGAGATCATGAAGTTTGATCTTTAAAGCATGATTCTCGTCTTGAATCTCAAGTCGTTGCTTCCTCAACTTCTTAATATGCTTGGCCATCTTCTTTGATTCCGTAAGAAGTTGTTGATATGCCTCAACGAGTTCTTCTTCGTCCGACTCCCCCTCACTTGATGACTCTCCGCCGGATGTTGATGTTTCATGCAAAATCAAAGGAATAGAGTCAGTGATTAAAGATGATAAGAAAACATTAGAAGAGGGAATTTGAGAGGCATGGAAGGCAAAATCAAAGGAAGAAGTAGAATCGTCCCAAGTTTTCGTTGGCAAAGCCTTCTTTTTATATGATTTCGGAGAAGGACAATCCGTTGAAATATGGCCGTAGCCTTTTCATCTATAACATTGGATTTCCCCTTTGAATTCATCTTTTTCCTTATAAGATTTTGCAGAGCTTTTGAGGTTAGAGGATTTAGAACCCGATGATCCTTTAGATGTTTTCGAGGATGAAGATCCATCGGTTCGATTCTTCCAAAACTTCCGACAAAATTTCTTTATGATCCGTGCCAATTGTTTTTCAAAATCGGCAAAAGTGATTTCATCGTCGGAACTTGATTCGCCTTCTTCTTCCTTTGTAGATTTGAATGCAACACCTGTAAGCTTAGAAGAAGACTTGGAAGAAACTTGATTAGTAGGAAAAGTCATCTCATAAGTTTGTAAAGCACCTACTAATTCCTCTACTCTCATCTCATCCGGATGACTAACGGTTTCAATGGCGGTAACCTTTGCCCTAACCGTTTCAGAAGAGTCCGAAGTATCTTTCTTACAATTTTCGACTCCGGGATCTTTTCTCCTAAATTAGCACAAGTATTGATTATATCTTGAAGTCTAGTGTAATAATCAGTAAACAATTCATCCATATGAATTGAGTCAAATTGACTTGTAGGCATCTGGAGCTTTTGAATTTTTACTAGATTAGTACTGTCACGCCCCGGGGGTTTCATTAAGCGGAAGACGACCAACGAAAAGATTAAATTTGCGTATACATTTTTTTGTCATGAAACCAACCTCCCCCAGTGCGTGCCCAGACCCGCCACATATACAAATTCACTCTGCGAACGGGCAGAGTCTCCTTTGTATATGCACGGCGTCATGACTACAACAACCATACAATCAACACTTTAACCACACTAGTTCAACAGTCGAATACATACAACCATTTTCCATAAGTATTAAAGAGGCCGGCTAATTTTGAAAGGATAAATCCACAAGTTTTTAGAAACGGTGCCCACACGGCACTCAGGTTTTTCAAAACGGTTTTCGAAATCCATAAATCTACAGGGTTTTAAAATGGTGCCCACACGACACCCAGATTTTCAAAACGGTTTTCGCAGTCCATAAATCCACAGGGTTTTAAAATGGTGCCCACACGACACCCATATTTTTAAAATAGTTTTCGAAATATTTTTTTTTTCTTTTCTTTTGTAGTTTGAAAGTGGCCAATCGGGAAAAGCAAAACAGCCACCCACAAGGATAATAAAAAGACATTCCAATATCCACATCGACCCCACAAGGGTATCGCAATACACATAGTAAGCTACTAACAAGTAATGAAATGTGCAATATAAGAAGTAAATACAGTCTATGGCCTCGAAGGACCAAAAGTGCTCCTGCCACGGCCTCACCGTCGCCCTAGCTCTCACCCCCGAGAAATCTGTCACAGAGTGGGAAGTCAGTGACCAGAAAATAAAGCACGAAAGCAACTAGGGCTATAGATAAAGCAAACCGCAGTAAAACCAGAGCAACCGCCCTCCTCATCGTGCAAATCCAATCGTAAGACTATCCGGAGCAACCACCCTCCCAAGAGGGAAATAAAACACGAACACCTGCAAAACCTTACCACATCGAGCACCTACCCCGACGGGTCGCACCGCTCACACCTTGGCACCTCAAAACCCCACACCTACGGGGGCCCCCACTACGTCACCTCGTGGGTTTACACGGGTCATAGACTACTTTTCCGAAAAAGCACACCCTTTGCGGTGGCCAAACCGCGGGTGCGCGTGCTGCAGCCTCGAGCATAGTAACCAAGTACACAATAGTAAAACCCGATAGTAACAACAATAGAGATTACTCACATTAGCACAGTTAGACGAGTTATTAAAACTTGATTACAGTTTCCAAAAGTCCCACACTATGTCTTAGAAGGAAAACCCACATACGTATACATAATATAGGGCACCGCGACACTTGGTCGCTATAACATCGATAAGAGCATATGATAATGATAACGGGAGTTAACAATATTAACTGATGCAACCACTTACTCTTACACCTCTCCCACAATACCGTAATTCAAACACCGGAAAAATTTCCCACAACGGGATGTATCCTCGTGCACCGCGACCCTCGGTCGCCACAAATATGATGACAATGATACATAATAGTAACGAGAATATGCACAAAGGGGTTCTAAGGGGTACCCACCTCAAACACGAAGGAGAAGACATGCGGGAGCTCCAACTAAAATACCCTCACCCTGTGCCCGAAAAGCTACAATAAGAATTATTGTTAAAAAACACCGTCGTGGTCAAAAACACTGAAAAACGGGGCGAAACGGGCCACAAACGAAGCTTCTGGACTCTTTTCTGCAGGCTGGTGCACGGGTCCAGGCGTGGACCGGGTCCACGACGCAGAGGAGGTGGCGGCGCAGACCGAGCTCACCCCGAGAGCGTGCACCAGGAGGATTGGGCCGGGCTGGTGCACGCGCAGGCGCGCACCGGGCTCACCCTCCCAGGCCACGGCGGCGCGCACCGGGTGTACGCTGGAGGCGTGCACCGCGGTAGGCGGGCCGGGCTGGCGCACACGCCTGCGCGCCGGGCTCACCCCCACAGGCCGCGGCGACACGCACCGGGTGCACGCTGGAGGCGTGCACCGCGGTAGGTGGGTCGGGCTGGCGCACGCGCCCGTGCGCCTGGTTCCGCGCCTTCGGGCTGCGGGACGTGCGCCGGGCGCACGCCACTGCGGTGGACCGCGCGGGTGTGGTCCGTACGGGTGAACAGTAAATCCTCCGGTTTCGTCTCCCCGCGGCTCCGGTGATGACCCCGCGAACACGGCAACTCCGGCGACGACCCCGTGGGCATGATAACGGCGGCGGCGGCCTCCCGTTTAACAACGACGGCGGCGGCTTCCCGTTACCACAAAACCCACACGGCGTGCGACACCCGAACGACCATCACCCAACCCTCGACCCCACAGAAATTTCAATCAGGAAACCAACACGATCACTTACCGATCCTGCGAGGAAGGGGAAAAAGGATCATCCCTCTCGTCTCCAACGTAAAGCTCCCCGAAAGATGGATTCCCCCGTTCTTCCTTCTCCTTTCTCGATCGCTCCCCTAATTCGAATTTTCGAAATTCGAAAGTCCCCCCTCTCCGTTCACGTTCTCGAAAGGAAGAAAGAAGAAAAAAAAATAAAATAAAATAAAGGCTCGTACTGAAGGGTGCTGTAAAAGAATAAAATATCCTCCAAACCCTAGGCCCATACTTGACTCAGACTTCCTCGAAAATCGTGCAATTTACAATGCACGCATCTCGGTGCACTTTACGGTCACCGGGAGCTTCGAACCCCATTCCGGGAGATCCGTAAGTCCGATTTCAAATCCGATCGCACCGCCGCTCATCATTTTGCGAGCTCTACCACCTATAGATACCCGCAAACCCCGACGATCAGCCCAGAAATTCTTGAATTTCAACCCCCCTAACAACTGAAAAGATTCAATTATGACACAAAACGGAAAACCGGAAGGTCGAGGTACTACAAAAATAAATAAAATAACCTAATGACATAAAAAGATGAAAAGTCCGATCGTAGAAGGATCCCTTCCGATCACCTCGAAAAGCGTGCCGACTTAGCACGGATTCCGATGCACCACTCAAAGGCAAACGCTTTGACCCCCATTCCGGGAGATCCGTAAATCGGAATCCGAATCCGTTCGCTTTGCCGTCCTCCATTTTTCGAGCTCAATCACAGAAAAATACTCGCGGTCCAGGCCAGTCCATTGCAGAAAATAAAGTGAAAAGTTTTCCTAACAATCCCGTCATAAAAAGAAGGTATACAAAGGCATGGGAAAGCCAGGACTCTACAAGTACCCTCATGTGTAATTTTGAGAATATCCCAAATCTCCTTTGCAGTTTCACACGCGGAAATTCGTGTGAACTCGGTCGAGGAAAGAGAATTAAATAAAGCGTTCATACCTTTCCCATTGTAAGAAGATCTTTCGATTTCCTCTTTGTACCATCTAGAGCGAGGTTTTGGGGCAGTAGAATTTTCTACTTCCTCAATAGGATGCACCCAACCGTATTCCACGGTTTGCCATACCCGCTCATCAATTGCGATGAGAAACGTTCTCATCAGCACTTTCCAATACGCATAATTAGTCCCATCAAAAAGAGGAGGTCTATAAATATTACCACTTTCACCCGACATGATAGATAAACCTAAAACCCGCTATGATACCACTTGTAGGTTTTTATATATAAAGGATCCACAAGGATCTAAATAGGTACTATCAAACAACTAGAGGGGGGGTGAATAGGTGTAATACTTAAAAACAAATCTCAGTGCAAAATAAAAACCAATGCGGAAAATAAAAACAGCACACCGAGATTTACGTGGAAACTCCAATCCAGGAGAAAAACCACGGGACCAACACGCAATAACAATCCACTAAGAATAGAAGAATAACAAGGTGATTACCGACTCCACGGACTCAAACCCCTCCTTCAACTTCTTCGGATCTTGCGCTCCACCGATTGCATGTCCACTGCACACGTTCGAATCCACGAACGCCACTCGAATCCACGAGCACACGTTTCGAATCCACGAAACGCCTTCAACACACCGAATCCACGATGCTACGTCGAATCCACGACGCAAACTCAGCCGATAAGAATATTGGCTTCGATGGTGATCCTTTGCTTAGATTAACATTAAAGAACCGTAGAAGGAATCTCTAAGCAAAGACTAGATCAATTCGACAAAAGATAGATCTTGGAAGAACCGTCGAATTGACCTAAAAGAGGCTAAAGAGAAGAACGATAAAAACCAGCCTCTAGGGTTGCTCTCGAGTGTTTCTGAATTGATCGGTAGTTCTCGAGAAACCCTAAGTGTCTATTTATAGGTTAGAAACCTTTGGAAAGAGATAAGCATCAAAAACTGACTTAACAGAAATTTTCCCGCACGACGGTCCGGACTGGATTTGGCTGATCCGGACTGTCGTCTTTTTTCAGCAATTTTCCTAAAAAAACAGTTCGGGGTCCAGACTTGAATTTTCTGATCCGGACTGTTCATGCGATTTCATCAAACACATAGTTCGGGGTCCGGACTGAAACAGGGGAGGTCCGGACTGGAATTCCGCATGAACTAAACTATGTTCGGGGTCCGGACTGGATTGGTCTGATCCGGATCCTGAACATCCAACTTGTCCAGTTTTTTATTTTTATGCAATGAAAACTTATCCAAGTGTTTCTACACTATAAGAAAGTATTCGGATCACCAAAATTATTTAGTTAAACATACCTGATCCTTTTGAATTCTTTCTTCTTGAGATTGATGTAATTGATCCACAATTCTTCATCTTCAATCTTCAAGACTCAAAACACTGAGTGTCAACTTGAGCTCTTGTTGAATCTTCTCTGAGTCTTCGATTGCTGATTGACAATTTGATCACTTCAAGAATCCGACTCAACTAACGAAATATGCCAACACAAAAAGCCGTAACACGATGGATTGACCAAGTATCTGTGATTTTATCCGAGAGGGACTGAGAGCGAGGGACCAGCTCCAGAGAGAGACGTCCTGTATCGCCTGATTTTGGGACTGTCGAGTGGATCGAGGGATCCGTGATTCCAGTCTCAGGATCATAGGTCTCAGAGGAGACTGAGACCCGAAGGTTCTCGACAGTCGAGACACCAGCAGCAGTGTCAGAATGATTGTGTCATTTGCGGTGGGCCGCATTCATCGCCATAGTGTGACCTCAGGCAGGGGCGATGCTTTTCATGTGGATAGTCAGGACATTTTCAGGCAGAGTGTCCTAGGGTAGTGCTCATGATTTTGCCGCTGGCGATGGCACCCCCACTACCCCTTCAGGATGAAAAGGTTCATCCGACTTACCGGTAGGCTGATAGAGCCGTGCTGCCGAGGCAGATAGAGTGATTGTTACGGCTTTTTGTGTTGGCATATTTCGTGAGTTGAGTCGGAGTCTTGAAGTGATCAAATTGTCAATCAGCAATCGAAGACTTAGAGAAGATTCAACAAGAGTTCAAATTGACACTCAGTGTTTTGAGTCTTGAAGATTGAAGTTGAAGAATTGTGGATCATAGACATCAATCTTAAGGAAAATGGATTCGGATTGATCAGGTACGTTTAACTAAATAATTTTGGTGATCCGAATACATTTGAGTAGTTTAGAAACACTTGGATAAGTTTTCGTTACATAAAAATCAAAAACTGTTTTTTCAGGAAATCCGTTCAGGACTGAAAATTCTGTTCAGGACAGTTTTGCTAATCCAGTCCGGACCGTGGATTCCAGTCCGGACCGTGGATTCCAGTCCGGACCCCGAACCTTGTTTTTTCAGGAATTGCTGAAAAAAGACGACAGTCCGGACCGAGCCAATCCAGTCCGGACCGTCGTGCGGGAAAAACTCTGTTAAGTCAGTTTTTGATGCTTATCTCTTTCCAAAGGTTTCTAAACTATAAATAGACACTTAGGGTTTCTCAAGAACTACCGATTAATTTATAAAACACTTGAGAGCAACCCTAGAGGCTAGGTTTTTATCGTTCTTCTTTATAGCCTCTTTTAGGTCAATTCGGCGGTTCTTCCAAGATCTATCTTTTGTCGAATTGATCTAGTCTTTGCTTAGAGATTTCTTCTACGGTTCTTCAATGATATTCTAATCAAAGGATCACCATCGAAGCCTATATTCTATATCGGCCATTTGCGTCGTGGATTCGACGTAGAATCGTGGATTCGATGTGTTGAAGGCGTTTCGTGGATTCGAAACGTGTGCTCGTGGATTCGAGTGGCGTTCGTGGATTCGAACATGTGTAGTGGACGTGCAATCAGTGGAGCGCAAGGTCCGAAGAAGTTGAAGGAGGGGTTGAGTCCGTGGATTCGGTAATCACCTTGTTATTCTTCTTTTCTTAGTGGATTGTTATTGCGTGTTCGGTGAGCGCAAGGTCCGAAGAAGTTGAAGGAGGGGTTGGAGTCCGTGGAGTCGGTAAACACCTTGTTATTCTTCTATTCTTAGTGGATTGTTATTGCGTGTTGGTCCCGTGGTTTTTCTCCTGGATTGGAGTTTCCACGTATATCTCGGTGTGCTATTTTTATTTTCCGCATTGGTTTTTATTTTGCACTGAGATTGGTTTTATAAGTATTACACCTATTCACCCCCCCTCTAGTTGGTTGATAGTACCTATTTAGATCTTTGGGGATCCAAAAACCAACAAGTGGTATCAGAGAGGGTTTTAGGTTTATCTATCATGTTGGGTGAAAGTGGTAATATTTTTAGACCTCCTCTTTTTGATGGGACTAATTATGCTTATTGGAAAGTGCGGATGAGAGCTTTTCTCATCGCAATTGATGAGCGGGTATGGCAATCCGTGGAATACGGTTGGGTGCATCCTGTTGAGGAAGTAGGAAATTCTACTACCCCAAAACCTCGCTCTAGATGGTCCAAAGAGGAATTCGAAAGATCTTCTTACAATGGGAAAGGTATGAACGCTTTATTTAATTCTCTTTCCGCGACTAAGTTCACACGAATTTCCGCGTGTGAAACCGCGAAGGAAATTTGGTATATTCTCAAAATTACACATGAGGGTACTAATCTTGTAAAAATTCAAAAGCTCCAGATGCTTACAAGTCAATTTGACT
Organism: Tillandsia leiboldiana; assembly: GCA_029204045.2. NCBI lineage: Eukaryota > Viridiplantae > Streptophyta > Magnoliopsida > Poales > Bromeliaceae > Tillandsia > Tillandsia leiboldiana. The sequence continues at coordinate 14,188,890 of CM055073.1, forward strand.
CTATTCATATGGAAGAGCATGAATTGTTTACAGATTATTACACAAGACTTCAAGATATAATCAACACTTGTGCTAATTTAGGAGAAAAGATCCCGTAGTCGAGAATAGTAAGAAAGATACTTCGGAATCTTCCGGAACGGTTTAGGGCAAAGGTTACCGCCATTGAAACCGTTAGTCATCCGGATGAGATGAGAGTAGAGGAATTAGTAGGTGTTTTACAAACTTATGAGATGACTTTTCCTACTATTCAAGTTTCTTCCAAGTCTTCTTCTAAGCTTACAGGTATTGCATTCAAATCAACAAAGGAAGAAGATAGCGAATCAAGTTCCGACGATGAAATCTCTTTTGCCGACTTTGAAGAGAAATTGGCGCAGATCGTAAAGAAATTTCGTCGGAAGTTTTGGAAGAATCGAACCGATGGATCTACATCCACGAAACCATCTAAAGGATCATCGGGTTCTAAATCCTCTAACCTCAAAAACTTTGCAAAACCTTCTAAGGAAAAAGATGAATTCGAAGGGGAAATCCGATGTTATAGATGCAAAGGCTACGGCCATATTTCAACGGATTGTCCTTCTCCGAAATCATATAAGAAGAAGGCTTTGCAAGCGAAAACTTGGGACGATTCTGTTGGTTTTTATGGATCCACACAGATCTAAATAGGTACTATCAAACAACTAGAGGGGGGGTGAATAGGTGTAATACTTATAAAACCAAATCTCAGTGCAAAATAAAAACCAATGCGGAAAATAAGAATAGCACACCGAGATATACGTGGAAACTCCAATCCAGGAGAAAAACCACGGGACCAACACGCAATAACAATCCACTAAGAATAGAAGAATAACAAGGTGATTACCGACTCCACGGACTCAAACCCCTCCTTCAACTTCTTCGGATCTTGCGCTCACCGATTGGACGTCCACGCAATAACAATCCACTAAGAAAAGAAGAATAACAAGGTGATTACCGTCTCCACGGATTCAACCCCTCCTTCAACTTCTTCGGACCTTGCGCTCCACCGATTGCACATCCACTGCACACGTTCGAATCCACAAACGCCACTCGAATCCACGAGCACACGTTTCGAATCCACGAAACGCCTTCAACACATCGAATCCACGATGCTACGTCGAATCCACGACGCAAACTTAGCCGATAGAAATATTGGTTTCGATGGTGATCCTTTGCTTAGATTATCATTGAGGAACCGTAGAAGAAATCTCTAAGCAAAGACTAGATCAATTCGACAAAAGATATGTTCTTGAAAGAACCGTCGAATTGACCTAAAAGAGGCTATAAAGAAGAACGATAAATACCTAGCCTCTAGGGTTGCTCTCAAGTGTTTAATTAATTAATCGGTAGTTTTTGAGAAACCCTAAATGTCTATTTATAGTTTAGAAACCTTTGGAAAGAGATAAGCATCAAAAACTGACTTAAGAGAAATTTTCCCGCACGACGATCCGGATCGGATTTACGGCGATCCAGATCGTCGTCTTTTTTCAGCAATTCCTGAAAAAACAAGGTTCGGGATCCGGATCGGAATTCTGATCCGGATCGGAATTCTGATCCGGATCGGTTCAGGATCAGAAATTCTGAAACATCCAATTTGTCCAGTTTTTGATTTTTAAGCAATGAAAACTTATCCAAGTGTTTCTAAACTACACAAATGTATTCGGATCACCAAAATTATTTAGTTAAACGTACCTGATCAATCCGAATCCATTTTCCTTAAGATTGATGTAATTGATCCACAATTCTTCTACTTCAATCTTCAAGACTCAAAACACTGAGTGTCAACTTGAGCTCTTGTTGAATCTTCTCTAAGTCTTCGATTGCTGATTGACAATTTGATCACTTCAAGACTCCGACTCAACTCAACAACTCAACTACTCAACTCACGAAATATGCCAATACAAAAAGCCGTAACAATCTCCCCCTTTGGCAATTTCGTGACAAAACCCAAACATACATAAAACGCTCAAGACACTCATCTTAAACCAAAAAATCGAAACTCAATGTCATCACCAAAACATTGACTTTCTTTGAGTGAAAGATCCAATAAACAAAAATTACAGTTGAACCAGTCTTAGAACAAACTCTATGACTTAGGACTTGGAGTCTTAAAGTGATGTAATTCCTGCAAAACAAAACTCCAAACAAAATCAAACGTTAGTCGTTAGAAATTAAATGTAAATCCTACATTTGATTCGTCCTTTTGGTTCTTTTTGTTTTTCGGCTCCTTTTTCATCATCTCCCCCTATCTCGATAATCTCATCTCCGTCTCCCCCTATCTCGATGATCTCATCTCCCCAATTTCTCTTCTCCCCCTTTTTGTCACAAATTGTCAAACAGTGAACATACTAGACAAAAGGAAATCACTAACAGCATTAGTTCATAGAGAAAGAGAGATAAAAGCTCAGTTCCGGTATATAACAAAAACACAGATTGCCTACCGGTAGCCGAAAGCAAAAATCAAATTATTTCTTGAAACAAATCCAGATTTTGAAATAATTGAATTACCGATTTGTATTCCATGAAGAAAATAATTTAAGTGCTTGAAAATAATAAGAGATCACATAGATGTCATTCAATCCAATTAATTATAAAAATTAAAAAGATTTACTCCAAAATCATGAAAAATAAAGGTAAAACATTATAAACCGTTTTTCATGTTATATTCATCAAACACAAGTCATCAAAAATAATCTTGAGATCCAAACTCTATCAAGATGTAACGGATTTACAAAGATGACTTACGGAGATTTCCAAGTGACATCAATCTTGAATTCTACCCTTTCAAATTGAGATAAACACTAAAATACCTAAGGGTGGCTCTTTGAGCATCTTTTAACTATCCCACCTTATACCAACCAGGAGATTGTTCAAAATATGAACTTTGAATTTAAATCTCCGAATGCTTCATCTAAAAAATTTCAAAAATATTTTTCTAGCATCCATAACATGCGGTAGCTTCACACACAAATCGGACGACCGGGGTGGCAGCTCTTTCCATCATGTGGTGATAGTTTTCACACTCCTTTCGGATGTAACTCTTTCCACATCTTTTATAATTCATTTATTTACCCTTGTAAGAATGCAATCTCTTACGTGAAAGAATCAAATTCCAAATTTTAGTCTATCGGTTGTCTCACGTTTATCACAATGAATTCACACAACCGAGATAGATTAAGGATCTAAAGATCACACATGATTTCTAAAATTTGATGCTTATAATATCAAAAACTCCTATAATGAAGTATCTTCAAGATTATGATTATGGAGTAAAGTTGATAATCCATATAAAATTAATTTGGAGTGAATAAACGTGAAGCCCTTTTTTATTCAATGCACTTGTTCATTAAAAACCTTTTGTTAAAAAAAAACATAAAAACAAAGAGCATTGAAAACATGTAATGCAGAGATTCAGAAAAATATGAAAGGAAAACCAATCAAAGCATTACATACAGTCATAAGCTATTTAGAACTTAAGACAAGGAAAGATATCACCTTTCCGAATCCAAAATCGCTGGATTTTGGGTTGTCTTGATTCGTTGTGGCCGGGGGTTGTCCGCTTTGACTGTTGATCCACCTTAGGTCTTTGCCTCGCAATGATCCACTTGTATGATTGATGTTGTGGCTCGGACCTTTGGTGGGTTGAGTGAACTCCTTTGACTTGATGAGTCTTTTGATTCCGTTGAGTCAGCTCCGTAGATGAAGTTGCCGAAAAATTTTTCTTTCTCTTTTTCGGGCAATCCTTCACCAAATGTCCTTCAAGTCCACAAAGGTGACACGTTCATCCTTTCAATTTCATTGCGGAACTTGAAGCATGCACAGTTTGGTCCTTTTTAAATCCCAAACCAACCTTGCTTGTTTGACCTAATCCGCACATACAATCTAGTTTCTTGGAAACGGTTGAAAGCCTTTGTATGTCGGATTTAAGTTCATGAACTTGCTTGGTCAAAGCTTGGTTGGTGACATGAATTTCTTCAAACTGTTTTTCAAGAAAACCAATCTTGTCCATATATAATTTGGCGTTTGTCTCCAATTGGTTTAGCTTTTCTTGGAGGATTTTATTGTTATCCAATAAACGCTCTCGTTCCTCCTTGAGATCATGAAGTTTAATCTTTAAAGCATGATTCTCGTCTTGAATCTCAAGTCGTTGCTTCCTCAACTTCTTAATATGCTTGGCCATCTTCTTTGATTCCGTAAGAAGTTATTGATATGCCTCAACGAGTTCTTCTTCGTCCGACTCCCCCTCACTTGATGACTCTCCGCCGGATGTTGATGTTTCATACAAAATCAAAGGAGTAGAGTCAGTAACTAAAGATGATAAGCAAAAATTAGAAGAGAGAATTTGAGAGGCATGAAAGGCAACGACTTTTTCCTCTTTACTTGAGGTCGATTCATTAGAAGTCGAATCGTCCCAAGTTTTCGCTTGCAAAGCCTTCTTTTTGTATGATTTCTTAGAAGGACAATCCGTTGAAAAATGGTCGTAGCCTTTGCATCGATAGCATTGGATTTCCCCTTCGAAATCATCTTTTTCTTTTTATTTAGAAGGTTTTGCAACGCCTTTGAGATTAGAGGATTTAGAACCCGATGATCCTTTTGATGGTTTCGTGGATGAAGATCCATCGGTTCGATTCTTCCAAAATTTCCGACGAAATTTCTTTACGATCCGCGCCAATTGTTCTTCAAAATCGGCAAAAGAGATTTCATCGTCGGAACTTGATTCGCTATCTTCTTCCTTTGTTGATTTGAATGCAATACCTGTAAGCTTAGAAGAAGACTTGGAAGAAACTTGATTAGTAGGAAAAGTCATTTCATAAGTTTGCAAAGCACCTACTAATTCCTCTACACTCATCTCATCCGGATGACTAACGGTTTCAATGGCGGTAACTTTTGCCCTAAACCGTTCCGGAAGAGTCCGAAGTATCTTTCTTACAATTCTCGACTCCTGGATCTTTTCTCCTAAATTAGCACAAGTATTGATCACATCTTGAAGTCTGGTGTAATAATCTGTAAACAATTCATGCTCTTCTATATGAATAGAGTCAAATTGACTTGTAAGTATCTGAAGCTTTTGAATTTTTACAAGATTAGTACCCTCATGTGTAATTTTGAGAATATCCCAAATTTCCTTCGCGGTTTCACACGCGAAAATTCTTGTGAACTCAGTCGAGGAAAGAGAGTTAAATAGAGCGTTCATACCTTTCTCATTGTAAGAAGATCTTTCGAGTTCCTCTTTGGACCATCTAGAGCGAGGTTTTGGGGTAGTAGAATTTCCTACTTCCTCAACAGGATGCACCCAACCGTATTCCACGGATTGCCATACCCGCTCATCAATTGCGATGAGAAAAGCTCTCATCCGCACTTTCCAATAAGCATAATTAGTCCCATCAAAAAGAGGAGGTCTATAAATATTACCACTTTCACCCGACATGATAGATAAACCTAAAACCCGCTATGATACCAATTGTTGGTTTTTATGGATCCACACGGATCTAAATAGGTACTATCAAACAACTAGAGGGGGGTGAATAGGTGTAATACTTATAAAACCAAATCTCAGTGCAAAATAAAAACCAATGCGGAAAATAAGAATAGCACACCGAGATATACGTGGAAACTCCAATCCAGGAGAAAAACCACGGGACCAACACGCAATAACAATCCACTAAGAATAGAAGAATAACAAGGTGATTACCGACTCCACGGACTCAAACCACTCCTTCAACTTCTTCGGATCTTGCGCTCACCGATTGGACGTCCACGCAATAACAATCCACTAAGAAAAGAAGAATAACAAGGTGATTACCATCTCCACGGATTCAACCCCTCCTTCAACTTCTTCGGACCTTGCGCTCCACCGATTGCACATCCACTGCACACGTTCGAATCCACGAACGCCACTCGAATCCACGAGCACACGTTTCGAATCCACGAAACGCCTTCAACACATCGAATCCACGATGCTACGTCGAATCCACGACGCAAACTTAGCCGATAGAAATATTGGTTTCGATGGTGATCCTTTGCTTAGATTATCATTGAGGAACCGTAGAAGAAATCTCTACGCAAAGACTAAATCAATTCGACAGAAGATATGTTTTTGAAAGAACTGTCGAATTGACCTAAAAGAGGCTATAAAGAAGAACGATAAATACCTTGTAGGTTTTTATAGGATCCACAAGGATCTAAATAGGTACTATCAAACAACTAGAGGGGGGGTGAATAGGTGTAATACTTATAAAACCAAATCTCAGTGCAAAATAAAAACCAATGCGGAAAATAAAAATAGCACACCGAGATTTACGTGGAAACTCCAATCCAGGAGAAAAACCACGGGACCAACACGCAATAACAATCCACTAAGAATAGAAGAATAACAAGGTGATTACCGACTCCACGGACTCAAACCCCTCCTTCAGCTTCTTCGGACCTTGCGCTGACCGGTTGGATGTCCACGCAATAACAATCCACTAGGAAAAGAAGAATAACAAGGTGATTACCGTCTCCACGGATTTAACCCCTCCTTCAACTTCTTCGGACCTTGCGCTCCACCGTTTGCACGTCCACTGCACACGTTCGAATCCACAAACGCCACTCGAATCCCGAGCACACGTTTCGAATCCACGAAACGCCTTTAGCACACCGAATCCACGATGCCATGTCGAATCCACGACGCAAACTCAGTCGATAAGAATATTGACTTCGATGGTGATCCTTTGCTTAGATTCTCATTGAGGAACCGTAGAAGAAATCTCTAAGCAAAGATTAGATCAATTCGACAAAAGATATGTGAAGACCCGAAATTCCCACTATTAGACTACTGTTCCATCTGCAGCTCCTGGAGGCCTATGTGGCGTGTCGGTGGTATTTGTGCACCAATTGGACATTGTGATGGACCCGGTGTGTTAAATGGATCACGAGAGTAGTCTGATGATCCTGTCGGATGTTTAGAAGTGGTTTCGCGCGCAAGGGATATTAATATTAGACTCAGCGCGAAGTTTGGACCCAAGATCACCACTCCGGATGCCTTCGGGAATTTTTAGAGTTGGAATTTGGCAAAGCGGAGTTTAGAATTGGACCCGGCGCAAAAATCGGATCAAGTGGGCTTTCCGGGGGTTTTCGGCAAAATTTCGGATGAGAATTTGAAGAATCGGACTTCGTATTTGGATTCAGCGCGCGAAAACGTTGGAATTCGGCTATTTGGTTGTATTTTTCGGAGTCCGGATGAGCGAAAACGGGCAACCAGAAGTTCGGGAGGTCTATCGGGTGTATGGGTTGGCTGTGGACCGTGGGTGCCACGTGGCGGCGCCCGGTTGGGCCGGCGCTAAGCGCGCGGTCCACCAGGCGCCCGTGCGGACGCGTGGCGGGCTGTGAATGGCCCGCCGCCGTCGCAGTGCGCGCCCACGTGCGCGCTGTCCCCGCGTGGGGACACGCGGCGCACGCCTAGTGGAGGCGCGGCGCCCACCCGGATCAAGCCGCGTGGCTTGATCCGGGTGGCCCTGCTACAGTACCGTGGCAGCCCGGATGGCCGCCACGTGTCCCGGCCCGCGGGGCCGAGCGGGCCGGGCCTGCACTGTAGCAGGGGGAGGGTGGAGGGAGAGGAGCTTTGTGCTTTCTCTTCCTTCTTCTTCTTTTCACCTTCTTCTTCCTCCTCCTTCTTCCTCCTTGGACCAGGGATTTTTGGAGGACTCCAGGCAGAGCATCTTCATCACCTCCTTCATCTTCATCAGCAAAGAGATGGACAAAAGGGGCTTCATCACCATCATTTTCTCCATGAGTCTTGTACCACCATTGTTGCTGATTGGTGGACCTTCCCGTCGCATTTCGGTGCAAAAATTCCCCAGCACTCATTTCTTGGAATTTTGATCTCATTTTTGGTTCTACATTCTCACAAGAGGTAAGGCTACAATTTTTGTATTCAACTCGCCCCTCAGATCTCATGGTTTTATAGAGTTCTAGGGCCATCTTTGGGACCCTTTGTTTCAGTCTGGAGTTTTGGGCAGCCTTTAGTATTTTGGCTCTTCTGAATTGTAGGAGTGGAATTTTTGGATTATTTTTGCGGGGAAATTTTCAGGACGCAAAGATCTACAATATTGGTAAGTACCATTTTCCCCATATCTGAGTTTGTATTAGGGTTTATGCATGATCTTTGGAGCACCTTGCTGCATTCGTGTACAGATGGAACTTGGTGGATAGCTCAAAGTGTTTTTGGGTTTTCTCCTTCATCCGAGCATGAAAATTGGAGTTCTTTAGCTCAAATTGTATCTACTCTCGACAAGGAATCCAATGGTACCTCTCTTGCAGGATTTGGAGCTCAATTGGTCAGGTAACATTAATTATATTTCCAGGTGTTGTTATATGGATTACTGCAGTCCCTGTTTTAGTTTTGACTTGAGCAATTAATGCACCTTAGAATGCAGATAACTTTGTGGATACAAGGTATTTTTTAGAAATTAAAGTTGGTACTTCTTCTTAACTTCAAGGTGAGCAAATTATCTTTTATGATCTGTGGATGAATCCCTTTGGAACAGCCCCTAATTAAGCTTGGAAATGCCAGCAAGTTTATGTAGCTGTTTTTGGACAGCATTGTGATTTTGCTTCATTTGAATGTTAAGGGGAATTGATGGTAGATTTTTGAGGACTTGAAGATGGTTGTATGAAAGAGGACATCTTTGTTTTACTGCTAGGAACTTCATCTTGAGGTATTTGGGGCTGCACCTACATTTTCTTAAACTTATTTTCAATTGCTGAAATTCTGGAATTTGAGTGCGCAGTGTGCATTGTTTCAGTGATTGCGCCAAATCCGTGAGGCGGATTTGGATGATTTTCACGGCATCGGACTCCTGGGAGGACAAGGTTTACTCACGCTAAAATTCAGCCAGATCGGGCATCGGATCATCAATTTTCAGGTGGGTGGTTGTGCTTCGCCGAAATCAACGATTTACCCACTCGGGCTATTGGTTTCCCTCGTGGCATAGTTGATTGTTGTTCTCTTCTCCTTGGTGAAATATGCTTGGATATCCATGTTTAGATTAAGTTAATTGATCCTCATTGTATACATGAGTGAATGAATAGTTTGATTGATGTTGCATTATCTCATAAGAAGTTGATTATAAGTGACCATCCTTTAACCTATGTTATGTGAGGGTATTTGGGAAATTAATCTTTAGCCTACACTTTGTGATGAATGGTTAACATAATTATGTGAGAATTATGGTGATAGTTATATGTGAATGGTTGGTTGAATTATGTGAGGACTTGATGGGATTATGTGACAAGTGCTTGGTTGCTTATGTGAGAAGGACTTGGTTAATTTATTTGAGAACGGTTTATGTGAGAGTAGTTGGTTTGGTGATCCTTAGTCCCCACTTGGTGATATGAATTATAGTTGTCGATCCTTATCCTCCAATGTGTGATGTTGGGCATAGATGTTGATTCCTAACATATCTATGTGAGAATAATTAGCTGATTGATCTTTGATCTAGCTTATGTGAAAATGGGTGTCGAGGTTGGTTATTGATCTAGTTGATGTGTGAATGACCTATGCGTTCGATTTCTAATTCCTTTATGATAAGATGGATATCATTGCGAGTTGAGGCCTATTCCTTATGAGACTAAGCTTTGTTCATGACTCCTAATTCCTCCAAATAAGATTGGATGTTGTTGGTTGATCCTATGTTCATCCTATGTGAGATCAATAAAGGTTGTGGGGCCTTAGATTATTCATTGGTGATACATGATTGAATGTCTATGATTAAGTAATGTTAAATGATCCTAAGAATATTCATGTGTGAATGCGAGGTTTGACAAGTGTTGTATTACCTTATGTGGTGTTGATTATGAGTGACACTTGGGTTAGAATGTTGATTGCGCATCGTGATAAAATTGCAGGCTTGGTTGAGATCAAAGCATATCATGTTAGAGAGAAAAGGCCAATTTATACCTGAGAGCATCGTGTATGTGGTATAGGCAGGCATAGGCTATGTTGCACTTAATGTTCTTATGCAATTATCTATATTTTGGAATAGCATGCTCTAATAAATGTAAGAACATCGGCACCTGTTTTCTTTTTATCATCTAGGGACATTTGCATGCTTGTATGGTCATTTAGATTGGCCACCTTTTTCTGCTACACTATCATGTTGGATTTGACTTAGGAGAAACCATGTTTCTTGCTTTTCTCCTTTCATACTAGGCTCAGGGTATTTGTAGCTCGTGCGCGAGCAGGGGGTTTTGGATAGTGTAGACAGATATTGGGGATTTGGGATAGGCAGGCTTTGATGGCAGGGTATTGCGGCAACCGCGAATTTTGGGCGGTTGACCGGACAGTTGTTATTGCATCGGATTGGTGGAGAGGGATCGAGGGATCGGGCTTTCTTCAGTGGATGGGTTTTTCCACTTTGATCAGAGTCATGATCCAGTCCTGCTGATTTATACTTATGTTACTTGTTACTGAGATACTTTACTCGTGTGGGTCGCTCCCCTCGAGTGCCGCTCCGGAGTAGGCTTTAGACCGTGTTGGGTGCCGGTCAGACCGTGTTGGGTTCCGGTCATTTGGACAGTGGAGATACTGAGTTCGTGAGATTGATGACAGAGCAGGCAGTACCGGGTTTTATACCGGTTCATTCGATTGGGTTTATTTGGTCAGATACTGTTTTCTGATGCATTCATACAGTCATTTCTTTCGATACTACATTTAGAGGCAAACTAGTGGTAGCTTCCTCTTATCTGTATTTCTGTTTATAGCTTACCACCTCTCTTACTCCTTCTCTTGCCTCTGGTAGACTTAGTGGGTACGTCGGGGTTTGAGGCTTTACCCTCGGGGGGAGGCTACTGGTTTTACTAGTGGTTCTCACCCCCATTGTTGTTTTTTCCCTTTCCTCCATTTGTTTTGCAGTTCTGCTTTGGGAGTTGCGGATCTTCGGTTGACGATTCGAGGCGAGGGAGTCGCGAGATAGATCCTTACCAGTGTTGATTTCTACAGTGGGATAGATGTACCAACCCGGATTGTGGGTTTCACTGTACACAGTTGTATTTTATTACTTTAGTTTATCTCCCATTTTGGATTTATAGATGTTGTATAGGTGGCTTTTACTTGTATTACAGTTTTTGGTGGATCGGATTATTGTATCTTTATTTATGGGAGATGGATATTGTACTTGTATTTTTCAGTTGTACAGTGATTCAGGTTTTTATTACAGCAGTTTTGCTTCAGCTCTGATATCTGTTTAGTTGTTAGATGGTACTTTGCAGGTTGGACGCTTCGCCTATGCGGGGTTTCGCATAGGTGGCGGATCTGTCGGCGAGCTCGGGTCGCAGTTTCGACCCCGGGGCGTGACAGATTAGAGTGGTATCAGAGCCTAGGTTGTAGGTCATGGTGGACTTAGAAACCCTAGGCTTATGGTTTGACCCTTGGTTGACTTCGTGAGAGTCGTTATTTATAGCGAGAGTCCTGATTGAGTTTTATACCTCTCCCAAGGGACGGGAAGGGTGATTGGCATGTTTATTTTCCTAAGTAATTATGTTGGCTGCAGACAACATAATGCTGTGGAATGGGTGACATGCTCTAGACTTTCGCTGGATTGGGTCGAGTGGCTTTTGTGTGCTGATTTGCTGTTTCGTCGTGGTAAGGGGTGTCTCCCCGACGCTGGGTTTTGACCTATGTGCATCCTGTCATAGCTGTTGAGTTTGAGCGGTTGGCTTTGGGCCGGATACCTGGATCGAGGTCAGAGAGCTCCGGACCCAGATGACAGGATTGGCAGTGGCATATCGGCGGCAGAGTGAGCAGCGGATAGGATGATACAGTTGTCGGAGTAGCGGGCAGCTCGACAGTGCTTCCTTCTGAGACCACCCGGTTGCAGTATCCTCAGTGGTAGGAATTTCTGTGGCACCGATGGAGCGAGTAGCCCCTCCATGCCAATGTTTAGTGTCGAGGCACCGAGGCAGGGTGGATAGTTGACAGTAGAGGAGCTGTGGGACATGATCGAACTATTGAGCCAGATTTGGCAGATGAACCACCCCAACTCGTAAGATTGAGTTTGGAGCCTTTGTAGGCAGAGTCGTGGTTGGTGGTGATGGAGTGAACAAATGAGAGCCTCCCTGTGCTAGAGAGTTTACGCAGTTGTTGAACTGCACGCTCCACGTTATGAGGAGCGAGGCGCGGGGGATGTGTGTGTGTGCTGGTTAGGATTGCGTTGGGATACCTTTTTGGCTCATTTGGTCCCTATGACTTCATATTTTGGATGCCCCGATGGAACATGGTGCTGTAGTTCCTTTGGACAGATGGAGGCACTCGGTGCCAGATGATGGAGGACGGATCAGTAGGCAGAGGCCTTCTGGATTCCTTCTTTGGGGTCGAGTACTTCTGAGGCGCTAGAGGTCGGGTGGACCCCGACGGCAGCATCAGCACCAGTATCAGAGTGGCGCAGTGGAAGCATGATGGGTTGCGATCATTGCTGCAGTACGAGTGGAGGCAGAGATGGTGCTTTCTTTAGGGATTGTCAGGATGTGAGGACCTGGTTTTCCCTGATGTGATTACTGGCTGACCAGCAGCTTCTGGGGGGCCTTTGTGGCGTGTCGGTGGCGGTTGTATACCAATTGGACACTTTTGTTGGACTCGGAGTGTTAATTGGATCACGAGGGTAGTCAGAGAGCCCCATTTAATGCTTAGAAGTGGTTTCGCGCGCAAAGGATATTAAAATTGGACTCGGGGCGAAGTTTGGATCAAGGAACATCTTCCCGGACGCCTTCGGCAATTTTTAGAGTTGGAATTTGGCAAATTGGACTTCGGATTTGGATTCAGCGCGCGAAAACGATGAAAATGGGCTATTCACTTGCTTTTTCCGGAGTCCGGATGATTCGGCACGTTTTTCGAGGCAAAGTTACTGTTCCGGCACCGGCGGCGGCGGCGTACGGTGGCGGGCAGCGGCGGAGCGCGGTGGAGCAGGCTCTGGCAGGTGCGCGGTCCACCGCGGAGGCGTGCACCGGTCGTGGGCCACGTGGCGGCTCCCGGTTGGGCCGGTGCAGCGGGCGCGGTCCACGGGAAAGGCGGGTGTACGGCGGACCGGTGGGGGGACACGTGGCGCACACCGGTTGGCCGGTCCACGTGCACTCGGTCCACGGTGCAGCTGCGGGCGCCTCGGGAAGCGTGCGTGAAGAGGCGCAGGCGGCGGGCGCAGAGCGCACGTGGGCGCGTTGACGGGCGGTTCCCGCGCGTGGGCGGCCACGTGTCGGCGTCTGGTGGCGCCACGTGTCGCATTGTGAGCGGCGGGGGTTGCTGTCGCCTGTTTGGCGGGCGACGTGGAGGCCCAGCTGAGTTCCGGGCTGCTACAGTGCGCGCGGGGGGGGATTTCGGGCTGCTACAGTGCGCGCCCGAAAGTCCCATGCGCCCGGAAATCCGGACATATTCGGTATTTCCTGAATTGTTTTTGGAGCCTATAAAAGCGATCCGAGCCTTCTTCTTTCCCCTTTTTCCAGCTTTTCCGAGCCTCCTCTCGCCATAGTGCCTTCAGCAAAGATGATCCCCGAGCTTGGATGCATCCTTCTGCAAAGTTTTGAGATTTTTGGTGGCACGCTTATCGAGGTTTCCATTTTTACGGCGCGGCGCGACGCTCGTCCATTTGGGTTCCCCTTCGTCGCGTTTCGGTGCGCGAGCTCCCCCGGCCTACTCCGACTACCTTTTCGAGCGATTTCTTCGCCGCTGGATCCGCGACGGACAGATCTACGATCTAGGTATTTTCGGTTTTCCCTCATTTCGCGCTTTTCAAGGTGTTTGTTCGAGCTTACTGTGACCCCATTTCTGTGATGGAGATTTGGACAGCGGCATGGTCTTTCGGCGATATCTCCGCAACCGGGCATCGTATGGCGACGTGCTTATACACTTTTTTCATCTACTCGATGCAAAGAATATCACAGTATTTTTCTTGGATTTTTCTGAGTTTTGCCCGAAGGTATATGTTCTTCCCCTTATCTGTAAATGGAATTACAGTTATGTTGCTGTGTAGTTTTGCGCACCTGCACTGTGGAATTTGTAACTCGGGCTACGGGGCTCAGAATTGGACGTGCAGGTACTCGTTTCGAAGGTATCGACGCGAGGATTACTGTGATATTTTTAAGGGATTTTTCTGGGCAATTTCGGCAGGTGAAATAAGCATATCTTTGGTACTGATTTTCTGTGTGTTTGTGCGTGGTTAATTTTGGGAATGAAGGTGTAATGTTGGACCTTATTGTTGTACCCAGGGGTGTTTACATGTGTTGCTGGACCCGATGGATCTGTAGACTTTGATTTCGGGGTACTTTTAGCTGTTTAGAGCCAAGGTTTGCGCGACATGTACCGAGGATGCAGTTTCGGCAGAATTTGGACTGTGAGCGTCTACACTCTTCACCGACTTCAGGTTTACCTTGGATTGAGCACTTCAGGTGGGTAAGCTTAATTTAGTAACTGTATAAGATTTCTATATCATAGTGGATGTAGGTGCACATGTGGGGTTATCATCCCTCTATGATTGATAACAGGCGTATTTGATGTGCAACCGATATGAGCGAGAGGTAAGCAAGGAATGACCTACTTGGGTTAGATTGGTATACCATAGTAGGAATGTTTTAGCATGCTTTACTATTATATGCTTCACCCACTTTTATTATTTCTGAGAACAAAGCATGCGTGCATGGATATGTAGTTAGGCCATCTTTTACCGCTGCACTACTTTTGGAACTTGACTTAGGAGAAACCATGTTATCCTCTTCTCCTTCTTTGTTAGTCAGGTGGTCTGTGTTGCTCAGGTTCGAGCAGGGGTTCTGGGTAGTGTAGTCGGGACTTGGTGTCTGGGACAGGTTGGATTAGTTGTGGGGCTTTGCGGCAACCGCGGATATCGGGCGGTTGACCGGACATTTATTTATGCACCAGATTGGGTATCTGATTTCTCTAGTGGATGGGTTTTCCCACTTTGATCAGAGTCATGATCCAGTCCTGCTGTTTATGATACTTATGTTACTGGATACTGAGATACTTTACTCATGTGGGTCGCTCCCCACGAGTGCCACTCCGGAGTGCGCGGCAGACAGACTTTGAGTCCTTGAGACTCCTTTGCTTCGATGTTATGCGTAGGCTGGCATACCCGTCGCGGCAGGCAGAGCAGGCAGTACTAGTGTCTACTGGTGGCATTAGATTGGGCTTATTACAGGCTTTTGTTTTTTTTGTTGCGCTCGTGTCGGGGGGACCGAGTGGAGTCTAGTGGCGGTGTTTGGATCAGTGCTAGTGTTGTTGGGAACCGTTTAGGGGTACGGTGGTCCCAATGTCATTGTGGGTTGTTGACCGTTGTAGAGCAGGCATAGTAGGCATAGCAGGCATGGCAGGCAGGCAGGCATGGCAGGCATAGTAGGCATAGCAGGCAGGGCAGGCATAGTAGGCATAGTAGGCAGGGCAGGCATAGGCAGGCATGGCAGGCAGGCAGGCATGGCAGGCATAGTAGGCATAGCAGGCAGGGCAGGCATAGGCAGGCATGGCAGGCAGGCAGGCATGGCAGGCATAGTAGGCATAGCAGGCAGGGCAGGCATAGTAGGCATAGCAGGCAGGGCAGGCATAGGCAGGCATGGCAGGCAGGCAGGCATGGCAGGCATAGTAGGCATAGCAGGCAGGGCAGGCATAGGCAGGCATGGCAGGCAGGCAGGCATGGCAGGCATAGTAGGCATAGGCAGGCAGGGCAGGCATAATAGGCATGGCAGGCATAGGCAGGCAGAGCAGGCATGGCAGGCATAGGCAGGCAGAGCAGGCATGGCAGGCATAGGCAGGCAGAGCAGGCATGGCAGGCATAGCAGGCATGGCAGGCATAGGCAGGCATGGCAGTCATAGCAAGCTTAGTGGCTTGATAGCTGTTGGGAGGGTCCAGCTTCTTTTTGTCAGTCTTTACGGCTTTGGTTAGTTTTTGTCTTTTGAGGACTTGGTGGCCCGACCGTCGGGTCTAGCGATGGTACCCACTGAGAACTCCCTTTTTGGTGTAGTTCTCACACCCTTTGGGGGTTTTCCCCCTCCTTTTCCCTTCCTCTCCTTTGTTTTTGCAGAGTCTTAGCGGGTGTTGCTGATTCTGCGGTTGTCGATCGAGGCAAGGGAGTCGCGTGCTAGATCCCTACCCGTCGTTGGAGAGTAGCGGTACCCCTTCAGAGGAGATCTTCTGTAGTTTAGTTGTTTCTTTTTCCTCTTTTGAGAGACTGATGTAGTGAGGATATTTCATGTATCGAGAGACTGTACACTGGTGTATTTATTGGAGTTACCTTCCGGTTTGGTTCAGAGCTTGTATTTGAGGATATTATATTTTTATTATTCTTTTGGGAGGCGGACATTGTTGTATTTTTTCCAGATGTACAGTGATTGATTTTAGTTATACAGCAGATTTTTATTTATAGCTCTGATATCTGTTTAGCTGTAGTACTTTTCTTGCAGGTAGGACGCTTCGCTTATGCAGGGTGGCATAGGTGGCGGATCTGTTGGCGAGCCCGGGTCGCAGTTTCGACCCCGGGGCGTGACAGATTAGAGTGGTATCAGAGCCTAGGTTGTAGGTCATGGTGGACTTAGAAACCCTAGGCTTATAGTTTGACCCTTGGTTGACTTCGTGAGAGTCGTGACTTTTAGCGAGAGTCCTGATTGAGTTTTACCTCTCCCAAGGGACGGGAGGAGTGATTGGCATGTTTATTCTCCTAAGTGATTATGTTGGCTGCAGACGACATAATGCTGTGGAACGGGTGACATGCTTTAGACTTTCGCTGGATTGGGCCGAGCGTTGTTGTGTGCTGTTTTGTGGTTTCGTCGTGGCGGGCTGTGTCTCCCCGACGCTGGGTTTTGACCCGTGTGCATCCTGTCATAGCAGTTGAGCTTGAGCAGTTGGTTTTGGGCCGGATACCCGGATTGAGGTCAGAGAACCCCGGACCCAGATGACAGGATTGTCAGAAGCTTATCAGCGACAGAGTGAGCAGCTGATATTGGTGACACAGTTGTCGGAGCACTGAATAGCCCCCTCTGTGCCAATGTTTAGTGTCGAGGCACCGAGGCAGGGTGGATAGTTGACGGCAGAGGAGCTGTGGGGCATGATCGATCTATTGAGCCAGATTTGGCAGATGATCCACCCCGACTCGTAAGATTGAGTTTGGAGCCTTTGGAGGCAGAGTCGTGGTTGGTGTTGATGGAGTGATTAATTGAGAGCCTCTCTGGGCTAGAGAGTGTATGCAGTTGTTGAACTGCGCGCTCCAGTTTCCGAGGGACGAAGCGCATAGGATATGTGAGTCTGGGAGTGGTTTGCGCCAGGATACCTTTCAGCTTAGTTGGTCCCTCTGTTATGGATTATTGATGCCTCGGTGGAGTAGCCGTCGTGTATGGAGCGTGGCGCTGCAGTTCCTTTGGTTAGGGATCTGCCGCAAGGGTCGAGTGCTGGATATTGGCGCTTGGCGCCGGGTGATGGAGGACAGATCAGCCGGCAGAGGCATTTCTGATTTCTTTCTCCGAGGTATAGGATTTCTGAGATATCAGGGATCGGGTGGACCCCGATGGCAGTATCAGCGCTTGTATCGGAGTAGCGCAGCGGTAGCGTGGATTTGTTATCTGCGGAGGACCCTATTCGTCGCCTCAATGTGAGCAGAGACAGAGGTCGTACTCCCTTGTGGATAGTCCTGATTTTCAGGCAGATTGAGCGACAACCACTTGCTTTGTGTGGATGCATCTGTGCCGCCCGGTTGGAGGGCGCCACGGTAGTGGATCGAGTGTCGCAGGTAGGATTTCACCACAATAGTCGGAGTTAGAGCATGTTTTATTCTTGCCTGGGCTAGAGGCAGATCTGTTACCACGTGCACTAGAGGTACAGGTTTCTGTTGTTGTTGTGCATGTGGAGGAGACTTTTGGATCATGTCCAGTGCAGCTGAGACTGCGAGTACCGGCAGACTTATTGGTAATTGTGGCAGTTGGTGTTTTGACCAGGTGCTTGAGATTAGTTGGCACAGTGCCACAGGATGTTAGACTGCAGAAGAGAGGACTTTGACCTTCTGTGAGGCAGACGAGAGGGGGGCTTGATGGTTGAGATTACCAGAGCATACAGGGTGTAGCGACAGTGTGAGAGGTGCTTTTGGCAGCACCGGGATTCAAGGATATCTCTGTTGCCCACGAGATCCCGGGTGTGATTTCACCGGAGCTGTTTGTGATGCCGCCGGTTAGGAAGATAGAGATTGCGTTTGCCGTGGTTCGGGGAACCGCGCCACCATCGATAGCACCTCATTGGATGTCGCTTGTAGAGCTGAGAGAGCTGATGGCGCAATTGCAGGATCTGATGGATTGAGGGGTCTGTTTGACCTAGTGCCACGTCGTGGATACACGACTCTGAGGGTCCTTTTATGGTTCGAGGGTAGACAGGTCCGGGTGGTATCTAGGACCCTTTGATGGAGTCGTGCTCCGGCAGTTATAGTATGGTGCGAATACCTGATTGGATTGGTAACAAGATCCTCCAGGGATATTTTTACTCCCAAAGTGACTTGGGGCATGAGGAGCACTTGTGGATGTGCTATAATGCTTAGGTGAAGGAAGCTGTATGCCAGATTATTGAGATTGCTACCAGCGCCAATTCTGTTGGGTCGTATATAATACGGATCTAAATAGGGGAAGAAACACCTAGAGGGGGGTGAATAGGTGTAAACGTATAAACACTCAAAAATCGTTGCGATAAAAAACCCAATGCGGAAATGAAAATAACTCGCAAGATTTTTACGTGGAAAACTCCATCACCGGAGTAAAAAACCACGGGACCGATAACACGGCAGAAATCCACTAGAATTAAAACACGTACAAGGTGATTTACCGTACACACTTACGACTCAACCTTTTCCATACGCTCCTAGAGGATCTTCTCCGCTCGCTCCAGACGCTTCTCGAATCCACGATCTGCGCCCAACGCCGAATCCACGGCGTCCAACGTCGAGTCCACGACGTCCGACCGAATCCACGGTCTTCACCCAATAGCACCCTTCGAATCCACGAACGTGCCTCGCTCCGAATCCACGAGAGCGAATGAACCTTGAATCCACAAGGACACGCGAATCCACGCGCCGATTTTGGGGTAATCGTTGTTTTTTGGGTGGTGATGATCCGCCGAATACTTAGATCAAAGATAGATCGGAAATACCATCTAAGTATTCATTAGTTTGATTCAACTCAAGATGTGAGTATGAAAACCTAGAATCAAACTAATCAATATAGATGAAGAAACATAGAGTATTCTCTAATGATTTCCTTTCTTCTCTATATGTGGATCTATAGCCGTATAAGATGATATATGAAAATGACGGCTATGTGGATTGACCCTAGAAAGAAAGACATAGGGTCTATTTATAGGTTAGAAACCCTAGGAAGGAGATAAGAATCAAAAACCTGCCATTTCTGGAATTTTACGGACGGCGATCCGGATCGTGATAACTGAGATCCGGATCGTCATAACGAAACAGCCAATTCCAGAAAAACGAAGGTTCGGGATCCGGATCATGTGACTACGATCCGGATCGTTCATACAGTTCACCAAACATCAACGTTCGGGATCCGGATTGCGAAGCAAGATCCGGATCGTTCAAGGTAGATGGTAAACTCAACGTTCGGGATCCGGATCAAGAGACTACGATCCGGATTGCGACGATGTATGAACGAACCACCTTCGGGATCCGGATCGAACAGCCTGATCCGGATCCTGAACATGTCCCAAGTCCAGTTTTTGATTTTTATGCAATGAAAGATTCTTCCAAGTGTTTCTACACTACAAGAAGTATTCGGATCACACAAATTCTTTAGTTAAACATACCTGATCCTTTTGAATTCTTCTTTCTTGAGATTGAGTTAAATGATCCAACTTTCTTCACCTTCAATCTTCAGGACTTGAAACTTTCACGAAACTACGCCAACTCAAATTCCGTAACAATCTCCCCCTTTGGCGGTTTCGTGACAAAACACAGATCCACTAAAGAAAATTCAAAAAGATATTTTTGTTGCTATCACCATACAACAAAAATTTACAATGGAGATCCAAAATACAATACATGAGTTAAACTCCTAAAACAGACTCTAGACTTAGACATCTGTACTCTCTGCAAAAAGAAATCATTCTTGACAAAAGAAATCGTTAGATACCTCAAGAATTTTGTATCATTCAAAAACCACAAACAGAGATGAAGTTTAAACTCATTTATACTTACCATGACATTTATATTCAGATATGTAAACTGATCATAGTTAAAAAAAAACACCAACATATCTTCTTTGCACGTAAAAACCAAATGTCATGAACATGTTTGTGACAAACTAATATATATATAGATATGTAATTGATCAGAGTTAAGAACCAACATATCTTCTATGCAATCAAAAACCAAGTGTCACAAACTTGTTAGTGAACATCAACTTGTTAGTTATATTACATGCCCAAATAGTTAGCAAATAGTTAGTCGAGGCATGCATTCATACAGCTGAAAAACCTCAAGTTGAGAATGGAAGTTGGAGTAATACTTACCTTGATATTCATCCAGTTTTCATATCAAACATTGTTCACTTACCTTGATGTTTCATGCAGTCAACATTGTTCAAAGTTCTCTCTAACTCTCTCCCCCTTTTTGTCACAAAACAAAGCCAAAATGTAGTTAAGACTACGAAATGTGAGGAGAGTAAAAAGTTCCAATAAAATGTAAAACCTGAGAACTAAGCTAACGTAAGTATAAAACTAAATCCTAAAATCGTAATCCTGCACAAAAGGAAAGGAAAAGAAAATGAGTCAAAAGTAATCAGTTGTCAGAATCTGAGTCTTCAGAGCTTGTGCAACCCATCTTAGAGAGTATCTTTCGCATCCGCTTGTCCATTGAATTGATCTTCTTCGTTATGGTAATGTGAGCTGCCGTTGTAATTTCAAGCTCTTTGGTAATTCGTTGTTGCTCCGTCAAAATTTGTTCTTGCTTAACAGATAGTCGCTGTTGTTCCTTGATAATCGATGTTATTGATGCTTCATCATCTGTGCCAGTTGCTTGTCGAGATGGTGATGCGGCAGTGCTTGTACTGTGCTTTGTTCCAGATGCAGGAACTGGAGTGACATGCGGCAACTTATGGAGGGATTTGACAATAGTAGACTCATTTATCATGCTCAGACATTGATGATAAGTTGTTGAAGTAATGTCAACCTGAAATTTCTGTAAAATCCTCATTATAATCAAGGAAAATGGAATTCTCTCAGTGGGGTGAGGATGCTCAACATATCGCGCCATTCTATTCCAGATAATGTATGGAATGTTGATATTCAATGCCGTTGCCTCTGATCGATGTCCTATGAGATACAAAAACAGCAACCGGTCCCATCTCACAACCTTTGTCTGCATATTTGGAAGTATATTGTAGCATGTGATGAAGTTTAAGAAGCGATATTCAAGACGAAGTTCTTTAGAACGAACAGATTTTTCGGTTGATTGTGTTCCCTCGAGACAAATTCCCTCTATAACTTTTTGCCATAATGTGTTTGTCAAATTTACCCCCTTCAAGAAGTGAACTCCTTTCTTGCTGGCTTCCATTCCCAAAACCTCGCCAATCAATTGTGGAGTAATCTTAAACCTTGTGCCTTGGATGTTCGTGTAGAACTCCATAGGACCGTTCTCAACCTCTCGAAGATGTCGTGCATTAGTGTAGAAGGTCCTCACATGATGCAAACAGTAGCCAAGAGTTTCTGGGAAACGACATACTTGAATAAGGTTTGCTTGTTCAATCAGAAGGCCAAAGGCAGGGGAGTGACCTTGCAGAGCCTCAATGTTAACATGCCTTTCACCAATGCATTCGCGATGTGCAAAGGCTCGAAGACGATCAGTGTTAACGAATACTTCTTCCAAGCGATGTGGTGAGTCAGGAGCTATCGGCGTGTCAACATTAATGTCCTGTCGTAGCCCACAGCGTCTAGTTATTCTCTTTCTTTTCATGGAGATGATTGGTGCTGCCTTTGATGCTTTTCCTGGTCCTTTATTTGCCTTTTCTTTTGATTTAACAGACGCCTTTCTCCTTGAATCATCAGACGGTTCTTGTTCATACATTGAGTCATCATCATCCGTCAATGCTGCCCAGTCAACCTCATGACAATCTACCTCTGTGTCACTGACCTCGACAAAATCACCTTTTTGTTGGAGGTTCTTGGCTCTCTTTAGTTTATTTGTAGGGCGAGTGTGTACCATTGAGACCAGGAGAAGGATTAACCAAGAGAAACACATTGAATTAAGTGCCATTGAACAAAATGCTTGAGTAAAGAAGGTGTCCTGTGAAAACCAACTCAAGAACACAAAAATTCTTAGTTTTCAAAAATTGGAAAAATTGTACCCAAACAATCATAATCATGTAGAGAGACTAAGAATCAAATTAGTTTTGCAAAAGGACTTTTAAAAATAGATCAATTGCATGAATTTCGAAAATCCTTATTATATGCCCTAAAACCGAAATTTTAGAAATCGAAGCCTAAAAATCCGTTAATCAGGAGAAAACCTAGCATATAATCAAAACTAAACAACCCAGAGTTCTTATTTCAAAAGAAATTTGATCAAAAACCATCCACAAACAAAATCGATCCAAAAATTTCGTACGTTTGAGGAGGAAAAGAGAAAAAACGGTGAAAAACCGAGATTTTGATCAATAAAACTTACTTGGAACTGAAGAACTTGAGTTAGAAAGCTTCCAAGGAGGATGAAATCTAGAGAGAAGCGCTCTGGAAACTTTTGAACAAAAGATTGGAGTAAAAGAAATCAAAACCCTTTTGTTCTTTATAAAAACCTAGCCGCGATCCGGATCCTCCCGAGCTTGCGATCCGGATCGGCTACCCGCAGTGAAAAAACTGCGTTCGGGATCCGGATCGGCAGGTCCAATCCGGATCGTCAGCCCGCAGGAGAAAACCTGCGTTCGGGATCCGGATCACCTTGCCCGATCCGGATCGGCCCCAACTTTTTCTTTAGAAAAATTTCAGAGAAATTCAAGAAAAACCAGAAAAAGATTGTAAGCACAAAGGTGTATCAACTTTAAACAAAAAGCATCGTTTCACACAACAAGAATTAGATTATGCCAAATCTATCAGTAATATCCAAAAATGAAACGAAAATTTACAAGAATTAAATCCCTTAAAGTTGAACACCTTCAATTACATCTAACTTGATCTTATGAGTAATGCCTTTATCAAATAATCAATTCGGTAAAGAAAATGAAATACAAAGATCAATAGATGTTTGAAATCCCAAATATGGTAGATAATATTTCTAGACAATCTGTTGAAGAGAGTGGCTCTTTGAGCATCTTTCTTTAAAATCCCACCTTATACCAACCTTGAAATTTGACAGAGTCAAGTATTTCAACATGCATTTTACTTAATCAAAAATTTGAACAACCATGCTTGGTATACATGTGGTAGCTGCACACAATACTCGGACGACCGAGGTGGTAGCTCTTTCCTCCATGTGGTGGTAGTTTTCACACTCCTCATTGGGATGTAACTCTTTCCACATCTTTTGAGCATTTTACATTATCTTTGACTCCCCCTCAATTGGCTATCAATTATTTAAGATATAAAGTATTCAACCAAAAATTGATCTCGATTTCATACTCGACTAAACAGTCAAATAAGATAATGACTATACCAAGAGATCATTGAGAGAGAAATTGACTTTGATCACTTTAGAAGATGATTTAATTAACATAAACGATCATTGCAACAATGAAATATTATGATGGCAAAAGCATAATAAATTTCTAAATGTGTGAACAGATGCAATTAAAGTCAATTAAGATCTATGCTCAATTACTATCCTATGTATAAACATAGATATTGAATAGAACAAAACAAATACAAAACCTATTTTAAGCAAAGGTTTCAAAAAGAAGTTTATTTCAAAGAAAGCATACCAATTGCTTTTCGCAAATGAATAAAACGTTTTTGATCCAAAGGTTTTGTTAAAAAGTCAGCTAATTGATCTTCAGTTGAAATATATGAAAGTTGAAGAGTATTTGATTCAACTAGCTCTCTAAGAAAATGATATCTAAGTTCAATATGTTTTGTTCTAGAGTGCAACACAGGGTTTTTAGAAATGTTAATTGCACTTGTGTTGTCACAAAGAATTGTTACCGAAGATGCTGAAATGCGGAAGTCACTCAATACGCTTTTCATCCAAATGAGTTGAGTTGAGCAACTTCCAGCTGAAATGTATTCCGCTTCGGCAGTCGAGAGTGCTATGCAATTCTGCTTTTTACTGTGCCATGCAACAAGGCAATGGCCAAGATAGAAGCATGCACCACTCGTGCTTTTCCGATCATCCACTGATCCTGCCCAATCGGCATCTGAGTATCCAACAATGTCCAGACTTGTTCCCATAGGATACCAAATTCCGAAATTAATTGATCCTTTGATGTACCGGATGATCCGTTTCACCGCTTTCAGGTGAACCTCCTTTGGTGCTGATTGATATCTCGCGCAAATCCCAACACTAAAGGATATATCCGGGCGACTAGCCGTGAGGTAAAGTAGACTTCCAATCATACTTCTATACAGTTTCTCGTCTACATTCTCACTATGTGATTCACTTCCAAGTCCCTTGTGGCTAGTTCCCATTGGAGTTGGAAAATCTTTACAATTTTCTAGATCAAACTTTTTGACCAACTCCAGTGCATACTTGGATTGACTCAAGTGAATACCTTCATCATTTTGTTTAATTTGCAATCCAAGAAAATAAGATAGTTCGCCCATCATGGACATCTCAAATTCGCTTTCCATGGTCTCCGCGAATTTAGAAGCATCATTATCTTTTGTTGCACCAAATACAATGTCATCGACATAGATTTGTGCTACAATGAAATTATTTTGATAATGCTTCACAAAGAGAGTCCTGTCAGCTCCCCCTCGAGTATAGCCCTTCTCCAAAAGGTGCTTTGTTAACCTTTCGTACCATGCTCGCGGTGCTTGTTTCAGACCGTAAAGAGCCTTTTTCAAACGAAAAACATGGTTAGGTTGTTTATGATCTACAAAACCTTTCGGTTGAGCTACATAAACTTCCTCATTTAAAAACCCATTTAGAAATGCGCTCTTGACGTCCATTTGAAATAATTTGATTTTAAAATGACAAGCAATAGCAAACAATATACGAATGGACTCGAGTCTAGCTACAGGGGCGAAAGTTTCGTCAAAGTCTATACCTTCTACTTGAGAGTAGCCTTGAGCAACTAGTCGTGCCTTGTTCCTGATGATAGTACCATCTTCATCTTTCTTGTTCTTGAAGATCCATTTGGTACCTATCACATTATGTTGCTTTGGAGGCTTCGTTAATTCCCAGACTTTGTTTCGCTCAAATTGATGGAGCTCTTCCTGCATTGCTTTAATCCAGTAGTCATCCTGAAGAGCTTCATCTATTGTCTTTGGTTCGATTAAAGATACGTAGCAAGCAAATCCGCAAACCAACTGCCTTCGAGTTCTAACTCTTTCTTGTGGATCTCCAATGATGTTCGATTCCGGATGATCCTTGGAGATTCGTAACGTTTGTTGAAACGGAGTACTCGGAGGTACACGAGATGATTCCTGCACATCAGATAAACTAGAAGAACCATTAGATGCATCATTAATATTGGAAGTATTATTATGAGAAGATGCACTAGCAGGAGAATCATCATCTAGAGAGATATCGAGGGTAGATTTTTCAGATTCAAAATGAGAAGCTTCATCTACTTTAACATTTATAGATTCTACGATCGTCTTAGATTCAATGTTAAATACTCGATATGCTCTGCTATTCGTAGAATAACCCAAAAAGATCCCTTCATCACTTCGAGAGTCGAACTTTCCAAGATTTTCACGGTCACGTAAGATGTAACATCGACTCCCGAAGATACGAAAGTACTTGATATCCGGTTTTCTACTAAACCACAGCTCATATGGTGTATTCAAGGTTCCTGGGCGCAAATACACTCTGTTAATGACATAGACAGCGGTGTTCACAGCTTCAGCCCAAAAATGTAGCGGTAATTTCCGGCTATGAAGCATCACACGCGCCATCTCTTGAACAACCCTGTTTTTGCGCTCAACAATACCATTCTGCTGAGGTGTATAGGGTGCCGAGAATTCATGTTTAATGCCATTTGAAGTACAAAAGTCAATGAATTTTGAATTTATGAATTCTCCACCCCTATCACTTCTAACACGAATGATCTTTTCATTCTTTTCAATCATAATACGATGGCAAATCTCATGAAAAGAGTCAAACGTATCAGCTTTCTCTCTCAGAAATGCTACCCAAGAAAACCGAGAGAAAACATCAACCAATAAGAAAAAAATATACAATTTACCTTGCAAGGATGGTTGACGAGTTGGCCAAAAGAAAAAGAAGAAAAGAAAATAGTCTACACAAACTATACAAGATTTAATCGTAGAACGATTAAGGACAAGGAGGGGTTTCACCTTTGCATACCCAAACCTTTTGAGTTTTGGAGTATGTTGGTAAAGGTTGAGAGATTCTCCTTGAAGACGACGTCTTGTATGATTGATCTTTTTCTTTTGTCATCGTCTTGTTTGAGGTGCTACCAATGTTCTTTCCTTTTGAAAAATCCTTCCTTGAATTCAGGGAAGTGAGCTTATTGGTAGCAATTGCAAGATGTGGTTGATTTGTTCTTTGAGCTCCAATCTCGCAATTTCTTTCGATGTGCCCTGCAAAATTACAACGAAAACATACCTTTGAGCTTGACGATTCCGAAGAGGATGAGGTAGGTTTGTTGTCGTTGTTTGTCTTGAATTCCGATGTCGGAGGAGGAGATACCGACTGAGGCACAAAGACTGTCCCACTCGAACTTGGACTGTTTCCAGTTTGAGTGTACCCGAGGCCGAACCGATTTGTTTGACCAAGACCAAGGAGTTTATCCAACTTACTCCTTCCTAAAGAGAATTGCTGTAAGTCATCCTTGAGTTGGAGAATGGTCTCTGTCATTTCCCGTCTTTCCTGTCGGCCCTCGCCATAGAGCTTCAAGAAGTAGTTTGCTTTGTTCACCATATCTATATAGTTCTTCTCGAGCTGCTCATTGGACTCTTGAAGGGAAACATTTGCTTTTATCAAACTATCCCTTTCCACTTCAAGATCGGTCGAGAGAGAAGTTACCCTTTTTACTTCTTCTTCGAGATCCTGCAATCTCCCTCTCAACCCCTTGTTTTGCTTAGCCGGTTTCTTTAAATCCTGTAAAGATCTGTGATAGGCTAGAGCAAACTCTTCACCTTCCGAATCATCCGATTCATTGTCCATTGCATTCTTTTCAACAGTGGAGTTGGACAATGATTCAGACGTACTTGCCATAAAGCACATGAATGGTGAAGATGTGGACGCGTGGAATGCCGTGGAGCTCTTTTCTTCATCACTTGAAGACGACTCATTTGACGTTGAGTTGTCATCCCAAGTGACGACTTGCATCGCCTTCTTCTTTGCCGGATACTTGTTAGGACACTCCGTTGCAATGTGGCCGTAGCCTCGACATTTGAAGCATTGCAGTTGTCCTTCTGAACTTTTCTTATCCTTTGAGAAGTTCTCCTGCTTTCTTGACTTGTGACTTGGAGTACCCTTGCCTTTGTTCCACTTTCTGAAGGATGGAGATTTGCTTGAATTACCCCTTCGAAAGTTGCGGCGAAAATTCCTTGTCAAGAGAGCGAGCTGCTTCTCAAATTCCTCCATAGAAAGGTTCTCGTCATCGTCCGAGAAGGATGTATCCGCGTCTTCTTCCTTAGTTGTTTTCAACGCATAACCTGAAGACTTAGAAGTGGATGCTTTTCCAGAAGAATTGTTAGTATTAAAAGTCATTTCATAAGTTTGTAATGAACCAACTAATTCTTCTACACGTATTTCGTCCGGGTGTTTAATAGTTTCAATGGCAGTAACCTTTGGGCGAAATCGTTCAGGAAGAGTTCTTAAGATTTTTCTTACAATCTTAAATTCTGGAATCTTCTCTCCCAGATTAGCACATGAGTTTACGATGTCTTGCAATCGTGTATAGTAGTCCGTGAAAGATTCATTTTCTGCCATCAAAATAGAGTCAAACTTGCTCGTAAGCATCTGCAGTTTCTGAATCTTCACGAGGTTAGTTCCCTCATGTGTAACCTGGAGAACATCCCAGATTTCTTTCGCAGTCTCACATGCCGAGACGCGAGAGAATTCAGTTTGAGATAAGGCATTAAAAATAGCATTAATTCCCTTGCCATTGTAAGAAGATAACTCAAACTCTTCCTTGGTCCATTTCGACCTATGTTTTAAGGTGTGAACATCAGAGATAAGTTCAGTTGGATTAGTCCATCCTGATTCAATTGAATGCCACACCCTTTCGTCGATGGAAGATAAAAAGGCTTTCATCCGTACTTTCCAGCACGCATAATTTGTTCCATCAAAGAAAGGGGGTCGATTGATGTTTCCACCTTCAACCATTGTTCACAACCCTATTCCCGCTCTGATACCACTTGTTGGGTCGTATATAATACGGATCTAAATAGGGGAAGAAACACCTAGAGGGGGGTGAATAGGTGTAAACGTATAAACACTCAAAAATCGTTGCGATAAAAAACCCAATGCGGAAATGAAAATAACTCGCAAGATTTTTACGTGGAAAACTCCATCACCGGAGTAAAAAACCACGGGACCGATAACACGGCAGAAATCCACTAGAATTAAAACACGTACAAGGTGATTTACCGTACACACTTACGACTCAACCTTTTCCATACGCTCCTAGAGGATCTTCTCCGCTCGCTCCAGACGCTTCTCGAATCCACGATCTGCGCCCAACGCCGAATCCACGGCGTCCAACGTCGAGTCCACGACGTCCGACCGAATCCACGGTCTTCACCCAATAGCACCCTTCGAATCCACGAACGTGCCTCGCTCCGAATCCACGAGAGCGAATGAACCTTGAATCCACAAGGACACGCGAATCCACGCGCCGATTTTGGGGTAATCGTTGTTTTTTGGGTGGTGATGATCCGCCGAATACTTAGATCAAAGATAGATCGGAAATACCATCTAAGTATTCATTAGTTTGATTCAACTCAAGATGTGAGTATGAAAACCTAGAATCAAACTAATCAATATAGATGAAGAAACATAGAGTATTCTCTAATGATTTCCTTTCTTCTCTATATGTGGATCTATAGCCGTATAAGATTATATATGAAAATGACGGCTATGTGGATTGACCCTAGAAAGAAAGACATAGGGTCTATTTATAGGTTAGAAACCCTAGGAAGGAGATAAGAATCAAAAACCTGCCATTTCTGGAATTTTACGGACGGCGATCCGGATCGTGATAACTGAGATCCGGATCGTCATAACGAAACAGCCAATTCCAGAAAAACGAAGGTTCGGGATCCGGATCATGTGACTACGATCCGGATCGTTCATACAGTTCACCAAACATCAACGTTCGGGATCCGGATTGCGAAGCAAGATCCGGATCGTTCAAGGTAGATGGTAAACTCAACGTTCGGGATCCGGATCAAGAGACTACGATCCGGATTGCGACGATGTATGAACGAACCACCTTCGGGATCCGGATCGAACAGCCTGATCCGGATCCTGAACATGTCCCAAGTCCAGTTTTTGATTTTTATGCAATGAAAGATTCTTCCAAGTGTTTCTACACTACAAGAAGTATTCGGATCACACAAATTCTTTAGTTAAACATACCTGATCCTTTTGAATTCTTCTTTCTTGAGATTGAGTTAAATGATCCAACTTTCTTCACCTTCAATCTTCAGGACTTGAAACTTTCACGAAACTACGCCAACTCAAATTCCGTAACAAATTCTAGTATTTCCAGTGTTGGGAGAGATATCTGCGAGTTTTAGTGATGCCTCCTAAAGCGACTGTGGAATTACAGTTGGGTTATTGTTGAGCATTTTGGATTACCCCGACAGGGCCACTGTGATGGCGGATACCTGGCGCAGGAAAGCTGTCTGGGGATGAGTTTGATAATTCCACAGCTGGCGCTGTGTGGACTATTGGGGCAAATATGGCTTGTGGTTGTGTCCCTGAGGGTTCCTTTGGATGATAGACCGCGGCTGAGTAGTTCACTCGGATGGTCCAGATTCGGGAGTGACCGAGTGAGGACCTCTCCTTGTTAGGGCTTATTTCCTTATTGGTTAATCGTGTGGGTGTGCTTCGGGTTGCCTTGGTTGAGTTGACACAGGTTGTGGTTTGGTGTGTGTTGCACTGGCGGTTATCTGGTTTCCCTAACTTTGGGATGGAACCCCTTTTGTGTTTCATGTCTCAGCTCCGGAAGTTTATGTTTTGGATTCCTCGCCCGTGATTGACTCGCCCCATTTGAGATCTAGGAATGTTTGGAGTACGAGGGACGCCCGTTGCGAATTCTGGCTCGTGAGATTAGAGGTTGCGCAACCGGGCTATGCCGTGCTTGTTGTTGTTGTTGTTGTTGTTGTTGTTGTTGTTGTTGTCGGGAGTAATCACGGGGAGTGAGTGAGGATTTAGGAGCTGGAGATGATGATGTTGAGTACTTACCCTTGGTGTTTGCGACTCCTGGTGGAATTGAGCTAGTTTCGAGGATGAAACTTTCTTTAGTGGGGGAGGATGTGAGGACCTGGTTTTCCCTGATGTGATTACTGGCTGACCAGCAGCTTCTGGGGGGCCTTTGTGGCGTGTCGGTGGCGGTTGTACACCAATTGGACACTTTTGTTGAACTCGGAGTGTTAATTGGATCACGAGGGTAGTCAGAGAGCCCCATTTAATGCTTAGAAGTGGTTTCGCGCGCAAAGGATATTAAAATTGGACTCGGGGCGAAGTTTGGATCAAGGAACATCTTCCCGGACGCCTTCGGCAATTTTTAGAGTTGGAATTTGGCAAATTGGACTTCGGATTTGGATTCAGCGCGCGAAAATGATGAAAATGGGCTATTCACTTGCTTTTTCCGGAGTCCGGATGATTCGGCACGTTTTTCGAGGCAAAGTTACTGTTCCGGCACCGGCGGCGGCGGCGTACGGCGGCGGGCAACGGCGGAGCGCGGCGGAGCAGGCTCTGGCAGGTGCGCGGTCCACCGCGGAGGCGTGCACCGGTCGTGGGCCACGTGGCGGCTCCCGGTTGGGCCGGCGCAGCGGGCGCGGTCCACGGGAAAGGCGGGTGTACGGTGGACCGGTGGGGGGACACGTGGCGCACACCGGTTGGCCGGTCCACGTGCACTCGGTCCACGGTGCAGTTGCGGGCGCCTCGGGAAGCGTGCGTGAAGAGGCGCAGGCGGCGGGCGCAGAGCGCACGTGGGCGCGTTGACGGGCGGTTCCCGCGCGTGGGCGGCCACGTGTCGGCGTCTGGTGGCGCCACGTGTCGCATTGTGAGCGGCGGGGGTTGCTGTCGCCTGTTTGGCGGGCGACGTGGAGGCCCAGCTGAGTTCCGGGCTGCTACAGTGCGCGCGGGGGGGGATTTCGGGCTGCTACAGTGCGCGCCCGAAAGTCCCATGCGCCCGGAAATCCGGACATATTCGGTATTTCCTGAATTGTTTTTGGAGCCTATAAAAGCGATCCGAGCCTTCTTCTTTCCCCTTTTTCCAGCTTTTCCGAGCCTCCTCTCGCCATGGTGCCTTCAGCAAAGATGATCCCCGAGCTTGGATGCATCCTTCTGCAAAGTTTTGAGATTTTTGGTGGCACGCTTATCGAGGTTTCTATTTTTACGGCGCGGCGCGACGCTCGTCCATTTGGGTTCCCCTTTGTCGCGTTTCGGTGCGCGAGCTCCCCCGGCCTGCTCCAACCACCTTTTCGAGCGATTTCTTCGCCGCTGGATCCGCGACGGACAGATCTACGATCTAGGTATTTTCGGTTTTCCCTCATTTCGCGCTTTTCAAGGTGTTTGTTCGAGCTTACTGTGACCCCATTTCTGTGATGGAGAGTTGGACAGCGGCATGGTCTTTCGGCGATATCTCCGCAACCGGGCATCGTATGGCGACGTGCTTATACACTTTTTTCATCTACTCGACGCAAGGAATATCACAGTATTTTTCTTGGATTTTTCTGAGTTTTGCCCGAAGGTATATGTTCTTCCCCTTATCTGTAAATGGAATTACAGTTATGTTGCTGTGTAGTTTTGCGCACCTGCACTGTGGAATTTGTAACTCGGCCTACGGGGCTCGGAATTGGACGTGCAGGTACTCGTTTCGAAGGTATCGACGCGAGGATTGTTGTGATATTTTTATGGGATTTTTCTGGGCACTTTCGGCAGGTGAAATAAGCATATCTTTGGGACTGATTTTCTGTGTGTTTGTGCGTGGTTAATTTTGGGAATGAAGGTGTAATGTTGGACCTTATTGTTGTACCCAGGGGTGTTTACATGTGTTGCTGGACCCGATGGATCTGTAGACTTTAATTTCGGGGTACTTTTAGCGGTTTAGAGCCAAGGTTTGCGCGACATGTACCGAGGATGCAGTTTCGGCAGAATTTGGACTGTGAGCGTCTACACTCTTCACCGACTTCAGGTTTACCTTGGATTGAGCACTTCAGGTGGGTAAGCTTAATTTAGTAACTGTATAAGATTTCTATATCATAGTGGATGTAGGTGCACATGTGGGGTTATCATCCCTCTATGATTGATAATAGGCGTATTTGATGTGCAACCGATATGAGCGAGAGGTAAGCAAGGAATGACCTACTTGGGTGAGATTGGTATACCATAGTAGGAATGTTTTAGCATGCTTTACTATTATATGCTTCACCCACTTTTATTATTTCTGAGAACAAAGCATGCGTGCATGGACATGTAGTTAGGCCATCTTTTACCGCTGCACTACTTTTGGAACTTGACTTAGGAGAAACCATGTTATCCTCTTCTCCTTCTTTGTTAGTCAGGTGGTCTGTGTTGCTCAGGTTCGAGCAGGGGTTCTGGGTAGTGTAGTCGAGACTTGGTGTCTGGGACAGGTTCGATTAGTTGTGGGGCTTTGCGGCAACCGCGGATATCGGGCGGTTGACCGGACATTTATTTATGCACCAGATTGGGTATCTGATTTCTCTAGTGGATGGGTTTTCCCACTTTGATCAGAGTCATGATCCAGTCCTGCTGTTTATGATACTTATGTTACTGGATACTGAGATACTTTACTCGTGTGGGTCGCTCCCCACGAGTGCCACTCCGGAGTGCGCGGCAGACAGACTTTGAGTCCTTGAGACTCCTTTGCTTCGGTGTTATGCGTAGGCTGGCATACCCGTCGCGGCAGGCAGAGCAGGCAGTACCAGTGTCTACTGGTGGCATTAGATTGGGCTTATTACAGGCTTTTGTTTTTTTGTTGCGCTCGTGTCGGGGGGACCGAGTGGAGTCTAGTGGCGGTGTTTGGATCAGTGCTAGTGTTGTTGGGAACCGTTTAGGGGTACGGTGGTCCCAATGTCATTGTGGATTGTTGACCGTTGTAGAGCAGGCATAGTAGGCATAGCAGGCATGGCAGGCAGGCAGGCATGGCAGGCAGGCAGGCATGGCAGGCATAGTAGGCATAGCAGGCAGGGCAGGCATAGTAGGCATAGCAGGCAGGGCAGGCATAGGCAGGCATGGCAGGCAGGCAGGCATGGCAGGCATAGTAGGCATAGCAGGCAGGGCAGGCATAGGCAGGCATGGCAGGCAGGCAGGCATAGTAGGCATAGTAGGCATAGCAGGCAGGGCAGGCATAGTAGGCATAGCAGGCAGGGCAGGCATAGGCAGGCATGGCAGGCAGGCAGGCATGGCAGGCATAGTAGGCATAGCAGGCAGGGCAGGCATAGGCAGGCATGGCAGGCAGGCAGGCATGGCAGGTATGACGCCCCACTTCCCAGGGGGTCACCCATCCTAGAACTACTCTAGCTCTAGCACGCTTAACTCTCATGTTCCTCTTGGATCTTGCTACCATCCAAAATGCTATAGCCGGGTTAGAGATTTAGTCCTATTATATCATTTATATAGAGGACTAATCCAAATTCCGGGGGTGTTACATTCTTCCCCCCTTTAAGCCCTGACGTCCACGTCAGGCTCAAGCACACTCACAAGCACCAGGCGATGTGAGACTCGTCTCGCTAGCCTTAGCCGACCTTGTGAGGATCTACACTCCACTCACAACGGTCATTAGCCGGGGAGCCTCGCTCTACCCGCTATATAACCCTGGCTCAGCCGAGACTCATCTCACATTTCCGGCTGGTGAATGGCTCTGATACCAACTGTGACTCCCCACTTCCCAGGGGGTCACCCATCCTAGAACTACTCTAGCTCTAGCACGCTTAACTCTCATGTTCCTCTTGGATCTTGCTACCATCCAAAATGCTATAGCCGGGTTAGAGATTTAGTCCTATTATATCATTTATATAGAGGACTAATCCAAATTCCGGGGGTGTTACATTCTTCCCCCCTTTAAGCCTTGACGTCCACGTCAGGCTCAAGCACACTCACAAGCACCAGGCGATGTGAGACTCGTCTCGCTAGCCTTAGCCGACCTTGTGAGGATCTACACTCCACTCACAACGGTCATTAGCCGGGGAGCCTCGCTCTACCCGCTATATAACCCTGGCTCAGCCGAGACTCATCTCACATTTCCGGCTGGTGAATGGCTCTGATACCAACTATGACGCCCCACTTCCCAGGGGGTCACCCATCCTAGAACTACTCTAGCTCTAGCACGCTTAACTCTCATGTTCCTCTTGGATCTTGCTACCATCCAAAATGCTATAGCCGGGTTAGAGATTTAGTCCTATTATATCATTTATATAGAGGACTAATCCAAATTCCGGGGGTGTTACAGCAGGCATAGTAGGCATAGGCAGGCAGGGCAGGCATAGTAGGCATGGCAGGCATAGGCAGGCAGAGCAGGCATGGCAGGCATAGGCAGGCAGAGCAGGCATGGCAGGCATAGGCAGGCAGAGCAGGCATGGCAGGCATAGCAGGCATGGCAGGCATAGGCAGGCATGGCAGTCATAGCAAGCTTAGTGGCTTGATAGCTGTTGGGAGGGTCCAGCTTCTTTTTGTCAGTCTTTACGGCTTTGGTTAGTTTTTGTCTTTTGAGGACTTGATGGGCCGACCGTCGGGTCTAGCGATGGTACCCACTGAGAACTCCCTTTTTGGTGTAGTTCTCACACCCTTTGGGGGTTTTCCCCCTTCTTTTCCCTTCCTCTCCTTTGTTTTTGCAGAGTCTTAGCGGGCGTTGCTGATTCTGCGGTTGTCGATCGAGGCAAGGGAGTCGCGTGCTAGATCCCTACCCGTCGTTGGAGAGTAGCGGTACCCCTTCAGAGGAGATCTTCTGTAGTTTAGTTGTTTCTTTTTCCTCTTTTGAGAGACTGATGTAGTGAGGATATTTCATGTATCGAGAGACTGTACACTGGTGTATTTATTGGAGTTACCTTCCGGTTTGGTTCAGAGCTTGTATTTGAGGATATTATATTTTTATTATTCTTTTGGGAGGCGGACATTGTTGTATTTTTTCCAGATGTACAGTGATTGATTTTAGTTATACAGCAGATTTTTATTTATAGCTCTGATATCTGTTTAGCTGTAGTACTTTTCTTGCAGGTGGGACGCTTCGCTTATGCAGGGTGGCATAGGTGGCGGATCTGTTGGCGAGCCCGGGTCGCAGTTTCGACCCCGGGGCGTGACACAGGATATTTCTGGGCAGATAAGGTCTCGATGTCGAGGCTAATTGGGCGACAACCACTAGCGCTGGCAGTTGAGTTCGTGCAACCTGGTCGGAGGGCGTCCCATCAGTGGGATGTGTCGTCGCAGGTATGATTTACTTTACAACTATCTGAGTTAGAACGAGGTGCATCCCTACACGGACTAAAGGTAGAGTTGCTACCACATGCACTTGAGGTTTAGATCCTTGATTAGGATGTGCACGTGGAGGAGGTTTGTGGAATATGTCCAGTGCAGTCAGGCTGTGAGTTATACCCGTTGACTAGCTGGTCTTATGGCAGCCCAGGATTTTCGACTCGGCGTATTGGATTGATCGGTGTGGCATCTTACAATTTTTTTATCGTGGTGAGAGTACTGTGAACTTCTTCGAGTTGGACAGGAGGAGTTTGTTTATAGAGGTGGGTAGATTGCACTAGTTACAGTGACAGTGTGTCAACAAGTGTCAGGCAGATGATGAGCCAAGGATGCATTGCCCAGTTAGTGACTGTGATAGAGGTGCCTACGGCGGCCCCGAGACTCAAGGGTGTCCTTAGTGCCCGCGAGTTCTCGAGTATGAGTCCACCTGAGTTGATGACGATGCCGCCGGGCAAGAAGATTGAGATTGTTATTAACGTGGTTCTGGGAACCGCGTCGATATTGAAGGCACCTTATTGGATGGCACCAGCACAACTGAGAGCTGATGGTACAGTTATTGATTATGATGGATAACGGGGTTGTTAGACCCGATGTGTTACCTGATGGAGGAGACAATGGATCTTTCGTCCTGTCAGCAGTGATTGAGTGGTAGTGATGCCCCCATGGTAGTCTTGGATGTGTGTAGATGTTTTGGGGCCGGAGTACAGTGCAGAGCTTGAGCAATGCTTGCACAGTAAGCGCCATTACTGGAATGGATGGGATGATTAGGACCAGGGATCGTGCCCCAGAGTGATCCGTTCCAGATTTTGGTTTCAGTCGAGCAACCCACACTGATGGATGAGATCAGTGAGTGTTGAATTAAGGGTCCACAGTTGATGTAGAGCAAGGACAGAATGACAACCACAACAGGGACAACTTCAACTCTTCGCTACTTTTTGGTGATTCTCCAACTCAGGGTTGTAGCTGTGGATGTTTCTGATATTGAACTCCCTTTTTACGTGGATAATTGAGTAGGTGTACTTCAGGTTTCTTGAGTGAGTTGGTTTTGAGGAGGAGATTTTGAGGGTGTTGTGGATCAGTGGTTACCTGTTGCTTCTTCTTTTCCCCGCGACGTGATGGAGTCCTTGATGTTTTCCACGCCTCAGCTTAAAGGTGATATGTTTGGTTTTCCGCCATTGTTTGACTCGCTCCACTTGAGACCAGTGAGTGTCTGGAGTACGTGAGAAGCCATTGTGGACTTTGGCCCGAGAGATGAGGAATTGCACATCGGGCCATGCCGTACTTGTGGTTGTTGTTGTTGTTGGGAAGTAATCACGGGGAGTGAGTGGTGATTGGTTGATGGATATCTACCCGTGGTATTTGCGACTCCTGGTGGGCTTGAGCTTGTTTCGAGGACGAAACTTTCTTTTAGTGGGGGAGGATGTGAAGACCCGAAATTCCCACTATTAGACTACTGTTCCATCTGCAGCTCCTGGAGGCCTATGTGGCGTGTCGGTGGTATTTGTGCACCAATTGGACATTGTGATGGACCCGGTGTGTTAAATGGATCACGAGAGTAGTCTGATGATCCTGTCGGATGTTTAGAAGTGGTTTCGCGCGCAAGGGATATTAATATTGGACTCAGCGCGAAGTTTGGACCCAAGATCACCACTCCGGATGCCTTCGGGAATTTTTAGAGTTGGAATTTGGCAAAGCGGACTTTAGAATTGGACCCGGCGTGAAAATCGGATCAAGTGGGCTTTCCGGGGGTTTCGGCAAAATTTCGGATGAGAATTTGGAGAATCGGACTTCGTATTTGGATTCAGCGCGCGAAAATGTTGGAATTCGGCTATTTGGTTGTATTTTTCGGAGTCCGGATGAGCGAAAACGGGCAACCAGAAGTTCGGGAGGTCTATCGGGTTTATGGGTTGGCTGTGGACCGTGGGTGCCACGTGGCGGCGCCCGGTTGGGCCGGCGCTAAGCGCGCGGTCCACCAGGCGCCCGTGCGGACGCGTGGCGGGCTGTGAATGGCCCGCCGCCGTCGCAGTGCGCGCCCACGTGCGCGCTGTCCCCAGCGTGGGGACACGCGGCGCACGCCTAGTGGAGGCGCGGCGCCCACCCGGATCAAGCCGCGTGGCTTGATCCGGGTGGCCCTGCTACAGTACCGTGGCGGCCCGGATGGCCGCCACGTGTCCCGGCCCGCGGGGCCGAGCGGGCCAGGCCTGCACTGTAGCAGGGGGAGGGTGGAGGGAGAGGAGCTTTGTGCTTTCTCTTCCTTCTTCTTCTTTTCACCTTCTTCTTCCTCCTCCTTCTTCCTCCTTGGACCAGGGATTTTTGGAGGACTCCAGGCAGAGCATCTTCATCACCTCCTTCATCTTCATCAGCAAAGAGATGGACAAAAGGGGCTTCATCACCATCATTTTCTCCATGAGTCTTGTACCACCATTGTTGCTGATTTGTGGACCTTCCCGTCGCATTTCAGTGCGAAACTCCCCCAGGACTCATTTCTTGGAATTTTGAGCTCATTTTTGGTTCTACATTCTCACAAGAGGTAAGGCTACAATTTTTGTATTCAACTTGCCCCTCAGATCTCATGGTTTTATAGAGTTCTAGGGCCATCTTTGGGACCCTTTGTTTCAGTCTGGAGTTTTGGGCAGCCTTTAGTATTTTGGCTATTATGAATTGTAGGAGTGGAATTTTTGGATTATTATTGCGGGGAAATTTCCAGGACTCAAAGATCTACAATATTGGTAGGTACCATTTTCCCCATATCTGAGTTTGTATTAGGGTTTATGCATGATCTTTGGAGCACCTTGCTGCATTCATGTACAGATGGAACTTGGTGGATAGCTCAAAGTGTTTTTGGGTTTTCTCCTTCATCCGAGCATGAAAATTGGAGTTCTTTAGCTCAAATTGTATCTACTCTCGACAAGGAATCCAATGGTACCTCTCTTGAAGGATTTGGAGCTCAATTGGTTAGGTAACGTTAATTATATTTCCAGGTGTTGTTATATGGATTACTGCAGTCCCTGTTTTAGTTTTGACTTGAGCAATGCACCTTAGAATGCAGATAACTTTGTGGATACAAGGTATTTTTCAGAAATTAAAGTTGGTACTTCTTCTTAACTTCAAGGTGAGCAAATTATCTTTTATGATCTATGGATGAATCCCTTTGGAACAGCCCCTAATTAAGCTTGGAAATGCTAGCAAGTTTATGTAGCTGTTTTTGGAAAGCATTGTGATTTTGCTTCATTTGAATGTTAAGGGGAATTGATGGTAGATTTTTGAGGACTTGAAGATGGTTGTATGAAAGAGGACATCTTTGTTTTACTGCTAGGAACTTCATCTTGAGGTATTTGGGGCTGCACCTACATTTTCTTAAACTTATTTTCAATTGCTGAAATTCTGGAATTTGAGTGCGCAGTGTGCATTGTTTCAGTGATTGCGCCCAATCCGTGAGGCGGATTTGGATGATTTTCGCGGCATCGGACTCCTGGGAGGACAAGGTTTACTCACGCTAAAATTCAGCCAGATCGGGCATCGGATCATCAAGTTTCAGGTGGGTGGTTGTGCTTCGCCGAAATCAACGATTTACCCACTCGGGCTATTGGTTTCCCTCGTGGCATAGTTGATTGTTGTTCTCTTCTCCTTGGTGAAATATGCTTGGATATCCATGTTTAGATTAAGTTAATTGATCCTCATTGTATACATGAGTGAATGAATAGTTTGATTGATGTTGCATTATCTCATAAGAAGTTGATTATAAGTGACCATCCTTTAACCTATGTTATGTGAGGGTATTTGGGAAATTAATCTTTAGCCTACACTTTGTGATGAATGGTTAACATAATTATGTGAGAATTATGGTGATAGTTATATGTGAATGGTTGGTTGAATTATGTGAGGACTTGATGGGATTATGTGACAAGTGCTTGGTTGCTTATGTGAGAAGGACTTGGTTAATTTATTTGAGAACGGTTTATGTGAGAGTAGTTGGTTTGGTGATCCTTAGTCCCCACTTGGTGATATGAATTATAGTTGTCGATCCTTATCCTCCAATGTGTGATGTTGGGCATAGATGTTGATTCCTAACATATCTATGTGAGAATAATTAGCTGATTGATCTTTGATCTAGCTTATGTGAAAATGGGTGTCGAGGTTGGTTATTGATCTAGTTGATGTGTGAATGACCTATGCATTCGATTTCTAATTCCTTTATGATAAGATGGATATCATTGCGAGTTGAGGCCTATTCCTTATGAGACTAAGCTTTGTTCATGACTCCTAATTCCTCCAAATAAGATTGGATGTTGTTGGTTGATCCTATGTTCATCCTATGTGAGATCAATAAAGGTTGTGGGGCCTTAGATTATTCATTGGTGATACATGATTGAATGTCTATGATTAAGTAATGTTAAATGATCCTAAGAATATTCATGTGTGAATGCGAGGTTTGACAAGTGTTGTATTACCTTATGTGGTGTTGATTATGAGTGACACTTGGGTTAGAATGTTGATTGCGCATCGTGATAAAATTGCAGGCTTGGTTGAGATCAAAGCATATCATGTTAGAGAGAAAAGGCCAATTTATACCTGAGAGCATCGTGTATGTGGTATAGGCAGGCATAGGCTATGTTGCACTTAATGTTCTTATGCAATTATCTATATTTTGGAATAGCATGCTCTAATAAATGTAAGAACATCGGCACCTGTTTTCTTTTTATCATCTTGGGACAGTTGCATGCTTGTATGGTCATTTAGATAGGCCACCTTTTTCTGCTACACTATCATGTTGGATTTGACTTAGGAGAAACCATGTTTCTTGCTTTTCTCCTTTCATACTAGGCTCAGGTATTTGTAGCTCGTGCGCGAGCAGGGGGTTTTGGATAGTGTAGACAGATATTGGGGATTTGGGACAGGCAGGCTTTGATGGCAGGGTATTGCGGCAACCGCGAATTTTGGGGCGGTTGACCGGACAGTTGTTATTGCATCGGATTGGTGGAGAGGGATCGAGGGATCGGGCTTTCTTCAGTGGATGGGTTTTTCCACTTTGATCAGAGTCATGATCCAGTCCTGCTGATTTATACTTATGTTACTTGTTACTGAGATACTTTACTCGTGTGGGTCGCTCCCCTCGAGTGCCACTCCGGAGTAGGCTTTAGACCGTGTTGGGTGCCGGTCAGACCATGTTGGGTTCCGGTCATTTGGACAGAGGAGATACTAAGTTCATGAGATTGATGACAGAGCAGGCAGTACCGGGTTTTATACCGGTTCATTCAATTGGGTTTATTTGGTCAGATACTGTTTTCTGATGCATTCATACAGTCATTTCTTTTGATACTGCATTTAGAGGCAAACTAGTGGTAGCTTCCTCTTATCTGTATTTCTGTTTATAGCTTACCACCTCTCTTACTCCTTCTCTTGCCTCTGGTAGACTTAGTGGGTACGTCGGGGTTTGAGGCTTTACCCTCGGGGGGAGGCTACTGGTTTTACTAGTGGTTCTCACCCCCATTGTTGTTTTTTTCATTTCCTCCCTTTGTTTTGCAATTCTGCTTTGGGAGTTGCGGATCTTCGGTTGACGATTCGAGGCGAGGGAGTCGCGAGATAGATCCTTACTAGTGTTGATTTCTACAGTGGGATAGATGTACCAACCCGGATTGTGGGTTTCACTGTACACAGTTGTATTTTATTACTTTAGTTTATCTCCCATTTTGGATTTATAGATGTTGTATAGGTGGCTTTTACTTGTATTACAGTTTTTGGTGGATCGGATTATTGTATCTTTATTTATGGGAGATGGATATTGTACTTGTATTTTTCAGTTGTACAGTGATTCAGGTTTTTATTACAGAAGTTTTACTTCAGCTCTGATATCTGTTTAGTTGTTAGATGGTACTTTGCAGGTTGGACGCTTCGCCTATGTGGGGTTTCGCATAGGTTGCGGATCTGTCGGCGAGCTCGGGTCGCAGTTTCGACCCCGGGGCGTGACAGATTAGAGTGGTATCACAGCCTAGGTTGTAGGTCATGGTGGACTTAGAAACCCTAGGCTTATGGTTGACCCTTGGTTGACTTCGTGAGAGTCGTTATTTATAGCGAGAGTCCCTGATTGAGTTTTTATACCTCTCCCAAGGGACGGGAAGGGTGATTGGCATGTTTATTCTCCTTAGTAATTATGTTGGTTGCAGACAACATAATGCTGTGGAATGGGGTGACATGCTCTAGACGTTCGCTGGATTGGGTCGAGTGGCTTTTGTGTGCTGATGTTGCTGTTTCGTCGTGGTAAGGGGTGTCTCCCCGACGCTGGGTTTTTGACCCATGTGCATACTGTCATAGCTGTTGAGTTTGAGCGGTTGGCTTTGGGCCGGATACCTGGATCGAGGTCAGAGAGCTCCGGACCCAGATGACAGGATTGGCAGTGGGCATATCGGCTGCAGAGTGAGCAGCGGATAGGATGATACAGTTGTCGGAGCAGCGGGCAGCTCGACAGTGCTTCCTTCTGAGACCACCCGGTTGCAGTATCCTACAGTGGTAGGAA
The DNA here is from genome assembly GCA_029204045.2 of Tillandsia leiboldiana. Taxonomy (NCBI): domain Eukaryota; kingdom Viridiplantae; phylum Streptophyta; class Magnoliopsida; order Poales; family Bromeliaceae; genus Tillandsia; species Tillandsia leiboldiana. Next base: position 14,231,218 of record CM055073.1, read on the forward strand.
TTTCTGTGGCACCGATGGAGCGAGTAGCCCCTCCATGCCAATGTTTAGTGTCGAGGCACCGAGGCAGGGTGGATAGTTGACAGTAGAGGAGCTGTGGGACATTGATCGAACTATTGAGCCAGATTTGGCAGATGAACCACCCCAACTCGTAAGATTGAGTTTGGAGCCTTTGTAGGCAGGAGTCGTGGTTGGTGGTGATGGAGTGAACAAATGAGAGCCTCCCTATGCTAGAGAGTTTACGCAGTTGTTGAACTGCACGCTCCACATTATGATGAGCGAGGCGCGGGGGATGTGTGTGTGTGCTGGTTAGGATTGCGTTGGGATACCTTTTTGGCTCATTTGGTCCCTATGACTTCATATTTTGGATGCCCCGATGGAACATGGTGCTGTAGTTCCTTTGGACAGATGGAGGCACTCGGTGCCAGATGATGGAGGACGGATCAGTAGGCAGAGGCCTTCTGGATTCCTTCTTTGGGGTCGAGTACTTCTGAGGCGCTAGAGGTCGGGTGGACCCCGACGGCAGCATCAGCACCAGTATCAGAGTGGCACAGTGGAAGCATGATGGGTTGCGATCATTGCTGCAGTATGAGTGGAGGCAGAGATGGTGCTTTCTTTAGGGATTGTCAGGATATTTCTGGGCAGATAAGGTCTCGATGTCGAGGCTAATTGGGCGACAACCACTAGCGCTGGCAGTTGAGTTCGTGCAACCTGGTCGGAGGGCGTCCCATCAGTGGGATGTGTCGTCGCAGGTATGATTTACTTTACAACTATCTGAGTTAGAACGAGGTGCATCCCTACACGGACTAAAGGTAGAGTTGCTACCACATGCACTTGAGGTTTAGATCCTTGATTAGGATGTGCACGTGGAGGAGGTTTGTGGAATATGTCCAGTGCAGTCAGGCTGTGAGTTATACCCATTGACTAGCTGGTCTTATGGCAGCCCAGGATTTTCGACTCGCGTATTGGATTGATCGGTGTGGCATCTTACAATTTTTTTATCGTGGTGAGAGTACTGTGAACTTCTTCGAGTTGGACAGGAGGAGTTTGTTTACAGAGGTGGGTAGATTGCACTAGTTACAGTGACAGTGTGTCAACAAGTGTCAGGCAGATGATGAGCCAAGGATGCATTGCCCAGTTAGTGACTGTGATAGAGGTGCCTAGGCGGCCCCGAGACTCAAGGGTGTCCTTAGTGCCCGCGAGTTCTCGAGTATGAGTCCACCTGAGTTGATGACGATGCCGCCGGCAAGAAGATTGAGATTGTTATTAACGTGGTTCTGGGAACCGCGTCGATATTGAAGGCACCTTATTGGATGGCACCAGCACAACTGAGAGCTGATGGTATAGTTATTGATTATGATGGATAACGGGGTTGTTAGACCCGATGTGTTACCTGATGGAGGAGACAATGGATCTTTCGTCCTGTCAGCAGTGATTGAGTGGTAGTGATGCCCCCATGGTAGTCTTGGATGTGTGTAGATGTTTTGGGGCCGGAGTTGTGACGCCCCACTTCCCAGGGGGTCACCCATCCTAGAACTACTCTAGCTCTAGCACGCTTAACTCTCATGTTCCTCTTGGATCTTGCTACCATCCAAAATGCTATAGCCGGGTTAGAGATTTAGTCCTATTATATCATTTATATATAGGACTAATCCAAATTCCGGGGGTGTCACATTCTTCCCCCCTTTAAGCCCAGACGTCCACGTCAGGCTCAAGCACACTCACAAGCAACCAGGCGATGTGAGACTCGTCTCTGTCACGCCCCGGGTGTAAACCAGAACCCGGGGCCCGTCCACAGATCCGCCGTGCACACGGAATTTCCGTGTACACGAAGCGCTGATAACCTGCTCAGATATAAACAAGTAATAAAGGAGCATAAAACAGAGCTAACTAAAACTAATACAACTCAGACAAATACTGGAAAGGAAAGTACAGTAAGCTCTCAAAAATATACAAGTGTCTCTCCCAGCTCACGAAATATATACAACCAGTTGGCCGCAGCCAGACCCAAAATAAAAGGAAAATACAACCGTCTGAGTGTACTGGGGATACATCAAAACTATCAAAAACTCGAACTCGGGGGCAGTGGCTATCTAGTCAGCGATCCTCTTACCTCGGTCCAGGGAAGAGGGTCCCGCAACTCCCGCAGAGAACTCTGCAAAACAAAGGGAACAGAAAAGAGAAAACAGTGGGGGGTGAGAACTACTATAAAAACAGTAGCCTCCCCTAGTGGGTAGACCTCAAACTCAGACATGCCCACTAGGACTATCAGAGGCAAAGAAAAAGAAACAAAGGTGGTAAGCTACAAGTACTCTATTGATGCAAAGCTACCACTAACATGCCTCTACGATGTCTGCTAGAGAATGGCTAAAGGCAAGCACCAGAACGTAAGGACTGACTGACCAACCAATCAAAACACCATGTGAACATGGTCCCTGTACTAGCTCTAGCCTCCTGCTGTCAACGCTCACAACTCAGTATCTCCCCTGTCCAAAATAGACCGGAAACCAACACGGTCCTAGGCCGGCACCCAACACGGCCTGACCGGCACCCAACACGGTCAAAATTCCTACTCTGAGGTGGCAACTCGAGGGGAGCGAACCCACAACGAGCAGAGTATCACAGTCCAGTATCATCAGTACCATAAATAGCAGGACGGGGTCACGACCCAGATCCAAGGGGGAGAAAAAAGCCCATCCATCTACAGGGAAACTCGTCCCCTACCTCCAATCCGATGCAAAAGTAAGAAATTAATAATAATAATAATTCCGGTCAAGCCGCCCACAGTCCGCGGTCCGCCGCACACCCAAACCTTGATCCCCCGACTGTCCCCAACTCTGAACATCGGACTACACAATCCCTACGACTAGACGACAGGAGAACGAATAAAAGCATGGTTTCTCCTAAGTCAATTCCAATATGTTTGTGTAGCAGAAAAAGATGGCTTAGCTAGATGACCATTCAAGCATGCAAAAGTCCTTTATTTGCTATAAGTACTCCAATTATTCAAACATATGCAACATTAAGTGTTGGGTAATCCCGATGTACATGCGGTAAGATATTGATACTTAATACATTTTAGATGCACAATTTACTAGCAAATATCCCTTATACAACATTCATTCTAACCACATATCCAACCCTTCCCTTAACTTGTATTATGATGTGGCTATAGCATTCATTCCACTAATTAATTTGCATATCTAAACATGGAAACATCACTTACTAACTTGTAGCTTGCTAACAAGGCAAGTATTACAAATGAACCATAATCTCATACAAGCATGCTAGATACATTCACATTTAATAACACATGATAGAAGCATTCTAATAGGCCTAGTGACATTCACAAGTAGGAGGTTCACAACATCACCCACCTCAAGCGCTATTCCAAATTTCCAAAGCGAAGTCCAAGACCAGTCCAAACACACCACCAATCTGTACAAAATACCCCAAAGAACAAACATAAGCTATTTGTCACCAACTTCTCACAATCTGCCCCCTAAACCAGCAGTCCAGAGTTTCACTAATTTTCACCTGCGAATAATGTCCAGAAAAATCCAAGGAAAATACTAGCGCGATCCTTGCGACGAGCCCGTCGAAACGAATACCTGCACGCCCAATTTGGAGTTCCTACGCTGAGATAAAAATCCGACAAGGGGTACACCCCGTACCCAAACTGTACCAAATTCCTGTAACAATGAACCACAGAGAAAGAAGATTCTCACCCTCGAGTAAAATTCAGGAAATTCTGAGAAAAATCCAGGAGACTCCTTGCGACGCGTAGATGAAAATTACCTCTTGAATCACCTCGTTCCGACGCCTGAGCGAAAAGATATGGCAAGAACACTGCGGTGCTGTCCCCAAAAGTCCGCGAAGAAAAAGGGGTCAAATGGGTGCTAAGAAACTCCAAGATCAGCACGAAATCGAGGAACCATAAAACACAGGAGTTGAAGCCCTACCTGGTCGTGAGTTCAACGGCGCAAGAATCGGCGAATTCCGAGGTCGGGGTGGGTCGGAGGAGTCCAAACACTGAAAAGGGGCGAAGAGGATCGCCGGAGAACAATCGTCGTCGCCGCGCCGTAAAATGGTGAACCTCGGGAAGCGTGCCTCCAAAAATGCTTCAAACTTCTCCAAAGGGTCGAGCACTGAGAGGGGAGGAACTTCTGTGAAGGAAGCCCATTGAAAAGAGGTCCAAAAAGCCAAAGAAAGAAAGGGGGAGGCTATTTATAGGCCCAGCCCAAAGCTTAGCGGGCCGGGTTTTCGGGCGCAGTTTCCGGGCGCACTGCGCCCGGAAACCGGTTGTATGCATCCCGTCCGACGCGCCCGAATCCCTCTGGGACTGCCACGTAGCCCCGAACAGGGGACAGCGGATCCCCGCGCGCCGCGACACGCCGCGTGTCACCCACGCAGTCAGCGGGTAGGTACGCCGCCCAATCTCGAGGCGACACGTGTCGCACTCGAGTGCGGCCGACCGCCCCGCCTGCGCCACTGTGCGCGCACGTGCGCGCACAGTACCGAGGCGCCCTCCCCCGCGCACCCGTGGACCGCGCCCACGTGGACCGACGAATCCGGAGCCGCCACGTGCCATGCGCCCGGTCCACCGCAATCCCGCAAATCCCATGAGCCGTGCCGCGTGCGCCCGCCTACCAGAGCACGCCACGCGTCCACCCGCCGCGGTCCATGCACCGCCGCGCCACTCCGTGGACCCAGCTGCGTGAGCCGGCCAATAAGAGGCCGCCACGTGGCTCGGGCCGGTCCACGTGTCACTCCCATGCACCGAAAATCCCCCAAACTTCCGGAAGCCCGCATTTGGTCATCCGGACTCCAAATTCAACAAGCAAATAGCCGTTTTCAAGCGTTTTTTCCGCGCTGAATCCAAATCCAACCTCAGATTGGTCCAAAACCCTTTCTAAAATTCGGCAATCACAGCCGAAGGCCAAATCATCTATCCAAGTCTCACAAGGTCCATCTGTGGCATCCCTTCGATGCACCATGGGCCAGACACCAACACTAGGTGTTCTACACAGTGGATTCACCGGAAAGTTGCATGGGAAAACCAGTACACTACATCCTCCCCTACAAGAAAAAGTTTCGTCCTCGAAACAAAAGTCATACCTCAGGTAGCGGCCTCAAACAAGTGGGGGTGAGCATCCATCATCGCTGACTCCAACTCCCAGGTAGCCTCGCGCTCATCATGACTGCTCCAGAGGACCTTCACATACGGGATGGCCCGACTGCGCAACTCCCTAACCTCACGATCCAAGATCCTCAACGGCCGCTCAACAAAGCTCAGGTCCTCAACAACCTCCAATGGGGTGAAATCGATGATATGAGACGGGTCATGAACATACCTCCTCAGTGTCGAAACATGAAAAACATTGTGAACCACCCGAAAGCCTGGAGGAAGCGCAAGCCTGTAGGTAACTGGCCCTAAGCGCTCCAACACCTCAAAAGGTCCAATATAACGAGGGCTCAGTTTCCCACGAATACCAAATCTCCGAATCCCCTTCGAAGGCGAGACTTCAGAAAAACATGGTCACCCACCTGGAACTCTAAGTCTCGCCGTCGAGTATCAGCATAACTCCTCTGTCGACTCTGGGCGGTCTCGAGGTGTCGTCGTATCACTCTGATCTTTTCCTCTGCCTCTAACAGTAGATCAGGACCCAAAGTTTTCTTCTCACCCACGTCACTCTCAATAAAGGGGGTGACCGACACTTGCGTCCATACAACGCTTCAAACGGAGCCATCTGAATGCTCGCTTGATAGCTGTTGTTGTACGCAAACTCAACTAATCCCAAGTGTCGGTACCATCCTCCTCCAAAGTCCAGAATGCATGCTCTCAACATATCCTCGAGGGTCTGAATAGGGTACGCTCTGACTGCCCATCGGTCTGTGGGTGGAATGCTGTACTGAATCGGAGCTGCGTCCCCAGGCTGTCTGTAAACAGTCCTCTAGAAATGCAGACAAACCTCGGGTCTCTATCTGATACGATGGAAACAGTACCCGTGTAATCAACCACCTGCAAGCCAAGTACACCTGTGCGAGTCGCTCCATCGCCAGTCATCTGAACCGGCAGAAAGTGAGCGATTTGGTAAGCCTGTCCACGACTACCAGATAGCATCCGCTCCCGTCTGTGCTCTCGGCAAACTAGTGACAAAATCCATCGTAACATGTTCCATTTCCATTCAGGGATTGGGGAGGAAACTTCGCAACTTGCCAGCAGGTACACGATGCTGCTCCGCCTTTACTTGCTGACAAGTTAGGGCAGTGTGCTACAATCTCCCAATGTCTCTTTTCATCCCATTCCACCAAAACTTTGCCTTAAGATCCCTATACATCTTAGTCCCACCAGGATGGATGGTATAAGGCTGTATAGTGGGCCTCCCTCAAGATCTGCTCTCGAATCTCTGCGTCCATAGGCACACACACGCGGTCCCTGTACCGTAGTACTCCCGCAGCACGACTGAGAAGTCCCCTATCAAACAGTCATGCATCTGCTCTCGAATCCTCATCAGGTGGGGGTCCTCACTCTGAATCTCTCCCGAATCCTGTCCAACAGAGTGGGCTGCACGACTAGAGACATAGTCTGCAGAGACCCCAGGGGACACCAACCTCGAGCTCTAACCGCCTCATCTGCTCAAGTAATGGCGCCTGATCGGTGATCATCAAAGATAGACTCTGTACTGCTCTCCTGCTCAGGGCATCAGCAACCACGTTGGCCTTGCCGGATGGTATAAATGTCTACATCAAAATCTTTCAACAATTCCAACCATCTGCGCTGCCTCAAGTTGAGCTCCTTCTGCGTGAACAGGTATTTCAAGCTCTTGTGGTCGGTATAAATCTCGCAGTGCTCCCCATACAGATAATGGCGCCACAACTTTAGTGCAAAAATCACCGCAGCTAGCTCCAAGTCGTGGGTAGGGTAATTCTTCTCATAATCCTTCAGTTGCCGGGAGGCATAAGCGATTACCCTTCCCTCCTGCATCAGCACGCAACCAAGTCCACTGTGCGATGCGTCGCTGTATACCACGTATCCTTTCCCCATAACAGGGAGGGAAAGGACAGGAGCCGACATCAATCTGTTCTTTAATTCCTCAAAGCTCCTCTGACAATCCTCACTCCAAGTAAACTTAATCCCTTTTCGCGTCAAACGAGTGAGGGGCGTGGAAAGTTTCGCAAAACCTTCCACAAATCGACGGTAATATCCTGCTAAGCCCATAAAACTGCGAACCTCTGATACCGTCGTCGGTCGCGGCCAATCCCGGACTGCCTCGATCTTCGCCGGGTCTACTGCCACTCCAGCGGCTGAAATCACGTGGCCCAAAAAGACAACCTCCCGAAGCCAAAATTCACACTTAGATAACTTGGCATACAACTTCCTCTCTCTCAGAAGTTGTAGCACAATCCTCAGATGCTCCTCGTGCTCCGCATCGCTTCGGGAATAAACTAGGATGTCATCAATAAAAACAACGACGAACCGATCCAGGTATGGTCGAAAAATCCTGTTCATTAAATCCATAAAAGCTGCAGGGGCATTTGTCAGTCCAAAAGGCATGACGGTGAACTCATAATGCCCGTACCGCGACCTAAATGCCGTCTTCGGGATGTCCTCGGCCTTCACCTTCAGTTGGTGGTAACCAGACTGTAAGTCGATCTTGGAGAAGACACAAGTCCCTTGCAGCTGATCAAACAAGTCATCAATGCGCGGCAAAGGGTACTTGTTCTTGATGGTCGCTTTATTCAGCTCCCGATAATCAACGCACAGTCGAAGCGAACCATCCTTCTTCTTCACAATAGCACCGGCGCTCCCCAAGGCGATACACTCGGTCGCACAAAACCTTATCCATTAAATCCTGGAGTTGCGCCTTTAATTCCCGCAGCTCAGCCGGTGCCATTCGGTAAGGAGCCTTAGAGATCGGCGCAGTTCCTGGGACCACGTCAATCAAAAACTCGACCTCCCTATCCGGCGGCATACTAAACAGCTCTGGAGGAACACATCCGGAAACTCGCGGGCAATCGGGATATCCGCGAGTCCCGGAGCCGCCGTAGGCTCCTTAACCACAGATGCCATAAAGGCTACGCATCCACTGCGCATCATCTGCCTCGCACGAGAAGTCGAAACCATAGAGGCAAAGAAAGCACTCTGGCACCCCCTGAAAACGAACACCTCCTGGCCTGGCTCGCTAAAAGTAACAGACCTCGCGGCGCAATCAATCGTCGCGAAATAGCGAGCCAGCCAATCCATCCCCAGTACAATGTCAAAATCTCGCAGCTGACTAAGGACCATCAGGTCCGCTGGCAAAATCCAAGACTCAAGCTGTACCGGGCACGACCAGCAACACTCCTCTACATACAATATGTGACCGGAATCTGTACCTCTGTACCATCTAAAACATGTGGCAACCGACCTAACTCTAGTCCATGCGATGATGCAAATGCTCTACTGATAATAGAATGTGATGCACCGGTATCAAATAAAGTGCGAGCTCTAATGCCAAAAAGTAAAGTGATACCTGCCACCACGTGGTCGGCTGCCGCGGAGTCCCCTACCTGAGCGGCGTAGACTCGCCCGCTCTGAGCTGGTGGTCGGTGGTCTGCAGGGTGGGAGGAAGGAGCCCTGCTCGCAGAAGCATAGGGCCCGCTGAGCTGGCGGTCGCTGCTGAGATGAAGGAGAAACTGAGGCCGAAGAAGGCGCCACTGATGCCGAAAAAGGGCATGAAGATCGTATGTGCCCTGCCTGCCCGCAGCCATAACAACGCCCCCCCCTCTGATCACAAGTGCCGGGGAAATGCGGACCCCCGCAGAAGATACAACTGCCTGGAGCCCGAAACTGCCGTGACTGCTGCTGCTGCTGCCTGTGCGACTGCCGCTGAGATCCCTGCTGTCGCGACTGCGACCTCTGCTGCTGCGAGTGCTGCTGCTGTCGCTGGGGCTGCTGATGCTGTGGGGCTGGGATCCCTGGATCCCCCGGCCCTCGCCTCCGAACGCCCCCGGCCCGTAAACTGAGGCGGTGGCGGTCGGGGCGGCCTCCAGGAACTGGCCTGTCCCCCCTCATCTGATGCTGGTCGCTTCTTCTCAGAACTCTGAGCGACCGACCTCCGCGTCTAGAAACAACCTGATCTCCCCTCTCGACCCACTGGGCATGCTCCACTGCCTCTGATAAAGTCTGAAGCCTCTGGGCGTGTACCATGGTAAAGAGCTCGGGGCGCAAGCCTGTCTCAAACAGCTCCACCTGGTGCAGCCCATCCCTGGCAACGTAGGGCACGCAGTTGAGCAACTGCGTAAACTCCTGATAATAGTCCCACACCGGGCGATCACCTTGCTGCAGGTTCTTCAAGTCATCTTCTATCTTTTTCTTCACACTCGTGGAGAAGTAAGTGTCAAGGGTCATCCTCCTGAACTCTGACCAGGGTAGCTGCCGGGTGACCTGAAACTCTAGGGGCTCAACCCGACGCCACCAAGCATCTGCATCCCCCTCCAAACAGTGTACTGCCAAATGTGCTCTGAACCTCTGGTCGATGAAGAAGTCCCGAAACATCTTCTCCATCGACGCTAGCCATGATCCAATCTCCCACGGTGAGTGCTCCGCCCCGAGAACTTAGGGGGTCCTCGCTTACAGAACTGCGTGAGTTTGTCAGAAAACTCCCGCTCCTCCTCTGGGGTCAAAGGCCTGAACATCCCCTGGGCCCCGCTGCTCGACGACGGCGCTGTAGGGGCAAGTGGAATAGTCGGTGGTACAACAGGTGTGCGGGGCCTCAGCAGTAGTAGGGGGAGGTGCCGCAACCTGGGCCAATAACTGCTCAAACCTCTGCTCCTGTCGGCGGTGGCTCTCCGCCAACTGGGCCATCATGGCCCTCAGCTCACTGATCTCGGTAGGCCCGACTGCTCCGGCTCCTCCGGGGGTATAGGAGTACCCCGAGTAGGAATCTGCCGCCTAGGAGGCATCCTGCTACACAAAATCCACGGGTCAGTAAACCAAACCACTCTCGACCCAATCACGCGAAAGTCATGGGCATTCCCCTATTTCTGTAACCTTATGTTGTCTGCAGCCAACATAATAGTCCCCCAGAAATAGGCTATGCCAATCCCTCTCCACTCACAGGAAGAGTTAACAACCAATTACCGACTTTCGCACAATATCACGTCACTCGCGCTCAGCCTTCCTAGGGTCTGCCAAAAGCCTAGGTTTCCTAAGTCCCGTCTGACCTATCCCTAAGCTCTGATACCAACTAATCTGTCACGCCCCGGGTGTAAACCAGAACCCGGGCCCGTCCACAGATCCGCCGTGCACACGGAATTTTCCGTGTACACGAAGCGCTGATAACCTGCTCAGATATAAACAAGTAATAAAGGAGCATAAAACAGAGCTAACTAAAACTAATACAACTCAGACAAATACTGGAAAGGAAAGTACAGTAAGCTCTCAAAAATATACAAGTGTCTCTCCCAGCTCACGAAATATATACAACCAGCTGGCCGCAGCCAGACCCAAAATAAAAGAAAATACAACCGTCTGAGTGTACTGGGGATACATCAAAACTATCAAAAACTCGAACTCGGGGCAGTGGCTATCTAGTCAGCGATCCTCTTACCTCGGTCCAGGGAAGAGGGTCCCGCAACTCCCGCAGAGAACTCTGCAAAACAAAGGGGAACAGAAAAGAGAAAACAGTGGGGGTGAGAACTACTATAAAAACAGTAGCCTCCCCTAGTGGGTAGACCTCAAACTCAGACATGCCCACTAGGACTATCAGAGGCGAAGAAAAAGAAACAAAGGTGGTAAGCTACAAGTACTCTATTGATGCAAAGCTACCACTAACATGCCTCTACGATGTCTGCTAGAGAATGGCTAAAGGCAAGCACCAGAACGTAAGGACTGACTGACCACACAATCAAAACACCAGTGAACACTGGTACTGCCTGCCCTGCTGTCAACCACAACTCAGTATCTCCCCTGTCCAAAATAGACCGAACCCAACACGGTCTAGCCGGCACCCAACACGGCCTGACCGGCACCCAACACGGTCAAAATCCTACTCCGGAGTGGCACTCGAGGGGAGCGACCCCACACGAGCATAGTATCACAGTCACTAGTATCATCAGTACCATAAATAGCAGGACGGGGTCACGACCCAGATCCAAGTGGGAAAAAACCCATCCACTAAAGGGAAACTCGATCCCCTACCTCCAATCCGATGCAAAAGTAATAATAATAATAATAATAATCCGGTCAACCGCCCACAGTCCGCGGTCGCCGCAACACCCAAACCTCGATCCCCGACTGTCCCAACTCTGAACATCTGACTACACAATCCCCTAAGACTAGACGACAGGAGAACGAATAAAAGCATGGTTTCTCCTAAGTCAATTCCAATATGTTTGTGTAGCAGAAAAAGATGGCTTAGCTAGATGACCATTCAAGCATGCAAAGTCCTTTATTTGCTATAATTACTCCAATTATTCAAACATATGCAACATTAAGTGTTTGGGTAATCCCGATGTACATGCGTAAGATATATGATACTTAATACATTTTAGATGCACAATTTACTAGCAAATATCCCTTATACAACATTCATTCTAACCACATATCCAACCCTTCCCTTAACTTGTATTATGATGTGGCTATAGCATTCATTCCACTAATTAATTTGCATATCTAAACATGGAAACATCACTTACTAACTTGTAGCTTGCTAACAAGGCAAGTATTAACAAATGAACCATAATCTCATACAAGCATGCTAGATACATTCACATTTAATAACACATGATAGAAGCATTCTAATAGGCCTAGTGACATTCACAAGTAGGAGGTTCACAACATCACCCACCTCAAGCGCTATTCCAAATTCCAAAGGCGAAGTCCAAGACCAGTCCAAACACACCACCAATCTGTACAAAATACCCCAAAGAACAAACATAAGCTATTTGTCACCAACTTCTCACAATCTGCCCCCCTAAACCAGCAGTCCAGAGTTCACTAATTTCACCTGCGAATAATGTCCAGAAAAATCCAAGGAAAATACTAGCGCGATCCTTGCGACGAGCCCGTCGAAACGAATACCTGCACGCCAATTTGGTTTCCTACGCTGAGATAAAAATCCGACAAGGGGTACACCCCGTACCCAAACTGTACCAAATTCCTGTAACAATGAACCACAGAGAAAGAAGATTCTCACCCTCGAGTAAAATTCAGGAATTCTGAGAAAAATCCAGGAGACTCCTTGCGACGCGTAGATGAAAATTGCCTCTTGAATCACCTCGTTCCGACGCCTGAGCGAAAAGATATGGCAAGAACACTGCGGTGCTGTCCCAAAAGTCCGCGAAGAAAAAGGGTCAAATGGGTGCTAAGAAAACTCCAAGATCAGCACGGAAATCGAGGAACCATAAAACACAGGAGTTGAAGCCCTACCTGTCGTGAGTTCAACGGCGCAAGAATCGGCGAATTCCGAGGTCGGGGTGGGTCGGAGGAGTCCAAACACTGAAAAGGGCGAAGAGGATCGCCGGAGAACAAGCGTCGCGCCGCGCCGTAAAATGGTGAACCTCGGGAAGCGTGCCTCCAAAATCTTCAAACTTCTCCAAAGGGTCGAGCACTGAGAGGGGAGGAACTTCTGTGAAGGAAGCCCAGTGAAAAGAGTCCAAAAAGCCCAAAGAAAGAAAGGGGAGGCTATTATAGGCCCAGCCCAAAGCTTAGCGGGCCGGGTTTTCGGGCGCGGTTTCCGGGCGCACTGCGCCCGGAAACCGGGTTGTATGCATCCCGTCCGACGCGCCCGAATCCCTCTGGGACTGCCACGTAGCCCCGAACAGGGGACAGCGGATCCCCGCGCCCGCGACACGCCGCGTGTCACCCACGCAGTCAGCGGGGTAGGTACGGCCGCCCAATCTCGAGGCGACACGTGTCGCACTCGAGTGCGGCCGACCGCCCCGCCTGCGCCACTGTGCGCGCACGTGCGCGCACAGTACCGAGGCGCCCTCCCCCGCGCACCCGTGGACCGCGCCCACGTGGACCGACGAATCCGGAGCCGCCACGTGCCATGCGCCCGGTCCACCGCAATCCCGCAAATCCCATGAGCCGTGCCGCGTGCGCCCGCCTACCAGAGCACGCCACGCGTCCACCCGCCGCGGTCCATGCACCGCCGCGCCACTCCGTGGACCCAGCTGCGTGAGCCGGCCAATAGAGGCCGCCACGTGGCTCGGCCGGTCCACGTGTCACTCCCATGCACCGAAAATCCCCCAAAACTTCCGGAAGCCCGCATTTGGTCATCCGACTCCAAATTCAACAAGCAAAGCCGTTTTCAAGCGTTTTTCGCGCTGAATCCAAATCCAACCTCAGATTGGTCCAAAACCCTTTCTAAAATTCGGCAATCACAGCCGAAGCCAAATCATCTATCCAAGTCTCACAAGGTCCATCTGTGGCATCCCTTCGATGCACCATGGGCCAGACACCACACTAGGTGTTCTACACAGTGGATTCACCGGAAAGTTGCATGGGAAAACCAGTACACTACAGTCTCGCTAGCCTTAGCCGACCTTGTGGGAGGCTCCACTCCACCCACAACGGTCATTAGCCGGGGAGCCTCGCTCTACCCGCTATATAACCCTGGCTCAGCCGAGACTCATCTCACATTTCCGGCTGGTGATGGCTCGATACCAACTGTGACGCCCCACTTCCCAGGGTCACCCATCCTAGAACTACTCTAGCTCTAGCACGCTTAACTCTCATGTTCCTCTTGGATCTTGACCATCCAAAATGCTATAGCCGGGTTAGAGATTTAGTCCTATTATATCATTTATATATAGGACTAATCCAATTCCGGGGTGTCACATTCTTCCCCCCTTTAAGCCCTGACGTCCACGTCAGGCTCAAGCACACTCACAAGCACCAGGCGATGTGAGACTCGTCTCGCTAGCCTTAGCCGACCTTGTGGGGAGCTCCACTCCACCCACAACGGTCATTAGCCGGGGAGCCTCGCTCTACCCGCTATATAACCCTGGCTCAGCCGAGACTCATCCACATTTCCGGCTGGTGAATGGCTCTGATACCAACTGTGACGCCCCACTTCCCAGGGGGTCACCCATCCTAGAACTACTCTAGCTCTAGCACGCTTAACTCTCATGTTCCTCTTGGATCTTGCTACCATCCAAATGCTATAGCCGGTTAGAGATTTAGTCCTATTATATCATTTATATAAGGACTAATCCAAATTCCGGGGTGTCACAGGAGTACAGTGCAGAGCTTGAGCAATGCTTGCGCAGTAAGCGCCATTACTGGAATGGATGATTGATTAGGACCAGGGACGTGCCCCAGAGTGATCCGTTCCAGATTTTGGTTTCAGTCGAGCAACCCACACTGATGGATGAGATCAGTGAGTGTTGAATTAAGGGGTCCACAGTTGATGTAGAGCAAGGACAGAATGACAACCACAACAGGGACAACTTCAACCTCTTCGCTACTTTCGGTGATTCTCCAACTCAGGGTTGTAGCTGTGGGATGTTTTCTGATATTGAACTCCCTTTTTACCGGGAATAATTTTCGTGGTGTACTTCAGGTTTCTTGAGTGAGTTGGTTTTGAGGCGGAGATTTTGAGGGTGTTGTGGATCAGTGGTTACCTGTTGCTTCTTCTTCTTTTCCCCGCGACATGATGGAGTCCTTGATGTTTTCCACGCCTCAGCTTAAAGTGTTATTTTGGTTTTGCTGCCATTGTTTGACTCGCTCCACTTGAGACCATTGAGTGTCTGGAGTACGTGAGAAGCCATTGTGGATTTTTGGCCCGAGAGAATGAGGAATTGCACATCGGGCCATGCCGTACTTGTGGTGTTGTTGTTGTTGGGAAGTAATCACGGGGAGTGAGTGGTGATTGTTGATGATATCTACCCGTGGTATTTGGCGACTCCTGTGGGCTTGAGCTTGTTTCGAGGACGAAACTTTCTTTTAGTGGGGAGGATGTGAAGACCCGAAATCCCACTATTAGACTACTGTTCCATCTGCAGCTCCGGAGGCCTATGTGGCGTGTCGGTGGGTATTTGTGCACCAATTAGGACATTGTGTGGACCCCGGTTGTGTGAAATGGATCACGAGAGTAGTCGGATTGATCCTGTCGATGTTTAGAAGTGGTTTCGCGCGCAAGGATATTAATATTGGACTCAGCGCGAAGTTGGACCCAAGATCACCACTCCGGATGCCTTCGGGAATTTTTAAGAGTTGGATTTGGCAAAGCGGACTTTAGAATGGGTACTCCGGCGTGAAAATCGGATCAAGTTGGCTTTCCGGGGGTTTTCGGTCAAAATTTCGGATGAGAGATTGGAGAATCGGATTCGTATTTGGATTCAGCTGCGCGAAACGTGGAATTCGGCTAGTTGGTTGTATTTTTCGGAGTCC
>CM055073.1:14246696-14295121 GCA_029204045.2 Tillandsia leiboldiana
TATTTATAGGTTAGAAACCCTAGGAAGGAGATAAGAATCAAAAACCTAACATTTCTGGAAATTTTACGGACGGCGATCCGGATCGGATTAGCTGTGATCCGGATCGTCGTAACGAGTCAGGCAATTCCAGAAAAACGAAGGTTCGGGATCCGGATCGAAGTGCTTGATCCGGATCGTTCATACAGTTCACCAAACATCAACGTTCGGGATCCGGATTGCGAAGCCTGATCCGGATCGTTCAAGGAAGATGGTAAACTCAGTGTTCGGGATCCGGATCAAGAGGGGCTACGATCCGGATTGAACTGGTGTATGAACGAACCACCTTCGGGATCCGGATCGAACAACCTGATCCGGATCCTGAACATGTCCCAAGTCCAGTTTTTTGATTTTTATGCAATGAAAGATTCTTCCAAGTGTTTCTACACTACAAGAAGTATTCGGATCACACAAAATCTTTAGTTAAACATACCTGATCCTTTTGAATTCTTCTTTCTTGAGATTGAGTTAAATGATCCAACTTTCTTCACCTTCAATCTTCAAGACTTGAGACTTTCACGAAACTACGCCAACTCAAATTCCGTAACAGAATTTAGCAAAATGGACGTCGTTTTTGGAATCAGCGCGCGAAAACGGTCAAGATGGGCTATTTGCTTGATGTTTTTGTGTTGGCGGTTACTGTTCATGCCGGAACAGTATCTCCGGCAATCGCCGGCGGCGGCGGGCGGCGCCGGCGGGCGGCGGCGCGGCCTCGGGCAGGCGGCACGCGACGGCACGCGGCGCGGGCAGGGCGCGGGCAGGCGCCCGGGCGCGCGGGCAGGCGCGCGGTCCACCGCGGAGGTCGTGCACCGGGGGCGGGCCACGTGGCGCTCTCCGGTTGGCCGGTGCAGCAGGCGCGGTCCACTGAATTTGGGCCCGGGTGCACGGTAGACCGGGTGGACACGTGGCGTGAGGTAGTTGGTCCGGTGTTGTGCTCCCGGTCCACGCAATCGGTGGAGTTGATTGACCGGGGCAGGTGGCCGAACGGCGGGGCAGGTGGCCGTACGGCCCGGGTCAGCCGCGACGTGCGCGGTCCACGGCGCGACGTGCGCGGTGCACGGGTTGCCGGGCCATGTGTCGCGTCGCCATTTGCGGGTGCAGGTGCACCGGGTGCAGTGGGGCCCGGGGGAGTAGTGGACTGGGCTGTGTGGTGGACCGGGCCGCACTGTGCGCGCCCGAAAGTTCTGGGCCGGGCCGCACTGTGCGCGCCCGGAAGTTTCCGGGCGCCCGAAAAACCCGGACTTGGTGGGAATTATCCCAATTGTTTCCTCAGCCTATTTAAAGGCAGCCCGAGCCTCTGTTTTGGGCTTTTTTTCTCCCAAACCACACCTCCTCTGCCCGAGCTCCCTTAAGCAAAGTTTTTCACCTCTAAGTTTTTGATCTTCCTGCCAAGTTCTAGGATTTTAGGAGGCACGAATCCCGAGGTTCCCCATTTTACGGTGCGGCGCGACGTTGCTTTCTAGTGTTCTTCTTCGGCGCAGCGACAGTGTTTTGGCTCCCCTGGGCTACCCCGAGCTCACTTTGCTGTGATTCTTGTGCCGGCAGACTCCTAAGAGGTAGGACTTCATCTTTTGTTTTGGTCGCACTTTCCCGTTTCGAGGTTTTGGCACGGATCCCGATGCAAACTGTAACCCCATTTTCTGTGTGGACTTCCTTGACAGCAGCGGGGTATTTTGGCCATATCTTTGCACACGAGCGGCTGACGGAAACGAGCTTATACAACTTTTTCATCTACGGATCGCAAGGAACGCGCTCGTATTTTTATTGGATTTTTGTGAGATTTATTTCGAGGTGAAAATTACTATTTTCTCAGTGAACAGTGTACAGTTTTAACACAGATTTTTGTATGAGTGTACCCCCTTGCCGAATTTTTATCTTGACTTACTGAACTCCGATTTGGGCGTGCAAGGTACCGTTTCGAAGCTATCGACGCAAGGATCGCTGTGATATTTTTATTGAAATTTTCTGGGCACTATCTGCAGGTGATAATTTAACAGTTCAGAATTCGAGGTTGTATGTGGTTTTAAGTGCTATAATTGGGAGCCTAGTGTAATTAGTAGACTTTATATTGTACCAGGAGTATTGCGGGTGTGCTAAAATTGTGGGAGCAAGGATTTGGAGTTTTGGTATTTTCTAGCTGTACGGACTTGGACAGTTTGCACCAGGTGGGTGGTTGTTGTACTCCTCTCCTTTGTTATGCCCACTAGGAATATCAGAGTACCCCTGTTTTGATGATGCTAAATGTGTTAATTGGTAGACTCGCATGCTTTAGGGAGCAAATTATTGGTTATCTAATCCATGAAAAATTATTGTTAGACTGATTACTTGTTTTAATCGCTTAATTTCTGGACTGTATGCTTAGAGACAAAGTAATAATAATTGAGGACTGCAAGACTGATGATTATTCTTATGGGACTGCCACCCTAGCTTATGTCACTCTAAACTGCTATTCTCGGAAACTGGACAAAAATATTGAGACAATGCATGATTAAATTGGTCACATGATTATGTCATCTTTTACTGCTATACTATTTTTGGGACTTGACTTAGGAGAAACCATGCATTTACTCTTTTCTCCTCCTAGTATTGACACTTGCGGCTTAGTCGCTCAGGTTCGAGCGTGTGTTGGACAGTGTAGTCGGGTATTGGGGATTTGGGACAGGTTGGGTTTATGTCAGGGTGTTGCGGCGACCACGGATCTTGGGTGGTCGACCGGCTTATACTATTGCATCAGATTGGGTGTTTTGGGGATCGGGCTTTCTTTAGTGGAGGGTTTTTCCCACTTCATTGAGTCTCGATCCAGTCCTGCTATATCAGGTTACTTGTGGTTACTTACTTTCCTCGTGTGGGTCGCTCCCCACGAGTGCGACTCCGGAGTGCGCGGCAGACAGACTTTGAGTCCTGGGGACTCCTTTTGCTTCGGTGTTATGCGTAGGCTGGCATACCCGTCGCGGCAGAGCAGGCAGTGCCAGTGTCCACTGGCGGTCAGATTTGGGTCCTTTGGACAGACTTCTTCATACTGATGCATTCCTTTTCCCATCCGTGTTGAGTTATCGTGTAGAGGCATATTAGGGATAGCATTTTATCAGTTGCTCCATTTATCTACACCCCCTTTCTTTTCCTTTCCCTTTTTGCCTCTGATCACCTGGTGGGCATATATGAGCTGAGGCTTTACCCACTAGGGGAGGCTACTGTTTATTGTAGTACTTACCCCCATTGTTTTCTTGTTCTTTTTCTTTCCCCTTGTTTTGCAGAGTCGTCAGTGGGAGTTGCTGGGCCGTCAGCAACTGATCGGGGCAAGCGCATCGCGGACTAGATAGAGAGCCTCCCGAGGGTTGTAGCTGGAGATTTTTGGGTACCTGGACTTCTCAGACAGCTTTTATTTATTTCCTTTTGGGTCTGGCTTCTGCCAGCTGTTTGTATTTTTGGTGGTGAGCTGGGAGAGACATCTGTATTTTATTTCACTGTTGTACTTTTTACTTCCAGTTTCTGTCTGAGATACAGTAGTTTTAGTTTAGCTCTGATTATTATGCTCTTTTA
Organism: Tillandsia leiboldiana; assembly: GCA_029204045.2. Classification (NCBI taxonomy): domain Eukaryota; kingdom Viridiplantae; phylum Streptophyta; class Magnoliopsida; order Poales; family Bromeliaceae; genus Tillandsia; species Tillandsia leiboldiana. Next base: position 14,250,273 of record CM055073.1, read on the forward strand.
TTATTATTTCTTATCTGAGCAGGTTACCGACGCTTCGTGTATGTGGAAAATACCGCATGCACGGCGGATCTGTAGACGGGCCCGGGTTCTGGTTTACACCCGGGGCGTGACAAATAAACATGCCAATCACTCATCCCGTCCCTCGGGAGAGGTGTAAAACTCAATCAGGACTCTCGCTACAAATCACGACTCTCACGAAGTCATCCTAGGGTCCAACCACAAGCCTAGGGTTTCTAAGTCCACCATGACCTACAACCTAGGCTCTGATACCACCTAATCTGTCACGCCCCGGGGTCGAAACTGCGACCCGGGCTCGCCAACAGATCCGCCACCTATGCCAAACCCGCATAGGCGAAGCGTCCTACCTGCAAAAAGAGCTACAGCTAACAGTTATCAGAGCTAAAAGATAAAACTGCTATAGAAATAAAACCAACCACTGTACAACTGAAGATAAAACAACAAGGTCCATCTCCCACTAAAAGAATGATGATCATACAATAACCTCGAGTACAAAACTCATAGCTCAACAGGGAGATAACTCAAATAAAACATCAGTGTACAAGCTCTCAATACATCATATCCTCACTACATCAGTCTCTTAAAAGAGGAAATAAATACCAATCTACCGACTATACTGAAGATCTCCTCAAAAGGGGGGTACCGCTACTCTCCAAAGATGGGTCTGGATCTAGCTCGCTACTCCCTCACCACGCACAGCAACCACAGAACGGCAACACCCGCCAAGACTCTGCAAAACAAAGGAGAGAAAGGACAAAAAGGGGGAAAACCCCCAACGGGCGTGAGAACTACACAAAAAGGGAGTTCTCAGTGGGTATCGCCACTAGGCCCGACGATCTACCCACCAAGACTACTAGAGGCAAAAGATAACCGATGCAGTAAAACTGAAAGGAGAAGCTGGAAACACTCTACAGCTACCATGCCTCTATCTAAATGCTCAAATGGGGAAACTCTGATGAAGATATGCAACACTCGCACACGAGGTGCTCAATCGACCCAATCGAGCTGACTGCCACATCGGGTCCAGTCAAACCTGCGCCCACCTACAACCACCTCCCGCTGACGGGCAGGAATTACGTAGGGCGTCCAAACCGACTAACTCGCTATTGAGTAGTGGCTCATGCAGGCTATAGTCATAATCCATGCCCTCTCTCTCAGAACGGATAGACTCAAGATGCTCAACCTCTCACACAATGGTCAAAGAACTCACAACGACCACGGGACCACCGTCAAACCCCGAACGGTTCCCAACAATACTAGCACTGGTCTAAACACAGCTACTAGACTCCACTCGGTCCCCCAGGCACGAGTGTAACAAAAAGTATCTGCCTGAATAAACCCAATCGACAGACCAGTAATCACTGGTACTGCCTGCTCTGCTGTCGAACTCAAGAACCCCGCATGGTGTCCGGCGCTCACACCGTGGAAAGCCTACTCCGGAGTGGCACTCGAGGGGAGCGACCCACACGAGTAAAGTATCACTGTATCAAGCATCACTGTATCGAGTATCTCTGTAACCACTGTCTCATAATAGCAGGACTGGATCAAGACTATGATCAAAGTGGGAAACTCCGTCCACTAACAAAACCCCGATCTGATGCAATAGTACTCAAAAAGTGGGAAACACCATCCACTAGAACAAATCTAATACCCAATCTGATGCAATAGTCAACATCCGGTCAACCGCCCAAAGTCCGCGGTCACCGCAATAACCCACAACCCACAATTGGGTAAAATAATCAAGATCCGGTCAACCGCCTACTGTCCGCGGTTGCCGCAATAACCCACAATCCAACATCAAGCACACCCTGTCTCTGACCCTAAGGTCCCAGCTACACTATCCCAAACCTCTGCTCGAACCCGAGCAACATGACTCAAAAGTCTAAATAAAAAGGAGAAAGAAAGCAATCATGGTTTCTCCTAAGTCAAATCCTAAAAGATAGTGTATCAGTAAAAGATGGCCTAACTATATGTCCATACACATATGTCCATACAAGCATGCATTTGTCCTCAAGAAGGATAAAGAAAATAAACCTCATGCCAGAATTAGCAATGGCCATACCTGTCCATGATTTTCGATCCATAATCACTCCTTGGAGTAGAACCTGCACATAACTACATAATCCTATCCCATTGTATAAACCAGCCTCATAAAAGGGTTATATGCTAACATGGCATGATAATTAATCATATAGGGTAACCTTGCCTTAGGTAAGCTTCCACTAATCATCAACCTAAATGTCTGATTAATACCATCGTCATAATATGAATAATTAACTTGCAATTCCCATAAATCAACATTGTTAAGCTTACCAATCAATCCCAGGTATTGTACCCTACACCTGCATGCAATTGTAACATATAGAGTTAGAGAACCGTCCACCGGTTCTCGGAACAAAGCACCCACCTGAAAAGCTGACTGTCCAAAGCCCAACAGCTGAAAACACCAGATAACTCTAATCCCTTGCTCCAATAAGTTCAGCACACCCGAACTCTCCTGGCACAATACAAAGTCCACTATTACACATACATTCCAAAATCTGCTCTCACACACACATACAACAACAGTCCCAGCAATGCTTAATTTTCACCTGCAGCAAGAGCCCAGAAAATTCCCAGAAAAATATCACCGCGATCCTCGCGTCGATAGCTTCGCAACGGTAGCTTGCACGCCCAAATCTGAGTTCAGTAAGCCAAGATATAAATTCGACAAGGTGGTACACTCACAAGACTTCAGCACAAAAAGACTGTAGCACTGTACACAGAGAAACAGTGATTTTCTCCTCTGATGAAATCTCAGAAAAATCCAAGAAAAATACGAGCGCGTTCCTTGCGATCTGAATATGAAAAAGTTGTATAAGCTCGTTTCCGCCTGACGCTCGTGCGCAAAGATATGGCCAAAACACCTCGATGCTGTCCCACAAAGCCAACAGAAAATGGGTCACAGTGTTGCCTCGGGATCCGTGCCAAAAACTCGAAACTGGAAAGCGTGATCAAAACAAAAGATGAAGCCCTACCTCTTAGGAGTCTGTCGGCGCAAGAATCACAGAAAAAGGATCTCGGGGTAGCCCAGGGGAGCCAAAACACTGCTGCTGCGACGAAGGGGAACACAGGAAAAGCAACGTCGCGCGGCACCGTAAAATCCAGAACCTCGGGATGCGTGCTCCTAAAATTGTAGAACTTGGCAGGAAGATCAAGAATTAAGAGATGAACAAGTCTTCTTCAAGGTGCTCGGGCAGAAGATGCGCGGGTTGAGAGAAAAGAGCCAAAGAAGAAGGCTCGGGTGCTATTTATAGGCAGCAGAAAACAATTGGGAAAATTCCCATTGTGTCCCATTTTCCGGGCGCCCGAAATCTTTCGGGCGCACACAGTGCGGCCCGGCCCAGAACTTTCGGGCGCGCACAGTGCGGCCCAGTCCAAAAAGCTCCGTCGGACGGGATCCCGGCTTCGTCCGACCCGCCCCAGCGCCCGCCACGTGTCCCCCGAACACGCTGCAGCTGTGCAAGCCACCGCTGAGAGCGCCACGTGTCCCTGCCCGCGTCAACGCGGTAGGTGGCGCCCGCGAATCAGCGGGCGCTACGTGGCACTGCCCACGTCGCCCGTGCCTGCCCCGCGTACGGCCACCTGCCCGCGGTACGGCCACCTGGCCCGGTCAACTGCCCCGCGCGTTGCGTGGACCGCGCGCCCAACACCGAACCAATAACCATCTGCCACGTGTCCACCCGGTTCACCGTGCACCCGGGCCAAAGTTCCGTGGACCGCGCCTGCTGCACCGGCCAACAGGAAAGCGCCACGTGGCCCGCTCCCGGCGCACGCCCTCCGCGGTGGACCGCGCACCTGCCCGCGCCCTCAGCGCCTGCCCGCGGCCGCTAGCCGCCTGCCCGAGCGCCTTCCGCCGCTGCCCGCCGCCGCCAGCCGCCGCCGGCGATCGCCGGAAACACTGTTCCGGCAATGAACAGTAAAATTACTGTAGCAAGCTCCGAAAAATACAAGTAAATAGCCCATCTTGACCGTTTTCGCGCGCTGATTCCAAATCCGGCGTCCATTTTGCCAAATTCCAATCCTATAATTTGCCGGAGGCTCCCGGAAAGGTATTTTTAATCCGAATTTCGCGCCGAGCCTAAATTTGATATCCACTCCACGCGTAAACTCTTCTAAACATCCGATGGGGTCCCCCGATTACCTATGAGATCCATTTTAAGCCTCGAGTCCATCTCTTGTGTCCAAATTGGCGCGCGAACACCGCCGACATGCCACGTAGGCTTCCAGAAGCTGCTGGTCACACTGTAGAAGCCCTGCAAAGATCCGGGTCACCACAATTCTAGTGGATTTCGCCGTGTTATCGGTCCCGTGGTTTTTTACTCCGGTTTGGAGTTTTTCCACGTAAAAATCGTGCGTGTTATTTTTTCATTTCCGCATTGGGTTTTATTGCGCAACGATTTTTTGAGTGTTTATGGTTTACACCTATTCACCCCCCCTCTAGGTGTTTTTTCCCCCTATTTAGATCCATATTCTATCATAACCCAACAAGTGGTATCAGAGCGGGAATAGGGTTGTAAACAATGGTTGAAGGTGGAAACATCAACAGACCCCCGTTCTTCGATGGAACTAATTATGCCTACTGGAAAGTACGGATGAAAGCCTTTTTAATTTCCATCGACGAACGGGTGTGGCAATCAATCGAGTTAGGATGGTCTAATCCAACTGAAATTATTGCTGATGTTCGCACCATCAAACCTAGGTCGAAATGGACCAAGGAAGAGGTTGATGTATCTTCTTACAATGGCAAAGGAATTAACGCTTTATTTAATGCCTTGTCACAAATAGAATTCTCTCACGTCTCGGCATGTGAGACTGCGAAAGAAATCTTGGATGTTCTTCAAGTTACACATGAAGGAACTAACCTTGTGAAGATTCAAAAACTGCAAATGCTTACGAGCAAGTTTGACTCCATTTTCATGGCAGAAAATGAATTGTTCACAGATTATTATACACGATTGCAAGACATCGTGAATTCATGTGCTAACTTGGGAGAGAAAATTCCAGAATTTAAAATTGTAAGAAAAATTCTAAGAACTCTTCCTGAAAGATTTCGTTCCAAGGTTACGGCCATTGAAACTATTAAACACCCGGACGAAATCCGTGTAGAAGAATTAGTTGGTTCTTTACAAACTTATGAAATGACATTTCCTACTAACTATTCTTCGGGAAAGGCATCCTCTTCTAAGTCTTCAGGTTTTGAGTTGAAAACAACAAAAGAAGAAGACGCGGATTCATCCTCCTCAGACGACGACGAAAACCTATCTATGGAGGACTTTGAGAAGCAGCTTGCTCTCTTGACAAGAAAGTTTCGCCGAAGTTTTCGAAGGGGTAATTCAAGTAAAACTCCATCCTTCGGAAAGTGGAAGAAAGGCAAAGGTTTTTCAAGACAAAAGTTAAGAAAGCAAGAAAGTTTTTCAAAGGATAAGAAAAGCTCAGAGGGACAAGTCCAATGCTTCAAGTGCCGAGGGTACGGCCATGTCTCAACAGAGTGTCCAAATAAGAATCCGTCAAAGAAGAAAGTGATGCAAGCCATCACTTGGGATGACACCTCAACGTCAAATGAGTCATCTTCCAGTGATGAAGAAAATAACGCAACGACATTCCGCGCGTCCACATCTTCACCATTCATATGCTTTATGGCAAGTACATCTGAGTCATTGTCCAACTCCTCCCAAGTTGAAAAGAATGCAACGGACGATGAATCGGATAATTCTGAAGGTGAAGATTTTGTTTTTGCCTACCATAAACTTTTGAAGGTTTCAAAGAAACTGGCAAAGCAAAACAAGAGTTTGAGAGGGAGTTTGCAGGATCTCGAAGAAGAAGCAAAAAAGGGCAACTTCTCTCTCAAACGCTCTTGAAGTGGAAAGGGATAATCTGATCAAAGTAAATGTTTCCCTTCAAGAGTCTAATGAGCATCTCGAGAAGAATTATGTAGATATGGTGAATAAAGCAAATTACTTCTTGAAGCTCTACAGCGAGGCTTGACAGGAAAAAATGGAAATGACGAAGACCATTTTCCAACTCAAGGATGATTTAAACCAATTTTCTTCTGGAAGGAGTGAGTTGGATAAGATGCTTGGTCTTGGTCAAACAAACAGATTCGGCCTCGTATACAATCGAACTGAAGACAATTTTAGTTCGATTGGGACAGTCTTTGTTCCCCAGTCGGTATCTCCTCCTCCGACACTGGAATTTACGACAAACAACGACAACAAGCCTACTTCACCCTCTTCGGGATCGTCAAGCACTAAGGTATGTTTTCGTTGTGGTTTTGCAGGGCACATAAGGAGAAATTGCAAGATGGGAGCAAAACAATTAACTCAAGCGCCTCTTGCAACAACTACCAAAAAGGTGATTCCCCGGAAATCAAAGGAAAAGAGCCTTGGTAGTTCACCTCGTAAGACGATGTCAAGCAATGAATCAAACAAGACGCTTTCACCAAGGAGAATAACTTCAAGAACATTTCCGACGCAATCCAAAAAGGTTTGGGTGCGCAAAGGTGAAATCTTCACTTGTCTTGTTGTTCATACTTCTTTACATGCTTATGACAACTCGTCTTGGTATCTGGATAGTGGATGTTCCCGTCACATAACCGGTGACAAAAACTATTTTCAAAATTTTAGAGAAAATCTCCGAAGGACATGTTGTTTTCGGAGACGGTCGTTCTTCCAAAATTGTTGGAAAGGGAACAATCGCTATTCCAGAAGGCCCGGTTTTGAACAATGTCTTATTTGTTGAAGGCCTAAAGACTAACCTCATTAGTATAAGTCAACTTTGAGACAATGGTTTCTCAGTTAATTTTTCTTCAGTCGAATGTATTGTAACTGATAAGGACCATGTATTCTTTTTGAAAGGGGTTAGATCTCAAAATAATTGCTATGTTGTTTCAAACAAAATTTTTGAAAAATGTAACCTAGTTTCTTTGGATAATGAAACTCTTTGGCATGAAAGACTATGTCACATTAATTTTAAAGAACTAGCAAGGATTTCTAATAAAGACGTGGTTAAGGGGGTTCCTAAACTTTTATTTAAGGAAAACATTGTATGTGGTGGTTGTCAAAAGGGAAAACAATCAAGGGCTGCACACAAGAACTTGAACCACGTTGGTACTAACCGGTCCTTAGAATTACTACATATGGACTTAATGGGGCCAACTCGTCAACCATCCTTGGGAGATAAATGGTATATTTTTTTTTTGGTTGATGATTTCTCTAGGTATTCATGGGTAACATTTTTAAAAGAGAAAGCGGATACTTTCAACTCTTTTCATGAGGTTTGTCATCGTATTATGATTGAAAGAAATGAAAAGATCGTTCGTGTTCGAAGTGATAGAGGTGGAGAATTCATTAATTCTAAATTCACTGATTTTTGCACTTCCAATGGCATAAAACATGAATTCTCAGCACCCTATACACCTCAGCAGAAGGGTGTTGTTGAGCGCAAAAACAGGGTTGTTCAGGAGATGGCGCGTGTGATGCTTCATAGCCGGAATCTACCGTTACATTTTCGGGCTGAAGCCGTGAACACCGCCGTCTATGTAATTAATCGAGTGTATTTGCGCCCGGGAACATTAAATACACCATATGAGCTGTGGTTTTGTAGAAAACCAAATATCAAATATTTTCGTATCTTTGGGAGTCGCTGTTTTATTTTGCGAGATCGCGAAAATCTTGGTAAATTCGACTCTCGAAGTGACAAAGGGATTTTCATGGGTTATTCTACAAACAGTAGAGCATATCGGGTATTTAACCTTGAATCTAAAACGATGGTAGAATCTATAAATGTTAAAGTAGATGAAGCTTTTCACTTTACATCTGATAAATCTACCCCTGATATGTCTCTTGATGATGATACTCCTGTAAATGCATCTTCTCATGATAATTCTTCCAATAATAATGATGCACCTAATGGCTCTTCTAGTTTATCTGATGTGCAGGAATCATCACATGCATCTCCGAGAACTCCGTTCCCGCAAACGTTAAGAATCTCCAAAGATCATCCGGAATCGAACATTATTGGAGATCCACAAGAAGGAGTCAAAACTCGGAGGCAGTTGGTTTGTGGAGTCGCATGTTATGTCTCCATGGTAGAACCAAAGAACGTCGATGAAGCTCTTCAGGATGACTACTGGATTGAAGCAATGCAGGAAGAGCTCCATCAGTTCGAAAGAAACAAAGTCTCGGAATTAACGAAGCCACCGAAGCAACACAACGTGATTGGTACTAAGTGGATTTTCAAGAATAAGAAAAATGAGGATGGTACCATCATCAGGAACAAAGCACGATTAGTTGCTCAGGGCTACTCGCAAATTGAAGGAATAGACTTTGATGAGATGTTCGCCCCAGTTGCTCGACTCGAGTCAATTCGTATCTTATTCGCAATTGCTTGTCACTTTAAAATAAAACTCTTTCAAATGGACGTTAAGAGCGCATTTTTAAATGGGTATTTAAACGAGGAAGTTTATGTGGCTCAACCGAAAGGTTTTGTAGACTATAAACAACCTAACCATGTTTTTCGTTTGAAAAAGGCTCTTTACGGTCTAAAACAAGCACCGCGAGCATGGTACGAAAGGCTAACAAAGCACCTATTGGAAAAGGGCTACACTCGAGGGGGAGCAGACCGGACTCTCTTTGTGAAGCATTATCAGGATAATTTCATTGTAGCACAAATCTATGTCGATGACATTGTATTTGGTGCAACTAGAGACAATGATGCTTCTAAATTCGCTGAAACCATGGAAAGAGAATTTGAGATGTCCATGATAGGCGAACTGACATACTTTCTTGGATTGCAAGTAAAACAAAATGAAGAAGGCATTCATCTATGCCAATCCAAGTATGCAAAGGAGTTGGTGAAGAAATTCGGATTAGAAGACTCTAAAGATTTTCCGACTCCTATGGGAACTAGCAATAAGGGATTAGGAAGTGAATCTCTTAGTGAAAGTGTAGACGAGAAGCTTCATCGCAGCATGATTGGAAGTCTACTCTATCTCACGGCTAGTCGCCCGGATATATCCTTTAGTGTTGGGATCTGCGCGAGATATCAGTCAGCACCAAAGCAGGTTCACCTGAAAGCGGTGAAAAGGATCATCCGGTACATCAAAGGACATTGAATTTCGGAATTTGGTATCCTATGGGAACAACGCTTGATATTATAGGATATTCAGATGCCGATTGGGCAGGATCTCTGGATGATCGGAAGAGTACGAGTGGTGCATGCTTCTATCTTGGCCACTGCCTTGTTGCATGGCATAGTAAAAAGCAAAATTGCATAGCACTCTCGACTGCCGAAGCGGAATATATCTCAGCGGGTAGTTGTTCAACTCAACTCATTTGGATGAAAAGCATGTTGAGCGACTTCCGAATTTCAGCAACTTCGGTAACCATTCTTTGTGACAACACAAGTGCTATAAATATTTCCAAAAACCCTGTGTTGCACTCAAGAACAAAACACATTGAACTTAGATATCATTTTCTAAGAGAGCTAGTTGAATCAAATATTCTTCAACTTTCCTACATTTCAACAGAGGATCAATTAGCTGACTTTTTAACAAAACCTTTGGATCAAAAACGCTTTATTCATTTGCGTAAAGAATTGGAATGCTTTCCTTGAAATAACTTCTTTTTGAAACTTTTGCTTAGGTTAGGTTTTATTTTGTGTTTTTGTTCATCATCTATGTTTGTACATAGAATATAAATTGAGCACTAGTATTATTGACTTTAACTGCATCCTTTTATATAATTTGAAATTTATTATGCTTTGGATATCATAATAATTCATTTGATGCAATGATCATTTATGTCAATTAAGTCATCTTTGTTTTGATCAAAGTCAATTTTCTCTCTCAAATGATCTCTTGGTATAGCTTTTATCTTATTTGACAATTGAGTCGAGTATGAAATCGAGATCAATTTTTGGTTGAATACCTTATATATTATATAATTGATAGCCAATTGAGGGGGAGTTAATGCAAAATGTTATGCTCAAAAGATGTGAAAAGAGTTACATCCCAATGAGGAGTGTGAAAACTACCACCACATGGAGGAAAGAGCTACCACCTCGGTCGTCCGAGTACTGTGTGCAGCTACCACATGTATATCAAGCATGGTTTTTTCAAGATGATTAAATAAAATGGTTTTTGGAATACTTGACTCTGTCAAATTCCAAGGTTGGTATAAGGTGGGATTTTTTTTATTGAAAGATGCTCAAAGAGCCACTCCTTACTATAATCTGACTAGATATATTATCTGATTTATCTGGGATTTCAAACATCTATTGATCTTGGTATTTCATTTTCTTTACCAAATTGATGATTTGATAAAGGCATTACTCATAAGATCATGGTAGATGTAATTGAACTTGTTCAACTTTAAGGGATTTAATTTTTATAAATTTTCGTTTCAATTTTTGGACATTATTGATAGATTTTGCATAATCTATTTCTTTTAATATGAAACGACGATTTTCATTTAAAGTTGATACACAAAAGTGCTTACATACATTTTCTGGATTTTCTGGAATTTTTCTGAATTTTTCTGAAGAAAAAGTTGGAGCCGATCCGGACTGGACAATCCAATCCGGATCCCGAACACAGGTATTCCTGTGGGTAAACTGATCCTGTGAAGACCCGGACCTTCGTGGTCATTACAGTGTGATCGACAGCTTGCGGAGGCCTATTTCTGTGGATAGTGTGGATTGCGCGCAAATCGGACCCCGGAAACGGACTCAGTGCGAGAAATTGATCAAGATTGGTTAATTGGGAATTTCGTCGAAAAATAGAGGTGGTTTCGCGCAAAATGGACACCGTATTTGGATTCAGCGCGGAAAAACGATCAAAACGGCTATTTGGTTGCATTATTTGGAGTTTTGGAGGTCGGAATTGGACTCGGCGCGCGAAAATAGCAAAAATAGGCATTTTTGGAGCTTATTTGGACTTATTTAAGGCGGCCGGTCCATGGAGCGCGCGTGCACCAGGCGCATCGACTGCGGGAGCTCCACGTGTCGGCGCAGGAGAGGTGGGCGCGGGCCACGCGTCGCGCCCATGTGCGCGCACCGCCTCGCGCGTTCCCGCGCAGGGGACACGCGGCACCTCGCCACTGGCGGGCGCCGCGTCGGACGTGGCCCCATCCTGGCCGTCCGCCCGGGGGCGGGGCGCCCGGATGGGCGCCACGTGCCCCCGCCAGCGCGCAGGCTGGGCCGGGGTTGGGCCTGGCCCAGCACTGTGCCTTGCACAGTGAACCGAAGGGGGTTTTTTCCCCTTCACACCTTCTCCTTCCTCTTCTAGTTAGGAGCTCATGCCACCTCCTTCTCCCTCTTTTGATGCTTCCAACCTTGGGGACTTGTACAGAGGAATTATTGGAAACCCTCCTTCATCTTCATCAGCAAAGAGGTGGATTATAGAGGCTTTATCACCATCATCTTCTCCTTGAGGCAAGCACCACCATTGTTGCAGTTTGTGAACCTCTCCGTCGCGTTTCAGTGCGAAAATTCCCCAGGACTCATTTCTTGGAATTTTGAGCTCATTTTTGGTTCTACGTTCTCACAAGAGGTAAGGCTACAATTTTTGTATTCAACTCTTCCCCAAGATCTCATGTTTTGACAGAGTTTTAAGGCCATCTTTGGAACCCTTTATTTCAGTCTGGAATCCTGAACAGTCCTCAGTGTGTTGGCCTTTCTGGGCAGTAGGATGGGAATATTTGGATGATTTTTGTGGGAACATTTTCAGGACTCGAAGATCTACAATATTGGTATGTATCATTCTCCCCAGATCTGAGTTTTTATTAGGGTTTATTCATGATCTTTGGAGCACCTTGCTGCAGTCCTGTACAGATGGAACTTGGTGATAGTTCAAAGTGTTTATGGGTTTTCTCCTTCATTCGAGCACGAAAATTGGAGTTCTTTAGCTCAATTTGTATCTACTCTCGACAAGGAATCCAATGGTACCTCTCTTGCAGGATTTGGAGCACGTTTGATTAGGTAACTTTAATGATCTTTTTAAGTGTTGTTATATGGTTTACTGCAGTCCCTGTTTTAGTTTTGATTTGAGCAAGGCACCTTGGAATGCAGATAACTTTGTGGATATAAGGTCTTTTTCAGAAATTCAAGTTGGGACTTCTTCTTAACTTCAAGGTGAGCAAATTCTCTTTTGTGATCTGTGGATGAATCCCTTTGGAAAAGCCCCTAATTAAGCTTGGAAATGCTAGCAAGTTTATGTTAGCAATTTTGGACAGCATTGTGATTTTGTTGTATTTGAATGTCAAAGGAAAATTAATGGTGGATTTTGAGGACTTAAAGATATTTGTATGAAAGAGGATATCTTTGCTTTACTGCTGGGAACTTTATTTTGAGGTATTTGTGGTTGCACATACATTTTAATTAACCTTGTTGCACATGCCGAAATTCTGGAATTTGAATGCGCAGTGTGCATTGTTTCAGTGATTGCGCCCAATCCGTGAGGCGGATTTGGATGATTTTTGCGGCATCAGACTCCTGGGAGGATAAGGATTACTCACGCCAAAATTCAGCCAGATCGGGCACCGGATCGTCAAGTTTCAGGTGGGTGGTTGTGCTTAGCCGAAAACATCGATTTACCCACTCGGGCTATTGGTTTCCCTCATGGCATTGCGGTTGATGTTCTCTTTTCCTTGGTATAATATGCTTGGATATCCATGTCTAGATTAAGTTAATTGATCCTCAATGTATACATGAGTGAATGAATAGCTTGATTGATGTTATATTATCTCATATGAAGTTCATTATAAGTGATCATTCTTAAACCTATGCTATGTGAGGGTAATTGGGAAATTAATCTTTAACCTACACCTTGTGATGAATGGTTAACCTAATCATGGTGAATGATGGTGATTGTTATATGTGACTGGTTGATTGATTTATGTGAGGACTTGATGGGGTTATGTGAGAAGTGCTTGGTTGCTTATGTGAGAAGGACTTGGTTGATTTATTTGAGAATGGCTTATATGAGAGTAGTTGGTCTTGCTGATCCTTAACTTGCAATGTTTGATGTTGGGCATAGATGTTAATTCATAACCTATCTATGTGAGAATAATTAGTGGATTGATCATTGATCTAACTTATATGAAAATGGGTGATGATGTGGGTTGTTGATCTAGTTGATGTGAGAATGACCTAGGCTTTTGATTCCTAATTCCTTCATAAAAGATGGATATCATTGTTGAGTTGAGGCCTATTCCTTATGAGACAAAGCAATTTCATGACTCCTATTACTTACAGTGAGATTGGACGTGGTTGGTAGATCCTATGTTCATCCTATGTAAGATCAATGAAGGTTGTTGAACCTTAAGCTATTCATTGGTGATACTTGATTGAATGTCCCTGTTTAAGTGATGTTAAATGATCTTGGGCTTATTCCTATATGAATGTGAGGGTTGACCGCGTTGTACCATCTTATGAGATTTGTGATTAGGTGTGGCACTTCCTTATTTTCATACTTTGTGAATATCGTGTATGTGGTATTGGCAGGCATAGGCTATGTTGCACTTAATGTCTTATGCAATCATCAATATTATGGAATAGCATGCTCTAATAAATGTAGAACATCGACACCTATTTACTTTATATCATCTTGGGACATTTGCATGCTTGTATGGTCATTTAGATAGGCCACCTTTTTCTGCTACACTATCATGTTGGACTTGACTTAGGAGAAACCATGTTTCTTGCTTTTCTCCTTTCATACTAGGCTCAGGGCATTTGTAGCTCGTGCGCGAGCAGGTGGTTTTGAGATAGTGTAGGCGGACTCTTGGGATCTAGGATAGGCTGGCTTGAGGGCAGGGTATTGCGGCTATCGCGGACTTTGGGCGGTTGACCGGATGGTGACTTGTGCATCGGATTAGGGATGACAGGTCAGGCTTGATTTGGGAGATTGGTGGGATATTGCGGCGACCGCGGACTTTGGGCGGCCGACCAGGTATTTACAGTGCATCAGATTGGTGGCATCGGGCTCTCTTTAGTGGATGGGTTTTCCCACTTTGATCAGTGTCATGATCCAGTCCTGCTGACTTATTCTACTATGATACTTGTTACTACGACCTTGAGTCCTTGAGACTCCTATCCCCTATCGGTGTTATGCGTAGGCTGGCATACCCGATTTGGCAGGCACCGCAAGCAGTACCAGTGTTCACTGGAGTATAGATTGGGTTTATTCAGGCAGGCTTTGATATTCTGATGCATACATTTAGCTATACTTCTTAGCACGGCATTTAGAGGCATATTAGTGGTAGCTTCCTCTTATCAGTATTTCTGTTTATAGCTTACCACCTCTCTTACTCCTTCTCTTGCCTCTGGTAGACTTAGCGGGTACATCGGGGTTTGAGGCCTTACCCACAGGGGGAGGCTACTGGTTTTACTAGTGGTTCTCACCCCCATTGTTGTTTTTCCCCTTTCCTCCCTTTGTTTTGCAGTGTCTGCTACGGGAGTTGCTGACCTTACGGTTGGAGGTTCGAGGCGAGGGAGTCGCGAGATAGATCTTTACCAGTGTTGATGTCTACAGTGGGATAGATGTACCAACCCAGATTGTGGCTTTCACTGTACTCAGTTGTATTTTATTATTTCAGTTATCTCCCTTTTTGGATTTATAGATGTTGTATAGGTGGCTTTACTTGTATTACAGTCTCGGTGGACCGGATTATTGTATCATTATTTATGGGAGATGGATATTGTACTTTTACTTTTCAGTTGTACAGTGATTTAGACTTTTTATTACAGCAGTTTTTCTTCAGCTCTGATATCTATTTAGTTGGTAGATGATACTTTGCAGGTCAGATGCTTCGCTTATGCGGGGTTCCGCATAGGTGGCGGATCTGTTGGCGAGCCCGGGTCGCAGTTTCGACCCCCGGGGCGTGACAGATCCGGACTGGATTCTTGAGGCAGTCCGGACCGCGGCTAGGGTTTCTTATATAACAAAAGGGTTTTGATTTCTATTTACTTCAATTTTTTGTTTCTAAGTCTCCAGACCTTCTCTCTCTAGAAAACAATCGTTTTGGAGCCTGCACAACCCATCTTCTTCGATTCCAAGTGAGTTCTTATGATCAAAATCTCAGTTTTTCACAGTTTTTCATGTTTTTGCTCAAAACGTATTGGAAATCTCGTATCTTTTTCATTTTGGATTGGTTTTTGGTCAAATTTCTTTTGAAACAAGAACTCTGGGTAGATTAGTTTTGATTATATGCTAGGTATTCTCTTGATTAACGAATTTTTAGGCTTTGATTTCTGAAAATTCGGTTTTAGGGCATATAATAGGAATTTTTGAAAATCATGGGATTGATCTATTTTTAAAATTCTTTTTGCAAAACTTGTTTGAATCCTAGTCTCTCTACATGATAATGATTGTTTAGGTACAATTTTTCAAATTTTTGAAAATAAATAATTTTTCTCGTGTTCTTGAGTTTTGCTCACAGGCTTTTCTATTATCTGAGCACTAGTAGCAAAATGGTTTTCGCTTGGATTATTGTGCTCATCGTAGCATTAGTGGGAACTCGAGCATCTGTCAAAAAGGAGCAAGCTGAAGCAAGTCAGGAGAAGATAAACACTGTTCCTCAATTTGAGTTAGAATCAGAAGATGAAGAGGATTGGGAAACATTTTTTAAAAAAGCACAACAAGCGGTGAATGACGAAGATGAAAAGAAGCTGATAACGTCTTCCTCAACAACCAAACATCCCACAAGGAGCAAGAATTCGAGGGGCAGAGGAATTCAGATCAATGAACCACTCGCCAGAGCACGCTCTCTGCCTAGAGAATCTCCATTGAATGAAAGTCAAAATACACCTTCTGCATCCACACAATCTCCTTCTACCTCCAAGAGAATCACCACAAAAGCTGATATACTGTCTATGCAACGAGCACAAAGGAGAATGTCTGAAGCACAAGAAAGAATGTCGGCTGACATTCACAAGATGAAAAAGAACTGCTCCAAATTATCAAAAATGCTTAAAGGGATTTTACACAAACTGGACTGCAGTAGCTCAGAAGGCTCAGAGTCTGACAATTGAACTTCTTTCTAACATATCGTTTTGTTGTGCAGGCTTAGTTTTCAGTTTTTCTTTGTTTAGGTCTCTGATTTTTCTTGTTTAAGTACTTTTCACCTCTCCGTTTTGTAATTTTTGGCTTATTTTGGTGACAAAAAGGGGGAGAGAGAGAGATAAACAATGATACTATGATCGACCAAATTGTGAACTATGAAAGCACTATGAAAGGTAAGTATGACATGAAAGGTAAGACTATGAAAGGTAAGTATGACATCAACTTTTGGTTTTGAATTGGGTTTTCCATGCATGCCTCTACTAACTATTCGACTAACTATTTGGGCATGTAATATTTCTAACAAGTTGTTTGTTAACTAACATACATATGATATTTGGTTTTTAATGCTTAGAAGATATGTCTAATTTTGATTGTGATCTTATTACATATCTAAATTCATAAATGTCATGATGAGTATAAACTCTATCTCTGTGTTTGGTTTTATATGCAAAAATTCTTGAGAGATCTAACGATCTCTTTTGTCAAGAATGTTTTCTTTTGCAGAGATTACAGATGTCTAAGTCTAGAGTCTGTTCTAGGAGTTTATCTCATGTATCTTATTCTATGTTGGTTCTCCATTGTAAATTTTTGTTGTATGGTGATAGCAACAAAAATATCTTTTTTGAATTTTCTTGAGTGGATTTGTGTTTTGTCACGAAACCGCCAAAGGGGGAGATTGTTAAGGAATTTGTGTTGGCGTATTTCGTGAAATTATTTAAGTCTTGAAGATTGAAAATGAAGAAGTTTGGATCATATGCCTCAATCTCAAGAAAGAAGAATTCAAAAGGATCAGGTATGTTTAACTAAATATTTTTGGTGATCCGAATACTTCTTATAGTGTAGAAACACTTGGATGAATTTTTAACTACATAAAAATTAAAAACTGGACATGGGACATGTTCAGGATCCGGATCAGGCACGGCAGTCCGGACCCCGAACGGTGTTTGTTCATGCGCAAATCCAGTCCGGATCCAAGCCAATTCTGATCCGGACCCCGAACATGGGTTTTTGCTAAAATGTATGAACAGTCCAGATCAGGCACTTCAGTCCGGACCCCGAACGTTTGTTTTTCTGGAAATAGTCTGTTTCGTTACGACAGTCCGGACCGCCATAATTCCAGTCCGGACCGTCGTCCTGTAAAATTCCAAAAAAGGTTAGTTTTTGATTCTTATCCTCTTCCAACAGTTTCTAACCTATAAATAGACCCTACGATTCATTTTTTAGGGTAATCCAAAATACGGTCAAAAAGAGAAATCCACATATAGAGAAGAAAGGAAATAACTAGATTAAATCTATGTTTCTTCATCTATATTGATTAATTTGATTCTAGGTTTTCATACTCAGATTTTGAGTAGAATCAAATTAATGAATACTTAGATGGTATTTCCGATCTATCTTTGATCTAAGTATTCGGCGGATCATCACCACCCAAAAACAACGATTTTCCCAAAATCGGCGCGTGGACTCGCGTGGCCTTGTGGATTCAAGGTGCAACCGCTCTCGTGGATTCGGAGCGAGGTACGTTCGTGGATTCGAGACGTGCTACTGGGTGAAGACCGTGGATTCGGTTGGACGTCGTGGATTCGACGTTGGACGCCGTGGATTCGGCGTTGGACGCTATTCGTGGATTCGAGGAGCGTTGCAGAGCGAGCGGAGAAGATCTACTAGGAGCGTATGGAAAAAGGTCGAGTCGTCTGTGAGTAAGTCGGCTGTGAGTACGGTATATCACCTTTGTACGTGTGTTAATTCTAGTGGATTTCGCCGTGTTATCGGTCCCGTGGTTTTTTACTCCGGTTTGGAGTTTTTCCACGTAAAAATCGTGCTTGTTATTTTTTCATTTCCGCATTGGGTTTTATTGCGCAATGATTTTTTGAGTGTTTATGGTTTACACCTATTCACCCCCCCTCTAGGTGTTTTTTTCCCCTATTTAGATCCATATTCTATCATAACCCAACAGTAGGGGCGATCGGACACCCTACGTTGGAGTAGTAGGGAGGCGCAGGCTTGACTGAGCCAGTTTTGGCAGTCATTGAGATTTGAGTATTTGTGAGCTCTTCGTGAGCGAGTGGTTGCATAGCATGTTCTTAGATGAGTTTTCCTTTGAGCATGGTACTTGAGGCATATTAGTAGTGGCGAGAGTATGCATAGCATGTTCATAGTAGAGTTCTTTGAGCATGATGATTGAGACATATTAGCTGTAGTTTCATTCAGCTTACCCATTATATATCTATCTGCGTACCTATCTGTTGCCTCCAGTTGACTTAGTGGGCATATCGTGAATATTGGTGACAGTACCCACTAGGAACTACCTTCTGCAGTAGTTCTCACACCCGCTGCGGTGACAGGTTTCCTGTGGTTGCTGTTCCGGCTTAGCTCGCGCGGAGACAGCTGATCGAGGTGAGGACGTGGCCGAGTAGTTCCTTACCAGCATTGAGAGTCAGAGGTAGATGTACCCTGTATATTTTTATGATTTCACTTTTGTACTGGACAGTCTGAGAGATTTGTGAGGCTTGTACTTACTTTTACATAGCGGTAGGGACTATGTATTGAGGATTTTGTATATTCAGATGTTCAGTGGTGATTCTGTAGCTACTAGTTTTATTTCAACTATGATACATGTTTAGCTATAGATCTGACTTGCAGGATAGACGCTTCGTCTGTGCGGGGGTTTCCGTACAGATGGCGGATCTGTTGGCGAGTCCGGGTCGCAGTCTCGACCGCGGGGCGTGACATATGGAATGCCCTCTAAAGCTATTGTATGCATGTTGATCATGTTTGGCTTATTTATTTGCATAGCTGGTAAATCTAATAGTTGCCTAGAAAATTGTAGGAATACAATTGTGAGCCCCATATATTTTTAGCATGATCTAGAAGTGATTTGACACTAGACTGCATGATTAGTTGGCATTAGATTGGCATCTGAACCGTTTTTAAAATCGTCGGACCTATTTTAATGAAAACTGGGCTTCGAAAATAGTTTTAAAATATTGAGATCTTCCAGAGGGGTTGAGTAGGTTCAGGATGCATGCGTTCTCGTGCCAGAGGGCCGAGTGGATTTTTAGAGCTCTGTGGGATGAGTTTCTAGTGTCATATGAGTTGAGTTTCCTTGTTGAGATCGATGGGATGATTCTAGATCGTGAGTTGTGCATTTCTGATTTGGTAGTGGAGATGGTTCTCCGACTTAGCTTTGAGAGTTTTGGGCTCTGGCAGATCGAGTCGTGGAGGTTTCCCGACTTAGCCATGGGTTGTGCATTATCAGATTGAGTCGTGGAGGGTTCTCCGACATAGCTGTGAGAGTGTTTGGGCATTTCCTGATCGAGTCGTGGAGGGTTCCCGACTGAGTTGTGTTATCTGAGCATTGAGTTTCCGATCTGTTTGATCGTGGATTATAGCCTGCATGTGCCGCTTATTGAGACAGATGAGACACGCTTGAGCTCGGTGGGGTCGCTGTGAGGACCCGGATCCCCACGACGAGATTACTGGTTGACCAGCAGCTCCTGGAGGCCTATGTGGCGTGTCGGTGGCGTTTGTGCACCAACTGGACACTAGTGATGGACTCGGTGTGTTAAATGGATCACAAGAGTAGTCAGAGGACCCGTCGAATGTTTAGAAGTGGTTTCGCGCGCAATGGATGTTAAAATTGGGCACACCGCGAAGTTTGGACAAAAGAACACCTTTCCGGATGCCTTCGGCAATTTTTAGAGTTGGAATTTGGCAAAACGGACAGCGGATTTGGATTCAGCGCGCGAAAACGATGAAAATGGACTACCTACTTGTATTTTTCGGAGCCCGATTGACGTACACGATTTTCGAGGCAATAGACACTGTTCCGGCAGGCGCGCGGGCAGGCGCGCGGGCGCGCGGGCAGGCGCGCGGTCCACGGCGCCGGCGTGCACCGGAGGGTGGACACGTGGCGTCCTGCGGTAGGTGCGGTGTAGCGCGCTTGGTGCACCAAGCTGGTGCGGCTCGCCTCGGGGCGCGTGCCTGGCAGAGAGCGCAGGCGGCGCTGGCAGGCGCGCTGACCGCGGTTTCCCGCGCATTTGGCGCGCCACGTGTCGGCAGCAGAGTGGACCACGTGTCGGCAGCAGGGTGGACCTTCTGGCTGTTTGCTGTTTGGTGGGCAACGTGGAATCCCCTGGGCGATTCGGGCTTGAACAGTGTTGGGCTGGGCCCAACACTGTAGCAGCCCGAATCAATTCGGGCGCCCGGAAGTGGGGACTTATCCGTCATTTTGGGATTTGTTTTCTGGAGCCTATTTAAGCGACCCGAGCCGTCTTCTTCTCCCCTTTTCCGGCATTTTCGAGCCTCCCCTAGCCACGACGCCTTCATCAAAGTTGTTCCTCGCACAGTGCTGCTTCCATCTGTGGATTTCGGGCATTTTACGTCGCACGCTTCTCGAGGTTTCCATTTTTACGGCGCGGTGCGACGCTCGTTCATTTGTGATCTCCTTCGTCGCGTCTCGGTACGAGGACTCCCCCGGCCTACTCCGACCACCTTTTCGAGCGATTCTTGCGCCGTTGGATCCGCGACGGACAGAGCTACGATCTAGGTATTTTCAACTTTCCCTTGTTTTGTGCTTTTCGAGGAGTTTTTCCAAGCTTTCTATGACCCTTTTTGCTGTGGTTGAGACTTGGATAGCGGTTCGATGATTTGGCGATATCTCTGCATCCGGGCATCGGATTGAGGAGTGCCTATACACTTTTTGCATCTACGCGTCGCAAGGATTACCGTCATATTTTTCGGCGAATTTTCTGAGACTTTCCCGAAGGTATACTTCTTCCCCCTTTACTGTGCAGAGTATTACAGATGTGTTGTTGTGAGGTTGTGTGCAGCCTGTATTGTGGAATTTGTAACTCGGCCTACAGGACTCGGAATTGGACGTGCAGGTACCCGTTTCTAAGGTCTCGATGCGAGGATCACGACAGTATTTTTGTTGGATTTTTTTGAGTTCTTGTTGTAGGTGAAAAATCCACATCTTTGGGACTGTTCCAACAGATTTGTATATACTTGGATATTTTGGAATAAAAGAGTAACTTTGGACCTTTTGTTGTACCCAGGAAGGTTCACGAATGTTTTTGGAACACTGCTAGGAGCCGAGGTTGGCACGACATGTACCGTGGATACGGGTTCAGCAGATATGGTTAGCAAGTGGCCACGCTCTTCACCGACCCCAGGTTTGCCTTGGATTGAGCAGTTCAGGTGGGTAAGCTTAATATTGATAAGGTTTTTATGTTATGGTGAATGTAAGTGCACTTGTGGGAATGTCACCCCTCTATGACTGATAGCAGGCATATTTGATGTACAACCGATATGAGCGAGAGGTAAGCAAGGAATGGCCTACTTGTGTGAGATTGGTATATCATAGTAGGAATACTTTAGCATGCTTTGCTAATATATGTTTCACCCACTTTTATCGTTTCTGAGGACAAAAGCATGCTTGTATGGACATATAGTTAGGCCACCTTTTACTGCTACACTACTTATTGGAACTTGACTTAGGAGAAACCATGCTTTTCCTTTCTCCTTCTTTTTTAGTCAGGCGGTCAGTGTAGCTCGGGTTCGAGCAGGGGTCTGGGTAGTGTAGTCGGGACTTTGTGTCTGGGACAGGTTGGATTAGTTTGTGGGGTTTTGCGGCGACCGCGGATATTGGGCGGTTGACCGGATATATACTTGTGCATCGGATTGGGTATCAGATTTCCTCTAGTGGATGGGGTTTCCCACTTATTGTTTACTGTTGCTTCAGTTTGGGGATCGGGTTTTCCTTTAGTGGATGGGTTTTCCTGTAGTGTTCTGGTTTTTCCCATGCAACTTTTCGATGAATCCACTGTGTAGAACACCTAGTGTTGGTGTGTCTGGCCCATGGTGCATCAAAGGGAGGCCACAGATGGACCTTGTGAGATATTGATAGCTGATTTGGCCTTCGGCTGCATTTGCTGAATTTTAGAAAAGGTTTTGGGCCAATCTGAGGTTGGATTTGGATTCAGCGCGGAAAAACGCTTGAAAACGGCTATTTGCTTGTTAAATTTGGAGTCCGGATGACCAAAAACGGGCTTCCGGAAGTTTTCGAAGATTTTTGGTGCATGGGGGGTGACCGTGGACCGGCCTGAGCCACGTGGCGGCCTATCATTGGCCGGCTCACGCAGCTCAGTCCACGGGGTGGCGCGGCGGTGCATGGACCGCGGGCGGGGGACGCGTGGCGTGCGCGGAGTGGTTGGCGCACGCGGCGCGGCTCAGCGAGTTTGCGTAGCTTCAGGTGGACCGGGAGTAGGACACGTGGCAGCAGGGTATAGGCTGGCTCACGAAGACGCGGTCCACGGCGGGGCCGCCTCGGTACGGAGCGCACTGTGCGCCTGGCGTCGCTGTCGGGCACTCGAGTGCGGGCCACGCGTCGGCCCGCCATTGGCAGGCCGTACCTACCCCCGCTGACCGCGGGGGGACGCGTGGCGCGCAGCGGGTCCTCTGCACCGCTGTTCCCTGTTGTAGGGTGACGTGGCATCACCTCGGGCTTTCGGGCGCGTCGGACGGAACCATCCGACCGAGTTTTCGGGCGCAATGCGCCCGAATCCTGCGCCCGAAAATCCGGCCCACTTCAGTGGTGGGCTGAGCCTATAACTAGGCTTCCTTTGGTTCTTCTTCGAGTTTTTGGGCCCTTTTTCACTGTGACTCCTTCAGAAGAATTTCCCCTCACGCAGTGCACTATCCATTGGAGGACTTTGGAGATTTTTGGTGGCAAGTTTCCCGAGGTTTACGATTTTACGGTGCGGCGCGACGCTTGTTCTCCGGCGACCCGCTTCGCCCTTCTCAGTGTTTGGGCTCCCCCGACTCACGCCGACTTCCGATTTCGCCGATTTTCGCGCCATTGGACTCACGACAGGTAGGACTTAAACTCCTGTGTTTTGAGGTTCCTTGTTTTCTGTGCTGACCTTGGAGTTTTCGGAGCACCCATTTGACCCATTTTTCTTTGCGGATTTTTGGACAGCACTGCGGTGTTCTAGCCGTATCTTTTCGCTCAGACGTCGGATCGAGGCGATTCAAAAGGCATTTTTCATCTACATTCCGCAAGGAGTCTCCTGAATTTTTCTCAGATTTTTCTGGATTTCTCTCGAAGGTGAAAATCTCCTTTCACTGTGGTTCTTTGACACAGATTTTCTGGACAGTTTGGTTTGGGGTGTTCCCCTTGCAGAATTTGTAACTCAGCGTAGAAAAATCGGATTTGAACGTGCAGATACTCGTTTCGACGGGTTCGTCGCGAGGATCGCGACAGTATTGAACTTGGATTTTTCCGGGCGTTCTTCGCAGGTGAAAATTGAGAAACTCTGGACTATGGTAATTGTGGACAGATTTTGTGAACTTTGTATGTTTAAATTATGTTTGTTCCTTTGGGATATATTGTGCAGTGTTGCTGTGACTTTTTGGACCGAGCGTGAGTTTCGCTTTTGGACAGGGATTTAGCGCTCGAGGTGGGTGTTGTTGTAAACCTCCTACTATTGATGTGTCACTAGGCATATTAGAGTGTTGCTTGATCATGTTGCTAATTAGAACTTGGAAATGGACCTAGCATACTTGAATGAGATCATGGATCCATTGTTACTAGTTGCATGGTTAGAGAATTAAATGTTAGTAAGTAGTGTTTCCTTACTTTAGATGCGTAGCTTAAACACTTGGAAATCATGCTAAATCCATATCATGTTGTATGTACAATGGAAGGTTTGGACATGTGATTAGAGTTCATAATTTGAAAAGATTACTTGTTAGTGAGCTTCTAATTATGCAACATAAACATTGGAGGTTCTATGCACTTAGTTATGTAAAAGTTAAAGTATTTGAAATTGCTTTATTAAGTAAAGGACTTTGCATGCTTGTATGGTCATCTAGCTAGCCCACCTTTTTCTGCTACACAAACATGCTGGAATTGACTTAGGAGAAACCATGCTTTTTTATTCTTTCTCCTGTTGTCTAGTCTTAGGGGATAGTGTAGTCAGATGTTCAGAGTTTGAGGCAGTTGGGGATTGATAGTTGGGTATTGCGGCAACCGCGGACTGTGGGCGGTTGACCGGATTATTATTAGTATTATTATTATTGCATCAGATTGGAGGTAGGGGATCGAGTTTCCCTTTAGTAGATGGGTTTTCCCACTTTGATCAGAGTCGTGACCCAGTCCTGCTATTTTATGATACTGATGATACTAGTTACAGTGATACATTACTCGTGTGGGTCGCTCCCCTCGAGTGCCACTCCGGAGTAGGCTTTAGACCGTGTTGGGTGCCGGTCAGACCGTGTTGGGTTCCGGTCGTTTGGACAGTAGAGATACTGAGTTGTGAGATTGATGACAGAGCAGGCAGTACCGGGTTTTATACCGGATCATCTGATTGGGTCCCGTTGGTAGATTCTTTCACCGATACATCCATACTTACTCTCTCCGGCTTTGCATTTAGAGGCATAGTAGTGGTAGCTTTATTTTATCAGCGGTTATATTTATAGCTTACCACCCCTGTTTTATTTTTCGCCTCTAGTAGTCCTAGTGGGCATGTCTGAGTTTGAGGTCTACCCACTAGGGGAGGCTACTGTTTTTATAGTAGATCTCAACCCCCCCACTGTTTTCTCTTTTCTTGTCCCCCTTGTTTTGCAGAGTCATCTGCTGGAGTTGCGGGACCCTCTTCCCAGGATCGAGGTAAGAGGATCGCTGACTAGATAGCTACTACCCCGAGCTCGAGATTGGTAGTTTTGATGTATCCCCTGTACACTCAGACGGTTGTATTTTCTTTTATTTTGGGTCTGGCTGCGGCCAGCTGGTTGTATTTATTTCGTGAGCTGGGAGAGACACATGTATATTTCTGAGAGTTTATTGTACTTTTATTTCCAGCATTTGTCTGAGATGTACTAGTTTTAGTTTAGCTCTGTTTTTATGCTCCTGTATTATTTCATTTATATCTGAGCAGGTTACCAGCGCTTCGTGTACACGGGAAATACCGTGTGCACGGCGGATCTATGGACGAGCCCGGGTTCTGGTTTACACCCGGGGCGTGACATTTCCACTTTGATCAGAGTCGTTATCCAGTCCTGTTATTTCGTGATACCCGTTACAGTGATACTTTACTCGTGTGGGTCGCTCCCCTCGAGTGCCACTCCGGAGTGTGCGACCGGACTGATTGAGGCCGGTCTGTTACTTACTTTTGTATGCGATCGGACGGTTCGAGGCCGATCTGTTATTTACTTTGGGATGCGACCGTACCGGTCCGAAGTCGGTCTGTATCCAGCGATTGAGTTCTTGAGTTCGACAGCAGAGCAGGCAGTGCCAGTGATTACTGGTCTATCGATTGGGTTATTACAGGCATTTACTTTATTGTTGCACTAGTGTCTGGGGGACCGAGTGGAGTCTAGTAGCTGTGTTTAGACCAGTGCTAGTGTTGTTGGGAACCGTTTGGGGATTGACGGTGGTCCCGAGGTCGTTGTGAGTTAGTCGACCGTTGTGCGAGAGGTTGGTGATCTTGAGACTATCCGTTCTGAGAGAGAGCGTGGATTTTGACTATAGCCTGCATGAGCCACTACTCGATAGCGAGTTAGTCCGTTTGGACGCCCTACATGATTCCTGCCCGTCAGCGGGAGGTGGTTGTAGGTGGGCGCAGGTTGACTGGACCAGATGTGGCAGTCAGCTCGATTGGATCGATTGTGCACTTCATGTGCTAGTGGTTGCATACCATTCTTTGATTCTCCCCTCTTGAGCATTTAGATGGAGGCATAGTAGCTGTTGAGTGTCATCAGCGTTCTTGTTCAGTTCTCACGGCTTTGGTTAGTTTATGTCTCTTGAGGACTTAGTGGGCAGACCATCGGGTCTGGCAGTGGTACCCACTGAGAACTTCCTTTTTGGTGTAGTTCTCACACACTTTGGGGGTTTTCCCTCTCCTTTTTCCTTCCTCTCATTTGTTTTGCAGAGTCTTAGCGGGTGTTGCTGATTCTGCGGTTGTTAATCGAGGCGAGGGAGTCGCGAGCTAGATCCCTACCCGTCGTTGGAGAGTAGCGTTACCCTGTCAGAGGAGATCTTCAGTAGATTTGCTATTTTTTTTTCCTCTTTTGAGAGACTGATGTAGTGAGGATATGATATGTATTGAGAGCCTGTACACTGTTGTATTTATTGGAGATACCTCCCTGATGAGTTTTGAGCTTTGTATATGAGGATATTGTATGATTATTATTTTGGGAGATGGACATTGTTGTATTATTTCCAGTTGTACAGTGGTTGATTTTAGTTATACAGCAGATTTTTATTTATAGCTCTGATATCTGTTAGCTGTAGTACTTATCTTGCAGGTAGGATGCTTCGTCTATGCGGGGTTTGGCATAGGTGGCGGATCTGTTGGCGAGCCCGGGTCGCAGTTTCGACCCCGGGGCATGACAGATTAGGTTGGTATCAGAGCGTAGGTTGTAGGTCATAGTCGACTTAGAAACCCTAGGCTTATGGTTTGACCCTTGGATGACTTCGTGAGAGTCGTGATTTATAGCGAGAGTCCTGATTGAGTTTTATACTTCTCCCAAGGGACGGGAAGAGTGATTGGCATGTTTATTCTACTAAGCGATTATGTTGGCTGCAGACAACATAATGCTGTGGAACGGGTGACATGCTTTAGACTTTCACTGGATTGGGTCGAGTGGCTTTTGTGTGTCGATTTGTGGTTTTGTCGTGGTGAGCTGTGTCTCCCCGACGCTGGGTTTTGACCCGTGTGTATCCTGTCATAGCAGTTGAGTTTGAGCGGTTGGTTTTGGGCCGGATACCCGGATCGAGGTCAGAGAGTTCCGGACCCAGATGATAGGATTGTCAGAGGTTTATCAGCGGCAGAGTGAGCAGCTGGTCTAGGTGACAAAGTTGTCAGAGCAGCGGGCAGCTCGACAGTGCTCCTTTCTGAGACCACCCGGTTGCAGCATCCTTAGGGGCGGGGATTGCTGTGGCACCGATGGAGTGAGTAGCCCCCTCTGTGCCAATGTTTAGTGCCGAGGCACCGAATCAGGGTGGATAGTTGACAGCTGGTGAGCTGAGGGGACAAGATCGATTTATTGAGCCAGATTTGGTAGATGAACCACCCCGACTCGTAAGATTGAGTTTGGAGCCTTTGGAGGCAGAGTCATGGCTGGTGGTGATGGAGTGATCAATTGAGAGCCTCCTTGTGCTAGAGAGTTTACGCAGTTGTTTAACTGCGCGCTCCAGGCTCCGAGGGACGAGGCGCATAGGATATGTGTGTCTGGGAGTGGATTGCGCCAGGATACCTTTCAGTTTAGTTGGTCCCTCCGTTATGGATTAGTGACGCCTCGATGGTGTAGGCATTGTGTATGGATCATGGCACTGCAGTTCCTTTGGATAGGGATCTGCCGCCAGAGGTGAGTTCTGGATATTGGCGCTTGGCGCCGGGTGATGGAGGACAGATCGGCCGGTAGAGGCATTTCTGATTTTTTCCAGGATAACGAGTTCCCGAGATGCCAGAGATCGGGTGGGCCCCGATGGTAGCATCAGCATCTATATCAGAGTGGCGCAGCAGTAGCGTGGATTTGTTATTTGCGGAGGACCTTATTCATCGCCTCAGTGTGAGCAGAGACAGAGGCCGTGCTCCCTTTGTGTTTGGTCTAGATTTTCCTTGCAAATTGAGCTACAACCGCCGGCATCGAATGGATGAGTCGTGCCACCCGGTTGGAAGGCGCCACGGCAGTGGGTGGAGTTGTTGCAAGTGTGATTTCATCACAGCAGCCGGAGTTAGAGCATGTTGCATTCCTGCATGGACTAGAGGGAGAATTATTACCACGTGCACTAGAGGTACAGGTTTCTGTTGTTGTTGTGCATGTGGAGGAGGCTTTTGGATCATGTCCATTGCAGCTGAGACTGCGAGTTACCGGTAGACTTATTGATAATTGTGGCAGTTCGGTATCTTGACCATGTGCTTGAGATTGATTGGCACAATGCCACAGGATGTTTTAACTGAGGAGAGAGAGGACATCGATTTTCTGCGAGGCAAACGAGAGGAGGCTTGGTTGTTGAGATTGTTAGAGCACACAGGCTTTAGCGACAGTGTGAGAGGTGCTTATGGCGGCACCGGGACTCAAGGATATCTCTGTTGCCCACGAGATCCCGGGTGTGATTCTACCGGAGCAGTTGATGATGCCACCGGTTAGGGAGATAGAGATTGCATTTGACGTGGTTCGGGGAACCGCGCCACCCTTGACAGCACCTTATTGGAGATTACCGGTAGAGCCGAGAGAGCTAATGGCACAGTCGCAGGATCTGATGGATCGAGGGGTCGGTTTGACCTAGTGCCACGTCGTTGATACACGACTGTGAGGGTCCTTTTATGATTCGAGCGTAGACAGGTCCTGGTGGCATTTAGGACCTTTTGATGGAGTTATACTCCGGTAGTATTGTATGATGCGAGTACCTACTTGGAATCAGACAGCCGAGGACTTTGCCTAGATGGCGGTGAGGAACCGGTAAGGGCATTATGAACGCACAATGAGGCCAAATGGAATAATTAATGCCCTGTTGTCTTCAAGAATTGAGGAATTGTGTATTCCAGTGGTACTTGGACGGATTGGAAGCGATGTTCCCCGAGGATATTTGATTTACTCCCAGAGCGACTTGGAGCACAAGGGGCACTTGTGGATGTGCTACCATGCCTGTGTGGATGAAGCTGTATGCCAAGTTATTGAGGTACAAGTTTTAGCTCCAAGTGCATGCCTTCTTGGGTCACCTTATTCTAGCCGTTGGAACGGCGGTGGAACCCGACCAAATGGATGTTATTCAAGATTGGCTGAGACCAACATTTATTCTTGAGGTGAGGAGCTTCTTGGACTTGGCAGTGCCGGGAGAGCATGGCTAATGGATGACGAGACTGACACCAGCGCCGATTTCAGCTTTTTCAGCGATGGGAGATGGATTTGCGAGTTATAGTGATGCCTCCCACAGTGGCTGTGGAGTTACTGTGGGTTGAGCCGTTGGAGTTCCAGATCACCCGACAGCTACCGTGGTCGGAGTTCAGGAGGATGATCCTTGATACTTATTTCTCCACGAGCGTGAAGAAAAAGCTAGATGATGATTTGAAGAATCTTCAGCAGGGGGACCGGACAGTGTGGGACTATTTCTAGGAGTTCACGCAGTTGCTCAACTGCGTACCCTATGTTGCCAGGGATGGGCTGCACCAGGTGGAGCTTTTTGAGACGGGCCTGCGCCCAGAGATCTATACCTTGGTGCATGCCCAGAGGCTTCAGACTTTGTCAGAGGCGGTGGATCATGCACAGTGGGTTGAGAGGGGAGATCACGTTGTCTCTAGACGTGGAGGCTTGGTCGCTCAGAGTTCTGAGAGGAAGCGACCAGCATCGGACGATGGGGAGACAGGCCAGTTCCTGGAGGCCGCCCCGACCGCCACCGCCTTAGTTTACGGGCCGTGGGCGTTCGGAGCGGCGAGGGCCTGGGGGATCCCAGAGGCCCCCACAGCATCAGCAGCCCCAGCGACAGCACCAGCACTCGCAGCAGCAGAGGTCGCAGTCGCGGCAGCAGGGATCTCAGCGGCAGTCGCACAGACAGCAACAGCAGCAGCAGCAGTCACGGCAGTTACGAGCCCCTGGCAGTTGTATCTTCTGTGGGGGTCAGCATTTTCCCGGCACTTGTGATCAGAGGTGGGGGCGTTGTTATGGCTGTGGTCAGGCCGGGCACATACGAGCCTCATGCCCTTTTTCGACATCAGTGGCACCTTCTTCGGCATCAGTTTCTCTTCCATCTCATCAGCGACCGCCAGCTCAGCGGCCCTATGCTCCAGCGAGCAGGGCTCCTTCTTCCCACCCTGCAGATTACCGACCACCAGCTCAGAGCGGACGAGTTTATGCCGCCCAGGTGGAGGACTCCTCGGCAGCCGACCACGTGGTGGCAGGTATCATTTTACTTTTCGGTATTAGAGCTCGCACTTTATTTGATACCGGTGCATCACATTCTTTTATCAGTAGAGCATTTGCATCATCTCATGGACTAGAGTTAGGTTGGTTGCCGCATGCATTAGAGGTACAGATTCCCGAGCATACATTGCATGTAGAGGAGTGTTGTTGGTCTTGCCCTGTACAGCTTGAGTCTTGGATTTTGCCAGCGGACCTGATGGTCCTTAGTCAGCTGCGAGATTTTGACATTGTACTGGGGATGGATTGGCTGGCTCGCTATTTCGCGACGATTGATTGCGCCGCGAGGACTGTTACTCTTAGCGAGCCAGGCCAGGAGGTGTTCGTTTACCGGGGGTGCCAGAGTGCTTTCTTTGCCTCAGTGGTTTCGACTTCTCGTGCGAGGCAGATGATGCGCAGTGGATGCGTGGCCTTTTTGGCGACTGTGGTTAAGGAGCCTACGGCGGCACCGGGACTCGCAGATATCCCTATTGTCCATGAGTTCCCGAATGTGTTTCCTCCAGAGCTGATTCATATGCCGCCAGATAGGGAGGTTGAGTTTTTGATTGACGTAGTTCCAGGAACTGCGCCAATCTCTAAGGCTCCTTACCGAATGGCACCGGCTGAGCTGCGAGAGTTAAAGGCGCAACTCCAGGATTTAATGGACAAAGGTTTTGTCAGACCAAGTGTATCGCCTTGGGGAGCGCCGGTGCTATTTGTGAAGAAGAAAGATGGATCACTTCGACTGTGTGTTGATTATCGAGAGCTGAATAAAGTGACCATCAAGAACAAGTACCCTTTGCCACGCATTGATGACTTATTTGATCAGCTGCAAGGGTCTTGTGTCTTCTCCAAGATTGACTTACAGTCTGGTTACCACCAATTGAAGGTGAAGGCCGAGGACATCCCAAAGACAGCATTCAGGACGCGGTACGGGCATTATAAGTTTACCGTCATGCCTTTCGGATTGACAAATGCCCCTGCTGCTTTTATGGATTTAATGAACAGGATTTTTCGACCATACCTGGATCGGTTCGTCGTTGTTTTTATCGATGACATCCTAGTGTTACGGAATTTGAGTTGGCGTAGTTTCGTGAAAGGTTCAAGTCTTGAAGATTGAAGGTGAAGAAGGTTGGATCATTTAACTCAATCTCAAAAAAGAAGAATTCAAAAGGATCAGGTATGTTTAACTAAAGATTATTGGTGATCCGAATACTTCTTGTAGTGTAGAAACACCTGGAAGAATTTTTAATTGCATAGAAATCAAAAACTGGTGTTCGGACATGTTCAGGATCCGGATCAGAGCCAGCTATCCGGATCCCGAAGGTTGTTGTTTCATACATTACTTCAATCCGGATCGTAGCATCTCACGATCCGGATCCCGAACGTTGAGTTTTCTGAATTGTATGAACGATCCGGATCAGGCATTCCGATCCGGATCCCGAACGTTTGTTTTTCTGGAAACCGTCTTTCTTGCTACTGCAATCCGGATCGCCCAAATCCGATCCAGATCGCCGTCCGTAAAAATTCCAGAAATGTTAGGTTTTTGATTCTTATCTCCTTCTAAATGTTTCTAACCTATAAATAGACCCTATGACTCTTTTTCTAGGGCGAATCCAATTAATCCAAAAAGAAGAAAAATAATCCACATAATTGATATAGAGCCGTCATAATCAAATATCATCTTATACAGCCCTAGATCCACATATAGAGAAGAAAGGAAATCATTAGATAATACTCTATGTTTCTTCATCTATATTGATTAGTTTGATTCTAGGTTTTCATACTCACATCTTGAGTTGAATCAAACTAATGAATACTTAGATGGTATTTTCGATCTATCTTTGATCTAAGTATTCGGCGGATCATCACCACCCAAAAACAACGATTTACCCCAAAATCGGCGCGTGGATTCGCGTGTCCTTGTGGATTCAAGGTTCAACCGCTCTCGTGGATTCGGAGCGAGGCACGTTCGTGGATTCGAAGGGTGCTACTGGGTGAAGACCGTGGATTCGGTCGGACGTCGTGGATTCGACGTTGGACGCCGTGGATTCGGCGTTGGGCGCAGATCGTGGATTCAAGAAGCGTCGTGGAGCGAGCGGAGAAGATCCTCTAGGAGCGTATGGAAAAGGTTGAGTCGTAAGTGTGTACGGTAAATCACCTTGTACGTGTTTTAATTCTAGTGGATTTCGCCGTGTTATCGGTCCCGTAGTTTTTTACTCCGGTTTGGAGTTTTCCACGTAAAAATCTTGCGTGTTATTTTTATTTCCGCATTGGGTTTTTTATCGCAATGATTTTTGAGTGTTTATACGTTTACACCTATTCACCCCCCTCTAGGTGTTTCTTCCCCTATTTAGATCTATATTACATATAAACCAACAAGTGGTATCAGAGAGGGAATAGGGTTGTAAACAATGGTTGAAGGTGGAAACATCAATCGACCCCCTTTCTTTGATGGAACAAATTATGCGTACTCGAAAGTACGGATGAAAGCCTTTTTAATTTCCATCGACGAAAGGGTGTGGCAATCAATTGAATTAGGATGGACTAATCCAACTGAAATTATCTCTGATGTTCGTACCTTAAAACCTAGGTCGAAATGGACCAAGGAAGAGTTGGATTCATCTTCTTACAATGGCAAGGGAATTAATGCTATTTTTAATGCCTTATCTCAAACTGAATTCTCTCGCGTCTCGGCATGTGAGACTGCGAAAGAAATCTGGGATGTTCTTCAGGTTACACATGAGGGAACTAACCTCGTGAAGATTCAGAAACTGCAAATGCTTACGAGCAAGTTTGACTCTATCTTGATGGCAGAAAATGAATCTTTCACGGACTACTATACACGATTGCAAGACATCGTAAACTCATGTGCTAACCTGGGAGAGAAGATTCCAGAATTTAAGGTTGTAAGAAAGATCTTAAGAACTCTTCCTGAACGATTTCGCCCAAAGGTTACAGCCATTGAAACTATTAAACACCCGGACGAAATGCGTGTAGAAGAATTAGTTGGTTCATTACAAACATATGAAATGACATTTACTACTAACAATTCTTCTGGAAAAGCATCCTCTTCTAAGTCTTCAGGTTATGCGTTGAAAACAACTAAGGAAGAAGACGCGGATACATCCTCCTCAGACGATGACGAGAACCTTTCTATGGAGGAATTTGAGAAGCAGCTCGCTCTCTTGACAAGGAAGTTTCGCCGCAACTTTCGAAGGGGTAATTCAAGTAAATCTCCATCCTTCGGAAAGTCGAACAAAGGCAAGGGTACTTCAAGTTACAAGTCAAGAAAGCAAGAGAACTTCTCAAAGGATAAGAAAAGTTCAGAGGGACAACTACAATGCTTCAAATATCGAGGCTACGGCCACATTGCAACGGAGTGTCCCAACAAGTATCCGGCAAAGAAGAAGGCGATGCAAGTCGTCACTTGGGATGACAACTCAACGTCAAATGAGTCGTCTTTAAGTGATGAAGAAAAGAGCACCACGGCATTCCACGCGTCCACATCTTCACCCTTCATGTGCTTTATGGCAAGTACGTCCGAGTCATTGTCCAACTCCACTGTTGAAAAGATTGCAACGGACAACGAATCGGATGATTCAGAAGGTGAAGATTTTGCTCTAGCCTACCACAGACCTTTACGGGATTCAAAGAAAGTGGCTAAGCAAAACAAGAGTTTGAGAGGGAGATTGCATGATCTCGAAGAAGAAGCAAAAAGGGCAACTTCTCTCTCAAACGCTCTTGAAGTGGAAAGGGAAAATCTGATAAAAGTAAATGTTTCCCTTCAAGAGTCCAATGAGCTTTTTGAGAAGGAACATACAAATCTGGTGGATAAAGCGGATCACTTCTCAAAGCTCTACAACGAGGCTCGACAGGATAACCTGGAAATGACAAAGACCATTTTCCAACTCAAGGATGACTTGCAGCGATTCTCTTCAGGAAGGAGTAAGTTGGATAGGCTTCTTGGTCTTGGTCAAACAAATCGGTTCGGCCTCGGGTACACTCAAACTGGAAACAGTCCAAGTTCGAGTGGGACAGTTGTTGTGCCTCAGTCGGTATCTCCTCCTCCGACACCGGAATTCAAGACAAACAACGACAACAAACCTACTTCATCCTCTTTGGGATCGTCAAGATGTAAGGTATGTTTTCGTTGTGGTGTTTCAGGGCACATTAGAAGATATTGCAAAACGGGAGTCAAACGCTCACCTCAAACACCTCTTGCAATGACTACCACAAAGGTGATTCCTCGGAAATCAATTGCAAATCAATTGAAGGAAAAGAACCTTGGTAGTTTACCGCGCAAGACGACTTCATCAAGGAGCAGCAATCGTTTTAACAAGACGCTTTCACCGAGGCATATAACTTCACGACCATTACCGACGCATTCCAAAAAGGTTTGGGTGCGCAAAGGTGAAATCTTCCCTTGTCTTGTTACCAATGTTTCCTTGCATGCATATGATAGTTCGTCTTGGTATCTGGATAGCGGGTGTTCCCGTCACATGACCGGTGACAAAAATAGTTTTCAAAATCTTGAGAAAATCTCCGGAGGACTCGTTGTTTTCGGAGACGGTCGATCTTCCAAAATTGTTGGAAAAGGAACAGTAGCTATTCCAGATGGCCCGGTTCTAAATAATGTGTTATTTGTTGATGGTCTTAAGACTAACCTCATAAGCATAAGTCAACTTTGCGACAATGGTTTTTCAGTTAACTTTTCATCTGTTGAATGTGTTGTAACTGATAAGGACCATGTCTTCTTTTTAAAAGGGGTTAGATCTGAAAACAATTGCTATGTTGTTCCTAATAAAATTTCAGAAAAATGTAATCTAGTTTCTTTGATTAATGAAACAATTTGGCATGAAAGGCTAGGTCACATAAATTTTAAGGAACTTGCTAGAATTTCAAACAAGGACGTGGTCAAGGGGGTTCCAAAACTTTTATTTAAACAAAACATTGTGTGTGGTGGTTGCCAAAAGGGAAAACAGTCCAGGACTGCACACAAGAACTTGAACCACGTTGGTACAAAACGGCCTTTGGAACTTTTACACATGGATTTAATGGGGCCAACTCGTCAACCATCTTTGGGAGGTAAATGGTATATTTTCTTGATGATTGATGATTTCTCTCGGTATTCTTGGGTAGGATTTTTAAAAGAGAAAGCTGATACTTTTGATTCTTTTCACGAGATTTGCCTTCGTATTATGATTAAAAAGAATGAAAAGATCATTCGTGTTAGAAGTGATAGAGGTGGAGAATTCGTTAACTCTAAATTCATTGACTTTTGCACTTCAAACGGTATTAAGCATGAATTCTCTGCACCCTATACACCTCAACAGAATGGTGTTGTCGAGCGCAAAAACAGGGTTGTTCAAGAGATGGCACGTGTTATGCTTCACAGCCGGAATTTACCGCTACATTTTTGGGCTGAAGCTGTGAACACTGCAATCTATGTAATTAATCGAGTTTATTTGCGCCCGGGAATGTTAAATACACTATATGAACTATGGTGTGGTAGAAAACCCAACATCAAATATTTTCGCATCTTCGGGAGTCGGTGTTACATTTTACGTGTAGAGTCCTGGCGTTTCCTTGCCCTTGTATGCCTCCCTTTTATTTTGACGGGACTTAGGAAAACCTTTCACTATGTTTCTGCAATGGACTGGCCTGGACCGTGAGTATTTTTTCTGCGATTGAGCTCGAAAAATGAAGGACGGCAAAGCGAACGGATTCGGTTTCCGATTTACAGATCTCCCGGAATGGGGGTCAAAGCGTTTGCTTTGAGTGGTGCATCGAAACCCGTGCTAAGTGGCTGGCACGCTTTTCGAGGTGATTGGACGGGATCCTGCGATGATCGGACCTTTCATCTTTTTACGTTAGTGGATTATTTTATTTATTTGGTGGTACCTCGATCTACGGTTTCTGTTTTGGTTTCGTTTATTTCGCATTTCTTTTCGGGGGTCGGAGGGTGATCTAATAATTTCTTGTTTCCGGGCAGACCGTCTGAAAGAACTCGAAATATTTTATTTTTAATAGATAGTCGAAAAGGTGAAAATTTTGACCCGGTTTTGATTTCAAAAGACCTATGTTGATTTATTTAGTCAATTGCCAGTGTGCGAGTTGCACGTTTTACGAGACAAAAAGGCTACTTTCCAATCCGGACATGATCTTGGAAATCCGAGTTGACCGTTGCGATCGTCTCGTCGAACTGAGCGAGATTCATATTCAGCACTTTTCGATCTGACGGTCGGATCTTCCAGAAACCGATGAAGAAGCAAGTGAATAAACGCAACCATTGTAACAGTGCCTGTGCACAGTGTCACTTAAGTGGACACTGTAGATGAACAGTAAACCCCAATTTTGGGACTACGGCGGTTACAACGCTGACTATTTCACTGTTCGGAACCCAAACATAGTGATTCAGGTAGTCGTTTTGACCCGTTTCGACGTTCTGAACACAATGGCACTGACGGAATTTCCGTCTGGCGACCCTAAGGCATCGTGACGCGTGCCGAACTGTATAATTTACAGTATAGGATGGAATTTAAAAATTCTGGAGCGAAATTTGAACGAACCAAAATCGCTGCCTGATAGGTTTCGTCGAGCCGGACGTCGTGGCGGTGTCAGATTTTCAGTTTGACCGTCCGGTTGTCTCGAAAAGCGTGAAATACGGCTAAAATACAGCTTTTTGCACAATGGTCCCTAGTTTTGTTGCCTCGGAAAGCGTGCCACTCATGGGAGAGGGACCTAGATGTGAACAAAAGCCACGGTGAGGGGTCTGAACCCAAAATACCAAGTGTAGAGGGACTACCTTGTAATTGTAGTAAAACCCTATATAACTACACCTACTCGAGCTAGGGTTCCAAGGAACCCTAAAACCCCGAGCTCTACCCTAGCCGCACTCCCAACCTCCCTCCTCCTCTCCGCCGAGTTTCCCGGAGCTCCCCGCACCGGCCGCCGCCTCCAGCCGCCGGAGAGAGAGAAGCAAGGACCACCTTGTTCTCGGGTGGTTGAGGAGGGGTGTACTCGGGAGGGTCCTAGACAACCCAGACCGGATCTGAGGACTCCTCTGGGAGGCCGCACCCGAGCCGGAGAGGTGCCGACCCCATCGCCACCGAGCGCCGCCGCGGCCACCACCCTTCTTCTCCAAACATTCCGGCGAGGTAAGTTCTTGGGAAACTTTGTTTCTAAATCGCCCATGGACCATAGCATAGTGGTTATAACACCGAGGGGACCTTCCAGTTGCAGCCCGAGCCACGGCCGCCGCCCCGATCGCCGGCGGGAGCCAACTGTAGCCAAAAACCATCATTCTGGCCGACCTCGTGCGCCGCCGGCATCCGGCCGTCAAACCTGAGATCAGCACCGTTGATTCGTGTCTCCCCGTCGACTGAAACCCCACCACCAAAGCTTGGGACGATCGGATCGAGATCGGGACCGCGCGAGCGTGCCCTAGATTCGGGGTTTTTCCAACCTCGGCCGATCACGGCCGTCCGGCGCCGGCGCTGCCTCCCACCGCCGGCCAACGCCACCAGAGGACTCCTGGAGCCAAGTGGGGCCTTTTGGTCCAAGTTGCACCGGCCCGGAGCACGGCGGCCGGAAACCGCCATTAACGGCCAACTCACCTTCAACCGAGCTTCGCCGCCGCGCCCGGCCGGCGATCCCCGGCACCGGGAAACTGCCCAGGTGAGCTTCTGAACCCTTCTAGAACATTTCCACCATCTTGCATGGCGTTTTTGACGTCGGGTTCTCGATCCCCAGACTTGCACCCGATTGGCCTCGGATCTTACCTCCGGCGATCCCCGGCGCCTAGGGCTACGACCACCACCACAGGTGAGACCTGGATGCCACTCTTGAGCTTCCCATCATTTTGGTTTAGGCCTGGGGGAACCCCTGCAACTCGGTTTCATACTGGCACCCGAGGTACCCACTTTGGGTTGGTCTCCGGCCGCCGCCGCCTCCGGCCGCCGGGGCTCGCCCCCACATGGGCCAAACATGGTCTGGGACACCCCCTTGACTGATGCTCCTCTTGGAATCAGGTCTGCACCTGTGCTGCTCAAGGTTGCCCCAAAACCGAGCCTTGGCATTTGGTGGTGCTGCTCCGGCCACTACTCCGGCGGGTTTCCGGCAAGCCTCAGGTGAGCCCCACTGTCTACACCCCCTACTGAGTACCATGCTCCTCTTAGATCACCTTTTGATCAAGTTTGTATTAGGTTGCCACATAGTTGTATATTGAACACTAAAAGATTATGGGCCAACTTGTAGATGGGCCTGGTCTCGGCCCAAATGTTGTGAGCATGGCCTCCGTCTCGTCGTAACAAACGCGCTGAAAGTTACGGCGCAGCTTTTGGACTCCCGGATTTTGAGAACGAGACGAAACATCGGATTAATGCAATAACTTTGGGCAAATTAAAATACATTTTGGACTAAAATGCGATTCGGACTTGCTGGCTGACCTTAGACAGCGTTTACACGCCTACTAGGCATCTTGTTAGAGTTCAGTAGGTCCTCATTGATCGAGAGTTAGATTCTGTGCGGTAAATCGGCAATTTTGCCCCGTATAAACACTCCGTTACTGTCGTGTCGTCGGGACGGGTATATGTGAGTCTAGTTCTGACTACAGTCTCTGTTCAGGGCCCAGCAGTTCAGCACCAGCCTCCCGGTAGTCTAGCGGGAGTTCGGGATCGGCCTTCATTCAGGTGGGTTTTATTTCCTTGGTTCTAGCATCTAACTCTATCATATTGGACGGGGTCAATTCTAAGTATACTGGGGTTAAATATTGATGGGTGATGGCTTATGCATGTTAATGGGTTTCGTCATAATGTTTAGCGCCGGTCTCCGACGGTCGTTTTCCTTTGGATTATACATGATAGCGGGTTACTTTCGATCGCATATGTTACGGTTTTACTTTGAGCATACATGTTGCCGTTTTGCTTTTGTTATATATATTATGATGCTGACATGATGATGGTTATGGTTACCTGGCTCGAGGCTGTCACACGCGCACCCGCGGTTTGGCCACCGCAAAGGGTGCGCTTTTCCGGAAAAGTGGTCTATGACCCGTGTATACCCACGAGGTGACGTAGTGGGGCCCCTTATTAGTGGTGGGGTTGAGACGCCGAGGTGCGAGCGGTGCGACCCGTCGGTTTAGTTGTCCGGCGTGGTCGGGTTTCTGCAGGTACGGTGCGGGCCGTCGGTTTAGCTGTCCGACGTGCCCGGGTATTACAGGATGCAGGTGTACAGGTTGCCTTTCCTCCTTGGGAGGATGGTTGCTCCAGTTGTCTTCACGGTTTGTTTTACTATATTCTCCTGCCTTACTATTTCTGCGTCACTGACATCCCACTTCGTGACAGGGTCCAGACGGGGAGAGAGGTAGGCGGTGGTGAGGACGGGACAGGAGCAGCTGGGTCGCTGGGGACCCTGGACTGTATTTATTCTTTTATTCTCGCTTTTCATTACTCTGTAGTTATGTGAGTGGTTCGCGATACCCTCGTGGGGTCGGCATGGATGTCGGTACGGGCTACATTTAGTGCCCCTGGTGCAATATTTTTCCCTTTTATTTC
The DNA here is from genome assembly GCA_029204045.2 of Tillandsia leiboldiana. Taxonomy (NCBI): domain Eukaryota; kingdom Viridiplantae; phylum Streptophyta; class Magnoliopsida; order Poales; family Bromeliaceae; genus Tillandsia; species Tillandsia leiboldiana. The sequence continues at coordinate 14,289,852 of CM055073.1, forward strand.
TATCGGCCATTTAAAAACCAAAAAAAAAAAGCAGAAGCCAAAGAAAGGATTGCGAAAACCGTCTTTAAAAACTTGGTGTCGGGTGGGCACCGCTTTCAAACCTTGTGGATTTATGCTGATTTTGAAAACTAGCTTTCAAAACGTAAGCGCCGGGTAGGCGCCCTTTCAAACTTGTGGATTTATCCTTTCCAAAACGATCGGCCATGTGATCTTCTTTTATCAGTTTAGAATGCTGGTTGGTTATGTATGATTGTTGTGATTGATTGGTTGCGCACGATTAGAACATGTACCGAACGCTACGCCGTGCATGTACAGGGGAGACTCTGCCCGTTTGCAGAGTGACCATGTATGTGTGGCGGGTCTGGGCACGTGCCGGGGAAGAGGGGTTTCTTCTTTTAAAAACAAAAAAAAAAAAAAAATTTACACATCAAATATTCAACTTTTACGAATCGTTTCCGCTAAAACAAAACCCCCGGGGCGTGACAGATTAAATGGTATCAGAGCGTTCTTTCAATCACAACAGTTAGTGCCGACATCCGTGGACAACCCTCACATGCCTACATACGAATGAAATGGGTAGGGCATAGGACTGTAGAACGTGAGTGACCGAGGGGGGGGAAAATGTTGAGTCCTTTCTCTCACTTTATGGTTGTTGTTAGTAGGGTAGTCTAAAGTTGACTCTTGTGATGTGTGACAGACAGGGCCCGTACTAGATCATCGGCCGGGGACACAGAGTCAGAGTCCGAGTCCTTTCCCTCGCTAAGAGGTGCGATGTACCGTTGATGATTAGCAAAGACTAAAGCCGACCTTCTTTGTGTGCATACAGATCGAGGGCCGACTCAGCCAGCAACCGACGACGGAAATGGACATCGCCGACGAAGCCAATCGCCTGCTCCGCAACCAGCTGCGCGACGTGGCTGGGCAACTGCTGACTCTCGCGGAGCGCCTGAACATGCTGACACAGGAACTCGAGGGCGTCGACCGGTTCCGGGGCGGCAGCAGAAGCGTTGCCCCTCCCGGGATGCCACCGACGGGCCCTCCCGCCGTCCAGGAGGCTACTAACCTGACCGTGCACGCCAACGCAGAGTGCGCCCGGCAGGAATGCTCTTACCCCGAGTCGGCCGGGGACCCCCATCGGAGGGGCCGGGCGAGCAAACGCCCGAGAGCCGGGCAGACCCTCGGGCAGACGACGGAGGAGAGACCTAGGCCGCAGAAACCGTGCGTCATATGCGGCAACGCACACCTCATGACGAGCTGCCCGTGGCGGGACGGACACTGTTTCCGATGTGGCAGGCCGGGCCACACGCGTTATGAGTGCCCCCTGAAGCCGTCTGTCAGAAGACCCCCGGCGCCGCGGCATGACGAGCCCAAGGGAACCGCCGCCTCCACCCCTCAAGGGGGCACCGATCCAGAGAGCCGACCTAATCCACGCCCGACGCAAGCACCGAAGGTCGAACGAGGGCTTAAGGGGAGCGCGCACGTGCAACCGGGATCCTGCGTCATCTGCAAGGGCGCGCACCCAGTGACGGAATGCACTTGGAGGTACCACTATTGTAACCGGTGCGGCTTGCCAGATCACAATCACCTCTCCTGCCCCAAAGGGCCCACCCCCGCCTCTGCCGCCGTGCCACCACCGCCAAGAGGGACAGAGAGCGCGGCGGCCCCCGTGCAGACAAAGAACCCGCCCGACGACCAACGATGCGCGGATTCTTTAGACAGCAAACCCCCTCCCCAACACGCGGTGCGACGCTGGCCCAAGGATTGTGGGCGGACTCCCCCGGCCGCCCCGGTAGACGACGCATCGTCCCGAAATAGGGAATGACAGGTACTATTTCATTTTATTTTTCTATATTTTTCCTTGTTGCCTTCCCTTCCCTTGGCTATATAGAAGCACCGTTTGGGCCGGAGCAACCCGACCCTACCAGACCCTTGCGAGCCCCCCTGCCTTTAGCTCTACCTTTCGTTTCGTCGACTGTTCCGGTCTAGTGTGCTTACGGGCGAGGAAGCAGATCTAACCTTAGCAATTTGCACACCGGTACGTGAATTGCACAGTCTCCGATGCACGAATTTCCGCCTTCCCGGTCCGATACCTGGGTATTTGGTTAGGAGCGAGCCCTAGGGTGACTTGCGTTCACAAGAGAGCGCAGGGTATTGGCATAATGGGTTGGAGCCCCGAGTGTGTTTCACACAGTTGAGTCTCGTTGTTTCGGTTATTAGTCGTACGCACTCTGATTTTTGGGATCATTGTTAGTGCAGGGTTGGCCGCGGCCAGGGTTTCGGCTGTGGGCTTGATGTTTCAATGGATCCAGAGTGCTCGGATCAGTTACGGTGGTTAAGGGTTAAATCACTGTTCTCTTCGTAATCGTCCAGCTGATGGCACAGCAGTAGATGACTGCTATTGTTGCACTAGCCTCACAGTTTGCTTAGGGGTTGAACAAGTTGCCGACCTTTCAGTGTCTCCGTGTCTTATTTCGTTGGCCTATGGGCCCGATAGTAACCCTGTTTGGGGGCGGATGCAAATTGACCCCACCTTTTGCTCAGATTTTGTGGATCGACGTGGACTCGCCTATGTGTTAGTCATGGTGATGGTTGTGACCACGAGGTGGTAGTAATCCTTGATAAAGGTTATGTTTTTAGCACTGAGATCGTGTTGGGAGGTATGTGATACACCTTCCGATAGGAGTTACGTCCCCAACTAGTTGTTGGCGACGGATCTATGGTATTTCGCTGTTCCTTTTTGGTAAGCACGTTGGCGGCAGGCAACGGACTGTCGAAAGAACTGAGGAAATACTCTGCCCTGTAATGGGGAGTATCAGATTGGGTCTAAATTAGTAGCCTGAGAGTTGTAGATACCTTGCGACTGACTTGTAGCCCTCGATTAACTTTTTGAGCATTTTCATAGAGTATGACTTCAGGATGTAAGCTTCGGAATGAAACTCCTTTAAGTTGTAAGTTTCGGGGACGAAACTTCTTTTAAGTTGTAAGTGATGTAAGAACTCGAAATATTTTATTTTTAATAAATAGTCAAAAAGGTGAAAATTTTGACCCGGTTTTGATTTCAAAAGACCTATGTTGATTTATTTAGTCAATTGCCAGTGTGCGAGTTGCATGTTTTACGAGACAAAAAGGCTACTTTCCAATCCGGACATGATCTTGGAAATCCGAGTTGACCGTTGCGATCGTCTCGTCGAACTGAGCGAGATTCATATTCAGCACTTTTCGATCTGACGGTCGGATCTTCCAGAAACCGATGAAGAAGCAAGTGAATAAACGCAACCATTGTAACAGTGCCTGTGCACAGTGTCACTTAAGTGGCCACTGTAGATGAACAGTAAACCCCAATTTTGGGACTACGGCGGTTACAACGCTGACTATTTCACTGTTCGGAACCCAAACATAGTGATTCAGGTAGTCGTTTTGACCCGTTTCGACGTTCTGAACACAATGGCACTGACGGAATTTCCGTCTGGCGACCCTAAGGCATCGTGACGCGTGCCGAACTGTATAATTTACAGTATAGGATGGAATTTAAAAATTCTGGAGCGAAATTTGAACGAACCAAAATCGCTGCCTGATAGGTTTCGTCGAGCCGGACGTCGTGGCGGTGTCAGATTTTCAGTTTGACCGTCCGGTTGTCTCGAAAAGCGTGAAATACGGCTAAAATACAGCTTTTTGCACAATGGTCCCTAGTTTTGTTGCCTCGGAAAGCGTGCCACTCATGGGAGAGGGACCTAGATGTGAACAAAAGCCACGGTGAGGGGTCTGAACCCAAAATACCAAGTGTAGAGGGACTACCTTGTAATTGTAGTAAAACCCTATATAACTACACCTACTCGAGCTAGGGTTCCAAGGAACCCTAAAACCCCGAGCTCTACCCTAGCCGCACTCCCAACCTCCCTCCTCCTCTCCGCCGAGTTTCCCGGAGCTCCCCGCACCGGCCGCCGCCTCAGCGCCGGAGAGAGAGAGGCAAGGACCACCTTGTTCTCGGGTGGTTGAGGAGGGGTTGTACTCGGGAGGGTCCTAGACAACCCAGACCGGATCTGAGGACTCTCTGGGAGGCCGCACCGAGCCGGAGAGGTGCCGACCCCATCGCCACCGAGCGCCGCCGCGGCCACCACCCTTCTTCTCCAAACATTCCGGCGAGGTAAGTTCTTGGGAAACTTTGTTTCTAAATCGCCCATGGACCATAGCATAGTGGTTATAACACCGAGGGGACCTTCCAGTTGCAGCCCGAGCCACGGCCGCCGCCCCGATCCCGGCGGGAGCCAACTGTAGCCAAAACCATCATTCTGGCCGACCTCGTGCGCCGCCGGCATCCGGCCGTCAAACCTGAGATCAGCACCGTTGATTCGTGCTCCCCGTCGACTGAAACCCCACCACCCAAAGCTTGGGACGATCGGATCGAGATCGGGACCGCGCGAGCGTGCCCTAGATTCGGGGTTTTTCCAACCTCGGCCGATCACGGCCGTCCGGCGCCGGCGCTGCCTCCCACCGCCGGCCAACGCCACCAGAGGACTCCTGGAGCCAAGTGGGGCCTTTTGGTCCAAGTTGCACGGCCCGGAGCACGGCGGCCGGAAAACCGCCATTAACGGCCAACTCCACCTTCAACCGAGCTTCGCCGCCGCGCCCGGCCGGCGATCCCCGGCACCGGGAAACTGCCCAGGTGAGCTTCTGAACCCTTCTAGAACATTTCCACCATCTTGCATGGCGTTTTTGACGTCGGGTTCTCGATCCCCAGACTTGCACCCGATTGGCCTCGGATCTTACCTCCGGCGATCCCCGGCGCCTAGGGCTACGACCACCACCACAGGTGAGGACCTGGATGCCACTCTTGAGCTTCCCATCATTTTGGTTTAGGCCTGGGGGAACCCCTGCAACTCGGTTTCATACTGGCACCCGAGGTACCCACTTTGGGTTGGTCTCCGGCCGCCGCCGCCTCCGGCCGCCGGGGCTCGCCCCCACATGGGCCAAACATGGTCTGGACACCCCCTTGACTGATGCTCCTCTTGGAATCAGGTCTGCACCTGTGCTGCCTCAAGGTTGCCCAAAACCGAGCCTTGGCATTTGGTGGTGCTGCTCCGGCCACTACTCCGGCGGGTTTCCGGCAAGCCTCAGGTGAGCCCCACTGTCTACACCCCCTACTGAGTACCATGCTCCTCTTAGATCACCTTTTGATCAAGTTTGTATTAGGTTGCCACATAGTTGTATATTGAACACTAAAAGATTATGGGCCAACTTGTAGATGGGCCTGGTCTCGGGCCCAAATGTTT
>CM055073.1:14295221-14329736 GCA_029204045.2 Tillandsia leiboldiana
AAGTCATCCCTCTGAGGCTGTAGGATTGAACATGAAATATCCCCTACATAATTTGGAATAGAATGTCAAGATATATTGTGCATCCTCATCCTTCTGAGCGACTTCCATTTCCGTTAATCATCATGAGGATCTTACAAAAGTTTGACATTGATATAAGCTCGACATCTTATCAACACTGTTGGGGGATGATAGATGAGTCAACGATTGTGAAGTCACTTCACAAATTACCACATGTTACTCCGACACATTCCACTGGAAGAAACCTTGTGTCGGCACCTCGGCCTCACCGTCTCAACAAGCATCAGAACAAAGGCGAATGTCTGAAGAACTCGAGATCATAACGGCATCCCAAATTACATTGACCAAGAAAGTAATTCAATGATGGAAAATTGATCAAAAACATGTTCACTAAGATGGGATATAGTGCGTCTGAGGACTCAGACTCGGATAACTAAGTGTGCTTTAAACAATTTTTGTGCAGATTTGTGCAGGCTTTTATCCTTTTAGATTTTAGTTCAGTTTTTAGGACTTACTCTTAGTTCTAGTTTTACATTTCGGAACAATTTTTGATCTATTTAACTCTCCTTAAATTTTGGTAATTTTGGCTTTGTTTGTGACAAAAAGGGGAGAGAGTTTAGAGAGAACTTGAACAATGATGATGTGAATGTGTGAACATCAAGGTAAGTACAGTATCACTTCAACTTTGACTTTGGTGAAGGGTAAGTATCACAACTTTGGTTTTTATCTTCTGATTTGTTGCATGTTCCTACTAACTATTCGACTAAACATTGGACATGTATTATTACTAACAGTTGTTTGATTACTAACAAAGCAAAGTTATGACATTGGAATTTTATTGCTTAGAAGATATGTCAATGTTTGATTGTGATCTTATTAATCTCGAATTACTTCAATGTCATGTGAGCATAAACTCTATCTCTGTTAGGTTTTGAATGCTAAATATTCTTGAGGTATCTAACGATCTTTTTTTGTCAAGAATGATTTCTTTGTGCAGAGAGTACAGATGTCTAAGTCTAGAGTCTGTTTTAGGAGTTTATATCTCATGTTTTTAATTTTGGATATCTCCATTGTAAATTTTTGTTGTATGGTGATAGCAACAAAAATATCTTTTTGAATTTTCTTTAGTGGATCTGTGTTTTGTCACGAAACGCCAAAGGGGGAGATTGTTACGGAATTTGAGTTGGCGTAGTTTCGTGAAAGTTAAGTCTTGAAGATTGAAGGTGAAGAAGTTGGATCATTTAACTCAATCTCAAGAAAGAAGAATTCAAAAGGATCAGGTATGTTTAACTAAGATATTGTGTGATCCGAATACTTCTTGTAGTGTAGAAACACCTGGAAGAATTTTTAATTGCATAGAAATCAAAAACTGGTGTCGGACATGTTCAGGATCCGGATCAGAGCCAGCGATCCGGATCCCGAAGGTTGTTGTTTCATACATTACTTCAATCCGGATCGCAGCATCTCACGATCCGGATCCCGAACGTTGAGTTTTCTGAATTGTATGAACGATCGGATCAGGCATTCCGATCCGGATCCCGAACGTTGTTTTTCTGGAACCGTCTTTCTTGCTACTGCAATCCGGATCGCCCAAATCCGATCCGGATCGCCGTCCGTAAAAATTCCAGAAATGTTAGGTTTTGATTCTTATCTCCTTCCAAATGTTTCTAACCTATAAATAGACCCTATGACTCTTTTTCTAGGCGAATCCAAAATCCAAAAGAAGAAAAATAATCCACATAATTGATATAGAGCCGTCATAATCAAATATCATCTTATACGGCCCTATATCCACATATAGAGAAGAAAGGAATCATTAGATAATACTCTATGTTTCTTCATCTATATTGATTAGTTTGATTCTAGGTTTTCATACTCACATCTTGAGTTGAATCAAACTAATGAATACTTAGATGGTATTTCCGATCTATCTTTGATCTAAGTATTCGGCGGATCATCACCACCCAAAAATAACGATTTACCCCAAAATCGGCGCGTGGATTCGCGTGTCCTTGTGGATTCAAGGTTCAACCGCTCTCGTGGATTCGGAGCGAGGCACGTTCGTGGATTCGAAGGGTGCTACTGGGTGAAGACGTGGATTCAGTCGGACGTCGTGGATTCGACGTTGGACGCCGTGGATTCGGCGTTGGGCGCAGATCGTGGATTCGAGAAGCGTCGTGGAGCGAGCGGAGAAGATCCTCTAGGAGCGTATGGAAAAGGTTGAGTCGTAAGTGTGTACGGTAAATCACCTTGTACGTGTTTTAATTCTAGTGGATTTCGCCGTGTTATCGGTCCCGTGGTTTTTTACTCCGGTTTGGAGTTTTCCACGTAAAAATCTTGCGTGTTATTTTTATTTCCGCATTGGGTTTTTTATCGCAACGATTTTTGAGTGTTTATACGTTTACACCTATTCACCCCCCTCTAGGTGTTTCTTCCCCTATTTAGATCTATATTACATATAACCCAACACCTAGTTTATTCCCGGAGCGATGTGGAGCACGAGGAGCACTTGAGGATTGTGCTGCAACTTCTGAGAGAGAGGAAGTTGTATGCCAAGTTATCTAAGTGTGATTTCTGACTTCGGGAGGTTGTCTTTTTGGGCCACGTGATTTCAGCCACTGGAGTAGCAATAGACCCGGCGAAGATCGAGGCAGTCCGGGATTGGTCCCGACCGACGACGGTATCAGAGGTCCGCAGTTTTATGGGCTTAGCTGGATATTACCGTCGGTTTGTGGAAGGTTTTGCGAAACTTTCCACACCCCTCACTCGTCTGACGCGAAAAGGGATCAAGTTTATTTGGAGTGAGGATTGCCAGAGGAGCTTTGAGGAATTAAAGAACAGATTGATGACAGCTCCTATCCTTTCCCTCCCTGTTATGGGGAAAGGATATGTGATTTACAGCGATGCATCGCACAGTGGACTTGGTTGCGTGCTGATGTAGGAGGGAAGGGTAATCGCTTATGCCTCTCGGCAACTGAAGGATTATGAAAAGAATTACCCTACCCATGACTTGGAGCTAGCTGCAGTGATTTTCGCACTAAAGTTATGGCGCCACTACCTGTATGGGGAGCACTGCGAGATTTACACCGACCACAAGAGCTTGAAATACCTGTTCACACAGAAGGAGCTCAACTTGAGGCAGCACAGATGGTTGGAATTGTTGAAGGACTATGATGTAGACATATTATACCATCCGGGCAAGGCCAACGTGGTTGCTGATGCCCTGAGCAGGAGAGCAGTACAGAGTCTATCTTTGATGATCACCGATCAGGCGCCATTACTTGAGCAGATGAGGCGGTTAGAGCTCGAGGGTTGTGTCCCCTGGGGTCTCTGCTAGACTTATGTCTCTAGTCGTGCAGCCCACTCTGTTGGACAGGATTCGAGAGAGACAGAGTGAGGACCCCCACCTGATGAGGATTCGAGAGCAGATACAGACGGGTTTGACAGGGGACTTTTCAGTTGATGCTTCGGGAGTACTGCGGTACAGGGACCGAGCTTGTGTGCCTATGGATGCAGAGATCCGAGAGCAGATCTTGAGGGAGGCCCACTATACACCTTATACCATCCATCCTGGTGGGACTAAGATGTATAGGGACCTTAAGGCACAGTTTTGGTGGAATGGGATGAAAAGAGACATTGGGAGATTTGTAGCACATTGTCTAACTTGTCAGCAAGTAAAGGCTGAGCATCGTGTACCTGCTGGCAAGTTGCAGAGTCTCCCAATCCCTGAATGGAAATGGGAACATGTTACGATGGATTTTGTCACTGGTTTGCCGAGAGCACAGACGGGAGCGGATGCTATCTGGGTAGTCGTGGACAGGCTTACCAAGTCCGCTCACTTTTTTACCGGTTCAGATGACTTGGCCGATGGAGCGACTAGCACAGGTGTACTTGGCTGAGGTGGTTAGATTGCACGGGGTACCCGTTTCCATCGTATCAGATAGAGACTCGAGGTTTGTCTCGCATTTCTGGAGGAGTTTACAGACAGCCTTGGGGACGCAGCTCCGATTTAGTACAGCATTCCACCCATAGACCGATGGGCAGTCAGAGCGCACTATTCAGACCCTCGAGGATATGTTGAGAGCATGCGTTCTGGACTTTGGAGGAGGGTGGTACCGGACACTTGGGATTAGTTGAGTTTGCGTACAACAACAGCTATCAAGCGAGCATTCAGATGGCTCCGTTTGAAGCGTTGTATGGACGCAAGTGTCGGTCACCCCTTTATTGGAGTGACGTGGGTAAGAAGAAGACTTTGGGTCCTGATCTACTATTAGAGGCAGAGGAAAAGGTCAGATTGGTACGACGACATCTCGAGACCGCCCAGAGTCGACAGAGGAGTTATGCTGATACTCGACGGCGAGACTTAGAGTTTCAGGTGGGTGACCATGTTTTTCTGAAAGTCTCGCCTTCGAAGGGGATTCGGAGATTTAGTATTCGTGGGAAACTGAGCCCTCGTTATATTGGACCTTTCGAGGTGTTGGAGCGCTTAGGGCCAGTTGCCTACAGGCTTGCACTTCCTCCCAGGCTTTCAGGTGTTCACGATGTTTTTCATGTATCGACTCTGAGGAGGTATGTTCATGACCAGTCTCACATCATCAATTTCACCCCACTGGAGGTTGCTGAGGGCCTGAGCTATGTTGAGCGGCCGTTGAGGATCTTGGACCGTGAGGTTAGGGAGTTGCGCAGTCGGGCCATCCCTTATGTGAAGATCCTCTGGAGCAGTCATGATGAGCGCGAGGCTACCTGGGAGCTGGAGTCAGCGATGATGGATGCTTACCCCCACTTGTTCGAGGCCCCTGCTTGAGGTATGACTTTGTTTCGAGGACGAAACCTTTTCTTGTGGGGGAGGATGTAGTGTTCTGGTTTTTCCCATGCAACTTTCCGATGAATCCACTGTGTAGAACACCTAGTGTTGGTGTGTCTGGCCCATGGTGCATCAAAGGGAGGCCACAGATGGACCTTGTGAGACATTGATAGCTGATTTGGCCTTCGGCTGCATTTGCCGAATTTTAGAAAAGGTTTTGGGCCAATCTGAGGTTGGATTTGGATTCAGCGCGGAAAAACGCTTGAAAACGGCTATTTGCTTGTTAAATTTGGAGTCCGGATGACCAAAAACGGGCTTCCGGAAGTTTTCGAGGATTTTCGGTGCATGGGGGGTGACCGTGGACCGGCCTAAGCCACGTGGCGGCCTATCATTGGCCGGCTCACGCAGCTCGGTCCACGGGGTGGCGCGGCGGTGCATGGACCGTAGGCGGGGGGACGCGTGGCGTGCGCGGAGTGGTTGGCGCACGCGGCGCGGCCCAGCGAGTTTGCGCAGCTTCAGGTGGACCGGGCGTAGGACACGTGGCAGCAGGGTATAGGCTGGCTAACGAAGACGCGGTCCACGGCGGGGCCGCCTCGGTACGGAGCGCACTGTGCGCCTGGCGTCGCTGTCGGGAACTCGAGTGCGGGCCACGCGTCGGCCCGCCATTGGCGGGCTGTACCTACCCCCGCTGACCGCGGGGGGGACGCGTGGCGCGCAGCGGGTCCTCTGCACCGCTGTTCCCTGTTGTAGGGTGACGTGGCATCACCTCGGGCTTTCGGGCGCGTCGGACGGAACCATCCGACCGGGTTTTCGGGCGCAATGCGCCCGAAAATCCGGCCCACTTCAGTGGTGGGCTGAGCCTATAAATAGGCTTCCTTTGGTTCTTCTTCGAGTTTTTGGGCCCTTTTTCACTGTGACTCCTTCAGAAGAATTTCCCCTCACGCAGTGCACTATCCATTGGAGGACTTTGGAGATTTTTGGTGGCACGTTTCCCGAGGTTCATGATTTTACGGCGCGGCGCGACGCTTGTTCTCCGGCGACCCGCTTCGCCCCTTCTCAGTGTTTGGGCTCCCCCGACTCACCCCGACTTCCGATTTCGCCAATTTTCACGCCGTTGGACTCACGATAGGTAGGACTTCAACTCCTATGTTTTGAGGTTCCTCGTTTTCCATGCTGACCTTGGAGTTTTCGGAGCACCCATTTGACCCATTTTTCTTCGCGGATTTTTGGACAGCACTGCGGTGTTCTAGCCGTATCTTTTCGCTCAGACATCGGATCGAGGCGATTCAATAGGTATTTTTCATCTACATTCCACAAGGAGTCTCCTGGATTTTTCTCAGATTTTTCTGGATTTCTCTCGAAGGTGAAAATCTCCTTTCACTGTGGTTCTTTGACACAGATTTTCTGGACAGTTTGGTTTGGGGTGTTCCCCTTGCAGAATTTGTAACTCAGCGTAGAAAAATCGGATTTGAACGTGCAGGTACTCGTTTCGACGGGTTCGTCGCGAGGATCGCGACAGTATTTATCTTGGATTTTTCCGGGCATTCTTCGCAGGTGAAAATTGAGAAACTCTGGACTGTGGTAATACTGGACAGATTTTGCGAACTTTGTATGTTTAAATTATGTTTGTTCCTTTGGGATATATTGTTCAGTGTTGCTGTGACTTTTTGGACCGAGCGTGAGTTTCCCTTTTGGACAAGGATTTAGCGCTCGAGGTGGGTGTTGTTGTAAATCTCCTACTTGTGATGTGTCACTAGGCATATTAGAGTGTTGCTTGATCATGTTGCTAATTAGAACTTGAAAATGGACCTAGCATGCTTGAATGAGATCATGGATCCATTGTTACTAGTTGCATGGTTAGAGAATTAAATGTTAGTAAGTAGTGTTTCCTTACTTTAGATGCGTAGCTTAAACACTTGGAAATCATGCTAAATCCATATCATGTTGTATGTACAATGGAAGGTTTGGACATGTGATTAGAGTTCATAATTTGAAAAGATTACTTGTTAGTGAGCTTCTAATTATGCAACATAAACATTGGAGGTTCTATGCACTTAGTTATGTAAAAGTTAAAGTATTTGAAATTGCTTTATTAAGTAAAGGACTTTGCATGCTTGTATGGTCATCTAGCTAGCCCACCTTTTTCTGCTACACAAACATGCTGGAATTGACTTAGGAGAAACCATGCTTTTTTATTCTTTCTCCTGTTGTCTAGTCTTAGGGGATAGTGTAGTCAGATGTTCAGAGTTTGAGGCAGTTGGGGATTGATAGTTGGGTATTGCGGCAACCGCGGACTGTGGGCGGTTGACCGGATTATTATTAGTATTATTATTATTGCATCAGATTGGAGGTAGGGGATCGAGTTTCCCTTTAGTGGATGGGTTTTCCCACTTTGATCAGAGTCGTGACCCAGTCCTGCTATTTTATGATACTGATGATACTAGTTACAGTGATACATTACTCGTGTGGGTCGCTCCCCTCGAGTGCCACTCCGGAGTAGGCTTTAGACCGTGTTGGGTGCCGGTCAGACCGTGTTGGGTTCCGGTCGTTTGGACAGTAGAGATACTGAGTTGTGAGATTGATGACAGAGCAGGCAGTACCGGGTTTTATACCGGATCATCTAATTGGGTCCCGTTGGTAGATTCTTTCACCGATACATCCATACTTACTCTCTCCGGCTTTGCATTTAGAGGCATAGTAGTGGTAGCTTTATTTTATCAGCGGTTATATTTATAGCTTACCACCCCTGTTTTATTTTTCGCCTCTAGTAGTCCTAGTGGGCATGTCTGAGTTTGAGGTCTACCCACTAGGGGAGGCTACTGTTTTTATAGTAGATCTCAACCCCCCCACTGTTTTCTCTTTTCTTGTCCCCCTTGTTTTGCAGAGTCATCTGCTGGAGTTGCGGGACCCTCTTCCCAGGATCGAGGTAAGAGGATCGCTGACTAGATAGCTACTACCCCGAGCTCGAGATTGGTAGTTTTGATGTATCCCCTATACACTCAGACGGTTGTATTTTCTTTTATTTTGGGTCTGGCTGCGGCCAGCTGGTTGTATTTATTTCGTGAGCTGGGAGAGACACATGTATATTTCTGAGAGTTTATTGTACTTTTATTTCCAGCATTTGTCTGAGATGTACTAGTTTTAGTTTAGCTCTGTTTTTATGCTCCTGTATTATTTCATTTATATCTGAGCAGGTTACCAGCGCTTCGTGTACACGGGAAATACCGTGTGCACGGCGGATCTGTGGACGAGCCCGGGTTCTGGTTTACACCTGGGGCGTGACATTTCCACTTTGATCAGAGTCGTTATCCAGTCCTGTTATTTCGTGATACCCGTTACAGTGATACTTTACTCGTGTGGGTCGCTCCCCTCGAGTGCCACTCCGGAGTGTGCGACCGGACTGATTGAGGCCGGTCTGTTACTTACTTTTGTATGCGATCAGACGGTTCGAGGCCGATCTGTTATTTACTTTGGGATGCGACCATACCGGTCCGAAGTCGGTCTGTAACCAACGATTGAGTTCTTGAGTTCGACAGCAGAGCAGGCAGTGCCAGTGATTACTGGTCTATCGGTTGGGTTATTACAGGCATTTACTTTATTGTTGCACTAGTGTCTGGGGGACCGAGTGGAGTCTAGTAGCTGTGTTTAGACCAGTGATAGTGTTGTTGGGAACCGTTTGGGGATTGACGGTGGTCCCGAGGTCGTTGTGAGTTAGTCGACCGTTGTGCGAGAGGTTGGTGATCTTGAGGCTATCCGTTCTGAGAGAGAGCGTGGATTTTGACTATAGCCTGCATGAGCCACTACTCGATAGCGAGTTAGTCCGTTTGGACGCCCTACATGATTCCTGCCCGTCAGCGGGAGGTGGTTGTAGGTGGGCGCAGGTTGACTGGACCAGATGTAGCAGTCAGCTCGATTGGGTCGATTGTGCACTTCATGTGCTAGTGGTTGCATACCATTCTTTGATTCTCCCCTTTTGAGCATTTAGATGGAGGCATAGTAGCTGTTGAGTGTCATCAGCGTTCTTGTTCAGTTCTCACGGCTTTGGTTAGTTTATGTCTCTTGAGGACTTAGTGGGCAGACCATCGGGTCTGGCAGTGGTACCCACTGAGAACTCCCTTTTTGGTGTAGTTCTCACACCCTTTGGGGGTTTTTCCCCTCCTTTTTTCTTCCTCTCATTTGTTTTGCAGAGTCTTAGCGGGTGTTGCTAATTCTGCGGTTGTTGATCGAGGCGAGGGAGTCGCGAGCTAGATCCCTACCCGTCGTTGGAGAGTAGCGTTACCCCGTCAGAGGAGATCTTCAGTAGATTTGCTATTTTTTTTTTCTCTTTTGAGAGACTGAGGTAGTGAGGATATGATATGTATTGAGAGCCTGTACACTGTTGTATTTATTGGAGATACCTCCCTGATGAGTTTTGAGCTTTGTAAATGAGGATATTGTATGATTATTATTTTGGGAGATGGACATTGTTGTATTATTTCCAGTTGTACAGCGGTTGATTTTAGTTATACAGCAGATTTTTATTTATAGCTCTGATATCTGTTAGCTGTAGTACTTATCTTGCAGGCAGGATGCTTCGCCTATGCGGGGTTTGGCATAGGTGGCGGATCTGTTGGCGAGCCCGGGTCGCAGTTTCGACCCCGGGGCGTGACAGATTAGGTTGTTATCAGAGCGTAGGTTGTAGGTCATAGTCGACTTAGAAACCCTAGGCTTATGGTTTGACCCTTGGATGACTTCGTGAGAGTCGTGATTTATAGCGAGAGTCCTGATTGAGTTTTATACCTCTCCCAAGGGATGGGAAGAGTGATTGGCATGTTTATTCTACTAAGCGATTATGTTGGCTGCAGACAACATAATGCAGTGGAACGGGTGACATGCTTTAGACTTTCACTGGATTGGGTCGAGTGGCTTTTGTGTGCCGATTTGTTGTTTTGTCGTGGTGAGCTGTGTCTCCCCGACGCTGGGTTTTGACCCGTGTGTATCCTGTCATAGCAGTTGAGTTTGAGCGGTTGGTTTTGGGCCGGATACCCGGATCGAGGTCAGAGAGTTCCGGACCCAGATGACAGGATTGTCAGAGGTTTATCAGCGGCAGAGTGAGCAGCTGGTCTGGGTGACACAGTTGTCAGAGCAGCGGGCAGCTCGACAGTGCTCCTTTCTGAGACCACCCGGTTGCAGCATCCTTAGGGGCGGGGATTGCTGTGGCACTGATGGAGTGAGTAGCCCCCTCTGCGCCAATGTTTAGTGCCGAGGCACCGAATCAGGGTGGATAGTTGACAGCTGGTGAGCTGAGGGGACAAGATCGATTTATTGAGCCAGATTTGGTAGATGAACCACCCCGACTCGTAAGATTGAGTTTGGAGCCTTTGGAGACAGAGTCGTGGCTGGTGGTGATGGAGTGATCAATTGAGAGCCTCCTTGTGCTAGAAAGTTTACGCAGTTGTTTAACTGCGCGGTCCAGGCTCCGAGGGACGAGGCGCATAAGATATGTGTGTCTGGGAGTGGATTGCGCCAGGATACCTTTCAGTTTAGTTGGTCCCTCCGTTATGGATTAGTGACGCCTCGATGGTGTAGGCGTTGTGTATGGAGCATGGCACTGCAGTTCCTTTGGATAGGGATCTGCCGCCAGAGGTGAGTTCTGGATATTGGCGCTTGGCGCCGGGTGATGGAGGACAGATCGGCCGGCAGAGGCATTTCTGATTTTTTCCATGATAACGAGTTCCCGAGATGCCAGAGATCGGGTGGGCCCCGATGGTAGCATCAGCATCTATATCAGAGTGGCGCAGCAGTAGCATGGATTTGTTATCTGCGGAGGACCTTATTCATCGCCTCAGTGTGAGCAGAGACAGAGGTCGTGCTCCCTTTGTGTTTGGTCTAGATTTTCCTTACAAATTGAGCGACAACCGCCGGCATCGAATGGATGAGTCGTGCCACCCGGTTGGAGGGCGCCACGGCAGTGGATGGAGTTGTTGCAAGTGTGATTTCATCACAGCAGCCGGAGTTAGAGCATGTTGCATTCCTGCATGGACTAGAGGGAGAATTATTACCACGTGCACTAGAGGTACAGGTTTCTGTTGTTGTTGTGCATGTGGAGGAGGCTTTTGGATCATGTCCAGTGCAGCTGAGACTGCGAGTTACCGGTAGACTTATTGATAATTGTGGCAGTTAGGTATCTTGACCATGTGCTTGAGATTGATTGGCACAATGCCACAGGATGTTTTAACTGAGGAGAGAGAGGACATCGATTTTCTGCGAGGCAAACGAGAGGAGGCTAGGTTGTTGAGATTGTTAGAGCACACAGGCTTTAGCAACAGTGTGAGAGGTGCTTACGGCGGCACCGGGACTCAAGGATATCTCTGTTGCCCACGAGATCCCGGGTGTGATTCTACTGGAGCTGTTGATGATGCCGCCGGTTAGGGAGATAGAGATTGCATTTGACGTAGTTCGGGGAACCGCGCCACCCTTGACTGCACCTCATTGGAGATTACCAGTAGAGCCGAGAGAGCTGATGGCACAGTCGCAGGATCTGATGGATCGAGGGGTCGGTTTGACCTAGTGCCACATCGTTGATACACGACTGTGAGGGTCCTTTTATGATTCGAGTGTAGACAGGCCCTGGTGGTATTTAGGACCTTTTGATGGAGTTGTACTCCGGTAGTATTGTATGATGCGAGTACCTACTTGGAATCAGACAGCCGAGGACTTTGCCTAGATGGCGTTCAGGAACCGGTAAGGGCATTATGAACGCACAATGAGGCCAAATGGAATAATTAATGCCCTGTTGTCTTCAAGAATTGAGGAATTGTGTATTCCAGTGGTACTTGGACGGATTGGAAGCGATGTTCCCCGAGGATATTTGATTTACTCCCAGAGCAACTTGGAACACGAGGGGCACTTGTGGATGTGCTACCATGCCTGTGTGGATGAAGCTGTATGCCAAGTTATTGAGGTACAAGTTTTAGCCCCAAGTGCATGCCTTCTTGGGTCACCTTATTCTAGCCGTTGGAGCGGCGGTGGAACCCGACCAAATGGATGTTATTCAAGATTGGCTGAGACCAACATTTATTCTTGAGGTGAGGAGCTTCTTGGACTTGGCAGTGCAGGGAGAGCATGGCTAATGGATGACGAGACTGACACCAGCGCCGATTTCAGCTTTTTCAGCGATGGGAGATGGATTTGCGAGTTATAGTGATGCCTCCCACAGTGGCTGTGGAGTTACTGTGGGTTTATCTTCGGTCCGCGTTTCATCAGTCCAACCCTATGAGTATTTTGGCAGGACGAACCGCTGTTTTGTAGGCAGCTTGGATCCCACAGATGAGCCTTTTTGTACGCCTATTATTTCCCACTTTGATTGTTATACCTGGGCGTAGGCCATGCCTGTTTGGCTATCAGTTCTGGCTACTCAGCATTCCTGTTCTATGCTATATGATAGAATAAGAGTTTAGCTTCAGTTTACAGTTTCTACCTTACGGCACCAATGGAGACTATAGCTTTTAGTATCTTGAGTGGGATTTACTCGGATCGTCGTCGATGGATCGGACTTTCGACCGTGAGTTTGGGCATCAGTATTATGATCGCCTTTCGAGCCAGCTCTCAGTCCCGTTCACCGACAGTTTGGCCACCGTCAGGGTGTTCTTTACTAGTTGAGAGATCGACTTCGACCCGTGGGTCCGTTGGGGGTTATGATAGCATGTTGAGTGACCAACTGTCTTTAGCTATAGATCTGACTTGCAGAGTAGACGCTTCGCCTGTGCGACAGTTTCCGTACAGATGGCGAATCTGTTGGCGAGCCCGGGTCGCAATGTCGACCCTGGGGCGTGACAGGTATCCTATGGGCACATCTCTTGATATTATAGGATATTCGAATGCCGATTGGGCTGGATCAGTGGATGATCGAAAGAGCACGAGTGGTGCATGTTTTTATCTTGGTCATTGTCTAGTTGCATGGCATAGTAAAAAAGCAAAATTGTATTGCTCTCTCGACTGCCGAGCCAGAATATATTTCTGCGAGAAGCTGCTCAACTCAATTGATTTGGATGAAAAGTATATTGAGTGACTTCCGCATACCTGCGATGTGAGGACCCGAATTTCCACAAGAGGATTACTGTTGGATCATCAGCTTCTGGAGGCCTTTGTTGGGCGTTAGAGTTGTTTGGGTGCGTTTCGGACTCAAGAGATGGACTCAGTGTCTTGAATTGATCCTGAGTGTAATAGTCGAAGGCACCCGTCGAAATTTAGAAGCGGAATTGGGCAAAACGGAGGCCGTATTTGGATTCAGTGTGGAAAAACGATAGAAAACGACTATTTACTTGTATTTTTCTGAGTCCGGACGCCGAAAAACGGACACTCGGAAGTTTTTAGTGTTTTCGGGTGCACGGTGGACCGGTGGACCGTGGAGTGTGCCACGTGGCGGCTTTCTAGTGGTGCCGTACGCCACGTGGCGGAGCAGAAGAGGCGGCGCAGTGGGCTCGGCCCACGGGAGCATGCGCGGGCAGGCGCGCGGGCCGGGCAGGCACGCGGGTAGGGCGCGCAGGCAGGCGCGGTGTTCGGATTGGTGTGCCACGTGGCGGCTCCCCATTGGGCGTGCTAGGGCCACGTGGCGGCTTCGGGTTCGGCAGGTGCATCAGGTTCGTGCAACGGGCGCAGCGAGTGTAGGCGCTGACACGTGGCGCTCAGGGATTGGCCGGTCAACGCACGCGCGACAGGGGCGCCGGGCGCGGCGCACGATGGACCGACCGGGCCACGTGTCGCCCGCTCATTGGCGGGCGCAGTGACCCGGCGGATCCGGCGTGAACCGCGGCCCACGGTTCCCGCCGTGGACCGCGTCGCCACGCGGCCCGCCGTGATTGGCGGGCGCGTGTGCACCGGGCGCGCGGGGCGAGGGGCGCGGTGACGTGGCGCGCCGAGGATGATTCGGGCGCGCACTGTTTGGGCTTTGGGCCGGATTCGGGCGTCCGAATCCGGTTAGTTGTTGGGTTGGGCTGAGCCTATAAATACCCCCCTCTTCTCTTTCTTTTGGGTTTTTTTGGGCTTTTTGTACCCCTTCTCCGAGAGAGCCCTATAGGAAGGTTGTTCCCCTTTATGTTTTTGATCTTGTGCTGGATCCCCTGGATTTTTGGAGGCTCGGCAGCGGCGATCTTGGTTTTATAGTGCGCCTCGACGTTTCCTATTTTCGGCCTGTTTTCATCGCAGTTCAGTCAAAAATTTCCTGTGCGCAAACCAGGAGGAATTTTTGGGCGATTTCTGCGACATTGTGTTCCTAAGAGATAAGGCTTCGATTTTTGTGTTGTTTACTTTGCCTCATTTTGGGTTTTTGGCACGGTTCCCGAGGTGTCTTTTGACCCCTTGTACCGCTGTGAGGATTTGGACAGCGGAGGAGTATTGTTGTGATTTCTCGGTCTACGGGCATCGGAATGAGACGTATGAGGACTCGATCGACATCTAAGCTTTGTGAGGAACGCACCCGTATTTTTATCGGAATTTTTTGAGGACTCTTTGAAGGTGATAATTAAGCTTCTTTGGGACTGAGTTTCTGCAGGCTTGTGTTCATGAGGGTTTTGACATACGGCGATGTTCTAATTATTTCTTGACCTACAGGTGTCCGATTTGGACGTGCAAGTACTCGTTTCGATCGGCTCGCCGCGAGGATCGCGATGGTTGTTTTCCTGAAATTTTCTGAGGTCTTCTCACAGGTGAAATTTAGCCTTTTTCTGGCTGGTTTTATGGACAGCGGTAAATTGAGGATTTGAGAATTAATTGTGCCTCGTGTGGGTTATTGTTGCAGTTTTGCGGTGTACCGAGGTTTCCCTGGAGTGTGGGCGCATTAGGATCCGTGCTTCGAGATCGAGGTGGGTGGATGTTTCATACCTTAATTTCCGACTTGCTCACTATGTGTATTAGAGAGAACCTCCATATTGGATATATTAAATGATCACCTAATGGACATGCATGCTTAAATTAAAATAATTGTGAGCCTATCATATGGAATATACTATTGTGAAAATCTGATAGTGGTTGGGACTTATACACGTTTATAAGGATATAATATTAGCACTTAACCTTGCATGTGAAATTTACTTTCATGTTGGGATAATATGAAATGTCTTGTGGGAGGGTACCACTTGAGGATCTTTTGGACATGCATAGGTGGATGATTTATGTGAGGGTAATTAGTGGATTATAGACATGTGTGGTTGGATAATGATTTTAGCATGATGGTATATCCATGCGGAGCTATTAATTGATACACATGTGGAACCACTATTTGTCACACTTTCTTTTATCTTTCATTAGGACATAAGCATGCTTGTATGGTCATCTAGATAGGCCACTAATTGTTGCTACACTATCATATTGGAACTTGACTTAGGAGAAACCATGCTTTCTTCTTTCTCCTTATTCTTTAGTCAGGTGGTTCTTATTGCTCGGGTTTGAGCAGGGGTACGGGATAGTGTAGCCGGGACCTTGGGGTCGGGGACAGGTGGTATTTGATTATGGGTTGTGGGGTATTGCGGCTACCGCGGATAGTAGGCGGTTGACCGGATACAGATTATTTTACCCGATTGTGGATTGGGGGTTATTGTGGCTACCGCGGATAGTAGGCGGTTGACCGGATGTCGGATGTGAGACATGATTGTGATTGTAGGTTATTTCGGTGATCGCGGACATTGGGCGGTTGACCGGGTGTCGGTTGTTGTGCTTGATGTTGACAGTGGGTATCGCGGCGACCGCGGATATTGGGCGGTTGACCGGATGGTTACTTATGCATCAGATTGGGGATCGGGGATTCTTTAGTGGAGGGTTTTGTTCCACTTGAGTATAGTTGTGATCCAGTCCTGCTTTTATGATACTTGTGACAGTGATTGAGTTTTGTTATCACACCAGCGCAGCTTTATATGCCCGATGATGCTTTCCTCGTGTGGGTCGCTCCCCTCGAGTTCCCCTCTGGAGCGTGGGGGTCAAACAGTGATTGAGTTTGGCTATCACACCGGCGCGGCTTTATATGCCCGGTGATGTTTTCCTCGTGTGGGTAGCTCCCATCGAGTTCCCCTTTGGAGTGTGGGGGTCAGACAGTGATTGAGTTTGGCTATCACACCGGCGCGGCTTTATATGGCCGGTGATGCTTTCCTCGTGTGGGTAGCTCCCCTCGAGTTCCCCTCTGGAGCGTGGGGGTCAGACAGTTATTGAGTTTTTGCCATCACATTGGCGCGGCATTACTTGCCCGATGATGAGGGCGACAGCAGGCAGTACCAGTTTTTACTGGCAGTTAGATTGGGTTACCGGGACAGTTTGGTTACTGATACTTTTAGAGGCATAGTAGTGGTAGTTTCCTTTTTCAGCAGTTTTGTTGTTTACCACTCTTCTTCCCCTTTTTGCCTCTGGTAGACCTAGTGGGTGCGTCGGAGTTTGAGGCTTTACCCACTGGGGGAGGCTACTGGTTTATTAGTAGTTCTCACCCCCATTCTTCTTTCCTCTTTTTCTTCTCCTTTGTTTTGCAGTGTCTTCTGTGGGTGCTGATGGGTTTTCAGCGGCGGGTCGAGAAGAGAGGACGACTGAGTAGATAGATCTCGAGGCAGGATGAGCGAGTTAGCTGGACTGTTGGTGTACCATTATTTCCTCAAACGATTGTACTTTACTTTTGGGACTGGCTTTAGCCAGCTGGTTGTATCATTTTGGTGAGCTGGGAGAGACAGATGTATTATTTTTACAGATGTACTGTATTTTATTTCCAGCTTCAGTCTGAGATGTATTAGTTTTTAGTTCAGCTCTGTTTTATGCTCTTTTTTGTTATCTCTTATATCTGAGCAGGTTATTGGCGCTTCGTGTACGCGGGAAATACCGTGTGCACGACGGATCTGTAAACGGGCCCGGGTTCTGGTTTACACCCGAGGCGTGACATGTGACCTCGGTAACTATTTTGTGTGACAACACTAGTGCCATTAATATTTTCAAAAACCCTGTGTTGCACTCTAGAACAAAACACATTGAACTGAGATATCATTTCTTAAGAGAGCTAGTTGAATCAAGTACTTTGCAAATTGCTTATGTTTCAACTGATGATCAATTAGCCGATATTTTAACAAAACCTTTGGATCAAAAACGTTTTATTCATTTGTGAAAAGCAATTGGTATGCTTTCTTTGAAATAATTGATTTTTGAACCATTGCTTAGGTTAGGTTTTGTTTTGTGTTTTTGTTCTTTTTGTTTGTACTATAGAACATTAACTGAGCATTAGCATAGTTGACTTTAATTGTATCCTTTCATGTTTTGAGAAGTTTATTATTATTTGGATATCATTATAAGTCATTTGATGCAATGATCATTTATATCAATTATTTCATCTTTAATTGATCAAAGTCAATTCCTCACTAAATGATCTCTTGGTATTGTCTTTATCTTATTTGATAATTGAAATAAGTGTGAACACGAGATCAATTTTTGGTTGAATACTGAATATCTTACATAATTGATAACCAATTGAGGGGGAGTCTATTTAAAATTTTCATGCTCAAAAGATCTGCAAAGAGTTACATCCCTTAGTGGAGTGTGAAAACTATCACCACATGGAGGAAAGAGCTACCAACTCGGTCGTCCGAGTACTGTGTGCAGCTACCACATGTTTACCAAGCATGGTGTTACTGTTTATTTGATAAAATAATTTTTGGAATACTTGATTCTGTCAAATTTCAAGATTGGTATGAGGTGGGATTTTAGATTGAAAGATGCTCAAAGAGCCACTCCCTAAATATATTGACTAGATAATATTATTTGACTTATTAGGGATTTCAAACATCTATCGATCTTGGTGCTTCATTTTTTTTTTGCTCAATTGATGATTTGATAAATTCATTACTCACTAGATCGTGACTGATGTTTTGAACTTGCTCAACTTTAGAGGTTTTAATTCTTATAAATTTTCGTTTCAAAATTTGGGATGTTTTGATAGATTTCTCATAATCTATTTCTTTTTATATGAAACGATACTTTTTGCATAAAGTTGATATGCAAGAATGCTTACATACTTTCTCTGAATTTTATGAAATTTTTATGAAGAAAAAGTTGCAGGCAGTCCGGACCTGACTTCAGTCCGGATCCCGAACGATGGGATTTTCTACGCAAAGACGATCCGGACTGACTTCTTAATCCAATCCGGACTGCGGCTAGGGTTTATATCAAAACGAAAGGTTTTAGATTTTTCATTCACTCCAAGTTTTCGTTTTTGGTTTCTTGTGTTTCTATCTCTAGAACAAGAGCATCTGGATTTCTCTTGACTTGATTTCACTCCAACCAAGTAAGTATTTGGATCAAAATCTCGGTTCTTGCTATTTTCTTCAAAACGAATTCAATTTTTGATACTTTTGCCCCGAATTCAATTTTTAATATTTTTCTCTGAAGTTTCTTGCATATATTGAACTCTAGATGCCTAAGAAACCTTTTTATGATTGTTTGTTAACTTCTAAACGAATTTTTGGGCTTTGATTTCTGAAATTTCGATTTTAGGACATATTTTAAGAATTTTCGAAAATCATGGAATTGATCTATTTTTAAAATTTCTTTTGCAAATCCTTCTTGATTCCTAGCTTCTACATAACATGAGAATTGTTTGGGTATAATTTTTATAATTTTTTGATTTAAACATATTTTTCATGTGTTGTGGAGTTCTTGTTCACAGGATAATTTTTGAAAACAATTCAAAATGACATTTGCATGGTTGATTGTCTTCATCACAGCTCTTGTTAGCACCCGTGTGACATACAAACTAAAGCGGGCAAGGAAGAATCAAGATGACGGAGATTTTGTTCGACTAGACGAATCGAAAATCGAATCAGAGGATTGGGAGAAGATTGTTAAGGATTTTGTTTTGGCGTATTTCGTGAGGTGGTATAAGTCTTGAAGATTGAAGATGAAGAATTGTGGATCAACTACATCAATCTCAAGAAGAATGGATTCGGAATGATCAGGTACGTTTAACTAAATAATTTTGGTGATCCGAATACATTTGTGTAGTTTAGAAACACTTGGATAAGTTTTCAGTGCATAAAAATCAAAAACTGGACAAGTTGGATGTTCAGGATCCGAATCAGAGCATTCCAGTCCGGACCGCGAACATAGTTTAGTTCATACGGAATTCCAGTCTGGACCTCCCCTGTTTCAGTCCGGACCCCGAACAATGTGTTTGCTGAAATCGCATGAACAGTCCGGATAAGAAAATTCCAGTCCGGACCCCGAAATGTTTTTTTAGGAAAATTGCTGGAAAAAGACGACAGTCCGGATCATCCAAAGGTTTCTAACCTATAAATAAACCCTAATTTCAACTTTTAGGGTAATGAGATAATCAAAAAAAATATCGATCGAGAAAAATAATAGAAAAATCCACAAATATAGAGAAGAAAGGAAAACACGATTAAATTCATATTTCTTCATCTATATTGTTCAATTTGATTCTAGGGTTTCACAACTCCTATTTCTTGTAGAATCAAATTGAAGAATACTTAGATGGTATTTCCTTATCTATCTTTGATCTAAGTATTCGGCGGATTATCATCACCAAACAAAACAACGATTTAACTAAGAATCGGCGCGAGGATTCGCGTGGCCATGTGGATTCAAGGTGCTACCGCTCTCGTGGATTCGGAGCGAGGCGCGTTCGTGTGATCGAGACGTGCCGCATTGGTGAAGACCGTGGATTCGGTTGGACGTTGTGGATTCGACGTTGATCGTCGTGGATTCGGCTTTGGGACGCAAATCGTGGATTCGTTGAGCGTTCGGAGCGAGCGGAGAAGATCAACTAGGAGCGTATGGAAAAGGTTGAGTCGTAGGGTTACGGTAAATCACCTTGTACGTGTTTAATCATAGTGGATTTCGCCGTGTTATCGGTCCCGTGATTTTTTACTCCTGTGATGGAGTTTTTCACGTAAATCTTGCGTACTTTATTTATTTTCCGCATTGGGTTATTTTTTACGCAACGATTTGGTGTGTTTATTGTTTTCACCTATTCACCCCCCCCCCCCCCCTCTAGGTAGTTTTTCCCCTATTCAGGTCCATATTATTCATAACCCACAAGTGGTATCAGAGCGGGAATAGGGTTGTAAACAATGGTTGAAGGTGGAAACATCAATAGACCACCGTTCTTCGTTGGAACAAATTATGCTTATTGGAAAGTACGCATGAGAGCGTTTTTAATTTCCATCGATGAACGGGTTTGGCAATCAATTGAGTTTGGATGGACAAATCCTACTGAGATTATTGTCGATGTTGTCACCATCAAACCTAGGTCGAAATGGACTAAGGAAGAAATTGATGCTTCTTCTTACAACGGCAAGGGAATTAATGCCTTATTTAATGCTTTGTCGCAAACTGAATTCTCTCGCGTCTCGGCATGTGAGACTGCGAAAGAAATCTGGGATACTCTACAAGTTACACATGAGGGAACAAGTTTAGTGAAGATTCAAAAACTGCAAATGCTTACGAGCAAATTTAACTCTATTTTTATGGCAGAAAATGAATCGTTCACAGATTATTATACTCGATTGCAAGATATCGTTAATACATGTGCTAACTTGGGAGAGAAAATTCCAGAATCTAAAGTTGTAAGAAAGATTTTGAGAACTTTTCCTGAAAGATTTCGCCTTGAGGTCGCAGTCATTGAAACAGTAAAACATCCGAACGAAATCAAAGTAGAAAAATTAGTTGGTGCACTTCAAACTTATGAAATGACTTTTCCTACTAACTATTCTTCTGGAAAGCCTTCCTCTTCTTCTAAGTCTTCAGGTTTTGCATTGAAATCAACAAAGGAAGAAGACGCGGATTCATCCTCCTCAGACGCTAATGATAATCTATCCATGGAGGATTTCGAGAAACAACTTGCACTCTTGACGAGGAAATTTCACCGAAGCTTTCGAAGGGGAAATTCAAGTAAATCCTCATCCTTCGTTAAGTCCAAGAAAGGCAAAGGATCTTCAAGCTTTAAGTCAAGAAAGCAAGAGGGTTCTTCAAAGGACAAGAAGAACTCTAAGGGACAAATTCAGTGCTTCAAATGCCGAGGTTATGGCCATATCTCAACGGAGTGTCCCAACAAGAATCCGTCAAAGAAGAAGGCTATGCAAGCCGTCACATGGGATGACACTTCCACTTCTAATGAGTCATCTTCCAGTGATGAGAATAACAACGCCACAGCATTCCACGCGTCCACAACTTCACCTTACATGTGCTTTTCAGCGACTTCCTCTGGTTCATTATCCAACGTCTCCTTAAATGAAAAGAATGCAACGGATGATGAACCGAGCGATTCCGAAGGTGAAGACTTTGCTTTTGCCTACCATAAATTATTGAAGGATTCAAAGAAATTGGCAAAGGAAAACAAAAGTTTGAGAAGAAGATTGCGGGATCTTGAAGAACAATCTAAAGAGGTAACTTCTCTCTCAAACGTTCTTGAAGAGGAAAAGGATAACTTGATCAAGATAAATGTTTCCCTTCGAGAGAAGAACGAGCAATTCGAGAAGGAAAATATCAAATTGGTGGATAAAGCAAATCACTTCTCAAAGCTCAACTTCGAGGCTCAACAAGAAAAATTGGAGATGACGAAGACCATACTCCAACTTAAGGAAGATTTGAAGCGATTCTCTTCTGGAAGGAGCAAGTTGGACAAGATGCTTGGTCTCGGTCAAACGAATCGGTTGGGTCTTGGATACACTCGAACTAGCAAAAATCCAAGTTCGAGTGGAACGGTTTTTGTGCCCCAGTCAGTTTCTCCTCCTCCGACGAAAATCACTGCCTCCTGTTGGTTTTTTTTAGGATCCACAAGGATCTAAATAGGTACTATCAAACAACTAGAGGGGGGGTGAATAGGTGTAATACTTATAAAACCAAATCTCAGTGCAAAATAAAAACCAATGCGAAAAATAAAAACAGCACACCGAGATATACGTGGAAACTCCAATCCAGGAGAAAAACCACGGGACCAACACGCAATAACAATCCACTAAGAATAGAAGAATAACAAGGTGATTACCGACTCCACGGACTCAAACCCCTCCTTCAGCTTCTTCGGACCTTGCGCTCACCGAATGGATGTCCACGCAATAACAATCCACTAAGAAAAGAAGAATAACAAGGTGATTACCGTCTCCACGGATTTAACCCCTCCTTCAACTTCTTCGGACCTTGCGCTCCACCGATTGCACGTCCACTGCACATGTTCGAATCCACGAACGCCACTCGAATCCACGAGCACACGTTTCGAATCCACGAAACGCCTTTAGCACACCGAATCCACGATGCCACGTCGAATCCATGACGCAAACTCAGCCGGTAAGAATATTGGCTTCGATGGTGATCCTTTGCTTAGATTATCAATGAAGATCCATGGGAAAAATCTCTAAGCAAAGATTAGATCAATTCGACAAAAGATATGTTCTTGAAAGAACCGTCGAATTGACCTAAAAGAGGCTATAAAGAAGAACGATAAAAACCTAGCCTCTAGGGTTGCTCTCAAGTGTTTTCTCAATTGATCGGCCGTGCTCCCCACGTTTTTGAGAAACCCTAAATGTCTATTTATAGTTTAGAAACCTTTGGAAAGAGATAAGAATCAAAAACTTACCTTATCTGGAAATTTTCAGGACGGCGATCCGGATCGGATTTACTGTGATCCGGATCGTCGTAACGAGTCAGGCTATTCCAGAAAAACAGGGTTCGGGATCCGGATTGAAATGCCCGATCCGGATCGTTCATGTATTCCAGCAAAAACCCATGTTCGGGATCCGGATCGAAATGACCTTTGATCTGGATCGAATTTGCCAATGAACAAGCACCCTTCGGGATCCGGATTGGACTGTCTGATCCGGATCCTGAACATGTCCCATGTCCAGTTTTTGATTTTTATGCAATTAAAAATTCATCCAAGTGTTTCTACACTATAAGAAAGTATTCGGATCACCAAAATTATTTAGTTAACCACACCTGATCCTTTTGAATACTTTCTTCTTGAGATTGATGTAACTGATCCACAATTCTTCAACTTCAATCTTCAAGACTCAAGACACTGAGTGTCAACTTGAGCTCTTGTTGAATCTTCTCTAAGTCTTTGATTACTGATTGACAATTTGATCCCTTTAAGACTCCGACTCAACACAACAAATCAACTCACGAAATATGCCAACACCAAAATGCCGTAACAATCTCCCCCTTTGGCAATTTCGTGACAAAACCCAAAAATACATAAAAGCGCTCAAGTCACTCATCTTAAACCAAAAAATCGAAACTCAATGTCATCACCAAAACATTGACTTTCTTTGCGTGAAAGATCCAATAAACAAAAATACATTTGAACCAGTCTTAGAACAAACTCTATGACTTAGGACTTGGAGTCTTAAAGTGATGTAGATCCTGCAAAAACAAAACTCCAAACAAATCAAAAGTCAGTCGTTAGAAATTAAATGTAAATCCTACATTTGATTCGTCCTTTTGGTTCTTTTGTTTTTCGGCTCCTTTTTCTCATCTCCTTTCTTTTTCTCGATGATCTCATCTCCGTCTCCCCCTATCTCGATGATCTCATCTCTGTCTCCCCCTATCTCGATGATCTCTTCTCCCCTATTTCTCTCTTCTCCCCTATTTCTCTTCTCCCCCTTTTTGTCACAAATTGTCAAACAGTGAACATACTAGACAAAAGGAAATCACTAACAGCATTAGTCCATAGTGAAAGAGAGATAAAAGCTCAGTTCCGGTATATAACAAAAACATAGATTGCGTACCGGTACTCGAACGCAAAAATCAAATAATTTCTTGAAACAAATCCAGATTTTGAAATATTTGAATTACCGATTTGTATTCCATCAAGAAAACAATTTAAGTGCTTGAGAATAATATGAGATCACATAGATGTCATTCAATCCAATTAATTTCACAAAAATTAAAAAGATTTACTCCGAAATCATGAAAAACAAAGATAAACCATTATAAACCGTTTTTCACATTATATACGTCAAACACAAGTCATCAAAAATAATCTTGAGATCCAAAGTCTATCAAGATGTAACGGATGTACAAGGATGACTTACAGAGATTTCCAAATGACATCAATTTGATTTCTTACCCTTTCAAATTTGAGATAAGCACTAAAATACCTAAGGGTGGCTCTTTGAGCATCTTTCAACTATCCCACCTTATACCAACCAGGAGATTGTTCAAAATATAAGAACTTTGCATATAAATCTCCAAATGCTTCAACTAAAGATTTTCTCATAAAATACTATCAAGCATCCATAACATGTGGTAGCTTCACACACAGACCGGACGACCGGGGTGGCAGCTCTTTCCAACATGTGGTGGTAGTTTTCACACTCCTTTCGGATGTAACTCTTTCCACATCTTTTGCAATTCATTTCATTACCCTTGTACGAAAATACAATCTCTTATGTGAAAGAATTAAATCCCAAATTTTAGTCAGTCGGTTGTCTCATGTTTATCACAAAGAACTCACACAACCGAGATAGAATAATCATCTAAAGATCACACATGATTACTAAAATTTGATGAATATAATTATCAAAAACTCTTATAATGAAGTATCTTCAAGAATTATGATTAGGGAGTAAAGTTGATAATTCATATAAAATTAAATTGGAGTGATTGAAAGTGAAAACCCTTTTTTTTCAATGCACTTGTTCGTTAAAATCCTTTTGTTTTTTTAAAAAAAAAACATAAAAACGAAGAGCATTGAAAACATGTAATGCAGAGATTCAGAAAAATATGAAAGGAAAACCAATCAAAGCATTACATACAGTCATAAGCTATTTAGAACTTAAGACAAGGAAAGATATCACCTTTCCGAATCCAAAATTGTCGAATTTTGGGTTGTCTTGATTCATTGTGGTTTGGAGATGATAGCTTTGACTGTTGATCCACCTTAGGTCTTTGCCTCGCAGTGATCCACTTGTATGATTGATGTTGTGGCTCGGACCTTTGGTGGTTTGAGTGAACTCCATTGACTTGATGTGTCTTTTGATTCCGTTGAGTTCGCTCCGTAGATGAAGTTGCCGAAGGACTCTTCTTTCTTTTTTTCGGGCAATTCTTCACCAAATGTCCTTCAAGTCCACATAAGTGACAAGTTCTTCCTTTCAATTTCATTGTGGAACTTGAAGCATGCACAGTTTGGTCCTTTTTGAATCCCAAACCAACCTTGCTTGTTTGACCTAATCCGGACATACAATCTAGTTTCTTCGAACCGGTTGAAAGCCTTTGTATGTCGAATTTGAGTTCATGGACTTGCTTGGTCAAAGCTTGGTTGGTAACATGAATCTCCTCAAACTGCTTTTCAAGAAAATCAATCTTGTTAATATGGGAATTAACGATCGTTTCCGATTGATTTATCTTTTCCTGGAGGATTTTATTATCATCCAATAAAAGCTCTCGTTCCTCCTCGAGATCATGAAGTTTGATCTTTAAAGCATGATTCTCGTCTTGATTCTCAAGTCGTTGCTTCCTCAACTTCTTGATATGCTTGGCCATCTTCTTAGATTCCGCAAGAAGTTGTTGATATGCCTCAACGAGTTCTTCTTCGTCCGACTCCCCCTCACTTGATGACTCTCCGTTGGATGTTGATGTTTCATGCAAAATCAAAGGAATAGAGTCAGTGATTAAAGATGATAAACAAACATTAGAAGAGGGAATTTGAGAAGCATGTAAGGCAACGACTTTTTCCTCTTTACTTGAGGTCGATTCATTAGAAGTAGAATCGTCCCAAGTTTTCGCTTGCAAAGCCTTCTTTTTATATGATTTCGGAGAAGGACATTCCGTTGAAAAATGGCCGTAGCCTTTGCATCTATAGCATTGGATTTCCCCTTCGAAATCATCTTTTTCTTTTTCTTTAGAAGGTTTTTTAAAGCTTTTGAGGTTAGAGGATTTAGAACCCGATGATCCTTTAGAAGGTTTCGTGGATGAAGATCCATCGGTTCGATTCTTCCAAAACTTCCGACGAAATTTCTTTGTGATCCGCGCCAATTGTTCTTCAAAATCGGCAAAAGAGATTTCATCGTCGGAACTCGATTCGCTATCTTCTTCCTTTGTTGATTTTGTCACGCCCCGGGGTGGAAACTGCCACCCGGGCTCGCCAACAGATCCGCCATCTGTACGGAAACTGCCGTACAGATGAAGCGTCTAACCTGCAGAAAGAATCAACTACAATATACAGATATCAGAGAGCTGAAAGTAGACTACTAAAACTGAAGTCCAAACACTGTACAACTGAAAATAATACAATAACCATCTCCCCAAATACTATCATATACAAAGTCCTCTGATACAAAACTCAAAAGGGAGGTATCTCCAATGAATACATCAGTGTACAGACTCTCGATAAATGAATATCCTCACTACAACAGTCTCTCAAACTGTAAAATAAAGTACAACTCTATACCTCACAACAAAGGTCTCTCAACAGAGGAAAAAGAAGAAAACTAATCTACTGAAGCTCTCCTCTGAAGGGGTACCGCTACACTCCAATGACGGGTAGGGAACTAGCTCGCGACTCCCTCGGCTCGGTCAGAAGGATCAGCAACTGGAGCAACAGGAACAGGAGGAGAAGTTCCTGGGGAAAAAGACACCACGACGGGTGTGAGAACTACTTCCCACAGTAGTTCTCAGTGGGTGCCGTCAACAAGCCCAACGGTCTGCCCACCAAGTCTACTAGAGGCCAAAGATAACAACGCAATGCAAACAGAAACAAGAAAAGCTGGAGCTACTCTACAGCTACCATGCCTCTATCTAGATACTCCAAAAGTGGAGCAGATGCAAGTAAAAGAGACCACTCGCACCCAAGGTGCTCAATAGACCCAATCGAACTGACTGCCTCATAGGTTCCAGTCAAGCCTGCGCCTGTCGACTAGGAACGCGCCTGCCCACTACCACGCATCCCCATGAGGACGGGATTTACGTGGGGCGTCCTGCCCGACTAACTCACCCCTCGCGCAAAACTGCCTCAACAGGCCCATCGTATCCACAGCGGCATCTCAGGGACGCGACTCCAACTGAGGAACACGGCGCGGCATAGAGTATCACAAATTGGCATAAGCAGACTAGTCAAAATCCACGCTCACTCTCAGAACGGTAGGACTCAGGATCCCCAAATACCTCGCACGACAGTCGGAGAACTCTCGACGACTCAGCTGCTCGGCTAACTCGAAACACGAGGCACTAGCCTCGCCAACGGCTCGCAGCACAAGGCTCACTGGCTGGAGATACTCCACAGCCAGGAACGACCCACAACTCAGGGTAACAAAACAGGTCGGACAACACTCAACGACCTGGGACCACCGTCAACCCCAACGGTTCCCAACAGGGCGGGCCGGAAGATACTCGACGGCCCGGGACTGCCGTCTGCGCAACGGCTCCCTCTACGACGGCACAACAGGGAAACAAGACCTCCCGGGACTACCGTTTACCCAAACGGCTCCCGGCACAGATAAGCAACCCAGCTACAACTACCAGACTCCACTCTGCTCCCAAGCAAGAGTGCAAAAGCATCCCACACTAAAAGCAAGTCCCGACCTCTCGGCCCACTACCCGGGCGAGAAAACACTATGTCCAGGGATGAAGGAACAGTGTGGATGTCTAAGCATAAATAACCCTAGCCCAAGTGAGGGTTTTCTACTAGTCTGGTTACACATACAACATATGACGGGGGTGCTAGGTCAAGTTCCAAGATAACCACATTAACCGATAATAAAGGGATAGCCATTCCAACAATCTAGCATGCTACACAAGGAAATAAACTATCATGCATAGTCCTACATTAATAGAATTAATGTACATTCCATAAAACTTGGAGATAAGGCCACCCACCTCGATTTGCCACCAATTGCTCGTAGACACTTGCAATTGGCATCCACGCGATCCGCACGCAAAACGGGGCACGCCGTCGGAGTCCGCACGCAAAACGGAGCACGCCGCCGGAGTCCGCACGCAAAACGGAGCACGCTGCCGGAGTCCGCACCAAAAACGGAGTCCGCACGCAAAACGGTGCACGGTGCCAGGATCCGCACGCCAAACGGAGTCCGCACGCAAAACGGTGCACGATGCCAGGATCTGCACGCCAAACGGAGTCCGCACGCAAAACGGTGCACGGTGCCGGAGTCTGCACGCAAAACGGAGTCCGCACGCAAAACGGTGCACGGTGCCAGGATCCGCACGCCAAACGGAGTCCGCACGCAAAACGGTGCACGGTGCCGGAGTCCGCACGCAAAACGGTGTACGATGTCGGAGTCCGCACGCAAAACGGAGTCCGCACGCAAAACGGTGTACGATGTCGGAGTCCGCACGCAAAACGGAGTCCGCACGCAAAACGGTGCACGGTGCCGGAGTCCGCACGCAAAACGGTGCACGGTGCCAGGATCCGCACGTCAAACGGAGTCCGCACGCAAAACGGTGCACGGTGCCGGAGTCCGCACGCAAAACGATGCACGGTGCCCAACACAGAAAGGAGCAAGAGGGTCAGTTACAGTCTAAAAGATCGCCCCAAAACTGTACAAAAATACAGTAAAACCAACACACGGGACCTACCCGACTGCGCCGCCGTCGCCGCGACACCCCCATCGGAAGCCTCGCGCGCTCCACGAGGCCTACAATGCCTTGCCGCAACACTCCCCGACCTTCTCCCTCACTCTCCCTCACTCTCGGATGAAGAAAGTGTGACGCCCCACTTCCCAGGGGGTCACCCATCCTAGAACTACTCTAGCTCTAGCACGCTTAACTCTCATGTTTCTCTTGGATCTTGCTACCATCCAAAATGCTATAGCCGGGTTAGAGATTAAGTCATTTTATATCATTTATATATAGGACTAATCCATATTCCGGGGGTGTCACAGAAAGAAACGAAGAAGGAGAAGAGGTGGCTTGCGGGGAGGAAGAAGAAGAAGAAAAAGAGGAAAAGGGGAGGGGGCGGTCCACGGTGCACGGTGCACCGTGCACCGGCCGGTGCACCACACCCACCCGGGTGCACCCGGCCCACGCAAGAGGAAGCGCGGCCACGTGGCCGCGTCCCTGCGCGCCACGCGGCCGCGCAGCTCACGCGCCACACGGGCGCGTGACACCGGGCCGCCCACAGGCGCGGGACACGCGCCCGTGACACGGGCGTGCGGCCCAGCGCCCGCGCGGGCGCCAACTGGGGTCCGCCACGTGGCGGCCCCCACGTGGCCCGCGCATGGTGCGCCTGTGCACCTGACGCGCGCGGTCGCGTCAGCCGCGCCTCGCCTGACGCGCCGCAGCCTCCTCGGGATCCGTGCCACGCGTGTCTCGATCCGTGTGCCGCGACGCCTCGAAAAGCGCGCACGCCTACCGGACTCCAAAACCAACAAATAAATAGTCCATTCTTAGCGATTTCGCGCGCTGAATCCAAAAACGATGTCCAATTCTCCAAATTCTCACCCGAAAATTTGCCGAATGCCCACTCGATCCGATTTTCGCGCCGGGTCCATTTTTAAAGTCCGATTTGCCCAATTCCAACTCTAAAAATTCCCGAAGGCGACCGGAGAGGTAAACTTTTATCCGGACTTCACCCGGAGTCTAATTTTTGACATCGGAAACGCGCGAAAACACTTCTAAACACCCGACGGGTCCTCCAACCTCCCACGGGGTCTCAATTTAAGCCCGAAGTCCACCACTTGTGTCCAAATTGCGCGCAACCCACGCAGGCCTCCAGTGATGCAAGCAAATCCCAAATTGCATCACAAATCCATTTCTGGGCCCCCAACACGCGCACCAACACCCCCAACGGCGACCGAAAGCTGCCCAACAACCAGCAACCCTACGCGGGGGATTCCAGGACCTCACATCCTCCCCCACTAAAAGAAAGTTTCGTCCTCGAAACTAGATCAAGCCCATCAGGAGTCAAGAATACCACGGCTAGGTATCAAACAATACGCCTCCAGCTCCCCCACTCGCTCCTCGTGATTACTCCGCAACAACAACAACAAGTACGGCATGACCCGATGTGCAATTCTCTCATCTCTCGAGCCAGAAATTGCAACGGGCGTCCCTCGTACTCCAATAATCACAGATCTCAAAGGGGCAAGTAAATCACGGGCGAGGAAAAAATCACATCACTACTGAGCTGAGACGTGAAAAACCAAGGGCTCCACTAAAAGGCTGGGGGAAAACTGAAATAACTACAAGTGTAATACGCACCTAACCACAACATGGTGCCACCCTCAACAAGACGACCCGAAGCATACCCGCAGACTCGTCCAATAAGGAAGGGAAATCCAAAAAGTTGGGGTCTTCACTCGGTCACTTCCCGATCCAAAACCACCTGAGTGGACTACTCAACTGCAGGCTACCCTCAAAAGGGATCCTCAAGAGACACAATCTCGTGCCACAGTTGGTCGCTCAACATGCTATCATAACCCCAACGGACCCACGGGTCGAAGTCGATCCCTCAACTCATAAAGAACACCTTAACGGGGACCAAACCGTCGGTGAACGGGACTGAAAACTGGCTCACAAGGCGATCATAAAGCTGATGCCCAACTCGCGGTCAAAAGTCCGAAACATCCAAAAGACTTTCACCGTTGTGTACCTACAACGTGGCATCACTGCCGTGCACCCACGGCGTGGCATTACTGCCGTGTAACAACGGCGTGGCCTCACTGCCGTGCGCCACCGGCGTGGCATCACCACCATGTATCAACGGTGTGGCATCACCACCGCGTATCAACGGAGTGGCATCACTGCCGTGTATCAACGGCGTGGCATCACTGTCGTGTACCAACGGCGTGGCATTACTGCCGTGTAACAACGGCGTGGCATTACTGCCGTGTAACAACGGCGTGGCATCACCACCGTGTATCAACGGAGTGGTATACCCAAGCATCAAGGCCTCAGATCCTCACAGTACTATACCCAACACTACCTCGAAATCCCGGAGCTGAGGAAGAGCCAAAAGATCAACAGGCAAAACCAGGGCCCCAACTGCACTGGGCAGGACCAATAACACCCATCTATGTGCAACACGTGATCAGGTATCTGAACCTCACGAGCACAAGCTAAGGGTACTATCTCTAGCCCATACATCGATGCAAATGCCCTAGCACTCTCACAGCTATGTCGGAGAACCCTCAACGACTCAACTCGCAGCAACACCCCACTCATAGGCGAGAGGAACCGACTGTAGCGGCCAAAATCCAAAAATCCCGATAGACCGGTGCCTAGAACCCCAATCCAACAAGAACAGACTCTAGGCTCAGCCTATCGAAGTTTTCGCTCCTTTACCGTTCAGGGATTCGGTCCCTCTCGTTCAAAGCGGGAAACTATCTCAACAAGCAGCTCACGGCTGGAGACGCTCCCGGTAGTCCATCAGGACGAACTCGACGCCATCAAATCTCGGCGTCCTGTCGGGTCATCTTAATCTCACTAAAATAACCACCTGGTAACTCGGCCGGAGGTGAAAATCGCCACAACAGGCCAAACCTTCGCCACTCATTGGGCGGCATCGCCCCTCACTGGGCGGCCTCGCCTCTCGCTGGGCGGCATCGCCACTCACCGGGCGGCATCGCCCCTCACTGGGCGGCCTCGCCTCTCGCTGGGCGGCATCGCCACTCACTGGGCGGCATCGCCCCTGGTAGCTCGGCCAGGGGAAAGTATCCATCTGGTAACTCAGCCAGTGATAATTATCATCTGGTAACTCGGCCAGTGATAATTATCCATTTGGTAACTCGGCCAGTGATAATTACCCATCTGGTAACTCGGCCAGTGATAATTATCCATCTGGTAACTCGGCCAGCGATAATTATCCATCTGGTAACTCGGCCAGTGATAATTATCCATCTGGTAACTCGGCCAGCGATAATTATCCATCTGGTAACTCGGCCAGTGATAATTATCATCTGGTAACTCGGCCAGTGATAATTATCCATCTGGTAACTCGGCCAGCGATAATTATCCATCTGGTAACTCGGCCAGTGATAATTATCCATCTGGTAACTCGGCCAGCAATAATTATCATCTGGTAACTCAGCCAGTGATAATTATCCATCTGGTAACTCGGCCAGCGATAATTATCCATCTGGTAACTCGGCCAGTGATAATTATCCATCTGGTAACTCGGCCAGTGATAATTATCCATCTGGTGACTCAGCCAGTGATAATTATCCATCTGGTAACTCGGCCAGTGATAATTATCATCTGGTAACTCGGCCAGTGATAATTATACATCTGGTAACTCGGCCAGCGATAATTATCCATCTGGTAACTCGGCCAGCGATAATTATCCATCTGGTAACTCGGCCAGTGATAATTATCCATCTGGTAACTCGGCCAGCGATAATTATCCATCTGGTAACTCGGCCAGTGATAATTATCATCTGGTAACTCGGCCAGTGATAATTATCCATCTGGTAACTCGGCCAGCGATAATTATCCATCTGGTAACTCGGCCAGTGATAATTATCCATCTGGTAACTCGGCCAGCAATAATTATCATCTGGTAACTCGGCCAGTGATAATTATCCATCTGGTAACTCGGCCAGTGGAAATGCCCGCCTGGTAACTCAGCCAGGGAAAATGCCCTCTTGGTAACTCAGCCAGGGAAAACGCTCTCCTGGTAACTCAGCCAGGGAAAACGCTCTCCTGGTAACTCGGCCAGGGAAAGGCTCTCCTGGTGACTCGGCCAGGGAAAATGCCCTCCTGGTGACTCGGCCAGGAAAAATGCCCTCCTGGTGACTCGGCCAGGGAAAATGCCCTCCTGGTAACTCGGCCAGGGAAAATGCCCTCCTGGTGACTCGGCCAGGGAAAATGCCCTCCTGGTAACTCGGCCAGGGAAAATGCGTCCTTTTCACAACACGACGTCTCAGGGGTATCGCCACCCACTGCACAACTACAAACGTCAGGACACAACAACCATACGACCCAATCCAGCGAAAGTCTAAGACATGTCATCCATTCCATAGCATTATGTTGTCTGCAACCAACATAATCGATTTAGGAGAATAAACATGCCAAACTCTCATCCCGTCTCTTGGGAGAGATAAAAACTCAATCAGGACTCTCGCTAAAAGTCACGACTCTCACGTAGTCATTCTAATATCCAACCACAAGCCTAGGGTTTCTAAGTCCACCACGACCTACAACCTAGGCTCTGATACCACTCTAATCTGTCACGCCCCGGGGTGGAAACTGCCACCCGGGCTCGCCAACAGATCCGCCATCTGTACGGAAACTGCCGTACAGATGAAGCGTCTAACCTGCAGAAAGAATCAACTACAATATACAGATATCAGAGAGCTGAAAGTAGACTACTAAAACTGAAGTCCAAACACTGTACAACTGAAAATAATACAATACCATCTCCCCAAATACTATCATATACAAAGTCCTCTGATACAAAACTCAAAAGGGAGGTATCTCCAATGAATACATCAGTGTACAGACTCTCGATAAATGAATATCCTCACTACAACAATCTCTCAAACTGTAAATAAAGTACAACTCTATACCTCACAACAAAGGTCTCTCAACAGAGGAAAAAGAAGAAAACTAATCTACTGAAGCTCTCCTCTGAAGGGGTACCGCTACACTCCAATGACGGGTAGGGAACTAGCTCGCGACTCCCTCGGCTCGGTCAGAAGGATCAGCAACTGGAGCAACAGGAACAGGAGGAGAAGTTCCTGGGGAAAAAGACACCACGACGGGTGTGAGAACTACTTCCCACAGTAGTTCTCAGTGGGTGCCGTCAACAAGCCCAACGGTCTGCCCACCAAGTCTACTAGAGGCCAAAGATAACAACGCAATGCAAACAGAAACAAGAAAAGCTGGAGCTACTCTACAGCTACCATGCCTCTATCTAGATACTCCAAAAGTGGAGCAGATGCAAGTAAAAGAGACCACTCGCACCCAAGGTGCTCAATAGACCCAATCGAACTGACTGCCTCATAGGTTCCAGTCAAGCCTGCGCCTGTCGACTAGGAACGCGCCTGCCCACTACCACGCATCCCCATGAGGACGGGATTTACGTGGGGCGTCCTGCCCGACTAACTCACCCCTCGCGCAAAACTGCCTCAACAGGCCCATCGTATCCACAGCGGCATCTCAGGGACGCGACTCCAACTGAGGAACACGGCGCGGCATAGAGTATCACAAATTGGCATAAGCAGACTAGTCAAAATCCACGCTCACTCTCAGAACGGTAGGACTCAGGATCCCCAAATACCTCGCACGACAGTCGGAGAACTCTCGACGACTCAGCTGCTCGGCTACTCGAAACACGAGGCACTAGCCTCGCCACGGCTCGCAGCACAAGGCTCACTGGCTGGAGATACTCCACAGCCAGGAACGACCAACAAACGCAGGGTAACCCCAAAACGGTCGGGACAAAACATCATACGACCGCGGGCACCAACGTCAACCCCAACGGTTCCCAAAAGGGCGGGAAGGAAAGTAATCGACGGCCCTGGGACTGCCGTCTGCCGAAAACGGGCTCCATCTACGCCGGCAAACAGGGAAAACAAGGACCTCCAGGGACTACCGTTTTACCCCAAAAAGGCTCCCGGCACAGAAAGCAACCCAGCTACCCCAACTACCTGACCCACTCTGCTCCAAGCAAGAGTGCTATAAAGCATCCCACACTTTAAAAGCAAGTCCCGAGCCTCTCGGCCCACTACGGGCCAGAAAAACATATGTCCAGGGATGGAAGGAAACAGTGTGGATGTCTAAGC
>CM055073.1:14329836-14380913 GCA_029204045.2 Tillandsia leiboldiana
AAATCATCAACCGCAAGAAAATACTACCATTTACCTCCAAAGATGGTTGACGAGTTGGCCCCATTAAATCCATGTGTAAAAGTTCCAAAGGCCGTTTTGTACCAACGTGGTTCAAGTTCTTGTGTGCAGCCCTGGACTGTTTTTCCCTTTTGGCAACCACCACACACACAATGTTTTGTTTAAAATAAAAGTTTTGGAACCCCCTTGACCACGTCCTTGTTTGAAATTCTAGCAAGTTCCCTTAAAATTTATGTGACCTAGCATTTCATGCCAAATTGTTTCATTAATCAAAGAAACTAGATTACATTTTTTCTGAAATTTTATTAGGAACAACATATCAATTGTTTTCAGATCTGAACCCCTTTTAAAAAGAAGACATGGTCCTTATCATTTACAACGCATTCAACAATGAAAAGTTAACTGAAAAACCATTGTCGCAAAGTTACTTATGCTTATGAGGTTAGTCTTAAGGCCATCAACAAATAAGACGTTATTTAAACCGGGCCATCTGGAATAGCTACTGTTCCTTTTCCAACAATTTTGGAAGATCGACCGTCTCCGAAAACAACGAGTCCTCCGGAGATTTTCTCAAGATTTTGAAAACTATTTTTGTCACCGATCATGTGACGGGAACACCCGCTATCCAGATACCAAGACGAACTATCATATGCATGCAAGGAAACATTGGTAACAAGACAAGGGGAAGATTTCACCTTTGCGCACACCAAACCTTTTTGGAATGCGTCGGTAATGGTCGTGGAAGTTATATGCCTAGGTGAGAGCGTCTTGTTAAAACGATTGCTGCTCCTTGATGAAGTCGTCTTGCGCGGTTAAACTACCAAGGTTCTTTTCCTTCAATTGATTGCAATTGATTTCCGAGGAATCACCTTTGTGGTAGTCATTGCAAGAGGTGTTTGAGGTGAGCGTTTGACTCCCGTCTTGCAATATCTTCTTATGTGCCCTGAAACACCACAACGAAAACACACCTTAGATCTTGACGATCCAAAAGAGGATGAAGTAGGTTTGTTGTCGTTGTTTGTCTTGAATTCCCGGTGTCGGAGGAGGAGATACCGACTGAGGCACCAAAAAACTGTCCCACTCGAACTTGGACTGTTTCCAGTTTTGAGTGTACCCGAGGCCGACCGATTTGTTTGACCAAAGACCAAGAAGCCTATCCAACTTTACTCCTTCCTGAAGAGAATCGCTGCAAGTCATCCTGAGTTGGAAAATGGTCTTTGTCATTTCCAGGTTATCCTGTCGAGCCTCGTTGTAGAGCTTTGAGAAGTGATCCGCTTTATCCACCAGATTTGTATGTTCCTTCTCAAAAAGCTCATTTGACTCTTGAAGGGAAACATTTACTTTTATCAGATTTTCCCTTTTCCACTTCAAGAGCGTTTGAGAGAGAAGTTGCCCTTTTTGCTTCTTCTTCGAGATCATGCAATCTCCCTCTCAAACTCTTGTTTTGCTTAGCCACTTTCTTTGAATCCCTCAAAAGTCTGTGGTAGGCTAGTGCAAAATCTTCACCTTCCGAATCATCCGATTCGTTGTCCGTTGCAATCTTTTCAACAGTGGAGTTGGACAATGACTCGGACGTACTTGCCATAAAGCACATGAAGGGTGAAGATGTGGACGCGTGGAATGTCGTGGTGCTCTTTTCTTCATCACTTGAAGACGACTCATTTGACGTTGAGTTGTCATCCCAAGTGACGACTTGCATCGCCTTCTTCTTTGCCGGATACTTGTTGGGACACTCCGTTGTAATGTGGCCGTAGCCTCGACATTTGAAGCATTGTAGTTGTCCCTCTGAACTTTTCTTATCCTTTGAGAAGTTCTCTTGCTTTCTTGACTTGTAACTTGAAGTACCCTTGCCTTTGTTCGACTTTCCGAAGGATGGAGATTTACTTGAATTACCCCTTCGAAAGTTGCGGCGAAACTTCCTTGTCAAGAGAGTGAGCTGCTTCTCAAATTCCTCCATAGAAAGGTTCTCGTCATCGTCTGAGGAGGATGTATCCGCGTCTTCTTCCTTAGTTGTTTCAACGCATAACCTGAAGACTTAGAAGAGGATGCTTTCCAGAAGAATTGTTAGTAGTAAATGTCATTTCATATGTTTGTAATGAACCAACTAATTCTTCTACACGCATTTCGTCCGGGTGTTTAATAGTTTCAATGGCTGTAACCTTTGGGCGAAATCGTTCAGGAAGAGTTCTTAAGATCTTTCTTACAACCTTAAATTCTGGAATCTTCTCTCCCAGGTTAGCACATGAGTTTACGATGTCTTGCAATCGTGTATAGTAGTCCGTGAAAGATTCATTTTCTGCCATCAAGATAGAGTCAAACTTGCTTGTAAGCATTTGCAGTTTCTGAATCTTCACGAGGTTAGTTCCCTCATGTGTAACCTGAAGAACATCCCAGATTTCTTTCGCAGTCTCACATGCCGAGACGCGAGAGAATTCAGTTTGAGATAAGGCATTAAAAATAGCATTAATTCCCTTGCCATTGTAAGAAGATGAATCTAACTCTTCCATGGTCCATTTCGACCTAGGTTTGATGGTGCGAACATCAGCAATAATTTCAGTTGGATTAGTCCATCCTAATTCAATTGATTGCCACACTCGTTCGTCGATGGAAATTAAAAAGGCTTTCATCCGTACTCTCCAGTACGCATAATTTATTTCATCAAAGAATGGGGTCTGTTGATGTTTCCACCTTCAACCATTGTTTACAACCCTATTCTCACTCTGATACCACTTGTTGGGTTATATGTAATAATGGATCTAAATAGGGGAAAAAACACCTAGAGGGGGGTGAATAGGTGTAAACAATAAACACTCAAAAAATCATTGCGCAATTAAAACCCAATGCGGAAATATAAAAGAACACGCAAGATTTTTACGTGGAAAACTCCAAACCGGAGTAAAAAACCACGGGACCGATAACACGGTGAAATCCACTAGAATTAAACACGTACAAGGTGATATACCGTACTCACAGACGACTCAACCTTTTCCATGCGCTCCTAGTTGATCTTCTCCGCTCGCACCACAACGCTTCACGAATCCACGATCTGCGTCCAACGTCGAATCCACGGCGTCCAACGTCGAGTCCACGACGTCTGACCGAATCCACGGACTTCACCCAGTAGCACGCTTCGAATCCACGAACGTACCTCGCTCCGAATCCACGAGAGCGGTTGCACCTTGAATCCACAAGGCCACGCGAGTCCACGCGCCGATTTTGGGGTAAATCGTTGTTTTTTGGGTGGTGATGATCCGCCGAATACTTAGATCAAAGATAGATAGGAAATACCATCTAAGTATTCATTAGTTTGAGTCTACTCAAGATGTGAGTATGAAACCCTTTCGTCGATGGAAATTAAAAAGGCTTTCATCGGTACTTTCCAGTACGCATAATTTGTTCCATCAAAGAAAGGGGGTCGATTGATGTTTCCACCTTCAACCATTGTTTACAACCCTATTCCCGCTCTGATACTACTTGTTGGGTTATATGTAATATAGATCTAAATAGGCGAAGAAACACCTAGAGGGGGGTGAATAGGTGTAAACGTATAAACACTCAAAAATCGTTGCGATAAAAAACCCAATGCGGAAATAAAAATAACACGCAAGATTTTTACGTGGAAAACTCCAAACCGGAGTAAAAAACACGGGACCGATAACACGGCGAAATCCACTAGAATTAAAACACGTACAAGGTGATTTACCGTACACACTTACGACTCAACCTTTTCCATACGCTCCTAGAGGATCTTCTCCGCTCGCTCCACGACGCTTCTCGAATCCACGATCTGCGCCCAACGCCGAATCCACGGCGTCCAACGTCGAATCCACGACGTCCGACCGAATCCACGGTCTTCACCCAGTAGCACCCTTCGAATCCATGAACGTGCCTCGCTCCGAATCCACGAGAGCGGTTGAACCTTGAATCCACAAGGACACGCGAATCCACGCGCCGATTTTGGGGTAAATCGTTGTTTTTGGGTGGTGATGATCCGCCGAATACTTAGATCAAAGATAGATCGGAAATACCATCTAAGTATTCATTAGTTTGATTCAACTCAAGATGTGAGTATGAAAATCTAGAATCAAACTAATCAATATAGATGAAGAAACATAGAGTATTATCTAATGATTTCCTTTCTTCTCTATATGTGGATCTAGGGCCGTATAAGATGATATTTGATTATGACGGCTCTATATCAATTATGTGGATTATTTTTCTTCACTTTGGATTAATTGGATTAGCCCTAGAAAAAGAGTCATAGGGTCTATTTATAGGTTAGAAACATTTGGAAGGAGATAAGAATCAAAAACCTAACATTTCTGGAATTTTTACGGATGGCGATCCGGATCGGATTTGGGCGATCCGGATTGCAGTAGCAAGAAAGACGGTTTCCAGAAAAACAAACGTTCGGGATCCGGATCAGAATGCCTGATCCGGATCGTTCATACAATTCAGAAAACTCAACGTTCGGGATCCGGATCGTGAGATGCTGCGATCCGGATTGAAGTAATGTATGAAACAACAACCTTCGGGATCCGGATCGCTGGCTTTTAATCCGGATCCTGAACATGTCCGAACACCAGTTTTTGATTTTTATGCAATTAAAGATTCTTCCAGGTGTTTCTACACTACAAGAAGTATTCGGATCACCAATAATCTTTAGTTAAACATACCTGATCCTTTTGAATTCTTCTTTCTTGAGATTGAGTTAAATGATCCAACCTTCTTCACCTTCAATCTTCAAGACTTGAACCTTTCACGAAACTACGCCAACTCAAATTCCGTAACAGACTGTTCATGCAATTCCTGCAAATTCTACGTTCGGGGTCCGGACTGAAGTGACCAGGGTCCGGACTGGAATTGCGCATGAACTATCCTATGTTCGGGGTCCGGACTGTAATGTCAGGTCCGGACTCTGAACATGTAGTATGTCCAGTTTTTGATTTTTGTGCAATTAAAAATTC
This sequence comes from Tillandsia leiboldiana, assembly GCA_029204045.2. NCBI lineage: Eukaryota > Viridiplantae > Streptophyta > Magnoliopsida > Poales > Bromeliaceae > Tillandsia > Tillandsia leiboldiana. Next base: position 14,334,822 of record CM055073.1, read on the forward strand.
ATCCAAGTGTTTCTATACTATAAGAAGTATTCGGATCACCAAAAATATTTAGTTAAACGTACCTGATCCTTTTGAATTCTTCTTTCTTAAGATTGAGGTATATGATCCAAACTTCTTCATCTTCAATCTTCAAGACTTAATCAATTTCACGAAATACGCCAACACAAATTCCGTAACAGATTTTAGTTATACATCAGATTTTCATTTATAGCTCTGTTATCTGTTAGATGTAGTACTTTTCTTACAGGTAGGACGCTTCGCCTATGCGTGGTTTGGCATAGGTGGCGGATCTGTTGGCGAGCCCGGGTCGCAGTTTCGACCCCGGGGCGTGACAGATTAGGTTGGTATCAGAGCCTAGGTTGTAGGTCATGGTGGACTTAGAAACCCTAGGCTTATGGTTTGACCCTTGGTTGACTTCGTGAGAGTCGTGACTTATAGCGAGAGTCCTGATTGAGTTTTATACCTCTCCCAAGGGATGGGAAGAGTGATTAGCATGTTTATTCTCCTAAGTGATTATGTTGGCTGCAGACAACATAATGCTGTGGAACGGGTGACATGCTTTAGACTTTCGCTGGATTGGGTCGAGCGTTGTTGTGTGCTGTTTTGTGGTTTCATCGTGGCGAGCGGTGTCTCCCCGACGCTGGGTTTTGACCCGTGTGCATCCTGTCATAGCAGTTGAGCTTGAGCGGTTGGTTTTGGGCCGGATACCCGGATTGAGGTCAGAGAGTTTCGGACCCAGATGACAGGATCGTCTGAGGCCTATCAGTGGCAGAGTGAGCGAGCAGTTGGTTTTAGTGACACAGTTGTCGGAGCAGCGGGCAGCTCGACAGTGCTTCCTTCTGAGACCACCCGATTGCAGTATCCTCAGGGGCGGGGATTTTTGTGGCACCGATGGAGTGAGTAGCCCCCTCTGTGCCAATGTTCAGTGCCGAGGCACCGAGGCAGGGTGGATAGTTGACAGCTGGTGAGCTGAGGGGACATGATCGATCTACTGAGCCAGATTCGGCAGATGAACCACCCCGATTCATGGAGTGAGCTTGGAGCCTCTGGAGGCAGAATCGTGGTTGGTGGTATTGGAGAGACTACTTGAGAGCCTCACTGTGCTAGAGAGTTTTTGCAGTTGTTGAACTGCGCGCTCCAGGTTTCGAGGGACGAGCCGCATCGGATATGTGTGGCTGAGAGTGGATTGCGCCAGGATACTTTTCAGTTTATTCAGTTCCTCCGTTACAGGTTCTGACGCCTCGTTGGAGTAGGCGTTGTGTTTGGAGCGGGGCGTTGCACTTCCTTTGGATAAGGATCTGCCGCCAGGGGCGAGTTTTGGATATTGGCGCTTGGCGCCGGGTGATGGAGGACAGATCGGCCGGCAGAGGCATTTCTGATTTCTTTTTCCAGGATAACGAGTTCCTGAGATGCCAAAGATCGGGTGGACCCCGATGGCAGCGTCAGCATCTATATCAGAGTGGCGCAGCGGTAGCGTGGATTTGTTATCTGCGGAGGACTTTATTCGTCGCCCCAGTGTGAGCAGGGACAGAGGTCGTGCTCCCCTTTTGGTTAATCAGGATATGTCGTGGCAGATTGAGCGACGACCACTTGCATCGAGTGGATAAATCTGTGCCGCCCGGTTGGAGGGCGCCACGGTAGTGGATCGAGTTGTCGCAGGTGTGATTTCATCACAGCAGTCGGAGTTAGAGCATGTTGCATTCCTGCATGGACTAGAGGCAGATTTGTTACCACGTGCACTCGAGGTACAGGTTCCTGTTAGTGCTATGCATGTGGAGGAGGCTTGTAGATCATGCCCAATGCAGTTGTGTAGAATACCGGGTTTTCGGTTGGCGCACCGACCTCGTGAGATGGCGTGGTGCGAAGAAATCGCCTCGAGCGTGTTCCATATTGGTTTACTGTTGAGTTGGGACGACTCGGATCAACGCGGAAGCCCCAGGTTGATTCGGGGTTCTCCGGGCATTGTCCGCCGTTAGAGGACCGGTTTCGGGGAAGCCTCGACTTCGTAGTGGAGTGCAAAAAAATTGGGAACACTTGGAACAGGTGTATTTTGTGATTTCAGCAGAGTTCGGGAGGTCCCGGACTGACGCGGAAGGCCCGAGGGCGAAAAGTGAGTCGGAACTGTCAGTTTTGGAGCCGATTTTTGGGTTGAGCACTCCGACTCAATGGTTGAGTTTTTTGAGGAAAAGAAGCTGTGAGCATGTGTATTTTCAGATTACAGCAGAGTTCGGGAGGTTCCGGACTGGTGCGGAGGCCCCGAGGGTAAAAAGTGAGTTGACGGGAGCATTTTAATGAATTAATTAATTAATTAGATTATTTAGTGGTATTTTTGGCTTTGGATTGGGAAATTATGATGGAAAAAAAAAGAAAAAGAAAAAAAAAAAAAAGCAAAGAAGCAGGAGAGGGAATGGAAGTGGTTGGTTTGGGTTAGATATTTTTGTTTGGAGGGTTTTTTGGTCTTTTTGCACCTCCTAATTAGCCACACCTTAATTAGGAAAGGCCACCTTGTCACCTTCTTCCTCGGGCAGCTAAGAAACAGGAAAAAAAAAAAAAAAAAAAAAAGAGAAGAAGGGAAAAGAGGGATGAAGCAAAGCAAGTGATGAAATGTAGAAGATGAAGGATATGAGTGAAGTTGAGTGTGCATTTTTCGGCTTGAGGCAGCGAGGAGCAGGCGGAACGCGTGCATCGACCCTCCCACAAGGTACGTGCTGTTCTTTTTGTTTTTGAGACGAAGAGGATGAAGTGAGCTGAAGCTTGTTGCTTTTGGTGGTGAGCGGCTTGCTGTCCAAAATCGGATCAGCGAGCAGCTGGGCTCCGCGTGTGGGCGCGTCGCGCAGGCGGGCGCCGCACAGCACGCAAGAGCGCGCTGCGGGCGCAGCGCAGCGTGGGGGCGCGCGCAGGCGGGCGCCTCGCAGCGCGCAGGCGCGCGCTGCGGGCGCCGCGTCGCGCGCGGGCGCCTCGCGCAGGCGGGCGCCGCGTCGCGCGCGGGAGCTTGCGGTGAGCGCGGGCGCAGCGCGAAGCGCGCTGCGGCCGCGCGCGAGGCGCGCGGCGCGGTGCGGGCCTGGGCGGACCGCTGCGAGCCTGGGCGGCCCGCTGCGGGCCAGGGCGCCGCGCTGCGGGCCTGGGCGCCGCACGGCGTGCCCAGGCAGCGCAGCGGCGGGCCCAGGTTGTGCAGCGGCGTGCCCAGGCAGCGCAGCGGCGGGCGCCTCGTAGCTCGCAGGCGCGCGCTGCGGCCGCGCGCGAGGCGCGCGGCGCGCTGCGGGCCTGGGCGCCGCACGGCGTGCCCAGGCAGCGCAGTGGCGGGCCCAGGTTGTGCTGCAGCTGCAGTAATAGTGCCGCGGCTGCGGCATTAGCTCCACTGGGGCAGCGGCTGGCCACAGCTTGCGACGTGTGTCGCGCGCGGGGTTTTTCCGCGCTTTGGGCTTGGTTTTTGACGGCGGCGACCGCGCAGTTGAGCGTTTTTCCTCTAATTCTGGGTTTTTTCCCTTTCTCTTGCAGATGGTGGTAGCTGGTTTGGGGTTTTGAGCTTGGGGCGCTGTGATCATGGAGCTGTTGTGGGATTTATGATGTACTAGTGTTTTGGTTGTGTATGCGTGTGTTGTGCTGTGCGAGCGTGGTGGATTTGTGTAATCTGAGCAATTTGGACAGTGTTTGAGTGATGTGGTTGAACTGGCGGTTTTTTTTGTTATGTACAGAGGATTACCTATTTTGTTGTTGGGTTTGGATCTTTGTATTAAAGAATCTAGGTGAGAAGTGTGTATGTGAACTGTAACTATTGGTATGCATTGGAGCTTGTAGAGAGTTGTATGGACTTAAGTAGTTACTGTTTATAGGAGTATGTAATTAAATTGTGCTGGTGCTTTGTGTTGTGTGGTGTTGGTGCTTTGGGAAGTTATAACTGATGGTGGACTTGTTGTATGTAATAAGCTTGCTGATGGTGGATTGTGGTATAGTTGAGCCCTTGTCTGCACTGTGTTTTGGCCGAGAAGTGAGCCGATTGCGCGCATGATTTTGTGAAGACTCGAGGGTATTTAAATAAGCTTCCGGGGATTTTTTTTCGGCAGATTTTAGGCAGCGAGCAATTCGGCGCTTCACCGACTTCAGCAATTGCCTACGGAAAGCGTTCCAGGTGGGTTGGAATTTCTCCAAAATTTATGGAATGCCCTTTAATGCTCCTGAATGCAATTTGATCATATTTATTATGCTATTTTCACTATTTTTAATCTGATAGTTGCCTGGAATTTTCTGTATAATTTATTGGAACCACGGATTATTTTTAGTAGACTCCTGATATTATATGACACTAGGTTTCATGCTTTGTTTGCATCATAATTGCACCTGAACCGTTTTAAAAATCGAGAAACCCGTTTTTAAGGAAAATCAAGGTTTTCAAAGATGGTTTTTAAATTATGAGTTGCCAAAGGTATGGCATAGGTTCAGGGTACTTGTATACTCGTGCCGGGAGGCCGAGTGGATTTTTAGAGCATGTGTGTTGAGCTCTAGTGTCATGTGAGATGAGCTTCCTTGTGGGGATTGGGTGATTGCTCTAGATTGTGTTTTTCCGATTTAGTCGTTGAGGTGGACCTCCGACTTAGCTTGAGAGTTTGGGGTTCTGGCAGATCGAGTCGTGGAGGTTTCCCGACTTAGCCATGAGTTGTGCATTATCAGATTGAGTCGTTGAGGGTTCTCCGACAGATCATGTGAGGTTTTGGGCTTTTCTTGTTTGAGTCGAGGAGTCTTTTCCGACGGAGTTGTACTTCTGAGCATTGAGTTGCCGATCTGTTTGATCGTGGACCATAGCCTGCATATGCCGTTTATTGAGACAGTTGAGACTAATGTGATACTTGAGCTCGTTGGGGTCGCTCCCCTCGGGTCACGCTCCGGATGCGTAGATGTGTTGATGCCCCTGGCCGAGTTACCAGGTGGTTTTGCCCCTGGCCGAGTTACCAGGTGGTTACTTGCCCCGGGCCGAGTTACCAGGTCGTTGATGCCCCTGGCCGAGTTACCAGGTGGTTACTTGATTGAGATTGAGATAGTCGGACAGGACGCCCCACGTAAATCCCGTCCTCATGGGGATGTGTGGTAGTGGGCAGGTGCGTTCCTAGTCGACAGGCGCAGGCTTGACTGGACCCTATGTGGCAGTCTTGGGGATTGGGTGTTATGAGCGGGTGGTCACATATTATGTTCTTAGATGGTTTTTCCTTTGAGCATTGATACTGAGGCATTTTAGCAGTAGCGAGAGTATGCATAGCATGTTTATGATAGAGTTTCCTTTTGAGCTTTATGTTTGAGACATATTAGCTGTAGTTTTCCTTCAGCTTATTTATCTATCTACCTATCTATCTGCATACCTATCTGTTTTACCTCCAGTAGACTTTGTCACGCCCCGGGGGTTTTGTTTTAGCGGAAACGGTTCATAGAAAAAGTCAAACATTTGACGTGTAATTTTTTTTTTGTAAAAGCGAACCCCTCTTCCCCGGCGCATGCCCAGACCCGCCACACATACAGGATCACTCTGCAAACGGACAGAGTCTCCCCTGTATGTGCACGGCGTAGCATTCAGTACATGTTCAAACATACACAACCTTTCAATCAAAACAATTATTAACATACAACCAGCATTCTAACTTATTTAAAACGTATGGCCGTTCAGTTTGGAAAGGATAAATCCACAGTTTTAAAAAGAGCGCCTACCCGGCGCTTACGTTTTGAAAGCGAGTTTCAAAACCAGCATAAAACCACAAGGTTTTGAAAACGGTGTCCACCCGACACCAAGTTTTGAAATCCCTTTTTGAAATCCATAAATCCACAGGGTTTTGCAACTAGCGCCCACACGACACTTCTATTTTAAAAACTGTTTTCGCAACCTTTTCTTTTTCTTCTGCCTTTTTCATTTTCAAATGGCCAATAAAATTTAAAAGAGAGAGTAACTCATAAAAGGATAACTAAATACAACTCATACCGACATCCACGCCGACCCCACGAGGGTATCGAGAACCTCTCACATAACTACAAAGTAAATGAAATGCAAGAAAGAAAAGGAAATACAGTCCAGGGTCCCCAGCGACCCAGCTGCTCCTGCCCCGTCCTCACCACCGCCTACGTTTCCCCCCGTCGGAACCCTGTCACAAAGTGGGAAGTCAGTGACGTAAAAGTAGTAGAGCAGGAGAAATATAATAAAACAAACCGTGAAGACAACCGGAGCAACCACCCTCTCAAGGGAGGAAGGCAACCTGTACACCTGTATCCTGTATTACCCGGCCACGTCGGACAACTAAACCGACGGCCCATACCGTACCTGCAGAAACCTGACCACGTCGGACAACTAAACCGACGGGTCGCACCGCTCGCACCTCGGCGCCTCAACCCCACAACTAATAAGGGGCCCCACTACGTCACCTCGTGGGTATACACGGGTCATAGACCACTTTTCCGAAAAAGCGCACCCTTTGCGGTGGCCAAACCGCGGGTGCGCGTGTTGCAGCCTCGAGCCAAGTAACCATAACCATCAACATGTCAGCATCATAATATAAATAACAAGAGTAATGCGGTAAAGTGTATAATCAGGAGCAAGGTAATAATACGCGCACTCGAACGTGGCCCGCCAACATATAGTTATTAAAAAGAGAACAACCGTCGGAAACCGACGCTAAACATTATGACGAACCCACTAACATGCATAAGCTATCACCCATCCCTGGTTGACCCCAGTACACTTAGAATAGACCCCGTCCAACATAATAGAGTTAGAGGCTAGGACAAAGTAAATACAACCCACCTGTCACTTGTAGCGATCAAGGCTCGGCTTTCCTCGCGTCCCGACACGCTCGTCCGGGCTCACACACCTGTCGCAAGGGAAAATCAGCACCTAGACCCGAATAAAGAAAAGAACGCGACCCTCCGTCTATCCCGGTTCGCGGCACCCCGCCCGCACGCGGGACCGTGCGCGTGCCCAGCCCCGTGCGGGTCACCCCCGCACGCGGGGCTGGGCGTGAGCCCGGCCCCGTGCGGGTCACCCCCGCACGCGGGGCTGGGCGTGAGCCCGGCCCCGTGCGGGTCACCCCCGCACCGTGCGGGTCACCCCCGCACGCGGGGCTGGGCATGAGCCCGGCCCCGTGCGGGTCACCGGAACGCCGGCTTGGGGGATGGAGGTCTTCGCACATGCGGCGGATTCCGGAGAATCCGTCGCCTGTGCCTTCCCCTTGCCGATCGGGACGATCAAGAACCCAAAGAAAACTAAAAGAAACCCTCCGTCTCACCTCGGTTACGATGACGATGGTTGGGGGATGAGGGATCGTCCGTTCTTGCGTGGCCGGTTCCGGGGAAGGGTTGGGCGGTGGTCTTTCCTTTCCTTGCTCGTTCCGCCGCGGTGCTCCACGCCGATCCACGCGAAGAGGAGGGTTTGGGAAAAAAACGCTCCTGTCCGTGCTCGGGGTATCGCGCGTTAAGGTAAGAGGAAAGGAAAAAGGGGGTTCCTAAAACCTAATTCCCAAACGCCAATTAATTAGTTGATCTGGCACAGTCGGACTAAACCCAATTAGGGAAATAAAAAGATTGGGCGAATGTGAGCTGGGGTGGTTCAAACCCAAACCTCAAGCAAAGCGACAGGTTGATTTGGGGCGAACCAGGGTCCGGTCTGCCTCGGTACATGTGGAAGTCGCCTGAACCGTACAAAACTTCCGGAATTTATTTCGGGAGATTCCGGAGTCGGAATCCAAAACCGATCGCGCCGCCGGTCTCCGTTTCGCGAGCTTTATTATCCAAAAATACCCGCGAGCCCCCGACGGTCTGCCCAGAACGAAGGAAACATAAATCACACCCCTTACCCTTTAGTCGGAAAACGGTTCAATAAAATTCAAGGGAAGGACCAAAAAGGAAAATAAACTCGCAGTTATTACACCACTCACCTCTAAAAACGAGTTTCGTCCTCGAAACTCAAACCCGAGTGGTGGTGAAAAGGTCGGGGTAGTACTCCCTCATTCTTGATTCCAGCTCCCAAGTTGCTTCTCGCTCCTCGTGGTTGCTCCAGAGTACCTTCACGTAGGGGATAGCTCGATTTCGTAGCGATTTGGTCTCCCTTGCCAGGATCCTCACAGGGGTTTCTTCGAAGCTTAGGTCCTCCTTAAGTTCGAGTGTAGAAGCATCCAGGATGTGTGAGGGGTCAGAGAGGTACTTCCGGAGCATCGAGACGTGGAAGACGTCGTGGACTCGGTCGAGGTTTGGTGGTAGGGCAAGGCGGTAAGCAACCGGGCCGACTCGCTCCAAGATCTCGAACGGCCCCACGAACCGTGGGCTCAGCTTGCCCCTCAGCCCGAACCGCTTAACTCCTCTGGACGGCGAGACCCGCAAGAAAACATGCTCTCCCACTTGGAATTCCAGGTCGCGGCGCCTTTGGTCCGCGTAGCTCTTCTGGTGACTTTGGGCGGTCAGCAGGCGCTGTCGGATAAGGCGTACCTTCTCTTCCGTCTCCTCCACTAAATCGGGTCCCAAGAATTTCCGTTCTCCCAAATCATCCCAACTAATCGGGGATCGGCAGCGCCTTCCATACAAGGCCTCGTAGGGCGCCATCTGGATGCTGGCCTGGTAGCTGTTGTTGTAGGCGAATTCCACGAGAGGTAGGTAGCGTGACCACCCGATCCCCCAGTCTAGTACACAGGCGCGAAGCAGGTCTTCGAGGGTTTGTATCACACGCTCCGACTGTCCGTCTGTCTGGGGGTGGAAGGCTGTGCTGAACTGTAGTTTGGTCCCCATGGCCCGCTGAAGGCTCTGCCAAAACTTCGAGACAAAGCGCGTGTCTCTGTCCGAGGTGATCGATGCCGGCACTCCATGTAATCTCACGATCTCGCTGATGTAAGCTTGGGCTAACCGTTCTCGGGTCCAGGTCGTATGGATTGGCAGAAAGTGTGCTGACTTGGTCAACCGGTCGACTACGACCCAAATTGCGTCGTGGCCCTGTTGTGAGCGTGGGAAACCCGTGACAAAATCCATGGTGATCTGATCCCACTTCCACTCTGGCACCGGTAGAGGCTGTAGCTTCCCTGCTGGTCGCTGATGCTCGGCCTTTACTTGTTGGCACACTAGACAATGAGCTACGTGTCGGGTGACGTCCCCCTTCATTTTGGGCCACCAGTAGATCTGTTTGAGGTCCCTGTACATCTTCGTGCCCCCTGGATGTGCTGCATAAGGGGCCCGGTGTGCCTCGGTCAGAATTTCCTCTTTCAACTCCGACGAATCCGGCACGCAGATCCGTCTGCGGAACCGTAGGGTGCTGTCGTCTTCCACTGCAAAGTCGCTCTCTTGGTCCAGGGAAAATTTGTCTCGTACACGCTGTAAGTGCGGGTCGGTCTGCTGTCCCTCCCGGATCTTCTCAAGTAACGTCGGCTTGACCACCAAGGTTAGGAGTTGCATAACCGTGCCTGTCGGTACCACCTCCAACTGCATTCGTGCGAACTCCGCTATCAACTGGTTCTGCTCCGTTATCGCGCTCCTTGACGCCCCTTCTTGGCGCCCTTTCCTGCTCAAGGCGTCCGCCACCACGTTTGCCTTTCCGGGATGGTATTGAATCGTCAAGTCGTAATCCTTCAACAACTCCAGCCACCGCCTCTGCCGCAAGTTTAATTCTTTTTGGGTAAAGATGTACTTAAGACTTTGATGATCCGAGAAGACGTTACAGTGGACTCCAAAGAGATAGTGCCTCCATAGTTTTAAAACGAAGACTACTGTGGCCAGCTCCAAGTCGTGTATCGGGTAGTTCTTTTCGTAGTCCTTCAGTTGCCTGGACGCGTAGGCAATCACTTTCCCCTGTTGCATCAGAACACCGCCCAGGCCGATCCTCGATGTGTCGCAGTACACCTCGTAATCCTCTCCGGGTGTCGGTAGTACAAGAATTGGTGCCCTGGTTAACCTCCTCTTGAGTTCCTCAAAACTCTTCTGGCATTTGGCCGTCCATATGAACTTCTCCCCCTTTCTGGTTAACCGATTTAAGGGGGTAGCAATCTTCGCGAAACCCTCTACGAAATGCCTATAATATCCCGCCAATCCTAGGAAGCTGCGGACCTCTGTCACCGTCGTCGGCGGCTGCCAGTCGACCACGGACTCCACCTTCTTCGGATCCACGGCGATTCCCCGCGCCGAGATCACATGTCCTAGGAAGCCGACCTCGCGTAGCCAGAACTCACACTTCTTGAGTTTAGCGAAAAGTTCCTGTTCTCTAAGTGTTTGAAGGATCGTTTGCAAATGGTCTTCGTGCTCCTCGTCGGTAGTGGAATAAATCAAGATGTCGTCGATGAAAACCACCACGAACCGATCCAGGAAGGGTCTGAAGATCCGGTTCATCATATCCATGAAGACTGCGGGGGCGTTTGTGAGTCCGAAAGGCATGACCGTGAACTCGTAGTGGCCATACCGGGTCCGAAAAGCAGTCTTCGGGATGTCCTTGTCCCGAACCCGGAGTTGGTGGTAGCCCGATTGCAGATCGATTTTGGAGAAGACCGTCGCCCCTCTCAGCTGGTCGAAGAGGTCATCTATTCTGGGCAGGGGGTACTTATTTTTCACTGTGACCTTGTTTATTCCTCTGTAATCAATGCAGAGACGTAGACTTCCGTCTTTCTTCCGCACAAAGAGTACCGGCGCGCCCCAGGGTGACACACTCGGTCTTATGAACCCTTTATCCAAGAGGTCTTCCAGTTGTGCTTTAAGCTCCTTTAGTTCTGCGAAGGCCATTCGGTAAGGTGCCTTCGAAATAGGCTGCGTGCCCGGTAGTAGTTCGATAGGGAACCCCACCTCCCGTTCAGGGGGCATCCCAGGCAATTCCGTGGGAAAAACGTCGGGGAAGTCCCTCACCACTGGAATATCGGCGAGCGTCGTCGGGGGTCGGGTAGCCCAATCCACCGATGCTAAGTAGGCCACGCAACCACCCTCCACCAGTCTTCTGGCCCGTGCCGCTGAGATAATCGCCGGGAAGGAGATGCTCTTGCCCATCATGTACACATGCTTGGGGAAACCCGGTTCTTGTAAACGCAGCTGTCGCTTGTCGCAATCGATGAGTGCCTGGTACCTCACGAGCCAGTTCATGCCCAGCACCACGTCGTACTCCTTCAGGGGGATTACCACTAGATCCCAAGGGCATGCCAGCCGCCCTAGCTTAATCGGGCAGGCGGTCACAACGCTGACCGCCTCCAAGGTCCCTCCCGCCGTTTGCACCGTCAAGGAATTTTGGAGGGGTGTCTCCTCGAGACCATACAGAAACACGAAGTCACGGGAAATAAAAGAGTGTGTTGCTCCGGTGTCGAGAAGAGTTCTAGCACGGGAATTTGAAACGGAAGTGGTACCTGCAAGTGCGTCCTCCGGCGGATCTGCCTCTTGGCGGGTCATTGAGAAGACTCTCCCGCCTGGTTGTGGCCGCCTGTCCTCCTCGTGCCGTGGTGCAGGGGGTCTAGACGTTGACGTCATAGGAGCCTTCCCCCGCCCAGAGAGCTGTGGCGTGGGCGTGGAAGCTGCAGAGGACGCAGATCCCCCGCCTAAGGGGCAGTTGCGGCGGAAGTGCCCCCGTTTGCCGCACCTGAAGCAGTGGTCGCCTCTTTGGGGGCACTCTCCCGGAATGTGCCCTCCCCCGCATATGACACAAGGCCTATTCCCCGGCCTCTGCCCTCCAGCTGGCGCGCTCCGGGACCCCGCCTGTGGTCTCCACCGTTTGGGGGCCCCGCCCCCACTCCAAGAGCCTCCCCCCCGAGTTCTGGTGTTGCCGCTTCCGGTCCTCCAGTCGCGTCGAGTTCTCCCTTCTGGCGCGGGTGACCGCAAAGCCACGTTCCACCGTAGTGGCTCTGTCGACCACTTTCTGGAAGGTGTGCAGTTCAGCTGCTTGCACCACCTCGAAGATATTGCTCCGCAGGCCATCCACAAAAAGTTGCGCCTTGTGAGCCTCGTCCCTTATGACGAACGGGACGCAGTTTGCTAGTCGGATGAACTCCCGCTGATACTCCATCACCGTCCGGTTCCCCTGCTGGATGTGGTTCAAGTCATCCTCCAGCTTCTTCTTGACACTGTTGGTGAAGAAGGCCCCGAACAGCTCCTGTTTGAAGATTGTCCAGGACGGAAGTGCGGTACCCTTAGCAGGATCGGGGCGTACCGTCTTCCACCACAAGCGGGTGTTCCCCTCCAAGCAGTGGACTGCTAGGGGAACCCGCTCGTCATCCTCCATGAGTAGGTCTTCGAAAAGTTTCTCCATCGTCCCCACCCATTTCTCGACGACCCACGGATCGGTCGTGTCCCCTTCGAACGTGGGTGGGTCGTATTTCTTGAAGTCTCTCAGGTTGGCCCGCACTCGATCCCGCTCGGTCATCACAACCGTCCCCTCCCTCGAGGCGGCGGTAGCCACGGTAGGGGCAGGTGTGACTACAGTCTCCTCCAGAGTAACCCTGCTGGTTGTCCCCGGCGCCGGTCCCGTAGCCGCCGCCGGCGGTGGTGCTGTCGGTGGTGCCGCGGCCGGTGCTGTCGATGGTGCCGCGGCCGGTGCTGTCGATGGTGCAGCGGCCGGTGCTGTCGACCCCTGTGGGGGAACTGGGGTGACCGTCACCGTTGCGGCCTGCTGCTGTTGCGTCAACTGACGCACGTGCTCAGTGAGGTTGGCCAGATTCCCTGCCATCTCCCGCAATTGCTGCCGCAGGAGTTGGTTCTCCGCGGCCGTCGACGTCGTCGCGTCTGCTTCTGCGTCCCCGGCCGATGATCTAGTACGGGCCATGTCTGTCACAAATCACAAGAGTCAACTTTAGGCTACCCTACTAACAACAACCATAAAGTGAGAGAAAGGACTTAACATTTTCCCTCCCCCCCTCGGTCACTCACGTTCTACAGTCCTATGCCCTACCCATTTCATTCATGTGTAGGCAAATGAGGTGTTCCCACGGATGTCGGCATTAACTGTTGTGATTGAAAGAAGGCTCTGATACCATTTAATCTGTCACGCCCCGGGGGTTTTGTTTTAGCGGAAACGGTTCATAGAAAAAGTCAAACATTTGACGTGTAATTTTTTTTTGTAAAAGCGAACCCCTCTTCCCCGGCGCATGCCCAGACCCGCCACACATACAGGATCACTCTGCAAACGGACAGAGTCTCCCCTGTATGTGCACGGCGTAGCATTCAGTACATGTTCAAACATACACAACCTTTCAATCAAAACAATTATTAACATACAACCAGCATTCTAACTTATTTAAAACGTATGGCCGTTCAGTTTGGAAAGGATAAATCCACAGTTTTAAAAAGAGCGCCTACCCGGCGCTTATGTTTTGAAAGCGAGTTTCGAAACCAGCATAAAACCACAAGGTTTTGAAAACGGTGTCCACCCGACACCAAGTTTTGAAATCCCTTTTTGAAATCCATAAATCCACAGGGTTTTGCAACTAGCGCCCACACGACACTTCTATTTTAAAAACTGTTTTCGCAACCTTTTCTTTTTCTTCTGCCTTTTTCATTTTCAAATGGCCAATAAAATTTAAAAGGGAGAGTAACTCATAAAAGGATAACTAAATACAACTCATACCGACATCCACGCCGACCCCACGAGGGTATCGAGAACCTCTCACATAACTACAAAGTAAATGAAATGCAAGAAAGAAAAGGAAATACAGTCCAGGGTCCCCAGCGACCCAGCTGCTCCTGCCCCGTCCTCACCACCGCCTACGTTTCCCCCCGTCGGAACCCTGTCACAAAGTGGGAAGTCAGTGACGTAAAAGTAGTAGAGCAGGAGAAATATAATAAAACAAACCGTGAAGACAACCGGAGCAACCACCCTCTCAAGGGAGGAAGGCAACCTGTACACCTGTATCCTGTATTACCCGGCCACGTCGGACAACTAAACCGACGGCCCATACCGTACCTGCAGAAACCTGACCATGTCGGACAACTAAACCGACGGGTCGCACCGCTCGCACCTCGGCGCCTCAACCCCACAACTAATAAGGGGCCCCACTACGTCACCTCGTGGGTATACACGGGTCATAGACCACTTTTCCGGAAAAGCGCACCCTTTGCGGTGGCCAAACCGCGGGTGCGCGTGTTGCAGCCTCGAGCCAAGTAACCATAACCATCAACATGTCAGCATCATAATATAAATAACAAGAGTAATGCGGTAAAGTGTATAATCAGGAGCAAGGTAATAATACGCGCACTCGAAGGTGGCCCGCCAACATATAGTTATTAAAAAGAGAACAACCGTCGAAAACCGACGCTAAACATTATGACGAACCCACTAACATGCATAAGCTATCACCCATCCCTGGTTGACCCCAGTACACTTAGAATAGACCCCGTCCAACATAATAGAGTTAGAGGCTAGGACAAAGTAAATACAACCCACATGTCACTTGTAGCGATCAAGGCTCGGCTTTCCTCGCGTCCCGACACGCTCGTCCGGGCTCACACACCTGTCGCAAGGGAAAATCAGCACCTAGACCCGAATAAAGAAAAGAACGCGACCCTCCGTCTATCCCGGTTCGCGGCACCCCGCCCGCACGCGGGACCGTGCGCGTGCCCAGCCCCGTGCGGGTCACCCCCGCACGCGGGGCTGGGCGTGAGCCCGGCCCCGTGCGGGTCACCCCCGCACCGTGCGGGTCACCCCCGCACGCGGGGCTGGGCGTGAGCCCGGCCCCGTGCGGGTCACCCCCGCACCGTGCGGGTCACCCCCGCACGCGGGGCTGGGCATGAGCCCGGCCCCGTGCGGGTCACCCCCGCACGCGGGGCTGGGCGTGAGCCCGGCCCCGTGCGGGTCACCCCCGCACGCGGGGCTGGGCATGAGCCCGGCCCCGTGCGGGTCACCGGAACGCCGGCTTGGGGGAGGGAGGTCTTGGCACATGCGGCGGATTCCGGAGAATCCGTCGCCTGTGCCTTCCCCTTGCCGATCGGGACGATCAAGAACCCAAAGAAAACTAAAAGAAACCCTCCGTCTCACCTCGGTTACGATGACGATGGTTGGGGGATGAGGGATCGTCCGTTCTTGCGTGGCCGGTTCCGGGGAAGGGTTGGGCGGTGGTCTTTCCTTTCCTTGCTCGTTCCTCCGTGGTGCTCCACGCCGATCCACGCGAAGAGGAGGGTTTGGGAAAAAAACGCTCCTGTCCGTGCTCGGGGTATCGCGCGTTAAGGTAAGAGGAAAGGAAAAAGGGGGTTCCTAAAACCTAATTCCCAAACGCCAATTAATTAGTTGATCTGGCACAGTCGGACTAAACCCAATTAGGGAAATAAAAAGATTGGGCGAATGTGAGCTGGGGTGGTTCAAACCCAAACCTCAAGCAAAGCGACAGGTTGATTTGGGGCGAACCAGGGTCCGGTCTGCCTCGGTACATGTGGAAGTCGCCTGAACCGTACAAAACTTCCGGAATTTATTTCGGGAGATTCCGGAGTCGGAATCCAAAACCGATCGCGCCGCCGGTCTCCGTTTCGCGAGCTTTATAATCCAAAAATACCCGTGAGCCCCCGACGGTCTGCCCAGAACGAAGGAAACATAAATCACACCCCTTACCCTTTAGTCGGAAAACGGTTCAATAAAATTCAAGGGAAGGACCAAAAAGGAAAATAAACTCGCGGTTATTACAGACTTAGTGGGCATACCGTGGATATTGGGACGGTACCCACTGAGATCTGCCTTCTGCAGTAGATCTCACACCCGCTGCGGTGACAGGTTGAGGCAGCTGTTCCGGCTTGGTTCGCGCGGAGACAGCAGATCGAGGTGAGGACGCGGCCGATTAGTTCCTTACCCGCATTGAGAGTCTGAGGTAGATGTACCCGGTGTATTTTATGTTTCCACTTTTGTACTGGACATTCTGTGAGACTTTGTACCTTGAGGATTTGTGTACTAGTAGAGATTTTACTATTCCAGATGTTCAGTTTTATTCTATAGCTTTTGGGTTTTTAGTTTCAGCTCTGATACATGTTTTTAGCTATAGATCTGACTTGCAGGGTAGACGCTTCGTCTGTGCGGCAGTTTCCGTACAGATGGCGGATCTGTTGGCGAGCCCGGGTCGCAGTTTTGACCCCGGGGCATGACAGATTAGGGTGGTATCAGAGCCTAGGTGTATAGGTCGTTGAGGACTTAGTGACCCTAGGCTATTGGTTGGACAGTAGGATGACTGTCGAGAGAGACGTGACTTTAGCGAGAGTCCTGATTGAGTTTGTGCCTCCCCCAGAGGATTGGGGTGAGTGATCTTACATGTTATTTCTCTAAGGACGATTATGTTGGCTGCAGACAACATAATGCTTTAGTATGGGTAACATGTTATAGACTTTCGCT
This sequence comes from Tillandsia leiboldiana, assembly GCA_029204045.2. Lineage (NCBI taxonomy): Eukaryota > Viridiplantae > Streptophyta > Magnoliopsida > Poales > Bromeliaceae > Tillandsia > Tillandsia leiboldiana. The sequence goes on from CM055073.1 coordinate 14,351,104, forward strand.
TGATTGGGTCGAGAGAGTTTTGGTCCTAATGTTTGTTTTGTTGCAGTGGTTTTCGATGCTTCCGAGACGCCGTGCAGCGGCGAGGGCGTGTTTGACCTTGGATGAGGAGTCGAACAACGGGAATCTAAATGGATAGAGCAGAGTGAGGTCTGAGAGTTACAGGCCCCAGTAGCCAGGCTTTGAGGCGATGCGGCGCCAGGAAGAGAACTTGGAGCGCTTGATGCACATGCTTGAGCCGGGAGCATCTTCCGGGGTATCGCTAGTAGTACTTCCAGCCGCGACGTCGTCGACTTCGATCCTGATCGCGCCACTGATGGTGCAGAAGCAGCGAGAGGTTGCTGACTGGTTGTTTATTTCATCCAGTTCCATCCCCTGCAGACTTCGGGACCGAGCGTGGAGCCTTGGAAGGCCGAGGACTGGATTGCTGCTATGGGAAAATTAATTGAAAATTGTTCATTCAGGAGAAGCATCTGGTGCACTTGGTTATGCACTTTTGGATAGGGACGCCGAGAGTTGGTGGCGTCGAGTTCGTCCTGCCGGACCACCGGGAGCGCATAGGATGACCGGGAGCGAGTTTCTGCGATTGTTGAGCAGAGTACCCCTTGTCGCCCAAGATGAGGCCAGAAAGTTGATTTTGTTTGAGAGCAGACTGCATCGAGACGTCTATGATTCAAGGCATACTCGGCGGGCGCCGACCTTTGATGCAGTAATTGTGCATACTCAGTGGATTGACCGAGGATCAGTGTTCACTTCCAGGAGGGATGAAGAGCAAGGGAACAGCTTCGGTGAGAGACGTCTAGCATCGTCGGATTTTGGGATAGTTAAGTGGATAGAGGTTGCCATGATTCCAGTTTCAGGATCATGGGTCTCAGAGGAGACAAAGTCCAGGGGGTTCTCGACAGTCGAGGCACCAGCAACAGTGTCAGGACATTTTCAGGCATAGTGTTCCTGAATGGTGCTCTTGGAATTGCCGCTTGCGACAGCACCCTCTACCCCTTTTTGGATAAAGAGGTTCATCCGATGTACCGACAGACTGATGGAGCCGTCATGCCGAGGCAGTTAGAGCGATGGCCACCAGCATCTATTTGTTGAGTTTGTGCAGCCGGCTGGAGAGCACCAGGATAGTGGATCACATTTTACCAGGTGTGGTTTCCTTGGGTCATCGAAGTTAGAGCTTGTTGATGCCGACACCGCGTGTGCATGTTCAGTAGAGCAGGGGTAGCTTCGTGTGGCCAGAGAGGAGACTGTTGGCTTATGCGCGTGAGGATCAGGTTCCAGATCACGTTTACTACATGGATGACTGTTGCCAGTCCGGCCCAGTGCTATTAGGACCTTGGATTTGATCATCGAGATGTTAGTCCTACATCAGTTCAGAGAGGTTGATTGAGCATGAATTGAGATTGGTTATCCCAATGTTAGGCTACCATGGGATGTCGAAGTTGGTCATTGACCCTCCGTGGACCCGGTCAGGAGGAGTGTGTTTATGGAAGAGGCTAGACCACGACGGGGTTGAGTCGTGGTCGTATCGCCTTGCTTTCGACATTTAAAGAAGATGCCTACGGCGGCACCCGGATTAAAGAATGTCCTTATCGCTGTGTGATCCGGAGTGAGTCCACCTGATCTGTTATTGAAGCCTCCGTTTAGTGGGATTGAGATCGAGATGGTTTTCGACGTGGATTTACAAGCTGCGCTGACTTCGGCAGCACCCCTTGGAGTATCACCCGTGAGACAGAGAGCCGTTAGCGCAGTTGCAGGATCTGATGGATCGAGAGGCCGTGTGACCCTGTGCCACGTTGTGGATACAACGGTGAGAATGCGAGAGATTGATAGCTTATGGAACCTTACAGCCAAGGGCTGTGCCCGGTTAGTGTTCAGGACCCGTTAGGGGCTTCCTAAGCTTGCCTTGCGGTCAAGCGGTTTGACTGAGGCCCTGCGGCCTTGGGATTGAGGAAATTGAGTGTTCCGGTTGGGTTGGATGGGTTAGTGGTTGTACCCATCGTGGATGTTTGGATTTTTTTTCTGAGGTGACCTAGAACTTGAGGAGCACTTGAGGATAGCGCTGCAACTTCTAAGAGAGAAGAAGTGGTTTGCTAAGTTGGGAGAGTGCGCTTTCGACTTCGGAAGGTTCTGTGGTTAGGCCTCATGATTTCGGCTGCAAGAGCGACTGAGGACCCAACGAAGAGTGATGCCGTTGGGAATTAGCCTAAGCCTATGATGGTGACTAAGGTCAAAAGTTTTGGACTAGGCAGGGCCAGTATAGTTTCGAGGAATTAGAGCTGCATCGATTTACATGATTGCCAGTGATAGAGAGAACTTTGAGTTATTCTTAATCCTCAAGCCTGAGATATTTGGATTCTCAGAAAGAGCTTGGTTGAAGCAACGCCGGTGAACAGAGTTATTGGAGTTATAAGTTGGTCAGTACGCCTTGGTTAGGCGAGCATGCAACCTTGGAATGAGGTCTTCGATCCGTGGTTGCCCTTTTTGGAACTTGGAATTTGAGAGTTGGAATTTGAGCATTATTACCCGATGTTGAACTACTTCCCCTGTAGATTGATATGAGAGATGCATCTGCGGAACTTGAGTGTTTTGGTTGCTAAGGGGCAACGAAGGAGTTATGCCTATTGGAGGCTTAGAGTTTGGACTTGGGAACCATGATTGTGGAAGCCACTATCCGCAGGAATACGATCATTCGAGTTTTATGCGGGGAGTTTGTTCCGTCAGTGTTTTTCTGGCTGGAAGAAGTGTATTAGACCCCCCCCCCCCCCCCCTCTTGCATATTTTGGTTTTCACTTCTTTAGAAATGGACGAGGAATTGAGCTATCTGAAGCGACCGATGCAGATCTTTCTTATGTGACAAAGGAATTTTGCAGACGACATCTACCTTTGGTGAAGGTTCAGTGTAGCCATCGTGATAAGTAGGAACGGCCGCTAGAGAGCCTGAGGATGAGTTGAGTGTTCCCCCTCCTGAGTTATGGATTTAATTTGGGTTTCGAGGACGAAACCTTTTTAAGGAGGGGAGAGAGTAGAATACCGGGTTTTCGGTTGGCGCACCGACCTCGTGAGATGGCGTGGTGTGAAGAAATCGCCTCGAGCGTGTTCCATATTGGTTTACTGTTGAGTTGGGATGACTCGGATCAACGCGGAAGCCCCAGGTTGATTCGGGGTTTTCCGGGCATTGTCCGCCGTTAGAGGATCGGTTTCGGGGAAGCCTCGACTTCGTAGTGGAGTGCAAAAATATTGGGAACACTTGGAACAGGTGTATTTTGTGATTTCAGCAGAGTTCGGGAGGTTCCGGACTGACGCGTAAGGCCCGAGAGCGAAAAGTGAGTCGGAACTGGCAATTTTGGAGCCGGTTTTTGGATTGAGCACCCCGACTCAATGGTTGAGCTTTTTGAGGAAAGAAGCTGTGAGCATGTATATTTTCAGATTACAGCGGAGTTCGGGAGGTTCCGGACTGGTGCGGAGGCCCCGAGGGCAAAAAGTGAGTTGACGGGGGCATTTTAATGGATTAATTAATTAATTAGATTATTTAATGGAAGTGGTTGGTTTGGGTTAGATATTTTTGTTTGGAGGGCTTTTTGGTCTTTTTGCACCTCCTAATTAGCCACACCTTAATTAGCAAAGGCCACCTTGTCACCTTCTTCCTCTGGCAGCTATGAAACAGGGAAAAAAAAAAGAAAAGAGAAGAAGGGAAAAGAGGGATGAAGCAAAGGAAGTGATGAAATGTAGAAGATGAAGGATATGAGTGAAGTTGAGTGTGGATTTTTCGGCTTGAGGCAGCGAGGAGCAGGCGGAACGCGTGCATCGACCCTCCCACAAGGTACGTGCTGTTCTTTTTGTTTTTGAGACGAAGAGGATGAAGTGAGCTGAAGCTTGTTGCTTTTGGTGGTGAGCGGCTTGCTGTCCAAAATCGGATCAGCGAGCAGCTGGGCTCCGCGTGTGCGCGCGGCAGAGGCGCGCGCTGTGGGAGCGTCGCGCAGGCGGGCGCCGCACAGCACGCAAGCGCGCGCTACGGACGCCACGCAGCGCGCGGGCGCGCCCAGGCGGGCGCCTCGTAGCTCGCAGGAGCGCGCTGCGGCCGCGCGCGAGGGGCGCGGCACACTGCGGGCCTGGGCGGCGCGCTGCGGGCCTGGGCGGCCGGCTGCGGGCCTGGGCGCCGCACGGCGTGCCCAGGCAGCGCAGCGGCGGGCCCAGGTTGTGCTGCAGCTGCAGTAATAGTGCTGCGGCTGCGGCATTAGCTCCACTGCGGCAGCGGCTGGCCGCAGCTTGCGACGTGTGTCGCGCGCGTGGTTTTTCCGCGCTTTGGGCTTGGTTTTTGACGCCGGCGACCGCGCAATTGAGCGTTTTTCCTCTAATTCTGGGTTTTTTCCCTTTCTCTTGCAGATGGTGGTAGCTGGTTTGGGGTTTTGAGCTTGGGACGCTGTGATCATGGAGCTGTTGTGGGATTTATGATGTACTAGTGTTTTGGTTGTGTATGCGTGTGTTGTGCTATGCGAGCGTGGTGGATTTGTGTAATCTGAGCAATTTGGACAGTGTTTGAGTGATGTGGTTGAACTAGCGGTTTTTTTTTTTATGTACAGAGGATTACCTATTTTGTTGTTGGGTTTGGATCTTTGTATTAAAGAATCTAGGTGAGAAGTGTGTATGTGAACTGTAACTATTGGTATGCATTGGAGCTTGTAGAGAGTTGTATGGACTTAAGTAGTTACTGTTTATAGGAGCATGTAATTAAATTGTGCTGGTGCTTTGTGTTGTGTGGTGTTGGTGCTTTGGGAAGTTATAACTGATGGTGGACTTGTTGTATGTAATAAGCTTGCTGATGGTGGATTGTGGTATAGTTGAGCCCTTGTCTGCACTGTGTTTTGGCCGAGAAGTGAGCCGATTGCGCGCATGATTTTGTGAAGACTCGAGGGTATTTAAATGAGCTTCCGGGGATTTTTTTTCGGCAGATTTTCGGCAGCGAGCGATTCGGCGCTTCACCGACTTCAGCAATTGCCTACGGAAAGCGTTCCAGGTGGGTTGGAATTTCTCCAAAATTTATGGAATGCCCTTTAATGCTCCTGAATGCAATTTGATCATATTTATTATGCTATTTTCACTGTTTTTAATCTGATAGTTGCCTGGAATTTTCTGTATAATTTATTAGAACCACGGATTATTTTTAGTAGACTCCTGATATTATATGACACTAGGTTTCATGCTTTGTTTGCATCATAATTGCACCTGAACCGTTTTAAAAATCGAGAAACCCGTTTTTAAGGAAAATCAAGGTTTTCAAAGATGGTTTTTAAATTATGAGTTGCCAAAGGTATGGCATAGGTTCAGGGTACTTGTATACGCGTGCCGGGAGGCCGAGTGGATTTTTAGAGCATGTGTGTTGAGCTCTAGTGTCATGTGAGATGAGCTTCCTTGTGGGGATTGGGTGATTGCTCTAGATTGTGTTTTTCCGATTTAGTCGTTGAGGTGGACCTCCGACTTAGCTTGAGAGTTTGGGGTTCTGGCAGATCGAGCCGTGGAGGTTTCCCGACTTAGTCATGAGTTGTACATTATCAGATTGAGTCGTTGAGGGTTCTCCGACAGATCATGTGAGGTTTTGGGCTTTTCTTGTTTGAGTCGAGGAGTCTTTTCCGACGGAGTTGTACTTCTGAGCATTGAGTTGCCGATCTGTTTGATCGTGGACCATAGCCTGCATATGCCATTTATTGAGACAGTTGAGACTGATGTGATACTTGAGCTCGTTGGGGTCGCTCCCCTCGGGTCACGCTCCGGATGCGTAGATGTGTTGATGCCCCTGGCCGAGTTACCAGGTGGTTTTGCCCCTGGCCGAGTTACCACGTGGTTACTTGCCCCTGGCCGAGTTACCAGGTAGTTGATGCCCCTGGCCGAGTTACCAGGTGGTTACTTGATTGAGATTGAGATAGTCGGACAGGACGCCCCACGTAAATCCCGTCCTCATGGGGATGTGTGGTAGTGTGCAGGTGCGTTCCTAGTCGACAGGCGCAGGCTTGACTGGACCCTATGTGGCAGTCTTTGGGATTGGGTGTTATGACCGGGTGGTCACATATTATGTTCTTAGATGGTTTTTCCTTTGAGCATTGATACTGAGGCATTTTAGCAGTAGCGAGAGTATGCATAGCATGTTTATGATAGAGTTTCCTTTTGAGCTTTATGTTTGAGACATATTAGCTGTAGTTTTCTTTCACCTTATTTATCTATCTACCTATCTATCTGCATACCTATCTGTTTTGCCTCCAGTAGACTTAGTGGGTATACCGTGGATATTGGGACGGTACCCACTGAGATCTGCCTTCCGCAGTAGATCTCACACCCGCTGCGGTGACAGGTTGAGGCAGCTGTTCCGGCTTGGTTCGCGCGGAGACAGCAGATCGAGGTGAGGACGCGGCTGATTAGTTCCTTACCAGCATTGAGAGTCTGAGGTAGATGTACCCGGTGTATTTTATGTTTCCACTTTTGTACTGGACATTCTGTGAGACTTTGTACCTTGAGGATTTGTGTACTAGTGGAGATTTTACTATTCCAGATGTTCAGTTTTATTCTATAGCTTTTGGGTTTTTAGTTTCAGCTCTGATATATGTTTTTAGCTATAGATCTGACTTGCAGGGTAGACGCTTCGTCTGTGCGGCAGTTTCCGTACAGATGGCGGATCTGTTGGCGAGCCCGGGTCGCAGTTTCGACCCCGGGGCGTGACAAGTTGAGGCCGCTAGTTGTACCGGCAAACTTATTGATAATTGTGGCAGTTCGGTGTTTCGACCCAGTGCTTGGGTTTTGGTTGGCACAGTGCCACAGGATGTTAGACTGCAAAAAGAGCGGACTTTGACTTTCTGCGAGGCAGACGAGAGGAGATTTGGTTGTTGAGGTCGCTAGAGCGCACAGGTTATAGCGACAGTGTGAGAGGTGCTTACGGCGGCACCGGGACCCAAGGATATCTCTGTTGCCACGAGATCCCGGGTGTGATTTCACCTGAGCTGTTGATAATGCCGCCGGTTGGGGAGATAGAGATTGCGTTTGATGTGGTTCGGGGAACCGTGCCACCCACGACAGCACCTCATTGGATATCGCCGGTAGAGCCGAGAGAGCTGATGGCGCAGTTGCAGGATCTGATGGATCGAGGGGTCTGTTTGACCTAGTGCCACGCCGTTGGTATACGGTGGTGATGCCACGCCGTTGGTATACGGTGGTGATGCCACGTCGTTGATACACGACTGTGAGGGTCCTTTTATGGTTCGAGTGTAGACAGGTCCGGGTGGTATTTAGGACATTTTGATGGAGTTATACTCCGGCAGTTGTTCGTCTGGGATACCTGTACCTATGTGGAATTGTACAGTTGCGTATTCTGCCATGATGGCATTCAGGATCCGGTAAGGGCATTATGAACTCATAGTGAGGCCAAATGGATTAATTAATGCCCTGTTGTCTACAAGATTTAAGGAATTGTGTGTTCCAGTTGTACTTGGACGGATTGGGAGTGGTGTTCCCCTAGGATATTATGATTTACTCCTAGAGCGACTTGGAGTACGTGGAGCACTTGTGGATGTGCTACAATGCTTGGGTGGAAGAATCTGTATGCCGTGTTATTGAGGTATAAGTTTTAGCTTTAGAAGCATACCTTCTTGGGTCACATTGTGTTAGCCGTAGGGGCGGCGGTGGAAATCCGGCCGATATGGATACTACATGGGAATTGGCCGAGATCGACAGTTATTGTCGAGGTGAGGGGCTTCTTGGACTGGGTAGTGCCAGGAGAGCTGGGCAATCGGATGATGAGACTGATACCAGCACCAATTCTTCTATTATTAGTGTTGGGAGAGGGATCTGCGAGTTTGAGTGATGCCTCCCATAGTGACTGTGGATTTACCGTTGGTCTATTAGTGAGCATTCTGGATTACCCCGACAGGGCCACTGTGATGGCGGATACCTAGAGCAGGAGAGCTGTCTGGGGTTGAGTTCGATGATTTCACAGCTGGCGCTGTGTGGACGGTTAAGGCAAACATGGCTTGCGGTTGTATCCCTGAGGGTTCCTTTGGATGATAGACCGCGGCTGAGTAGTTCACTCGGATGGTCAGGATTCGGGAGTGACCGAGTGAGGACCCCTCCTTGTTAGGACTCTTTTCTCTTATTGGATGGCAGAGTGGGTATGCTTTGGGTTGCCTTGGTTGAATTGATACAGGATGTGGTTTGGTGCGTGTTGCACTGGTGGTTATTTTGTTTCCCCCAGCTTTTGATGGAGCCCTGTGGTGTTTCATGTCTCAGCGCAGGAGTGTTTTGCTTTTGGATCACTCGCCCGTGATTGACTCGCACCATTTGAGAGCTAAGAGTGTTTGGAGTACGAGGGACGCCCGTTGCAAATTCTGGCTCGTGGGGTGAGGGAATTGCGCAATCGGGCTATGTCGTACTGGTTGTCGCTGTTGTTGTTGTTGAGGAGTAATCACGGGGAGTGAGTGGTGACTTAGGAGCTGGAAATGGTGATATTGAGTACTTACCCTTGGTGTTTGTGACTCCTGGTGGAATTGAAATAGTTTCGAGGACGAAACTTTCTTTTAGTGGGGGAGGATGTGAGGACCCGAAATTCCCACTTATGGATTACGGTTACATCTACAGCTTCTGGAGGCCTACGAGGTGTGTCGGTGGTGTTTGAGCACAATTTGGACACAAGTAATGGACTTCGGGCTTAAAGTGGATCACGTGAGTGATCGGATGACCCCGTCGAAGTACATATCTGATTGATAATGTCATAAGTATAAACTCTATCTCTCTAATTGCTTATTGAAGTTTTGAATTCTTGAGGTATCTAATGATTTCTTTTTGTCAAGAATTGTTTCTTTTGCTGAGAGTACAAGCGTCTAAGTCTCGAGTTTGTATCAGGAGCTTATCTCTTGTGTTTATCTTTATTTGGACCATTCATGTAAATTTTTGTTGTATGGTGATAACAACAAAAATATCTTTTTGGTATTTTTTAAGTGGATTATTTGTTTTGTCACGAAACCGCCAAAGGGGGAGATTGTTAAAGATTTTGTATTGGCGTATTTCGTGAAGTGTTTTGAGTCTTGAAGATTGAAGTTGAAGAATTGTGGATCACATACATCAATCACAAGAAGAATGAATTCAAAAGGATCAGGTATGTTTAACTAAATAATTTTGGTGATCCGAATACATTCTTGTAGTTTAGAAACACTTGGAATATTTTTTATTGCTTAAAAATTAAAAACTAGACAATTTGAGTGTTCAGGATCCGGATCAGGACCATCCAGTCCGGACCCCGAACATGGTTTTATTCAAGCGGAATTCCAGTCCGGATCATCCACATTCCAGTCCGGACCCCGAACCTTGTGTTTGTTGAATCGCATGAATCAGTCCGGATCAGGTCATTCCAGTCCGGACCCCGAACTGTTTTTTCAGGAAATTCTCTAAAAAAAGACGACAGTCCGGATCAGCCAAATCCAGTCCGGACCGCCCTGCGGGAAAAAATTTGTTAAGTCAGTTTTTTATGCTTATCTCTTTCCAAAGGTTTCTAACCTATAAATAAATCCTAACATTCATCTTTTAGCGTAATCCCGGTAAATCAAAATAACAGAGATAATTAAAAATCCACATATAGAGAAGAAAGGAAAACACGATTAATTTCATATTTCTTCATCTATATTGATCAATTTGATTCTAGGGTTTTCAAACTCGCTATTTCTTGTAGAATCAAATTGATGAATACTTAGATGGTGATTTCTTGTGTATCTATGATCTAAGTATTCGGATTATCATCACCAATAAACAAACAACGATTTGCAAAAATCGGCGCGTGGATTCGCGTGGCCTTCTGGATTCAAGGTGCTCCCGCTTTCGTGGATTCGGACCGAGGCGCGTTCGTGTAATCGATACGTGCTACATTGATGAAGACCGTGGATTCGGTTGGACGTCGTGGATTCGGCGTTGGACGCAAATTGTGGATTCGAGGCGCGTTGTGGAGCGAGCGGAGAAGATCTAGTTGGAGCGTTTGGAAAAGGTTGAGTCGTAGTATTACGGTATATCACCTTGTACATGTTTAATCTTAGTGGATTTCACCGTGTTATCGGTCTCGTGGTTTTTTACTCCTGTGACGGAGTTTTCCACGTAAAATCTTACGTACTTATTTACTTTTCCGCATAGGGTTATTTTTTACGCAACGATTTGGTGAGTTTATTATTTACACCTATTCACCCCCCTCTAGGTAGTTTTTTCCCTATTTAGATCCATTATCGCATAACCCACAATTTGTATCCTCATCACTGGAAAATGACTCGTCAGAGGAGGAAGAGTCATCCCACGTGATGGCTTGCATAGCCTTCTTCTTGGACGGATTCTTGTTGGGACACTCCGTTGATATACAGCCAAAACCTCTACATTTGAAGTACTGAATTTGTCTGAAGAACTCTCTTACTTTCTTGATTTTGAACCTGAAAATCCTTTACCCTTCTTGGATTTAAAGAAGGATGAAAATTTACTTAAATTATCCCTTCTAATGTTTCGGCGAAATTTTCTTGTCAAGAAAGCTAGTTGTTTCTCAAAATCCTCCATCGATGGATTATCGTCTGAATCTGAAGATGAATCCATGTCTTCTTCTTTTGTTGATTTCAATGCCATACCTGAAGACTTAGAAGAAAAGGAAGGTTTTCCAGAAGAAGAGTTAGTAGGAAAAGTCATTTCATAAGTTTGAAGTGCACCAACTAATTCTTCTACTTTGATCTCGTCCAGGTGTTTTACTGTTTCAATGGCTGCAACCTTAGGGCAAAATCTCTCGGGAAGAGTTCTCAAGATTTTTCTTACAACTTTTGATTCTGAGATCTTCTCTTCCAAGTTAGCACATGTATTCACGATGTCTTGCAATCGTGTATAATAATCTGTGAAGGTTTCATTCTCTGCCATATGAATTGAATCAAATTTGCTTGTGAGCATCTGCAGTTTTTGAACCTTCACCAAACTTGTACCCTCATGTGTAACTTGTAGAGTATCCCAGATTTCTTTCGCGGTCTCACAAGTCGAGACGCGAGAGAACTCTGTTTATGACAAGGCATTAAATAAAGCATTGATGCCCTTTGCATTGTAAGAAGATAAATCTATTTCTTCCCTTGACCACTTCGTCCTAGGTTTAGGGATTTGTGCATCAACGACAATTTCAATAGGATGTTTCCATCCGGTTTCGATTGATTGCCACACCCGTTCATCGTTGGAAATTAAAAATGCATTCATGCATACTTTCCAATAAGTATAATTGGTTCCATCGAATAACGGAGGTTGATTCATGTTTCCACCCTCAACCACTGTTTACAACCCTATTCCTGCTCTGATACCACTTGTGGGTTATGGGATCCAAGGATCTAAATAGGAGAAAAACCACCTAGAGGGGGGGTGAATAGGTGTAAACAATAAAACTCAAAAAAAATTGCGTAAAAATAACCCAATGCGAAAAATAAAAAGAGTACGCAAGATTTTACGTGAAAAACTCCAATCTTGGAGTAAAAACCACGGGACTGATTACACGGAAAAAATACATTCAAGGTGGTATAACACAAACCTACGACTCAACCTTTTTCCATACACTCCAAGTAGATCTTCTCCGCTCGTCCTCAGCGCGCTTCGATCACATGAATTACGTCTAAATTCGAATCCATGAAGTCTAACCGAATCCACGGTCGTCACCAATGTAGCACGTATCGATCACACAAACGTACCTAACTCCTAATCCACGAAGTCGTAAACCTTGAATCCACAAGGCCTTCACGCGTATCCACGCGCCGATGTTCCTTTTGAAAATCGTTGTTGTTTATTAGTATTTGTGATTTTGAATACTCAGAAAATCATAGATAGAGAAGAAAAACACAGTTTAAGTATTCATCAATTTGATTCTTGCAAAAGAATAACGAGTTGAAAAACCCCAAGAATCAAATCTGTCACGCCCCGAGACTGCCAATTTGGACAGTTCGGGCACGCCAACAGACCCGCTAATCGGGCATGACCTCTCTATACCCGAAAGGAACGGGAACATTCATCTCAATGAAAATAATCAATCAATGAGGGATAATATCAGAGTAAACCACTACTAACTAAACACTTTTATTCATTAAACAACAAGTTTAAACGGTAAATGAAAGCAACCACATGAGTGAACCACGATATAAAATTAATTACATTTTCCATCTCTCAATGTCACGCCCCAAGTTTCGAAAAGCAAGCTTCTTTTTTAAAAAAAATCAGAGTTGAAAGATATCCAGGGCATGAGCAGATTGCCACATATAAAGAAAAATCTCTGTCCCCGTGGACAGAGCCTTTCCTATATATGCACGGCTAAGCACTTACAGCCAATACCAGAGTAGTCTAAACTACGCATACAAATATTAAGCAATTATTACAGGAATCATTTTAAGATATTACATAATCATAAATGCGGAAGATAAATAAACTGGTGACAGAAGGGTCAGCACTATCGCGACAGCCTCACCAACACGTCCCAACATCCCAGTACCTGGCCGACCTGAAAATGGTCCCCCATGGGGTGTGAGATACAGCATAAGTGTATCCCAGTGGGCACGACGGGCCGAGAATATAGCTAATCGTACCTATTGGCATACAATAATTAGCGGATAGTAAAAGATTAGTAGGTAAGGTAGGTATAACAAACAGATAACTGTAAACAAGGTTAAGCATGTATATGGGTACAACAATACAGGGCTAAGCATGCTGAATAAGATCTAGTCATGATACTAGCCATGTATGCAAAACAGATATATATATGAAAGATATAGCAAAGGTATGAACCCATGTACCCAACCGATGCTGCCATTTTGGTCGCTGGACCTCAGGCGAAGATATCAAAGCAGAACACAACCACGCTGGAAATCTGTGATGACCCCGATCTCCGCAGAGCTTTTGCGGTGTGATCAACGACTTCTGGAGGCTTTTTCGGTATATTGGAGGTGCTTGTGCGCAATTCAGACCTCAGGATTGGACCCAGCACGAAATTTGGATTAAGAATACCTTTTCGGATGCCTTTGACAAATTTTAAAAGCAGAATTTGGCAAAACGGACTTCGAATTTGGACTCAGCGCGCGAAAACGATGAAAATGGGCTATTTACTTGTATTTTTCGGAGCCCAGATGCGCAAACACGGATTTCGAGGCTAAAGTTACTGTTCCGGCAGTCGGGGCAGGCGGGGGCGTGGCGGCGCGGGCGCGGGCAGGCGCAGGCGCAGGCGCGGGCGTGGGTGTGGGCAGGCGCGGTGTTCAGAGTTTGGTGTGCCACGTGGCGGCTCCCAATTGGACGCGCTGGGGACACGTGGCGGCTACTGGTTCGGCGGGCGCATCGAGTGCGTGCACCGGGCGCAGCGAGTGGAGACGGTGACACGTGGCGCGCAGGGATTGGCCGGTCAACGCACGCGCGACAGGTGCACGGGCGCGGCGCACGATGGACCGCCCGGGCCACGTGTCGCTCGCTCATTGGCGGACGCAGTGACCCGGCGGATCCGGCGTGAACCGCGGCCCACGGTTCCCGCCGTGGACCGCATCGCCACGCGGCGCGCCGCGATTGGCGGGCGCGCGGGGCGCGGAGCGGGTGACGTGGCGCGCCGACGGGAATTCGGGCGCGCACAGTAACGGGCCGTGGGCCGGATTCGGGCGCCTGAATCCGGATACATGTGTGTGGGTGGCTTGGGCTATAAATTGGCCCCCTTGGGTGGTTTTTCTCCTTTTCTGGGCTTCTTCTCTGTGGGCTTCCTACAAAGAAGTTCTTCCTCTCTCTCTCCTCCACCCTTTGATGGAGTTCTAAGATTTTTGGAGGTTGCTACATCGGCGTTTTCTGCGACGCGGCGCATCTCGACGCTCCTTCGATGTTGGCTTCTACCGTCGCATTTCAGTGCGCGAGACCCCCTGAGCTACCCCGATGGACTTTTGAGCTGATTTTCGCAACAACGCGTTCACGAGAGGTGCGCCTTCAATTTCCATGCTGATTACTTTTCCTTATTTTCGGGTTTTGGCATGGTTCCTGAGGTATCTTTTGACCTTTTGTACTGCTGTGAGGATTTGGACAACGGAGTAGTTTTGTTGTGATTTCTCGGTCTACGGGCATCGGAATGAGACGTATGAGGAGTCGATCGACATCTACGCTTCGTGAGGAACGCACCCGTATTTTTATCGAAATTTTTGGAGAACTCTTCAAAGGTGATAATTAAGTTTCTTTGGGACTGAGTTTCTGCAGGCTTGTGTCCGTGAAGGTTTTGGCTGATGGCGATGTTCTAATTGTTTCTTGACCTACAGGTGTCGGATTTGGACGTGCAAGTACTCGTTTCGATCGGCTCGCCGCGAGGATCGCAATGGTTATTTTTCTGGATTTTTTGAGTTTATCTCGCAGGTGAAAATTATCCATTTTCGGGGCTGGTTGTTTGGACAGCGGCATATTGTGCATTTCTTGGATTAATTGTACGCCATTTGGGTTACCTTTGCAGTGTTTGCGGCGTGCCGTGTTTACCTGGTGTATGGGTGCATGTGGATCCGTGCTTCGTGATCGAGGTGGGTGGTTGCTATATCCCTCTATTTCGACATGCTCACTAGGATTATTAGAGTGATTCCCCTGTGTTAGGATTATGGATTAACAATTGGGATTGGAACTATGCATGCTTGTTTGGACATATGGATATATTGTTAGCACTTACCCTTGCATGTGGAATTTACTATCATATTGGGACAAGGTGATTTATCCTGTTAATGGGTGCTACATGGGGATATTTGGACATGCATAGGTGGATGATTCATGTGAGTTGTGACACCCCCGGAATTTGGATTAGTCCTATATATAAATGATATAATAGGACTAAATCTCTTAACCCGGCTATAGCATTTTGGATGGTAGCAAGATCCAAGAGGTTATGAGAGTTAAGCGTGCTAGAGCTAGAGTAGTTCTAGGATGGGTGACCCCCTGGGAAGTGGGGCGTGTTGAGTTATATGTAATAATGGATCTAAATAGGGGAAAAAACACCTAGAGGGGGGTGAATAGGTGTAAACAATAAACACTCAAAAAATCATTGCGCAATTAAAACCCAATGCGGAAATATAAAAGAACATGCAAGATTTTTACGTGGAAAACTCCAAACCGGAGTAAAAAACCACGGGACCGATAACACGGTGAAATCCACTAGAATTAAACACGTACAAGGTGATATACCGTACTCACAGACGACTCAACCTTTTCCATACGCTCCTAGTTGATCTTCTCCGCTCGCTCCACAACGCTTCACGAATCCACGATCTGCGTCCAACGCCGAATCCACGGCGTCCAACGTCGAGTCCACGACGTCTGACCGAATCCACGATCTTCACCCAGTAGCACGCTTCGAATCCACGAACGTACCTCGCTCCGAATCCACGAGAGCGGTTGCACCTTGAATCCACAAGGCCACGCGAGTCCACGCGCCGATTTTGGGGTAAATCGTTGTTTTTTGGGTGGTGATGATCCGCCGAATACTTAGATCAAAAATAGATAGGAAATACCATCTAAGTATTCATTAGTTTGATTCTACTCAAGATGTGAGTATGAAAACCTAGAATCAAACTAATCAATATAGATGAAGAAACATAGGGTAATATCTAATGATTTCCTTTCTTCTCTATATGTGGATCTTAGGCCATATAAAAGATATTTTATTATAAAGGCTTATGCGGCTTGACGGCTTGTATGTGGATTAACCCTAGAAAAAGAATCAAAGGGTCTATTTATAGGTTAGAAACTATTGGAAGAAGATAAGGATCAAAAACTGTCCGTTTCTGGAAATTTTTACGACGGCGATCCGGATCGGATTAACTGTGATCCGGATCGTCGTAACGAGTCAGGCAATTCCAGAAAAACAGGGTTCGGGATCCGGATTGAAATGCCCGATCCGGATCGTTCATGTATTCCAGCAAATTCCCATGTTCGGGATCCGGATCGAAATGGCCTTTGATCCGGATCGAATTTGCCAATGAACAAGCACCCTTCGGGATCCGGATTGGACTGTCGGATCCAGATCCTTAACATGTCCCATGTTCAGTTCTTGATTTTTATGCAGTAAAAAATTCTTCCAAGTGTTTCTACACTACAAGAAGTATTCGGATCACCAAAAATCTTTAGTTAAACTTACCTGATCCTTTTGAATTCTTCTTTCTTGAGATTGAGGTATATGATCCAAACTTCATTCATCTTCAATCTTCAAGACTTAACACTTTCACGAAATGCGCCAAAACAAAATCCGTAACAATCTCCCCCTTTGGCGGTTTCGTGACAAAACACAGATCCACTAAAGAAAATTCAAAAAGATATTTTTGTTGCTATCACCATACAACAAAAATTTACAATGGAGATCCAATACATGAGATAAACTCCTAAAACAGACTCTAGACTTAGACATCTGTACTCTCTGCAAAAAGAAGTCATTCTTGACAAAACGAGATCGTTAGATACCTCAAGAATATTTAGCATTCAAAACCTAACAGACATAGAGTTTATGCTCACCATGACATTGAGTAATTCAGATATGTAATAAGATCACAATCAAACATTGACATATCTTCTAAGCAATAAGATTCCAAATGTCATAACTTTGCTTTGTTAGTAATCAAACAACTTGTTAGTAATAATACATGTCCAAATAGTTAGTCGAATAGTTAGTAGGGACATGCAGCAAATCACAAGATAAAAACCAGAAGTTGTGATACTTACCTTTCACCAAAGTCAAAGTTTGTAATAAGTTCTCACCAAAAGTTCTCACCAAAAGGTCACTCTAAACTCTAAACTCTCTCCCCCTTTTTGTCACAAACTAAGCCAAAATTTACAAAATTTAAGGAGAGTTAAGAAGTTCAAAATCAAGAAAATCCTGAGAACTAAAACTAAAGCAAAGTAAAAACAGAACATTAAAACTTAAAAACTGAAATCCTGCACAAAAAGATTAAAATCCTGCACAAAAAGATAAGAAAGTGAGGCACAAAAAGATAATTAATCAATCATCCGAGTCGGTCTCATCCGGAACACTGTATCCCATCTTCGAGAACATTTTCTTCATGAATTTTTTCATCGAAGTGACTGACTTAGTCAAAATGATCTGGGAGGCCGTAATGATCTCAAGCTCCTCTGAAATACGCCGCTGTTCCTTGGTGATTTGTTCCTGTTCAAGAAATAGGCGCTGTTGTTGCTTGAAAATTGAGGTTACCGATGCCTTATCGTGGGTGCCGGGAGTTTGTTGAGATGGAGAGGCAGAGGTGCCCACACACGGTTTCTTCTCAGTCGAAGGCATCGGAGCAACATGTGGCAATTTGTGAAGTGACTTCACAATCGTTGACTCATCTATCATCCCCCAACAGTATTGATATGATGTCGAGCTTATATCAATTTCAAACTTTTGCAAGATCCTCATGATGATTAATGGAAATGGAAGGCGCTCAGAAGGATGAGGATGTACAACATATCTTGACATTCTATTCCAAATTATGTAGGGAATGTTCATGTTCAATCCTACAGCCTCAGAGGGATTACCTATGAGATATAGGAACAACATTCTATCCCATCTCAGTACCTTTGTCTGCATGTTAGGAAGAATGTTGTAACACGTGATGAAGTTAAGAAATCGGTACTCCAGTCAAAGATGTTTGGATTTTACACTTTTGCCATCAGCTGATTCAGTTCCTTCCAAACAAATTTTTCTTATCACGGTTTGCCACAAGGCATTCATCAAACTTCTTCCCGTCAAATAGTTAATCCCCGATGTGTTGGATTCCATTCCAAGGACTTCGCCGATTAACTGCGGAGTGATTTTAAGTTTCATCCCTTGAATATTTGTATAGAAATGCATTGAGCCACGTTCATCTTCTTGAAGATGTCTTGCATTCGTGTAAAAGGTTCTTACACGATACAAACAATACCCAAGTAATTCAGGGAATCGGCAGACTTGGATGAGATTAGCTTGCTCAATTAAAGTTCCAAACTCTGGTGAGTGATTTCGGAGAGCTTCAATGTTGACATGTCGTTCACCGATACATTCACGATGTTCAAAAGCTCGAAGGCGATCAATGCTGACGAACACTCCTTCCACCCGAGGCGGGGAGTCAGGAACCATTGGCTTGCTAGCATTAGCCTCTCGTGCTTGTCCAAAGCGTCGAGCAAGTCGTTTCCTTTTTACCGAGATGGTCGGTGACGTCATAGGTGCTTTTCCTGTGTGAATGGGTGCCTTTCCTTTTGATCCACTGGAAGGCTTTTGTTCAGGTTTAACGGGCATTGATTCATCATCATCCAATAACACGTCCCAGTCTACTTCATCATTATTTGCTTCAGTTTCCGAGTCACTAATCAGATCAAATTCACCTTTTCGTTGAAGTTTCTTGGCTCTTTTCAGTTTATTGGTTGCTCGAGTATGAACCATAGTAGCCAGAAGAAGAATGATCCATGTGATCACCATTACTATAGGTTTCTTGAGAAAAGAAATCCTGTGAGCAACAACTCAAGAACACGGAAAAATTGTTAGTTTTCAAAAATTTGAAAAATTGTACCCAAACAATCATTATCGTGTAGAGAGACTAAGAATCAAATTAGTTTTGCAAAAAGAATTTTAAAAGTAGATCAATTGCATGATTTTCAAAAATTCCTATTATATGCCCTAAAACCGAATTTTCAGAAACCGAAGCCCAAAAATTCGTTAATCAAGAGAATACCTAGCATATAATCAAAACTAATCTACCCAGAGTTCTTATTTCAAAAGAGATCTGACCAAAAACCATTCACAGATGAAAAAGTTCCATGATCTCTACTCACGTTTTGAGCAAACAAGGAAAAACAATGAAAAACCGAGATTTTGATCAATAAAACTTACTTGGAATCGAAGAACTCGAGTTTGAAAGGCTCCAAGAAGGATGAATTCTAGAGAGAGAAACTCTGGAGTCTTAAGAACAAAAGATTGGAATAAAAGAAATCAAAATCCCTCTTGTTCTAATAAAACCCTAGCCGTGATTCGGATCGGATCGAGATTTCGATCCGGATCGGCTACCCGCAGGAAACACCTGCGTTCGGGATCCGGATCATTCATGTCCGATCCGGATCGGCTCCAACTTTTCCTTCAGAATAATTTAGAAAAATTCAATAAAATCCAGAAAAAGTATGTATGCATTTTAGCACATCAACTTTAAACAAAAATCATCGTTTCATGTCAAGAGAAATAAATTATGTTAAATCTATCAATAACATTCAAATAATGACATGAAAATTTACAGAAATTAAAACCTTTAAAGTTGATCAAGTTCAAACACATCCATCATGATCTTATGAGTACGGCGTTTATCAAATCATTAAAATGGTAAAGAAAATGAATTACCAAGATCAATAGATGTTTGAAATCCCAAATAAATTATATAATGTATCTAGTCAATCTGTTGAAGAGAGTGGCTCTTTGAGCATCTTTCATTAAAAATCCCACCTTATACCAACCTTGAAATTTGACGGAGTCAAGTATTTCAATCATGCATTTTATTTAATCAAAAATTACAAACCCATGCTTGGTATACATGTGGTAGCTGCACACAGTACTCGAACGACCGAGGTGGTAGCTCTTTCCTCCATGTGGTGGTAGTTTTCACACTCCTCATTGGGATGTAACTCTTTCCACATCTTTTGAGCATTTTACTCTTCTTTGACTCCCCCTCAATTGGCTATCAATTAATTTAAGATATAAAGTATTCAACCAAGGATTGATCTCGAATTCATACTCAACCAAATAGTCAAATAAGATAAAAACAACACCAAGAGATCATTGAGAGAGAAATTGACTTTGATCAATTAAAAATGATATAATTTAAATAAATGATCAATGCATCAACTGAATTATTATGATATCCAAAGCATAATAAATTTCTAATTATATGAAAGGATGCAAGTAAAGTCAATAATACACATGCTCAATTAATGTACTATGTATAAACATAGATAAAGAACAAAAACACAAAAACAAAACCTGACCTAAGCAAAAGTTTCAAAAAGAAGTTTATTTCAAGGAAAGTATCCCAATTGCTTTACGCAAATGAATAAAACGTTTTTGATCCAGAGGTTTTGTTAAAATGTCAGCTAATTGATCTTCTGTTGAAATATATGAAAGTTGAAGAGTATTTGATTCAACTAGCTCTCTAAGAAAATGATATCTAAGTTCAATGTGTTTTGTTCTAGAGTGCAACACAGGGTTTTTGGAAATGTTTATAGCACTAGTGTTGTCACAAAGAATTGTTACCGAAGTTGCTGAAATCCGGAAGTCGCTCAACACACTTTTCATCCAAATGAGTTGGGTTGAACAACTACCCGCTGAAATATATTCCGCTTCGGCAGTCGAGAGTGCAATGCAGTTTTGCTTTTTACTATGCCATGCAACAAGGCAATGACCAAGATAAAAACATGCACCACTCGTACTTTTCCGATCATCCACAGATCCTGCCCAATCGGCATCTGAGTATCCAATAATATCTAAACTTGTTCCCATAGGATACCAAATTCCGAAATTTATGGTTCCTTTAATGTATCGGATGATCCGTTTCACCGCTTTCAGGTGAACCTCCTTTGGTGCAGATTGATATCTCGCGCAGATCCCAACACCAAAAGATATATCCGGGCGACTAGCCGTGAGGTAAAGTAGACTCCCAATCATACTTCGATAAAGTTTCTCGTCTACATTCTCACTAAAAGATTCACTTCCTAATCCTTTATTGCTAGTTCCCATTGGAGTCGGAAAATCTTCACAATTTTCTAGATCAAACTTTTTGACTAACTCCAAGGCATACTTGGATTGACACAAATGGATGCCTTCGTCACTCTGTTTCACTTGCAATCCAAGGAAATAAGTCAATTCGCCCATCATTGACATCTCAAATTCGCTTTCCATGGTTTCAGCGAATTTAGAAGCATCATTATCTCTTGTCGCACCAAATACAATGTCATCGACATAGATTTGTGCTACAATGAAGTTATTCTGATAATGCTTCACAAAGAGAGTCCTGTCAGCTCCCCCTCGAGTATAGCCCTTATCCAATAGGTGCTTTGTTAGCCTTTCGTACCATGCTCGCGGTGCTTGTTTTAAACCGTAAAGAGCCTTTTTCAAACGAAAAATATGGTTAGGTTGTTTACAGTCTACAAAACCTTTCGGTTGAGCCACATAAACTTCCTCGTTTAAAAACCCATTTAAAAATGCGCTCTTAACGTCCATTTGAAATAATTTTATTTTAAAATGACAAGCTATCGCGAATAAGATACGAATGGACTCGAGTCTAGCTACAGGGGCGAAAGTTTCATCAAAGTATATACCTTCTATTTGAGAGTAGCCTTGAGCAACTAAACGTGCTTTGTTCTTGATGATGGTACCATCCTCATTTTTCTTATTCTTGAAAATCCATTTGGTACCTATCACATTGTGTTGCTTTGGAGGCTTTGTTAATTCCCAGACTTTGTTTCGCTCAAACTGATGGAGCTCTTCCTGCATTGCTTTAATCCAGTAGTCATCCTGGAGAGCTTCATCTAGATTCTTTGGTTCTAACATGGAAACGTAACAAGCGAATCCACAAACCAATTGTCTCCGAGTTTTAACTCCTTCTTGTGGGTCTCCAATGATGTTTGATTCAGGATGATCCTTGGAGATGCGTAACGTTTGAGGTAACGGAGTACTCGGAGGTACATGAGATGATTCCTGCACATCAGATAAACTTGAAGAGCCATTAGATGCATCATTATTATTGGAAGAATTGTTATGAGAAGATGCATTGGCAGGTGTATCATCATCAAGAGAGATATCGAGGGTAGATTTTTCAGATGCAAAGTGAAAAGCTTCATCTACTTTAACATTTATAGATTCTACAATCGTTTTAGATTCCATGTTAAATACCCGATATGCTCTGCTATTTGTAGAATAACCCAAAAAGATCCCTTCGTCACTTCGAGAATCGAACTTACCAAGATTTTCGCGATCACGCAAAATAAAACATCGACTCCCAAAGATACGAAAATATTTGATATCCGGTTTTCTACTAAACCACAGCTCATATGGTGTATTTAAAGTTCCTGGGCGCAAATACACTCGATTAATGACATAGACAGCGGTGTTCACAGCCTCAGCCCAAAAATATAGCGATAAATTCCGGCTATGAAGCATCACACGCGCCATCTCTTGAACAACCCTGTTTTTGCGCTCAACAACACCATTCTGCTAAGGTGTATAGGGTGCTGAGAATTCATGCTTAATGCCGTTGGAAGTGCAAAAGTCAATGAATTTAGAATTAATGAATTCTCCACCTCTATCACTTCTAACACGAATGATCTTTTCATTCTTTTCAATCATAATACGATGGCAAATCTCATGAAAAGAATCAAACGTATCAGCTTTCTCTTTTAAAAATGCTACCCATGAAAACCTAGAGAAATCATCAACCAATAAGAAAATATACCATTTACCTCCCAAAGATGGTTGACGGGTCGGCTCCATTAAATCCATGTGCAGTAATTCCAAGGGCCGTTTGGTACCAATGTGGTTCAGGTTCTTGTGTGCAGCCCTTGATTGTTTTCCCTTAAGACAACCTCCGCACACAATGTTGTTTTTAAATAAAAGTTTAGGAACCCCCTTTACCACGTCTTTATTTGAAATCTTTGCTAGTTCTTTAAAATTTATGTGACCTAGTCTTTCATGCCAAAGTGCTTCATTATCCAAAGAAATTAGGTTACATTTTTCAGAAATTTTATTAGGAACAACATAACAATTGTTTTCAGATCTAACTCCTTTTAAAAAGAAGACATGGTCCTTATCAGTTACAACACATTCAACAGATGAAAAGTTAACTGAAAAACCATTGTCGCAAAGTTGACTTATGCTAATGAGGTTAGTCTTAAGGCCATCAACAAATAACACGTTTTTCAAAATCGGGCCATCTGGCATAGCTACTGTTCCTTTTCCAACAATTTTGGAAGATCGACCGTCTCCGAAAACAACGAGTCCTCCGGAGATTTTCTCAAAGTTTTGAAAACTATTTTTGTCACCGGTCATGTGACGGGAACAACCGCTATCCAGATACCGAGACGAATTATCATATGCATGCAACGAAACATTAGTAACAAGACAAGGGAAGATTTCACCTTTGCGCACCCAAAACCTTTTGGAATGCGTCGGTAATGGTCGTGAGGTTATTCTCCTAGGTGAAGGCGTCTTGTTAGATCGATTGCTGCTCCTTGATGATGTCGTCTTGCGCGGTGAACTACCAAGTCTCTTTTCCTTTGAATGATTTGCATTTGATTTCTGAGGAATCACCTTTTTGGTAGTCGTTGCAAGAAATGTCTGAGTTGAGCGTTTGGCTCCTGTCTTGCAATATCTCCTTATGTGCCCTGAAATACCACAACGAAAACATACCTTTGAGCTTGACGATCCCGAAGAGAAAGGAGTAGGCTTGTTGTCGTTGTTTGTCGTGAATTCCGGTGTCGGAGGAGGAGATACCGACTGAGGCACAAAAACTGTCCCACTCGAACTTGGACTGTTTCTAGTTTGAGTGTACTCGAGGCCGAACTTGTTTGTTTGACCAAGACCAAGAAGCTTATCCAACTTACTCCTTCCAGAAGAAAATCGCTGTAAGTCATCCTTTAGTTGGAGAATGGTCTTTGTCATTTCCAATTTATCTTGTTGGGCCTCGATGTAGAGCTTTGAGAAGTGATCCGCTTTATCCACCAGTTTTGTATGTTCCTTCTCAAAAAGCTCATTGGACTCTTGAAGGGAAACATTTGCTTTTATCAGATTATCCCTTTCCACTTCAAGATCGGTCGAGAGAGAAGTTACCTTTTTTACTTCTTCATCGAGATCCTGCAATCTCCCTCTCAACCCCTTGTTTTGCTTAGCCAGTTTCTTTGAATCCCGTAAAAGTCTGTGGTAGGCTAAAACAAAATCTTCACCTTCAGAGTTACTCGATTCATCATCCGTTGCAGTTTTTTCATCCCGAGAGGAGTTGGACAATGAATCTGAAGTACTTGCCATTAAGCACATGAAGGGTGAAGATGTGGACGCGTGGAATGCCGTTGCGCTCTCTTCTTCATCACTTGAGGATGACTCATTTGACGTTGAGTTGTCATCCCAGGTGACGACTTGCATCGCTTTCTTCTTCGACGGATTCTTAGTTGGACACTCCGTTGAGATATGGCCGTATACTCGGCACTTGAAGCATTGGACTTGTCCTTCTGAACTTTTCTTATCCTTTGAAAAGTTCTCTTGCTTTCTTGACTTGTAACTTGAAATACCCTTGCCTTTCTTCGACTTTCCGAAGGATGGAGTTTTACTTGAATTACCCCTTCGAAAGTTGCGGCGAAACTTCCTTGTCAAGAGAGCGAGCTGCTTCTCAATTCCTCCATAGATAGGTTTTCGTCATCGTCTGAGGAGGATGAATCCGTGTCTTCTTCCTTTGTTGTTTTCAAAGCATAACCTGAAGACTTAGAAGAGGATGCCTTTCCCGAAGAATAGTTAGTAGTAAATGTCATTTCATAAGTTTGTAATGAACCAACTAGTTCTTCTACACGCATTTCGTCCGGGTGTTTAATAGTTTCAATGGCTGTAACCTTTGGGCGAAATCGTTCAGGAAGAGTTCTTAAGATCTTTCTTACAACCTTAAATTCTGGAATCTTCTCTCCCAGGTTAGCACATGAGTTTACGATGTCTTGCAATCGTGTATAGTAGTCCGTGAAAGATTCATTTTCTGCCATGAAAATAGAGTCAAATCTGCTCGTAAGCATTTGCAGCTTTTGAATCTTCACGAGGTTAGTTCCCTCATGTGTAACCTGAAGAACATCCCAGATTTCTTTCGCAGTCTCACATGCCGAGACGCGAGAGAATTCAGTTTGAGATAAGGCATTAAAAATAGCATTAATTCCCTTGCCATTGTAAGAAGATGAATCTAACTCTTCCATGGTCCATTTCGACCTAGGTTTGATGGTGCGAACATCAGCAATAATTTCAGTTGGATTAGTCCATCCTAATTCAATTGATTGCCATACCCGTTCGTCGATGGAAATTAAAAAGGCTTTCATCCGTACTCTCCAGTACGCATAATTTATTTCATCAAAGAATGGGGGTCTGTTGATGTTTCCACCTTCAACCATTGTTTACAACCCTATTCCCGCTCTGATACCACTTGTTGGGTTATATGTAATAATGGATCTAAATAGGGGAAAAAAACACCTAGAGGGGGTGTGAATAGGTGTAAACAATAACACTCAAAAATCATTGCGCAATTAAAACCCAATGCGGAAATATAAAAGAACACGCAAGATTTTTACGTGGAAAACTCCAAACCGGAGTAAAAAACCACGGACCGATAACACGGTGAAATCCACTAGAATTAAACACGTACAAGGTGATATACCGTACTCACAGACGACTCAACCTTTTCCATACGCTCCTAGTTGATCTTCTCCGCTTGCTCCACAACGCTTCACGAATCCACGATCTGCGTCCAACGCCGAATCCACGGCATCCAACGTCGAGTCCACGACGTCTGACCGAATCCACGGTCTTCACCCAGGTAGCACGCTTCGAATCCACGAATGTACCTCGCTCCGAATCCACGAGAGCGGTTTGCACCATTGAATCCACAAGGCCACGCGAGTCCACCCGCCGATTTTGGGGTAAATCGTTGTTTTTTGGGTGGTGATGATCCGCCGAATACTTAGATCAAAGATAGATAGGAAATACCATCTAAGTATTCATTAGTTTGATTCTACTCAAGATGTGAGTATGAAAACCTAGAATCAAACTAATCAATATAGATGAAGAAACATAGGGTAATATCTAATGATTTCCTTTCTTCTCTATATGTGGATCTTAGGCCGTATAAAGATATTTTATTATAAAGGCTTATGCGGCTTGACGGCTTGTATGTGGATTAACCCTAGAAAAAGAATCAAAGGGTCTATTATAGGTTAGAAACTATTGGAAGAAGATAAGGATCAAAAACTGTCCGTTTCTGGAAATTTTTACGACGGCGATCCGGATCGGATTAACTGTGATCCGGATCGTCGTACGAGTCAGGCAATTCCAGAAAAAACATGGTTCGGGATCCGGATTGAAATGCCCGATCCGGATCGTTCATGTATTCCAGCAAATTCCCATGTTCGGGATCCGGATCGAAATGGCCTTTGATCCGGATCGAATTTGCCAATGAACAAGCACCCTTCGGGATCCGGATTGGGACTGTCTGATCCGGATCCTGAACATGCCCCATGTTCAGTTCTTGATTTTTATGCAGTAAAAAATTCTTCCAAGTATTTCTACACTACAAGAAGTATTCGATCACCCAAAATCTTAGTTAAACCTTACCTATCCTTTTGAATTCTTCTTCTTGAGATTGAGGTATATGATCCAAACTTCATTCATCTCAATCTTCAATACTTAACACTTTCAAGAAATGGCGCCAAAACAAAATCCGTAACAGGTGTCACAGTTGGTATTAGAGACATTCACACAGTCGGAAATGTGAGATGAATCTCGGCTGAGCCAGGGTTATATAGCGGTAGAGCGAGGCTCCCTGGCTTAATGACGTTGTGGGTGGAGGCAGCTCCTCACAAAGGTCGGCTAAGGCTAGCGAGATGAGTCTCACACGCCTGGTGTGTGAGTGCACTTGAGCCTGACGTGGACGTCAGGCTTAAAGGGGGGAAGAATGTGACACCCCCGGAATTTGGATTAGTCCTATAATAAATGATATAATAGGACTAAATCTCTTAACCAGGCTATAGCATTTTGGATGGTAGCAAGATCCAAGAGGTTATGAGAGTTAAGCGTGCTAGAGTAGAGTTCTAGGTGGGTGACCCCTGGGAAGTGGGGTGTCACATGAGTAGTGGTTATGTGAGATTCGGATTGTTTCTACTCTTATTTTCCTTTCCAAATGAGAACACTTGCATGCTTGTATGGACATCTAGATAGGCCATCTTTTATTGTTACACTATCATATTGAAACTGACTTAGGAGAAACCATGTTTGCTTTTTTCCTCCTTTTCGTAGTCAGGGGTGGTTCATGTGCTCGGGTTCGAGCAGGGGTTTGGGATAGTGTAGCCGGGCTGGATTGTGGATTGGGGGTTTGGGGCAACCGCGGATATTGGGCGGTTGACCGGAGGTCAGGGGTTGGACTGATGTTAGTCGGTAGAGTTCGCGGCAACCGCGGGTATGGGCGGTTGACGGAGGTCGGTTGTTGTGTACCAGATTGTGGTTGTGGGTTATGCGGCGACCGCGGACATGGGCGGTTGACCGGATGTTTACTTGTGCATCAGATTGGGGTTAGGATTCCTCTAGTGGATGGAGTTTCCCACTTATTGAGTATTATTGCATTAGATGGGGGATCGGGTTTTCTTTAGTGGATGGATTTTTCCACTTCGATTATAGTCGTGATCCAGTCTGCTATATCTGATACTTGTGACAGAGGTACTTTACTGTGTGGGTCGTTCCCCTCGAGTGCCACTCTGGAGGAGGCCTATGACCGAGCCATGTGTGCTGGTCTTATACTTATTTTTGGGATGCGCGCCATGTGTGCCGATCCGCGGATTCGAGGACATGCAGAGCAGATTCCGCTACTGAGTCTTGAGTTCGACAGCAGAGCAGGCAATGCAGTTTTTACTGGGGTTAGATTGGGTGTCGTGGGACGGTTGGTTACTGATGCATACATTCAGTTATTCCATTTTTGGGATTGCATTTAGAGGCATAGTTGTGGTAACTTCATTTTTCCTCATCAGTTCGGGTATAGTTTACCACTTTTTCTTCCCCTTTTTGCCTCTGGGTATAGACCTAGTGGGGGCGTCGGAGTTTGAGGCTTACCTACTTGGGGAGGCTAATGGTTGATTATAGTTCTCGCCCCATTTGTCTTTTCATCTTTTCTTCCCCTTATTTTTGCAGTGTCTTCTGCGGGAGCTGCTGGGCTTTCAGCGGTGATGGAGGAGAGAGGCGGCTGAGTAGATAGATCAGATGGCAGGATGAGAGAGTTCGCTGGCATGTTGATGTACCCTTTTCCTCAGACGTTGTACTTACTTGGGGTCTGGCTTTAGCCAGCTGTTTGTATATTTGGTAAGCTGGGAGAGACAGATGTATTATTTTTACAGATACTGTATTTATTTCCCGCTTCGTCTGAGATGTATTAGTTTTAGTTAACTCTTGTGTTTATGCTCTTATTATTATCTTTTATATCTGAGCAGGTTACTGGGCTTCGTATACGCGGGGAAATTCCATGTGCACGGCGGATCTGTAGACGGGCCCGGGTTCTGGTTTACCACCAGGGGCATGACAAAATCACCTGGCGAATAACAGCAACCTGTCCTAATGAGATTAGCGAGGGGTTCCTCATACCAATGTGTCACGCCCCGGGGGTTTTTACGGTAAAGATAAGCGGAGAAAAAGCGTATATATTTTTTTTTGTTTATGAAAAGCATCGACCTCCCCCAGGCGTGTCAGACCCGCCATATACAAATCACTCTTTCATCGGACAGAGTCTCCTTTGTATAGCACGGGCGTCACGATTACAACAACGACAATAACATCATTCTTCATGAAAATCTTTAACCACACAGTCACAGTCAACCAGTACGAGAGAGTGTAAAAACATCAATCACTTAAGAAGATTCTACACGTGCAACGGTGTCCACTAGACACCCATTCCTTTAAAATGTCACATATTCACAATAAGGCGGATACATCGTTTTGAAAGGATAAAACCATAGGTTTTCAAAGTAGTGCCCACACGACACTTGATTTTTGAAAGACATTTTCGAACCCCTTTTTATCGTAAAACGGCCGCAAAGCTTGAGAACAATAATAAATTCTACTGTGATATCAAACAACTAACCACCCATCTAGCATGATCGCATCCACACAAATTAACTAGAGAGATGAGAATAGAGAAACCCTACTAAGAGTTTTAACTAAGGCCTCATCGGCCGAAAGTAAGTCTGCGTTGCCTCACCACCGTCCCGATGAAATACCTATTTGAACCTGTCACGGAGTGGGTAAGTCAGTGACAAATAAAGTAGATGTTATACTTTATGAATAGTAAATTCGAGTGAAATACTGTCATGCCCCGGAGGTTCTAACAGGACGGAAAAACGTATCCATTTTTTTTTCTAAATGAACCTCGCCTCCGGTGCGCACCAGACCCGCCACATATTACAAATTCGCTCCCCAACGGGTGGAGCCTCCTCTGTATATGCACGGCGTTCCAGCACGACAATTACTTTAACCATGCAACCCATGACTGAGACAAGGAGAGACTAGATTTAACCAAACAGTTATACTATCACATTCAGACTAGCATAAACCCAAAGTTTGGAAGTCGGTGTCCACTCGACACCCAGTTTTACAAAACGTTTTTGCAAATCTTTTTGGCGGCAATTATGCTTGAAAGGATAAATTCACGGGTTTTGAAATCAGGCCCCCACGACCCTGGTTTGAAAATACATTTGAAACCATGTTTGTACTGAAAACGAGCTTTGCAATCACACATTAACATTCATAGATAAGAGAAGAAAATCCTACTCGAAAGTCCTCATTCACCATCCACAAGAAATCATGCACAAAGTAATCACAGCTAGACTAACCAATACACAATAAAAAGATACAAGACCCTGTAAAGTTTAAAGCAACCAAAGAGCTAAGGTCTCTAAAAGTTTTGCCTCACCGTCGGTCCCGGTTCCCACACCCTGCTAGGCCCGTACAGTCGTGGGTAGCCAGTGACTGGATAAAGAGATGTAAAAAAAAAAATGCGATGACTGAAAAAGACAAA
>CM055073.1:14381013-14463736 GCA_029204045.2 Tillandsia leiboldiana
GTGGGGGCGCCACGTGTCGATCCACGGGGGTGGCACGCGGCGAAGCGAGTGGTGGCTCCCGCTGTTGCTGTTTGTGGGCAACGTGGAGGCCAGGAAGAATCCGGGCGTGAACGTGTTGGGCCGGCCCAACACTGTAGCAGCCGAAAACTCCCTGCGCCCGAAACCTAGGATACATTGGTATTATTTGGATTGTTTCTTCCAGCATATAAATAGGCCGAGTTCAGCAGCTTTGAACTCTTCCCGTTCCTCTCTCACTGTGCCGCTTCACATGAAATCTTCATCTCCCACGGCTGGATCCATCTGGAGATTCCAGGCTTTCGGCGGCACGCATCGCGTGGTTGCATTTTACGGCGCGGCACGACGCTCGTTCATTTGTGATCTTTTCGTCGCATTTTGGTACGAGGACTCCCCCGGCTTACTCCGACCTCCGATTGAGGCGATTCTTGCGCCGTTGGACTCACGACAGGTAGGGCTTTGATCTTCGTTGTTTTGAGCTCCTCCTCATTTCGAGTTTATCTTGGAGTTTCCCGAGCTTCCATTTGACCCTTTTCTTGGGCGGAGTTTTGGACAGCACTGGGTATTTCGGCCATTTCTTTGCGTACATGCATCGGATTGGGGTGATTCCAAAGGCGTTTTGCATCTACACATCACGAGGAATATCCCAAATTTTCTTGGAATTTTCTGAATATTTTCGAAGGTTAGAAATCTCTGTTTACAGGAATTGGTGCTACAGTTTTTGCGAGCAGTTTATTTCGGGGTGGTTCCCTTGTCGGATTTGTTTCTCAGAGTAGGAAGCTCGGATTTGAGCGTGCAGGTACTCGTTTCGACGGGTTCGTCGCGAGTATTGTGAGAGTATTTTCTTGGAATTTTCCGGGCAATCTCGCAGGTAAAAACAGGGCATCTTTGGGACTGAATTCTAGACAGCATGTTTCCGGATACTTGTGTGCTTATGTGTGTATGTTTTGTGGATTTGTGAACAGCGATCGCGGCGGTTTACCTGTTTGAGCATTTGGCGTGAAAAAGGGATATTGGACAGCGATGAGGTTTTACAGCTGAGGATTGCGCGTGTCAAGGGGTGGTGTTGTTTACCTCTATTTTGACATGCTCTCTAGGAATATTAGAGTGATCCCTTTATTTGGACATGCATGCTTAAAGTAATATAAAATTGTGAGCCTATCATATGGAAATTACTATTGTGGATACCTGATAGTGGTTGGGACTTATACATGTTGGTATCGATGGAATGTTAGCGTTTAACCTTGCATGTGGATTGGAATATTTATTTTGGACTATATGATTATCCTGTTAGTGGTTGGTGCTATTTGAGGATTTTATGACATGCATAGGTGGATAGTGATGCTTATTATGGAACATGGATTATAGACATGTGTGGTTGGATAATGTTTTAGCATGATGGTTTATCTATGCGGAGCTATTAATTGTTACACATGTGGAACCACTATTGGACACCTTTCCTTTTTTTCCTTGAGAACACTTGCATGCTTGTATGGACATCTAGATAGGCCATCTTTTATCGCTACACTTTCATGCTGGAACTTGACTTAGGAGAAACCTTGTTTGTTTCTTTTCTCCTTTCGTTAGTCAGGTGGTTTTTGTTGCTCGGGTTTGAGCAGGGGTGGGATAGTGTAGCCGGGGCCTGGATTATGGATCATGGTTTTGGCGGCGACCGCGTATTGGGCGGTTGACCGGATGTCGGTTATAGGACATCGGTGATAGGGCATGATTATGGACTAGAGGGTTTTGTGGCAACCGCGGATAGTAGGCGGTTGACCAGATGTCGGATGTGGGACATGATTGTGATTGTGGGTTATTCCGGCGACCGCGGATATTGGGCGGTTCACCGGAGGTCGGCTGTTAGACCTGGTCGTGGATTGTGGGGTATTGCGGCAATCGCGGATATTGGGCGATTGACTGGATGGTTACGTTGCATCTGATTGGGAATCAGTTTTCTTTAGTGGAGGGTTGTGTTCCACTGGGCTTTTAGTTGTGATCCAGTCCTGCTTTTACTTATCACACCGGCGCGGTTATTGCCGGTGATGCTTTCCTCGTGTGGGTCGCCCCCTCGAGTTCCCCTCCGGAGGCCGGGGCCACACAGTTATGGACAGTTTTGCTATCACATCGGTGCGGCTTATTTTCCCGATGATGAGGGCGGCAGCAGGAATTTTGCTATCACATCGCGCGCGGCTTATTTGCCCGATGATGAGGGCGGTACAGATTGGGTTCATCTGGGACGGTTGGTTATTGTTGCATACGGTTATTCCAGTCTAGGACTGCATTTTTAGAGGCATAGTAGTGGTAGATTTTCCTTTGAAGTAGTCTTTTTACTTACCACTCTTTCCCTTTTGCCTCTGGTTGACCTAGTGGGGTGTCAGAGTTTGAGGTTTTACCCACTAGGGGAGGCTACTGGTTTACTAGTATTCTCACCCCATTCTTCTTTTCTTTCTTCTCCTTGTTTTGCAAGCCTTCTTCTGCGGGTGCTGCTGGACATACAGCGGCGGGTCGAGGAGAGAGGACGGCTGAGTAGCTAGACTGGGCCCGACAGTGGAGTAGCTAGCCGGTACCTCTTATGTATCCTATCTCAGACGGTTGTACTTTTACTTTTGGGGCTTGCTTTGCCAACTGGTTGTATTTTTTTGGTGAGCTACGGAGAGACTTGTACCTTATTTTACAGTCATTTTGTTTCTTACTTCCAGTTCAGTCTGAGATGTAGTATTTCAGTTCAGCTCTGTTTTATTGCTCTATTTATTGTATCTGTTTTATTTGAGCAGGTTACCGGCGCTTCGTGTACGCGGAAAATTCCGTGTGCACGGCGGATCTGTAGACGGGCCCGGTTCTGGTTACACCGGGGCGTGACAGATTAGTTGGTATCAGAGCTTAGGGATAGGTCAGTTGGGACTTAGGAAACCCTAGGCTTTTCGGCGGACCCTAGGATGTTAGTGCGTGAGAGACGCGACATTTTGCGAAAGTCGGTGATTTGTTGTTTGACTCTTCCTGTGAGTGAAGAGGGATCGACATATCCTATTTTTGTGGACAGTTTTTGGTTGCTACAGACAACATAAAGTTACAAAAATAGAGGGATGTCTTGACTTTCGCTAGATTGGGTCGAGTGTTTGGGGTGTGCTGATTTGCGGTTTTGTCGTGGTGAGCGTGTCTCCCCGACGTTGGGCCCTGACCCGGGTGCACCTTGGTGCGGCAGTTGGGTCTGAGCTGGTTGTTTCGGGCCGGATACCCAGATTGGAGTCTGAGAGCTCCGGACCCGAAGGGTAGGTGTGTGGAGGCAGATCAGCGGAGAGGTGACAGTTGTCGGATCAGCGCAGTGGCACAGTTGTCGGAGCGGTGACACAGTTGTCGGATCAGCGGTGACACAGTTGTCGGATCAGCGCAGTGGCACAGTTGTCGGATCAGCGCAGTGGCACAGTTGTCGGAGTAGCGAGTAGCCCCCTCCGTCCCGATGTTTAGTGTTGGGGCACCGAGGCAGGGTGGATAGTTGACAGCGGGTAAGCTGTGGGATTGCGACGATCGAGTGAGCCAGTTTTGGCGGATGAGTCATCCGATTCGTGGGATTGAGTATGGAGCCTTGGAGGCAGGGTCTTGTTCGGTGGGGGGATAGAGTACTTGGAGGCTTTTTATGTCAAGAGTTAACGCAGTTGCTGAACTGCACGCTCCATGTGTAGAGGGACGGGGCGCATAGGATATGAGTGTTTGAGAGTGGATTGCCCAAGATACCTTTTAACTCATTGGGTCCCTCCAGTACGGATTAGGGACGCCTCATTGGAGTAGGCGCGGGTGTGGAGCGTGGTATTGTAGTTCCTTTGGGTTGGGATCTACCGCCTGAGGCGAGTTCTGATTGAGGCACTTGGCGCCGGGTGATGGAGGACAGATCAGTCGGTGGAGGCATTCCCGATTTCTTTTTCCAGGATAGTGGATTTCTGAGACTGTCGGAGCACATATGTTACAGCGGTCGGTGTGGTGGTACTTGTTGGGCTGCGGGTTTAGTTTTCTTTCGCGGCGGTTGATTATGCCGCAAGGACAGTTTTCTTGGGGAGCCAGGCCCGGAGGTGTTGGTGTGCACTTGGGTTGCTTGAGGGTTATCTTGCCTCTATAGTTTTGAACTCGGGAGCGAGGTGGGTGTTTCGCAGTGGATGAGTAGACTTTTGGTGGTGTGGTTGAGGGACCTACGGCGGCGCTGGGACTCGGTGATACCCCCTTTGGTTGCGAGTTCCCGGTTGTTCTCCTATCGGAGTGGTCTAGCATGTCACTAGTTTGGGAGTTGAGGACACAACTCCAGGATTCGATGTTTTGGAAGTTTGTCAGACCAAGTGTGTCGCCTTTGGGGGCGCTGGTGCTATTCGAGTTGTGGACGGTTGGTTCACTTCGTCTTGTGTGATCCCCGGGGAATTATGATGAAGTGACCATCGGGAGCTAGCACCCTTGTCGAGCATGGAGGATTTGATTTACCACTGTAGGGTCCCGGGTCTTCCTGAAGGTGGATGTTGTAATCTGGTTTTCTCGACTGCATATGGCTGTGTGTTGAGGCCGGAGAGTCGGGGAATTGCTTCTACATCCCGACGGTTTAAAGATTAGAGATCAGAGGCTACGTGATCATTGGGGGATTTATATTGGATACCTTGGGAGTACAGAGGATTGGGATCAAGCTTTTGTGTCGATGGACTTGTGGTTGGTTATCGGGGGCCCTGGGAGGAGCGGATGCCTGTACCGATGCAGACTACTTGGTAGCTCGAGCGTTAGCCAGCTGTACTTGGATGAGGTGGTGCGGTTTTTCTGGAATGCCCGCCTCTATTTTGTTCTAGTTAGAGACCCGAGGTTGTATCGCGTCTCTGGAGAAGGTATTAGACAGCCTTGGGAGCTTGAGTGGTGGATGATTGGATTTACCCCCTCTATTTGGTTGAGATTCCGGATTGAGGAATAACTTTAGTTTCGAGGACGAAACTTTCTTTTAGTGGGGGAGGATGTGATGACCTGGATCTCTGCAGAGCTGTGGTAGAGTCATTGGTGACATCTGGGGAGCCTGTACAGTGTGTTGGAGGTGTTTGTGCACCAATTGGACACAAGTGGCGGACTTCGGGCTTAATGGATCACGTGGGTGATCAGTGGACTCCGTCGGATCTTTAGAAGTGGTTTCGCGCGAAGCAGATATTAAAAATGGACTCAGCGCGAAGTTTGGACCGAGGAACACCTTTCCGGATGCCTTCGGCAAATTTTGGGAATGGAATTTGGCAAATGGACATCGAATTTGGATTCAGCGCGCGAAAACGGTCAAAATGGACTACCTACTTGATATTTGCGCATTGGTTACTGTTCATGCCGGAACAGTGTTTCCGGCCGCCGGCGGGCAGAGGGGCGGCGGGCGCGGGGGCAGCGGCGGAGCAGCGGCGGGCAGCGGCGGGCAGCGGCGCGGGCCGCCCGGTCCACGCGGCGGGCGTGCACCGGGGGCTGGATGCGTGGCGGCTCGGGAGTGGGCCGGTCCGCGGGGCGCGGTCTACGGAGAGCGCGGGGCGCACGTGGACCGGGGTGGACACGTGGCGGCGGTGGTTGGTGCGGTGTAGCGCGCTCGGTGCACCGAACGAGTGCGGATGGCCTCGGGGGCCGCGTGTCCGACAGCGGTTGGCAGGCGACGCTGGCAGGCGGCACGGGGGCGCTGACCGCGGTTTCCCGCGCGTGGGGGCGCCACGTGTCGATCCCCGGGGGTGGCCACGCGGCGCAGCGGGAGTGGTGGCTCCCGCTGTTGCCTGTTTTGTGGGCGAACGTGAGGCCCGAGGGGCTTTCGGGCGCGCACAGTGTTGGGCCGGGCCCAACACTGTAGCCGCCCGAAAATCCGGAGCGCCCGGAAAAAAGGACAGGATGGGTATTTTTGGATTTGTTTCTTCCAGCATATAAATAGGACGAGTCCCACTGAAGAGAGCTTCTTCCCTGTTCATCTTTTCACTGTGCCACCTTCACAAGAAATCCTCCTCTCCCAGAGCCGGTTCCATCTGCAAATTTCCAGATTTTTCAGCGGCATGCATCCCGAGGTTTCCATTTTTACGGCGCGGCACGACGCTCGTTCGTTGTGATCTTCTTCGTCGTATTTTGGTACGAGCACTCCCCCGGCTTACTCCGACCTCCGATTAGGCGATTCTTGCGCCGTTGGACTCACGACAGGTAGGGCTTTGATCTTCGTGTTTTGAGCTCCTCCTCATTTCGAGTTTATCTTGGAGTTCCCCGAGCTTCCATTTGACCCTTTTTCTGGGGGGAGTTTTTGGACAGCGGTTCGGTATTTCGGCCATATCTTCGTGCACAGGCATCGGATTGGGGTGATTCAAAAGGCATTTTGCGTCTTCACATCACGAGGAATATCCCCAAATTTTCTTGGAATTTTCTTAATATTTTTCGAAACTGAGAAATCTCTGTTTACAGGAATTAGTGCTACAGTTTTTGAGAGCAGTTTATTTCGGGGTGGTTCCCTTGTCGGATTTGTTTCTCAGTGTAGGAAACTCGGATTTGAGCATGCAGGTACTCGTTTCGACCGGTTCGTCGCGAGGATCGTGAGAGTATTTTTCTTGGAATTTTCTGGGCACTTCTCGCAGGTAAAAATAGGGCATCTTTGGGACTGAATTCTGGACAGCATGTTTGCGGATACTTGTGTGCTTATTTGTGTGTATGTTTTGGGGTAATTGTGAACAGCGATCGCGGCGGTTTATCTGTTTGAGCATTTGCTGTGAAAAGGGGATATTGGACAGCGAGGAGGCTTTACAGCTGAGGATTGCGCGTGTCCAGGTGGGTGGTTGTTGTTTACCTCTGTTTTGACATGCTCACTAGGAATATTAGAGTGATCCCTTTATTTGGACATGCATCCTTAAAGTAATATAAAATTGTGAGCCCTTCATATGGAAATTACTATTGTGGATATTTGATAGTGGTTGGGACTTATACATAATGGTATGGATGGAATGTTAGCGTTTAACCTTGCATGTGGATTGGATTATTTATTTTGGACTATATGATTATCCTGTTAGTGGTTGGTACTATTTGAGGATTTTATGACATGCATAGGTGGATAGTGATGCTTTATCATGGAACATGGATTATAGACATGTGTGGTTGGATAATGTTTTAGCATGATGGTTATATCTATGCGGAGTTATTAATTGTTACACATGTGGAACCACTATTGGACACCTTTTCCTTTGTTTCCTTGAGAACACTTGCATGCTTGTATGGACATCTAGATAGGCCATCTTTTATCGCTACACTTTCATGCTGGAACTTGACTTAGGAGAAACCTTGTTTGTTTCTTTTCTCCTTTCGTTAGTCAGGTGGTATTTGTTGCTCGGGTTTGAGCAGGGGTTGGGATAGTGTAGCCGGGGCCTGGATTATGGATTATTGGTTTTGGCGGCGACCGCGGATATTGGGCGGTTGACCGGATGTCGGTTATAGGACATCGGTGATAGGACATGATTATGGACTAGAGGGTTTTGTGGCAACCGCGGATAGTAGGCAGTTGACCAGATGTCGGATGTGGGACATGATTGTGATTGTGGGTTATTCCGGCGACCGCGGATATTGGGCGGTTGACCGGAGGTCGGTTGTGAGACTTGGATGTTGATTGTGGGGTATTGCAGCAATCGCGGATATTGGGCGATTGACCGGATGGTTACGTTTGCATCTGATTGGGAATCAGTTTTCTTTTAGTGGAGGGTTGTGTTCCACTGGGGCTTTATAGTTGTGATCCAATCCTGCTTTTATCACACCGGCGCGGTTATTGCCCGGTGATGCTTTACTCGTGTGGGTCGCTCCCCTCGAGATCCCCTCCGGAGGCCGGGGCCAGACAGTTATGGACAATTTTGCTATCACATCGGCGCGGCTTATTTGCCCGATGATGAGGGCGGCAGCAGGAACTTTGCTATCACATCGGCGCAGCTTTCTTGCCCGATGATGAGGGTGGTACAGATTGGGTTCATCTGGGACGGTTGGTTATTGTTGCATACGGTTATTCCAATCTAGGACTGTATTTTAGAGGCATAGTAGTGGTAGATTTCCCTTTTTCAGCGGTTTCATTTCTTACCACTCTTCTTTCCTTTTTGCCTCTGGTAGACCTAGTGGGTGTGTCAGAGTTTGAGGTTTTACCCACTAGGGGAGGCTACTGGTTTACTAGTAGTTCTCACCCCCATTCTTCTTTCTTCTTTTTCTTCTCCCTTGTTTTGCAGTGTCTTCTGCGGGTGCTGCTGGGCTTTCAGCGGCGGGTCGAGGAGAGAGGACGGCTGAGTAAATAGATCTCGAGGCAGGATGAGCGTGTTAGCTGGACTGTTCGGGTACCAGGTTTCCTCAGACGGTTGTACTGTTACATTTGGGACTGGCTTTTGCCAGCAGGTTGTATTTTTTTTGGTGAGCTGGGAGGGACTGATGTATCATTTATACAGATGTAATGTATTTTATTTCCAGCTTCAGTCTGAGATGTATTAGATTTTAGTTCAGCTCTGTTTTTATTGCTCTTTTATTATTATCTCTTATATCTGAGCAGGTTTGGCGCTTCGTGTACACAGGAAATACCGTGTGCACGGCGGATCTGTAGACGGGCCCGGGTTCTGGTTTACACCCGGAGCGTGACATGTACACTGATGTATTTATTGGAGATATCTCCCTGTTGAGTTTTGAGCTTTGTATAAGAGGATATTGTATGATTATCATTTTTGGGAGATGGACATTGTTGTATTATTTCCAGTTGTACAGTGGTTGATTTTGTTGGGTTATGATTAATTGGATCTAAATAGGAGAAAAAACACCTAGAGGGGGGGTGAATAGGTGTAAACCGTAAACACTCAAAAATCGTTGCGCAATAAAACCCAATGCGGAAATGAAAAATAACACGCACGATTTTTACGTGAAAAACTCCAAACCGGAGTAAAAAACCACGGGACCGATAACACGGCGAAATCCACTAGAATTAAAACACGTACAAGGTGATATACCGTACTCACTTACGACTCAACCTTTTCCATACGCTCCTAGTAGATCTTCTCCGCTCGCTCCGCAACGCTCCTCGAATCCACGATTTGCGTCCAACGCCGAATCCACGGCGTCCAATGTCGAATCCACGACGTCCGACCGAATTCACGGTCTTCACCCAGTAGCACGTCTCGAATCCACGAACGTACCTCGCTCCGAATCCATGAGAGCGGTTGCACCTTGAATCCACAAGACCACGCGAGTCCACGCGTCGATTTTTGGGAAAATCGTTGTTTTTGGGTGGTGATGATCCGCCGAATACTTAGATTAGAAATAGATCAGAAAAACCATCTAAGTATTCATTAATTTGATTCTACTCAAAATCTGAGTTTGAAAACCTAGAATCAAATTAATCAATATAGATAAAGAAACATAGATTTATTCTCGTTATTTCCTTTCTTCTCTATATGTGGATTTTTCTATTTCGGTCGTATACGGATCTACCCTAAAAAATGAATCATAGGGTCTATTTATAGGTTAGAAACCGTTGGAAGAGGATAAGAATCAAAAACTAACCTTTTCTGGAATTTTACAGGACGACGGTCCGGACTGGAATTATGGCGGTCCGAACTGTCGTAGCGAAACAGACTTTTTCCAGAAAAACATACCTTTGGGGTCCGGACTGTAATTTCTACGGTCCGGACTGTTCATGCAATTCCTGCAAATTCCACGTTCGGGGTCCGGACTGAAGTGACCAGGGTCCGGACTGGAATTGCGCATGAACTATCCTATGTTCGGGGTCCGGACTGTAATGTCAGGTCCGGACTCTGAACATGTAGTATGTCCAGTTTTTGATTTTTATGCAATTAAAAATTCATCCAAGTGTTTCTATACTATAAGAAGTATTCGGATCACCAAAATTATTTAGTTAAACGTACCTGATCCTTTTGAATTCTTCTTTCTTGAGATTGAGGTATATGATCCAAACTTCTTCATCTTCAATCTTCAAGACTTAATCAATTTCACGAAATACGCCAACACAAATTCCGTAACAATCTCCCCCTTCGGCAGTTTCGTGACAAAACACAAATCCACTCAAGAAAATTCAAAAAGATATTTTTGTTGCTATCACCATACAACAAAAATTTATATTGGAGATCAAAATAAAATTAAATACATGAGATAAACTCCTAGAACAGACTCTAGACTTAGACATCTGTACTCTCTGCAAAAAGAAAATATTTTTGACAAAAGAGATCGTTAGATACCTCAAGAATTTTTGCAAACAAAACCAAGCACAGAGATAGAGTTTATACTCACCATGACATTTACAAATTCAGATATGTAATGAGATCACAATCAAAAAGCAACATATCCTCTAAGCATTAGAAATCCAAATGTCATAGAAAGGTTAGTCAACAAGCAACTTGTTAGTTATATTACATGCCCAAATAGTTAGTCAAATAGTTAGTCGAGGCATGCAATCACACATTATAAAACCAAAAGTTGAGGTCATACTTACCTTTCATAGTTCAAAGTTGTTCAAAATTCACAACCATAAGACGATCACTTTCGATCATTGTTTGTCTCTCTCTCCCCCTTTTTGTCACAAAACAAGCCAAAATTACAAAATAAAAGGAGAGATTAAAAAAAAGAACTAAAACTAAAAAACCTGCAAACCAGAAAGATATGTCAGAAAGAAATTCAGTTGTCGGACTCAGAATCCTCAGAGCTACTGCACTCCAATTTGTTCAAAATCCCTTTAAGCATCCTTGACAGGTTGGAAAAATTTTGTTTCATCTTGTGAATGTCAGCCGACATTCTTTCTTGTTCTTCAGCCATTTTCCGTTGTTCTTGTTGCATAGATACTATAGCAGCTTTTGTGATGTTTCTCTTGGAGGTAGAAGGGGATTGCGTGGATGCTGAAAGTGTATTTTGACTTTCTTTACAAGGAGATTCTTTAGGCAGAGAGCGTGCTCTGGTGAGGGGTTCATTGATCTGAATTCCTCTGCCCCTCGAATTGTTGCTCCTTGTGTGCTGCTTGGTTGTTGAGGAAGACTTCATCTACTTCTTTTGCTTTAGATGGAACCTATCTTCGTCATCAACCATTTGTTGTACTTCTTCACAAAATGTGTCCCAATCTTCTTCGTCTTCTGATTCTGAACCATTTTGAAGAACATTCTTTGTTTTCTCTTGACTTGGTCCAGCTTTGTAGTATTCTGGTTTTCCCCGTACAGTTTTTTCGTTGAATCCACTGTGTAGAACACCTAGTGTTGGTGTGTCTGGCCCATGGTGCATCAAAGGGGTGCCACAGATGGACCCTGTGTGGTATTTTAGCTGATTTGGTCTTCGGCTGTGTTTTCTGAATTTTGGAGAAGGAACTGGGCCAAGCGGAGTTCGGATTTGGATTCAGCGCGGAAAAACGCTTGAAAACGACTATTTATTTGTCGAATTTGGAGTCCGGATGACCAAATGCGGGCTTCCGGAAGTTTCGGGGGATTTCCGGTGCATGGGGGTGCTCCGTGGACCGGACAGTGCCACGTGGCGGCCCATTATTGGGCGGCTCACGTCGCTCGGTCCACGGAGGAGGCGCGGCGGTGCATGGACCGCGCGGGTGGCCGCGTGGCGCTTCCGGATTGGACGGAGCACGCGGCGCGGTCCAGGGAGGTTGGCGCGGGGCTCGTGGACCGGGCGCACGACACGCGTCGCCGGCTGGTTGGGTGGTCCACCTGGACTCGGTCCACGCGGGCCCGAGGCGGTGCCTCGGGGCGCGGGCCGGTGCAGGGCCACAGTGCGGCTGGTCGGCCGCACATGGCCCGCACTCGAGTGCGGGCCACGTGTCGGCCGGCCAGCGGAGGGGTGCATGCACCGCCTCCAGCGCACCCGGGCCACGTGGCGGGCGGCCAGTCGCCCCGCACGGCTGTTTGCTGTGCGGGGGACACGTGGCCGCCCCAGGGACTTTCGGGCGGTCGGACGGCCCCCCGTCCGACCTGCTTCGAGGATTCGGGCGCCCGAAAGTGGCGCCCGAATCCGACAAAAAGGGGGGGGGGTTGGCAGCCTATATAAAGGCCTTTTGGGGGGCCCTTTTGCTCACTTTCTGTGAGGATTTCCACAGTGAACCCTTAATGAAAAATCTTCCTCTACCTGAAACCCTTCTTGTCGCTCACTCCTGAGATTTTAGGAGCACGTTTTTCGAGGTTGGTCATTTTCCGGCGCGGCGCAACACTCGTTCTTCGACGACCCGTTTCGTCCCTTCGCAGTGTTTAGGCTCCCCCGGCTCACCCTGACCTCCGATTCAGGTGATTTTTGCGCCGTTGGACTCTAGACAGGTAGGGCTTCATTTTTGATATTTTGAGTAGCCCCTGGTTTTCATGTGGATTTTGAGTTTCCCGAGCTTCTTTGTGACCCATTTTTCCTCGCGGAGTTTTGGACAGCACCTGCTTGATTTGGCTATAACTTCGCGCTCAGGCGACGCATCGAGGTGATTCAAAAGGCATTTCTCATCTACATCTCGCGAGGAACCTCCTGGAATTTTCTCAGATTTTTCTGAATATTTTTCGAAGGTGGAAATCTCCTTTCTCTGTAACTTTTTGGTACAGAAATTCTGCACAGTTTTGTTTGGGGTGTTCCCCTTGCCGAATTTGTATCTCAACGAAGGAAGCTCGGTTTTGAACGTGCAGGTACTCGTTTCGACGGGTTCGTCGCAAGGAACGCGACGGTATTTTTATTAGAATTTTCTGAGCACCCTTCGCAGGTGAAAATCTGAGATCTTTGGATCGGTAATTTTGGGACAGATTTTGTGATGTTTGAAGGACTAAAATTATGTATGTTCTTCTTGGAGGTTTGGCACAGCATTGCGGTGAGTTTTGGTGCGAGCGCGGGTTCTCGCATTTGGGACAGGATTTTAGCGCTCGAGGTGGGTACCGTTGTTAACCTCTTATTTTGGACAACCCACTAGGCATATTGGAGCTTGTATTTTGTAATATGGCCAACATACTAGTAAAAATGAACAGAGCATGCTTAATGAAAAGAAAAGGGCTCACGATTGATACTTGTATCTTTAGAGGACTGGACACTAATAAATGGTAATAACCGGCTAAATCCGTTTCATACTTAATGTTTATTGAAGGGCTTATGCATGTGTCTAAATCAGCTTATGGTAGGTTAATATTTCAGATATTTTAACCAAGGCATAATGTAAGAATTGGAATACAAAAATTATCTTGCTTAGTAAAGGACTTTTGCATGTTTAAATGGTCACCTAGTTAGGCCACCTTTTTCTGCTGAACTATCATACTGGAATTGACTTAGGAGAAACCATGATTTCATTTTCTCCAGTTATCTTGACATAGGGGATGTCATGCCCGGGTTAGGGCAGGGGCTGGGATAGAGTAGGCAGATACTGGGATTTCGGGACCGGCAGGCTGTGTAGGCAGGGTATTGCGGCGATCGCGGATTTTGGGCGATTGACCGGACGGTTGTTGTTGCATCAGATCGGGGAAGGGATTTGGGCTTTCTTGTTAGTGGATGGACCTGTTCCATTTAGATCAGTGTCATGATCCAGTCTTGCGGACTTATGTTTCCTTGGACACTTATTACTCAGGCATTATGCTCGTGTGGGTCGCCCCCCTCGAGTGCCACTCCGGAGTGCGCGTTATACAGACTTGAGTCTTTGAGACTCCTATCCCCTATCGGTGTTATGCGTAGGCTGGCATACCCGATTTGGCAGGCACCGCAGGCAGTACCAGTGTGTACTGGGGTATAGATTGGTTTGGTCAGGCAGGCTTTGATATTCTGATGCATACATTTAGCTATCTTTTAGCTGGGCATGTAGAGGCATATTAGTGGTATTTTTATCAGTATCCATGCATAAAGTTTACCACATTATTCTTTTCGCCTCTGGTAGTCCTAGTGGGCAGGTACGAGTTGAGGTTTACCCACTAGGGGAGGCTACTGTTTTTATAGTAGTTCTCACCCCCACTCTTTTTCCCTCTTCTTTTTTTCCCTTTGTTTTGTAGAGTCCTCTGCGGGAGTTGCGGGACCCTCTTCTCAGGACCGAGGTAAGAGGATCGTTGATTAGCTAGATGCTTCCCTGATCCAGAGTTCTGATAGTTTTTGATGTATCCCCGGTACACTCAGACTGTTGTACTTCCTTTTATTTTGGGTCTGGCTTCGGCCAGCTGGATGTATTTTATTTGGTGAGCTGGGAGAGACATTTGTATATTTTTGAGAGCTATGTTGTATTTTCTTTTCTGCTCTTATCTGAGTTGTACTAGTTGTAGTTAGCTCTGTTATGCTCTTTTATTTTATCTAGCTATCTGAGCAGGTTACCAGCGCTTCGTGTACGCGGAAAATTCCGAGTGCACGGCGGATCTGTAGACGAGCCTGGGTTCTGGTTTACACCCGGGGCGTGACAGATTAAGATGGTATCGGAGCTTAGGGATAGGTCAGTTGGGACTTAGGAAACCCTAGGCTTTTGGCAGGCCCTAGGATGGCAGGGCGCGAGTGACGCGATATTTTGCGAAAGTCGGCAATTTATTATTAACTCTTCCTGTGAGTGGAGAGGGATTGGCATATCCTATCTCTGGTAGACTATTATGTTGGCTGCAGACAACATAAGGTTACAGAAATAGGGGGATGTCCATGACTTTCGCTGGATTGGGTCGAGAGTGCTTTTGTTTACTGACTCGTGGTTTCTCGTGTGGCAGGATGCCTCCTAGGCGGCAGATCCCTACTCGGGGTACTCCTACACCCCCGGAGGAGCCGGAGCAGTCCGGGCCTTCGGAGATTAGTGAGCTTAGGGCCATGGTGGCCCAGTTGGCGGAGAGCCACCGCCGTCAGGAGCAGAGGTTTGATCAGTTGCTTGCCTAGGTTAGGGCACCTCCCCCTACTACTGTAGAGGCCCCTATACCACCTGTTGTACCACCGGCTATTCCACC
This sequence comes from Tillandsia leiboldiana, assembly GCA_029204045.2. NCBI lineage: Eukaryota > Viridiplantae > Streptophyta > Magnoliopsida > Poales > Bromeliaceae > Tillandsia > Tillandsia leiboldiana. The sequence goes on from CM055073.1 coordinate 14,395,920, forward strand.
AATCCCTACGGCACCGTCGTCGAGCAGTGGGGCCCAGGGGATGTTCAGGCCGTTGACCCCGGCGGAGGAGCGGGAGTTTGCTGACAAGCTCTCACAGTTTTGCAAGCGAGGACCGCCTAGATTCTCAGGGCGGAGCACACACCCGTGGGAGATAGGATTATGGCTGGCAGCAATGGAGAAGTTATTTCAGGACTTCTTCATTGACCATAGATACAGAGTGCATATGGCAGTGCACTGTCTAGAGAGGGATGCAGATGCCTGGTGGCGTCCGGTTGAGCCCTTGGAGTTTCAGATTACCCGGCAGCTGCCTTGGTCAGAGTTTCGACGGATGATCCTGGACACCTATTTCTCCACGAGCGTGAAGAAAAAGATTGAGGATGACTTGAAGAATCTACAGCAAGGTGATCGGGCTGTATGGGATTATTTTTCAGGAGTTCACGCAGTTGCTCAACTGCGTGCCCTATGTTGCCAGGGACGGGCCGCACCAGGTAGAGCTTTTTGAGACGGGCCTTCGCCCAGAGATTTATACCTTAGTGCACGCCCAGAGGCTTCAGACCTTATCAGAGGCAGTGGATCACGCACAGTGGGTCGAGAGGGGAGACCACGTCGTTGCTAGGCGTGGGGGCGCGGTCGCTCATAGTTCTGAGAGGAAGCGACCAGCGTCCGATGATGGGGGGCAGGCCAGTTCCTGGAGGCCGCCCCGACCGCCACCGCCTCAGTTTACGGGCCGTGGGCGTTCGGAGCGGCGAGGGTCTGGGGGATCCCAGAGGCCCCCGCAGCATCAGCAGCAGCAGCCCCAGCGACAGCAGCAGCATTCGCAGCAGCAGAGGTCGCAGTCTCGACAGCAGGGGTCACAGCGGTAGAGGCAGCAGCAGCAGCAGTCGAGGCAGTCTCAGTCGGCGGTCAGGTGCATCTTTCGCAGGGGACAGCACCCGTCGGATACTTGTGATCAGAGGTTTGGCCGCTGTTATCGGTGTGGACAGTCTGGCCACATTCGTGCTACTTGCCCTTTCTCGGCATCGCCGGCTCCTTCCTCAGCATCAGCCCCTTCGGCGCCCCAACAGCGGCCTTATGCCCCAGCGAGCAGGGCTCCTTCTTCGCATCCTGCAGACTACAGACCCCCGGCACAGAGTGGGCGTGTTTACGCCGCCCAGGTAGAGGACTCCGCCGCAGCCGACCACGTGGTGGCAGGTATCACTTTACTTTTTGGTACTAGAGCTCGCACTTTATTTGATACCGGTGCATCACATTCTTTTATCAGTAGATCATTTGCATCATCCTATGGATTAGAGCTAGGTCGGTTGCCACATGCATTAGAGGTACGGATTCCTGAGCATACATTGCATGTAGAGGAGTGTTGTTGGTCTTGCCCTGTACAGCTTGAGTCTTGGGTTTTGCCAGCGGACCTTATGGTCCTTAGTCAGCTGCGAGATTTTGACATTGTACTGGGGGTGGATTGGCTGGCCCGCTATTTCGCGACGATTGACTGCGCCGTGAGGACTGTTACTTTTAGCGAGCCAGGCCAGGAGGTGTTCGTTTACAGGGGGTGCCAGAGTGCTTTCTTTGCCTCTGTGGTTTCGACTTCTCGGGCGAGGCAGATGATGCGCAGTGGCTGTGTAGCCTTTTTGGCTTGTGTGGTAAAGGAGCCTACGGTGGCACCGGGACTCACGGATATCCCTATTGTCCATGAGTTCCCGGACGTGTTTCCACCGGAGTTGACTTGTATGCCGCCGGATAGGGAGGTCGAGTTTTGGATTGACGTAGTCCCAGGAACTGCGCCAATCTCTAAGGCTCCTTACCGGATGGCACCGGCTGAGTTGCGAGAGTTAAAGGCGCAACTTCAGGATTTAATGGATAAAGGCTTTGTGAGGCCAAGTGTATCGCCTTGGGGAGCGCCGGTGCTATTTGTGAAGAAGAAAGATGGATCACTTCGACTGTGTGTTGATTATCGAGAGCTGAATAAAGTGACCATCAGGAACAAGTACCCTTTGCCGCGCATCGATGATCTATTTGATCAGCTGCAAGGGTCTTGTGTCTTCTCCAAGATTGACTTACAGTCTGGTTACCACCAACTGAAGGTGAAGGCCGAGGACATCCCGAAGACGGCATTCAGGACGCGGTACGGGCATTACGAGTTTACCGTCATGCCTTTTGGATTGACTAATGCCCCTGCTGCTTTTATGGATTTAATGAATAGGATTTTTCGGCCATATCTGGATCGATTCGTGGTGGTGTTTATTGATGATATCCTGATCTATTCACGGAGTGATGCAGAGCACGAGGAGCATCTGAGGATTGTGCTGCAACTTCTCTGGGAAAAGAAGTTGTATGCCAAACTATCTAAGTGCGAATTTTGGCTTAGAGAGGTCACCTTTTTGGGGCATGTGATCTCCGCCGCAGGAGTGGCCGTGGACCCGGCGAAGATTGAGGCAGTCCGGGATTGGCCTCGACCAACGACGGTATCTGAGGTTCGCAGTTTTATGGGCTTAGCCGGATACTACCGTCGGTTTGTGGAGGGTTTTGCGAAACTTTCCACACCCCTCACTCGTCTGACTCGTAAAGGGATTAAGTTTATTTGGAGTGAGGATTGTCAGAGGAGCTTTGAGGAATTAAAGAACAGATTGATGTCGGCTCCTATCCTTTCCCTCCCTATTATGGGAAAGGATATGTGATTTATAGTGATGCATCGCACAATGGACTTGGATGCGTGCTGATGCAGGAGGGTAGAGTGATCGCGTATGCCTCTCGGCAGCTAAAAGATTATGAAAAGAACTACCCCACCCATGACTTGGAGCTTGCTGCAGTGGTTTTTGCATTGAAGTTGTGGCGCCATTATCTGTATGGGGAGCACTGCGAGATTTACACAGATCACAAGAGCTTGAAATACTTGTTCACACAGAAGGAGCTCAACTTGAGGCAACGCCGATGGTTAGAATTATTAAAGGATTATGATGTGGATATACTCTACCATCCCGGCAAGGCCAACGTGGTTGCTGATGCCTTGAGCAGGAGAGCAGTGCAGAGCTTATCTTTGATGATCACCGATCAAGCGCCACTACTTGAGCAGATGAGGCGGTCAGAGCTCGAGGTTGTATCCCCTGGGGTCTCTGCGCGACTTATGACTCTAGTCATACAACCCACTCTGTTGGACAGAATTCGGGAGAGACAGAGTGAGGACCCCCACTTGTTGAGGGTTCGAGAGCAGATTCAGACGGACTCAGCAGGGGATTTTTCAGTTGATGCTTCGGGAGTACTTCGGTACAGGGACCGAGCTTGCGTGCCCATGGATACAGAGATTCGAGAGCAGATCTTGAGGGAGGCCCACTATACACCTTATACCATCCATCCTGGGGGGACTAAGATGTATAGGGACCTCAAGGCACAGTTCTGGTGGAACGGGATGAAAAGAGACATTGGGAGGTTTGTAGCACATTGCTTAATTTGTCAGCAAGTAAAGGCTGAGCATCGTGTACCTGCTGGCAAGTTGCAGAGCCTCCCAATCCCTGAATGGAAATGGGAACATGTTACCATGGATTTTGTTACCGGGTTGCCGAGGGCACAGTCAGGAGCAGACGCGATCTGGATAGTCGTGGACAGACTCACCAAATCCGCTCACTTTTTACCGGTACAGGTGACTTGGCCACTAGACCGACTGGCACAGCTGTATTTAGACGAGGTAGTGAGGTTGCATGGCGTGCCTACCTCCATTGTATATGATCGAGATTCGAGGTTTGTTTCGCGCTTTTGGAGGAGTCTACAGGCCACTCTGGGGACGCAGCTAAGTTTCAGCACGGCTTTTCACCCACAGACAGACGGACAGTCAGAGCGGACTATACAGATTCTTGAGGACATGCTCCGGGCTTGCACGCTAGACTTTGGAGGAGGATGGGTGCGACACTTATCACTGGCAGAGTTTGCGTACAACAATAGCTTTCAAGCGAGCATCCAGATGGCTCCGTTTGAAGCATTGTATGGACGCAAATGTCGTTCCCCACTTTATTGGAGCGATGTGGGTGAAAGACGGACTTTGGGTCCAGAGTTGTTGCGAGAGGCAGAGGATAAAGTCAGGATAATCTGGCAACATCTTCAGACAGCTCAGAGCAGACACAGGAGCTACGCCGATGTGCGGAGGCGAGACCTTGAGTTTGGGGTTGGAGATCATGTCTTTTTGAAGGTTTCGCCTTCAAAGGGTATCCGGAGATTTGGGATTCGTGGGAAACTGAGCCCTCGTTATATTGGACCTTTTGAGGTATTGGAGCGCATAGGGCCAGTTGCCTACAGGCTTGCACTCCCCCCCAGGCTTGCTGGTGTTCACGATGTATTCCATGTATCGACCCTGAGGAAGTATGTTCATGATCCGTCACACATCATCGATTTCACCCCACTGGAGATTGCTGAGGATCTGAGTTTTGTTGATCGGCCATCGAGGATCTTGGACCGCGAGGTTAGAGAGCTGCGCAGCCGGGCCATCCCTTATGTGAAGATCCTCTGGAGCGGTCGTGATGAGCGCGAGGCTACCTGGGAGCTAGAGTCAGCGATGTTGGATGCTTACCCCTATTTGTTCGAGGCCCCGGCTTGAGGTATGGCTTTTGTTTCGAGGACGAAACTCTTTTAGTGGGGGAGGATGTAGTATTCTGGTTTTCCCCGTACAGTTTTTCCGTTGAATCCACTGTGTAGAACACCTAGTGTTGGTGTGTCTGGCCCATGGTGCATCAAAGGGGTGCCACAGATGGACCCTGTGTGGTATTTTAGCTGATTTGGTCTTCGGCTGTGTTTGCTGAATTTTGGAGAAGGAACTGGGCCAAGCGGAGTTCGGATTTGGATTCAGCGTGGAAAAACGCTTGAAAATGACTATTTATTTGTCGAATTTGGAGTCCGGATGACCAAATGCAGGCTTCCGGAAGTTTCGGGGGATTTCCGGTGCATGGGGGTGCTCCGTGGACCGGACAGTGCCACGTGGCGGCCCATTATTGGGCGGCTCACGTCGCTCGGTCCACGGAGGAGGCGCGGCGGTGCATGGACCGCGCGGGTGGCTGCGTGGCGCTTCCGGATTGGACGGAGCATGCGGCGCGGTCCAGGGAGGTTGGCGCGGGGCTCGTGGACCGGGCGCACGACACGCGTCGCCGGCTGGTTGGGTGGTCCACCTGGACTCGGTCCACGCGGGCCCGAGGCGGTGCCTCGGGGCGCGGGCCGGTGCAGGGCCACAGTGCGGCTGGTCGGCCGCACATGGACAGCACTCGAGTGCGGGCCACGTGTCGGCCGGCCAGCGGAGGGGTGCATGCACCGCCTCCAGCGCACCCGGGCCACGTGGCGGGCGGCCAGTCGCCCCGCACGGCTGTTTGCTGTGCGGGGGACACGTGGCCGCCCCAGGGACTTTCGGGCGGTCGGACGGACCCCCGTCCGACCTGCTTCGAGGATTCGGGCGCCCGAAAGTGGCGCCCGAATCCGACAAAAAGGGGGGGGGGGTTGGCAGCCTATATAAAGGCCTTTTGGGGGGCCCTTTTGCTCACTTTCTGTGAGGATTTCCACAGTGAACCCTTAATGAAAAATCTTCCTCTACCTGAAACCCTTCTTGTCGCTCACTCCTGAGATTTTAGGAGCGCGTTTTTCGAGGTTGGTCATTTTCCGGCGCGGCGCAACACTCGTTCTTCGACGACCCGTTTCGTCCCTTCGCAGTGTTTAGGCTCCCCCGGCTCACCCTGACCTCCGATTCGGGTGATTTTTGCGCCGTTGGACTCTCGACAGGTAGGGCTTCATTTTTGATATTTTGAGTAGCCCCTGGTTTTCATGTGGATTTTGAGTTTCCCGAGCTTCTTTGTGACCCATTTTTCCTCGCGGAGTTTTGGACAGCACCTGCTTGATTTGGCTATAACTTCGCGCTCAGGCGACGGATCGAGGCGATTCAAAAGGCATTTCTCATCTACATCTCGCGAGGAACCTCCTGGAATTTTCTCAGATTTTTCTGAATATTTTTCGAAGGTGTAAATCTCCTTTCTCTGTAACTTTTTGGTACAGAAATTCTGCACAGTTTTGTTTGGGGTGTTCCCCTTGCCGAATTTGTATCTCAACGAAGGAAGCCCGGTTTGAACATGCAGGTACTCGTTTCGACGGGTTCGTCGCAAGGAACGCGACAGTATTTTTATTAGAATTTTCTGAGCACCCTTCGCAGGTGAAAATCTGAGATCTTTGGATCGGTAATTTTGGGACAGATTTTGTGATGTTTGAAGGACTAAAATTATGTATGTTCTTCTTGGAGGTTTGGCACAGCATTGCGGTGAGTTTTGGTGCGAGCGCGGGTTCTCGCATTTGGGACAGGATTTTAGCGCTCGAGGTGGGTACCGTTGTTAACCTCTTATTTTGGACAACCCACTAGGCATATTGGAGCTTGTATTTTGTAATATGGCCAACATACTAGTAAAAATGAACAGAGCATGCTTAATGAAAAGAAAAGGGCTCACGATTGATACTTGTATCTTTAGAGGACTGGACACTAATAAATGGTAATAACCGGCTAAATCCGTTTCATACTTAATGTTTATTGAAGGGCTTATGCATGTGTCTAAATCAGCTTATGGTAGGTTAATATTTCAGATATTTTAACCAAGGCATAATGTAAGAATTGGAATACAAAAATTATCTTGCTTAGTAAAGGACTTTTGCATGTTTAAATGGTCACCTAGTTAGGCCACCTTTTTCTGCTGAACTATCATACTGGAATTGACTTAGGAGAAACCATGATTTCATTTTCTCCAGTTATCTTGACATAGGGGATGTCATGCCCGGGTTAGGGCAGGGGCTGGGATAGAGTAGGCAGATACTGGGATTTCGGGACCGGCAGGCTGTGTAGGCAGGGTATTGCGGCGATCGCGGATTTTGGGTGTCACGCCCCGGGGGTTTAATTTCGCGGAAACGATTCACAAAAGGTATGGGTTTGGCGTGTATAATTTTTTTTTTTGAAAAAACCTTCTTCCCCGGCGCGTGCCCAGACCCGCCGCATATACAGGATCACTCTGCAAACGGACAGAGTCTCCCCTGTATATGCACGGCGTCGCGACACATACAATGTCCAAAAACGGATAATTATTCAATCACAACGGTTCAAACATACGTCCATTCACGAAATGCTAAATAAATCTCACGGCCGATCAGTTTAAAAGGATAAATCCACAGTTGTTGAAACGGCGCCCACCCGGCGCCCATATTTTGAAAACACCTTTCGAAAGCAACATAAACCCAGAGGTTTTGGAAAACAGTGCCCACACGACACCTAGGTTTTGAAATCCAGTTTTCGCAATCTTTTCTTTGGTTTGCTCTTTGATTTTCTTAAAGCGGCCAACAGAGATGAAAAAGGAATTAAATAATTCAAAAACTACCATGCCGACATCCACACCGACCCCACGAGGGTATCGAGAACCGCACCACAGTCTACCATGTAAATGAAATGCGAAGGGGAAAATAGAAAGTACTGTTCGGGGTCACCAGGGACCCAAGAACTCCTGCCGCGGCCTCACCGTCGCCTAACTCTCCCCCCTGGAGGACCCTGTCGCAAAGTGGGAAGTCAGCGACTAAACAATAATGATAATAACAAAGCAGGAAAGGAAGCCAAACCCAACAGTAAAACTATCCGGAGCAACCACTCGACTCACTGGAAGAGTGACACGCGAACACATGTAACTCCTGCAACATCTGTAATGCCTGTAACACCTATACACCTTGATCTCGTCGGGCACCTATCCCGACAGATCGCACCGCTCACACCTTGGGGCACCTGACCTCGTCGGACACCTATCCCGACAGATCGCACCTTTTCCCCCACCTTTTGCTGCCTCAAACCCCACACCTACGGGGGCCCCCACCACTTCACCTTGTGGGTTAACACGGGTCGAAGACCGCTTTCCCGGAAAAGAGCACCCTTTGCGGTGGCCAAACCGCGGGTGCGCGTGTCGCAACCACGAGCTCAAAAACCCGGACACAGGACAATATCGCAAACATAGAGACCGTCAGCGTTAGTATTACAAATATGCAGTTAAACAACTATCCAAGAATACCGAGTCTATACTTAGTCTCAAAGGAACCCACAATAATGAACCAAGTACCCAAAACGAAACCAACAATAATGAACCAAGTACTCCAGACGAAACCAACATAATGAACCAAGTACCCAAAACGTAACCAACAATAATGAACCAAGTACTCCAGACGAAACCAACATAATGAACCAAGTACCCAAAACGTAACCAACAATAATGAGCCGAGTACACACCACACGATAATCATGACAGTAACGAAAATGGGCATACAGGGGTTCTAAGGATGTACCCACCTAAAACGCGAAGAAGGAGGTGTGCGGAAAACTCCAGTTAAAAAAAAACCCTCACAATGCCCCCGAAAAGCTACAAAAAGAAATCTTGTTAAAACAATCATCGTCGTGGTTAAAAACACTCAAAAACGGGGCGAAACGGGCCAAAAACGGAGCTTCTGGATCCCTTTCAGAAAACTGGTGCACGAAACCAGGCGTGGACCGGGTCCACAACAGCAGGCGGCCGGGGCACGGGCCGGGAGCACGCGGTAGCGGTGGACCGGTGCGGCTTGGGCCGGGCCGCGCACGGGCTCGGGCGCGCACCGGGTTCACCACTCCCCGCTGCGGTGTCGAACACCGGGTGCACGCCTAGGGCGTGCACCGAGCGGCCTGGTGCACGTGTTTCGTGCGCCGGGTCTGCGGCCCCGGGCCGCGGAGGCGTGCGCCGGGTGCACGCCGGCCCGGTGGACCCCGCGGCCTGGCGCACGCAGCCGTGCACCGGGTCTGCGCCCCCGGGCCGCGGAAGCGTGCGCCGGGTGCACGCGGGCGCCGTGGACCGCGGCCTGAAATCCCTGTTGACGAACAGTAATCCGTCCCCAATTCCGGCTCCGGTTGCGACCCTGCGATCCCGACGGCTGCGGCGATGACTCCGTGAACACGACAACGGCAGCGGCGGCCTCCCGTTTAACAACGGCGGCGGCGGCTTCCCGTTACCACAAAGCCCACATCGCGCGACAACCGAACCACCAACAGTCGAAACCCCAAAACCTAAAACAAAACAACGATGCTAACCTTGATTTTCCTGGAGGAGGAGGAAGAAGGAGGGTCGCCCATTCCTTGCTCGATCGATTCTGCAGAAAGAAATCCGTTCCTCCTTTCCTCTCCCCGTCTCCCCGTCTCGGTCTCCACGCCGTTCTTGAAAAGAGGGAAAATATGGTTTGGGGTTTTCCCCACACACACCCTCACCCGGACTTATACGCTAACTCAAAAGTAATAACAATAATAATAAAAATAATAACAATAATAATAAATTTCCGATGCCAATCCAAATCAGTCGAAATTAGAACGGAGGGCCCAGATTACCTCGGAAAGCGTGCCGATCGCCAGCACGGATTCCGATGCGCCCGAGCTGATATAGAACCTCAAAAATTAATTCAGGGAGATCCCGAAGTCGGAATTCGAATCCGATCGCACCACCGTTCACCGATTTGCGAGCTCTAGCACCAAAAAAATACCCGCACACCCTGACGGTCAGTCCAGAATTTCTCGAACTTTCAACCCCCCCCCCCCCTAACAACTAAAAGGGATTCAAATAAGATCAAAACGGAAAACCGGGAGGTCGAGGTACTACAAAAATAATTAAAATAAACCAATGACATAAAAAGATGAAAAGTCCGATTGTAGAAGGATCCCGTCCGATCACCTCGAAAAGCGTGCCGGCCACCTAGCACGGATTCCGACGCACCACACGAAGGCAAACGCCTTGCCCCCCATTCCGGGAGATCCGTAAATCGGAATCCGAATCCGTTCGCTTTGCCCTCCTCCGTTTTCCGAGCTCAGTCGAAGAAAAATACTCGCGGTCCAGGCCAGTTCTTTGCAGAAAACACAGTGAAAAGTTTTCCTAACAATCCCGTCATAAAAAGAAGGTATACAAAGGCATTGGAACGCCAGGACTCTACATTGGGCGATTGACCGGACGGTTGTTGTTGCATCAGATCGGGGAAGGGATTTGGGCTTTCTTGTTAGTGGATGTACCTGTTCCATTTAGATCAGTGTCATGATCCAGTCTTGCGGACTTATGTTTCCTTGGACACTTATTACTCAGGCATTATGCTCGTGTGGGTCGCCCCCCTCGAGTGCCACTCCGGAGTGCGCGTTATACAGACTTGAGTCTTTGAGACTCCTATCCCCTATCGGTGTTATGCGTAGGCTGGCATACCCGATTTGGCAGGCACCGCAGGCAGTACCAGTGTGTACTGGGGTATAGATTGGTTTGGTCAGGCAGGCTTTGATATTCTGATGCATACATTTAGCTATCTTTTAGCTGGGCATGTAGAGGCATATTAGTGGTATTTTTATCAGTATCCATGCATAAAGTTTACCACATTATTCTTTTCGCCTCTGGTAGTCCTAGTGGGCAGGTACGAGTTGAGGTTTACCCACTAGGGGAGGCTACTGTTTTTATAGTAGTTCTCACCCCCACTCTTTTTCCCTCTTCTTTTTTTCCCTTTGTTTTGTAGAGTCCTCTGCGGGAGTTGCGGGACCCTCTTCTCAGGACCGAGGTAAGAGGATCGTTGATTAGCTAGATGCTTCCCTGATCCAGAGTTCTGATAGTTTTTGATGTATCCCCGGTACACTCAGACTGTTGTACTTCCTTTTATTTTGGGTCTGGCTTCGGCCAGCTGGATGTATTTTATTTGGTGAGCTGGGAGAGACATTTGTATATTTTTGAGAGCTATGTTGTATTTTCTTTTCTGCTCTTATCTGAGTTGTACTAGTTGTAGTTAGCTCTGTTATGCTCTTTTATTTTATTTAGCTATCTGAGCAGGTTACCAGCGCTTCGTGTACGCGGAAAATTCCGAGTGCACGGCGGATCTGTAGACGAGCCTGGGTTCTGGTTTACACCCGGGGCGTGACAAGCTTGTTCCTTTTTAACAGATGCTCTCGTTCCCACCATTGCTACAATGAGTGCAATAATCCAAGCAAAGGCCATTTTTGATAATCCAAGCAAAAAACCTGTGAGCAAACCTCAAGAACACGAGAAAAAAAATTGTTTATTTTCAAAAATTGGAAAAATTGTACCCAAACAATCATTATCGTGTAGAGAGACTAGGAATCAAATTAGTTTTGCAAAATGAATTTTAAAAATAGATCAATCCCAAGTTTTTCAAAAATTCTCATTATATGCCCTAAAACCGAATTTTCAGAAATCGAAGCCTAAAAATCCGTTAATCAAGAGAATACCTAGCATATAATAAAAACTAATCTACCCAGAGTTCTTATTTCAAAAGAAATCTGATCAAAAACCAATCTCAAATGAAAAAGATACAAGATTGCCATCACGTTTTGAGCAAAAAGATGAAAAATAGTGAAAAACCGAGATTTTGATCATAAGAACTCACTTTGAATCGAAGAAGATGGGTTGGGAAGGCTCCAAGACGATTGTTTTCTAGAGAGAGAAGGTCTGGAGACTCAGAAACAAAAGATTGAAGTAAAAGAAAATCAAAACCCTTTTGTTCTATGTAAAACCCTAGCCGCGGTCCGGACTGCCTCAAGAATCCAGTCCGGATCGGCTTACCCGCAGGAATACCTGCGTTCGGGGTCCGGATCGGCTTGTCCAGTCCGGACCGGCTCCAAACTTTTTCTTCAGAAAAATTCAGAAAAATTCCAGAAAATCCAGAATTGATTGTAAGCACTTTTGTGTATCAACTTTAAATGAAAATCATCGTTTCATATAACTAGAAATAGATTATGCAAAATCTATCAAAAATATCCAACTAATGAAACGAAAATTTATAAAAATTAAATCCCTTAAAGTTGAACAACTTCAATCACATCTAACATGATCTTATGAGTAATGCCTTTATCAAATCATCAATTTTGCAAAGAAAATGAAATACCAAGATCAATAGATGTTTGAAATCCCAAATATGTTAAATAATGTATCTAGTCAATCTGTTGAAGAGAGTGGCTCTTTGAGCATCTTTCATTAAAAATCCCACCTTATACCAACCTTGAAATTTGACAGAGTCAAGTATTTCAACATGCATTTTATCTAATCAATCTTGAAAAACCATGCTTGGTATACATGTGATAGCTGCACACAGTACTCGGACGACCGAGGTGGTAGCTCTTTCCTCCATGTGGTGGTAGTTTTCACACTCCTCATTGGGATGTAACTCTTTCCACATCTTTTGAGCATAACAATTTTTATTAACTCCCCCTCAATTGGCTATCAATTATTTAAAATATAAAGTATTCAACCAAAAATTGATCTCGATTTCATACTTGACTCAATTGTCAAATAAGATAAAAACTAAACCAAGAGATCATTTGAGAGAGAAATTGACTTTGATCAAAACAAAGATGACTTAATTGACATAAATGATCATTGCATCAAATGAATTATTATGATATCAAAAGCATAATAAATTTCTAAATATATAAAAGGATGCAGTTAAAGTCAATATAACTAATGCTCAATTTATATTCTATGTACAAGCAAAAACACAAAAACAAAACCTAACCTAAGCATTGGTTTCAAAAAGAGATTATTTCAAGGAAAGCATTCCAATTGCCTTACGCAAATGAATAAATCATTTTTGATCCAAGGGTTTTGTTAAAATGTCAGCTAATTGATCATCAGTTGAAATGTAGGAAAGTTGAAGAATATTTGATTCAACTAGCTCTCTTAGAAAATGATATCTACGTTCAATGTGTTTTGTTCTTGAGTGCAACACAAGATTTTTGGAAATGTTAATAGCACTTGTGTTGTCACAAAGAATGGTTACCGAAGTTGCTTAAATCCGGAAGTCGCTCAACACACTTTTCATCCAAATGAGTTGGTTTGAACAACTACCCGCTGAAATATATTCCGCTTCGGCAGTCGAGAGTACAATGCAGTTTTGCTTTTTACTATGCCATGTAACAAGGCAATGGCCAAGATAAAAACATGCACCACTCGTACTTTTCCGATCATCCACAGATCCTGCCCAATCGGCATCCGAATATCCTACAATGTCAAGACTTGTTCCCATAGGATACCAAATTCCGAAATTTACGGTTCCTCTGACATACCGGATGATCCTTTTCACTGCTTTCAGGTGATCCTCCTTTGGTGCTGATTGATATCTCGCGCAAATCCCAACACTAAAGGATATGTCCGGGGGACTTGCCGTGAGGTAAAGTAGACTTCCAATCATGCTGCGATAAAGCTTCTCGTCTACATTCTCACTAAGAGATTCACTTCCTAATCCCTTGTTGCTAGTTCCCATTGGAGTTGGAAAGTCTTTAGAATTTTCTAAATCAAACTTCTTGACCAACTCCAGTGCATACTTGGATTGACACAGATGAATGCCTTCTACATTTTGTCTCACTTGCAATCCAAGGAAGTAAGTCAGTTCGCCCATCATGGACATCTCAAATTCGCTCTCCATGGTTTCAGCGAATTTAGAAGCATCATTATCTCTTGTTGCACCAAATATAATGTCATCGACATAGATTTGTGCCACAATGAAGTTATCCTGATAATGCTTCACAAAGAGAGTCCGATCCGCTCCCCCTCGATTATAGCCCTTCTCCAAAAGGTGCTTTGTCAACCTTTCGTACCACGCTCGCGGTGCTTGTTTTAGACCGTAAAGAGCCTTTTTCAAACGAAAAACATGGTTAGGTTGTTTATAGTCTACAAAACCTTTCGGTTGAGCCACACAAACTTCCTCGTTCAAAAACCCATTTAAAAACGCGCTCTTAACATCTATTTGAAAGAGTTTTATTTTAAAATGACAAGCAATAGCGAATAAAATACGAATTGACTCGATCTAGCTACCGGGGCGAATGTTTCATCAAAGTTTATACCTTCAATTTGAGAATAGCCTTGAGTAACTAGACGTGCTTTGTTTTTGATGATGGTACCATCCTCGTTTTTCTTATTCTTGAAAATCCATTTAGTACCAATCACGTTGTGTTGCTTTGGAGGCTTCGTTAATTCCCAGACTTTGTTTCGTTCGAACTGATGGAGCTCTTCCTGCATTGCTTCAATCCAGTAGTCATCCTGAAGAGCTTCATCACTGTTCTTTGGCTCGATCATGGAGACGTAACATGCGACTCCACAAATCAACTGTCTCCGAGTCCTGACTCCTTCGTGTGGGTCTCCAATAATGTTAGATTCTGGATGATCCTTGGAGATGTGTAACGTTTGAGGTAACGGAGTACTCGGAGGTACATGTGATAATTCCTGCACATCAAATAAACTTGAAGAGCCATTAGATGCATCAATATTATCGGAAGAATTCTTATGAGAAGATGCATTTGCAGGAGAATCATCATCTAGGGACATATTAGGGGTAGATTTATCAGATGCAAAGTGAAAAGCTTCATCTACTTTAACATTTATAGATTCTACCATCGTTTTAGATTCCAAGTTAAATGCCCGATATGCTCTACTGTTTGTAGAATAACCCATAAAAATCCCTTCGTCACTTCGAGAGTCAAATTTTCCAAGATTTTTGCGGTCACGTAAAATGTAACAACGACTCCCAAAGATACGAAAATATTTGATATTTGGTTTTCTACAAAACCACAGCTCATATGGTGTATTTAAAGTTCCCGGGCGCAAATACACTAGATTAATTACATAGACGGTGGTGTTCACAGCTTCAGCCCAAAAATATAACGGTAAATTCCGGCTATGAAGCATCACACGCGCCATCACTTGAACAACCCTGTTTTTGCGCTCGACTACACCATTCTGCTGAGGTGTATAGGGTGCTGAGAATTCATGTTTTATGTCAGTGGAAGTGCAAAAATCAATGAATTTAGAATTAATGAACTCTCCACCTCTATCACTTCGAACAGGAACGATCTTTTCATTTCTTTCAATCATAATACGATGACAAGTCTCATGAAAAGAGTCGAAAGTATCCGCTTTCTCTTTTAAAAATGTTACCCATGAATACCTAGAGAAATCATCAACCAGAAGAAAAATATACCATTTACCTCCCAAAGATGGTTGACGAGTCGGCCCCATTAAATCCATGTGCAGTAATTCCAAGGGCCGATTGGTACCAACGTGGTTCAAGTTCTTGTGTGCAGCCCTTGATTGTTTTTCTTTTTGACAACCACCACACACAATATTTTCCTTAAATGAAAGTTTAGAAACCCCCTTAACCACGTCTTTATTTGAAATCCTTGCTACTTCTTTAAAATTTATGTGACCTAGCCTTTCATGCCAAAGAGTTTCATTATCCAAAGAAACTAGGTTACATTTTTCAGAAATTTTGTTTGAAACAACATAGCAATTATTTTGAGATCTAACCCCTTTCAAAAAGAATACATGGTCCTTATCAGTTACAATACATTCAACAGAAGAAAAGTTAACTGAAAAACCATTGTCACAAAGTTGACTTTATACTAATGAGGTTAGTCTTTAGGCCTTCAACAAATAAAACATTGTTCAAAACCGGGCCTTCTGGAATAGCGATTGTTCCTTTTCCAACAATTTTAGAAGAACGACCGTCTCCGAAAACAACATGTCCTCCGGAGATTTTCTCTAAAGTTTGAAAACAGTTTTTGTCACCGGTCATGTGACGGGAACACCCACTATCCAGATACCAAGACGAGTTGTCACAAGCATGTAAAGAAGTATGAACAATAAGACAAGGGAAGATTTCACCTTTGCGCACCCAAACCTTTTTGGACTGCGTTGGTAATGTTCGTGAAGTTATTCTCCTTAGTGAAAGCGTCTTGTTTGATTCATTGCTTGACATCGTCTTGCGAGGTGAACTACCAAAGCTCTTTTCATTTGAAAAATTTTCTTTTGATTTCCGGGGAATCACCTTTTTGGTAGTTATTGCAAGAGGCGCTTGAGTTGAGCGTTTTGCTCCCATCTTGCAATTTCTTCTAATGTGCCCTGCATAACCACAACGAAAACATACCTTTGTTCTTGACAATCCCGAAGAGGGTGAGGTAGGGTTGTTGTTGTTGTATACAGTAATTTCCGTCGTCGGAGGAGGAGTTACCGACTGGGGCACAAAAACTGTTTCACTCAAACTAGGACTGTCGCCAGTTTGAGTGTATCCGAGGCCGAATCGGTTTGTTTGACCAAGACCAAGCATCTTATCCAACTTGCTCCTTCCAGAAGAAAAACGTTTTAAATCATCTTTGAGTTGGAAAATGGTCTTCGTCATTTCCATTTTCTCCTGTCGGGCCTCGGTATAGAGCTTCAAGAAATAACCAGCTTTATCAATCATTTTTACATGTTCCTTCTCAAAATGCTCATTTTTCTCTTGAAGTGAAGCATTTGCTTTTATCAGGTTATCCCTTTCCACTTCAAGACCGGTCGAGAGAGAAGTTGCCCTTTTTACTTCTTCTTCGAGATCCTGCAATCTCTCTCTCAACCCCTTGTTTTGCTTAGCCAGTTTCTTTGAATCCCTCAAAAGTTTATAGTAGGCTAGAGCAAAATCTTCACCTTCAGAGTTACTCAATTCGTCGTCCGTTGCAGTTTTTTCAACCTGGGAGGAGTTGGACAATGAATCGGATGTACTTGCCATTAAGCACATGAAGGGTGAAGATGTGGACACGTGGAACGTCGTTGCGTTATTCTCTTCATCACTTGAAGATGACTCATTTGATGTTGAGGTGTCATCCCAAGTGACGTCTTGCATCGCTTTCTTCTTTGACGGATTCTTATTTGGACACTCCGTTGAGATATGGTCGTACCTGTTACGGCATTTTGGTGTTGGCATATTTCGTGAGTCAAGTCAGTGAGTTGAGTCGGAGTCTTAAAGGGATCAAATTGTCAATCAGCAATCAAAGACTTAGAAAAGATTCAACAAGAGCTCAAGTTGGCACTCAGTGTCTTGAGTCTTGAAGATTGAAGTTGAAGAATTGTGGATCAGTTACATCAATCTCAAGAAGAAAGTATTCAAAAGGATCAGGTATGTTTAACTAAATAATTGTGGTGATCCGAATACTTTCTTATAGTGTAGAAACACTTGGATGATTTTTTTAATTGCATAAAAATCAAAAACTGGACATGGGACATGTTCAGGATCCGGATCAGACCTTGCAATCCGGATCCCGAAGGGTACTTGTTCATTGGCAATTTCAATTCGGATCCTAGGCCATTCCGATCCGGATCTCGAACATGGGACTTTGCTGAATTGCATGAACGATCCGGATCGGACCTTGCAATCCGGATCCCGAACCCTTGGTTTTCTGGAATCGTCAATCTCGTTACGACGATCCGGATCGCAGTAAATCCGATCCGGATCGCCGTCCTGAAAATTTCCAGATAAGGTATGTTTTTGATTCTTATCTCTTTCCAAAGGTGTCTAAACTATAAATAGACATTTAGGGTTTCTCAAAAACGTTGGAGCTACGACCGATCTTTTTATAAAACTCTTGAGAGCAACCCTAGAGGCTAGGTTTTTATCGATCTTCTTTATACCCTCTTTTAGGTCAATTCGATGGTTCTTTTAAGAACATATCTTTTGTCGAATTGATCTAATCTTTGCTTAGAGATTTCTTCTACGGTTCCTCAATGAGAATCTAAGCAAAGGATCACCATCGAAGTCAATATTCTTATCGACTGAGTTTGCGTCGTGGATTCGACGTGGCATCGTGGATTCGGTGTGCTAAAGGCGTTTCGTGGATTCGAAACGTGTGCTCGTGGATTCGAGTGGCGTTCGTGGATTCGAACGTGTGCAGTTGGCCTGCAAAATCGGTGGAGCGTGAGGTCCAAGAAATTGAAGGAGGGGTTAAATCCGTGGAGACGGTAATCACCTTATTATTCTTCTTTTCTTAGGGATTGTTATTGCGCGGATATCCAACCGGTCAGCGCAAGGTCCGAAGAAGCTAAAGGAGGGGTTGAGTCCGTGGAGTCGGTAATCACCTTGTTATTCTTCTATTCTTAGTGGATTGTTATTGCGTGTTGGTCCCGTGGTTTTTCTCCTGGATTGGAATTTCCACGTATATCTCGGTGTGCTGTTTTTATTTTCCGCATTGGTTTTTATTTTGCACTGAGATTTGGTTTTATAAGTATTACACCTATTCACCCCCCCTCTAGTTGTTTGATAGTACCTATTTAGATCCTTGTGGATCCTATAAAAAACCTACAATTGGTATCAGAGAGGGTTTTAGGTTTATCTATCATGTTGGGTGAAAGTGGTAATATTTATAGACCTCCTCTTTTTGATGGGACTAATTATGCTTATTGGAAAGTGCGGATGAGAGCTTTTCTCATCGCAATTGATGAGCGGGTATGGCAATCCGTGGAATACGGTTGGGTGCATCCTGTTGAGGAAGTAGGAAATTCTACTACCCCAAAACCTCGCTCTAGATGGTCCAAAGAGGAATTTGAAAGATCTTCTTACAATGGGAAAGGTATGAACGCTTTATTTAATTCTCTTTCCTCGACTGAGTTCACACGAATTTCCGCGTGTGAAACCGCGAAGGAAATTTGGGATATTCTCAAAATTACACATGAGGGTACTAATCTGGTAAAAATTCAAAAGCTCCAGATGCTTACAAGTCAATTTGACTCTATTCATATGGAAGAGCATGAATTGTTTACAGATTATTACACTAGACTTCAAGATGTAATAAATACATGTGCTAATTTAGGAGAAAAGATCCCGGAGTCGAAAATTGTAAGAAAGATACTTCGGACTCTTCCGGAACGGTTTAGGGCAAAGGTTACCGCCATTGAAACCGTTAGTCATCCGGATGAGATGAGTATAGAGGAATTAGTAGGTGCTTTGCAAACTTATGAAATGACTTTTCCTACTAATCAAGTTTCTTCCAAGTCTTCTTCTAAGCTTACAGGTATTGCATTCAAATCAACAAAGGAAGAAGATAGCGAATCAAGTTCCGACGATGAAATCTTTTTTGCCGATTTTGAAGAACAATTGGCGCGGATCGTAAAGAAATTTCGTCGGAAGTTTTGGAAGAATCGAACCGATGGATCTTCATCCACGAAATCTTCTAAAGGATCATTGGGTTCTAAATCCTCTAAACTCAAAAGCTTTGCAAAACCTTCTAAAGAAAAAGAAAAAAGATGATTTCGAAGGGGAAATCCAATGCTATCGATGCAAAGGCTACGGCCATTTTTCAACGGATTGTCCTTCTCCGAAATCATATAAAAAGAAGGCTTTGCAAGCGAAAACTTGGGACGATTCTACCTCTAATGAATCGACCTCAAGTAAAGAGGAAAAAGCCGTTGCCTTACACGCCTCTCAAATTCCCTCCTCTAATGTTTGTTTATCATCTTTAATCACTGACTCTATTCCTTTGATTTTGCATGAAACATCAACATCCAACGGAGAGTCATCAAGTGAGGGGGAGTCGGACGAAGAAGAACTCGTTGAGGCATATCAACAACTTCTTGCGGAATCTAAGAAGATGGCCAAGCATATCAAGAAGTTGAGGAAGCAACGACTTGAGAATCAAGACGAGAATCATGCTTTAAAGATCAAACTTCATGATCTCGAGGAGGAACGAGAGCTTTTATTGAATAATAATAATATCCTCCAAGAAAAGATAAATCAATCGGAAACGGTCGTTAATTCCCATATTAACAAGATTGATTTTCTTGAAAAGCAGTTTGAGGAAATTCATGTCACCAACCAAGCCTTGACCAAGCAAGTTCATCAACTTAAATCCGACATACAAAGGATTTCAACCGGTTCCAAGAAACTTGAATGTATGTCCGGATTAGGTCAAACAAGCAAGGTTGGTTTGGGATTCAAAAAGAACCAAACTGTGAATGCTTCAAGTTCCACAATGAAATTGAAAGGAAGAACTTGTCACTTATGTGGACTTGAAGGACATTTGGTGAAGGATTGCCCGAAAAAGAGAAAGAAAAATTCTTCGGCAACTTCATCTACGGAGCGAACTCAACGGAATCAAAAGACACATCAAGTCAAAGGAGTTCACTCAACCCACCAAAGGTCCGAGCCACATCATCAATCATACAAGTGGATCACTGCGAGGCAAAGACCTAAGGTGGATCAACAGTCAAAGCTATCATCTCCCAACCACAATGAATCAAGACAACCCAGAATTCGACAATTTTGGATTCGGAAAGGTGATATCTTTCCTTGTCTTAAGTTCTAATTAGCTTATGACTGTATGTAATGCTTTGATTGGTTTTCCCTTCATATCTTTCTTAATCTTTGCATTACATGGGTTTCAATGCTCTTCGTTTTTATACTTTGTTTTTGAACAAAAGGGTTTTTACTGAACAAGTGCATTGAATAAAAAGGGCTTCACGTTTATTCACTCCAAATTAATTTTATATGGATTATCAACTTTACTCCTTAATCATAATCTTGAAGATACTTCATTATAGGAGTTTTTGATATTATAAGCATCAAATTTTAGAAATCATGTGTGATCTTTAGATGCTTAATCTATCTCGGTTGTGTGAATTCATTGTGATAAACGTGAGACAACCGATAGACTAAAATTTGGGATTTAATTCTTTCACGTAAGAGATTGCATTCTTACAAGGGTATTAAAATGATTTGCAAAAGATGTGGAAAGAGTTACATCCGAAAGGAGTGTGAAAACTACCACCACATGCTGGAAAGAGCTGCCACCCCGGTCGTCCGGTTTGTGTGTGAAGCTACCACATGTTATGGATGCTTGATAGTATTTTATGAGAAAATCTTTAGTTGAAGCATTTGGAGATTTATATGCAAAACTCTTATATTTTGAACAATCTCCTGGTTGGTATAAGGTGGGATAGTTGAAAGATGCTCAAAGAGCCACCCTTAGGTATTTTAGTGCTTATCTCAAATTTGAAAGGGTAAGAAATCAAATTGATGTCATTTGGAAATCTCTGTAAGTCATCTTTGTACATCCGTTACATCTTGATAGACTTTGGATCTCAAGATTATTTTTGATGACTTGTGTTTAATGAATATAACATGAAAAACTGTTTATAATGTTTTATCTTTGTTTTTCATGATTTAGGAGTAAATCTTTTTAATCTTGTGAAATTAATTGGATTGAATGACATCTTGTTAATTCATTGGTTAAAGCACTTAAATTGTTTTCTTGATGGAATACAAATCGGTATTTGAAAAGATTCTAAAATTTGGATTTGTTTCAAGGAATTATTTGTTTTTTGCCTTCTGGTACCGGTACGCAATCTGCATTTTTGTTATATACCGGAACTGAGCTTTTATCTCTCTTTCTCCATGAACTAATGTTGTTAGTGATTTCCTTTTGTCTAGTATGTTCACTGTTTGACAATTTGTGACAAAAAGGGGGAGAGGAGAAATGACGGAGATGAGATCATCAATAGAGGACAAACGAAACGAAAATGGAAAAATGGGGGAGAACAGAAAATGATGATCGTACCACAAAGGGGGAGAACATAGATGCTCAAGAACATGGAGAACATGTTAGAGATGCTCAAGATAGGGGGAGACAAAGAAAAATTGAAAGAGCCGAAAAACAAAAGAACCAAAAGGAGGATGAATCAAATGTAGGATTTTAATTTCTAACGACTGACGTTTGATTTTGTTTGGAGTTTTGTTTTGCAGGAATTACATCACTTTAAGACTCCAAGTCCTAAGTCATAGAGTATGTTCTAGGACTGTTTGGTTCAAATGTAATTTTGTATTTATTGGATCTTTCACGCAAAGAAAATCAATGTTTTGGTGATAACATTGAATTTCGACTTTTTGGTTTAAGATGAGTGACTTGAGCGCTTTTATGTATTTTTGGGTTTTGTCACGAAATTGCCAAAGGGGGAGATTGTTACGGCATTTTGGTGTTGGCATATTTCGTGAGTCAAGTCAGTGAGTTGAGTCGGAGTCTTAAAGGGATCAAATTGTCAATCAGCAATCAAAGACTTAGAAAAGATTCAACAAGAGCTCAAGTTGGCACTCAGTGTCTTGAGTCTTGAAGATTGAAGTTGAAGAATTGTGGATCAGTTACATCAATCTCAAGAAGAAAGTATTCAAAAGGATCAGGTATGTTTAACTAAATAATTATGGTGATCCGAATACTTTCTTATAGTGTAGAAACACTTGGATGATTTTTTTAATTGCATAAAAATCAAAAACTGGACATGGGACATGTTCAGGATCCGGATCAGACCTTGCAATCCGGATCCCGAAGGGTACTTGTTCATTGGCAATTTCAATCCGGATCCTAGGCCATTCCGATCCGGATCCCGAACATGGGACTTTGCTGAATTGCATGAACGATCCGGATCGGACCTTGCAATCCGGATCCCGAACCCTTGGTTTTCTGGAATCGTCAATCTCGTTACGACGATCCGGATCGCAGTAAATCCGATCCGGATCGCCGTCCTGAAAATTTCCAGATAAGGTATGTTTTTGATTCTTATCTCTTTCCAAAGGTTTCTAAACTATAAATAGACATTTAGGGTTTCTCAAAAACGTGGGAGCTACGGCCGATCTTTTTATAAAACTCTTGAGAGCAACCCTAGAGGCTAGGTTTTTATCGATCTTCTTTATAGCCTCTTTTAGGTCAATTCGATGGTTCTTTTAAGAACATATCTTTTGTCGAATTGATCTAATCTTTGCTTAGAGATTTCTTCTACGGTTCCTCAATGAGAATCTAAGCAAAGGATCACCATCGAAGTCAATATTCTTATCGACTGAGTTTGCGTCGTGGATTCGACGTGGCATCGTGGATTCGGTGTGCTAAAGGCGTTTCGTGGATTCGAAACGTGTGCTCGTGGATTTGAGTGGCGTTCATGGATTCGAACGTGTGCAGTGGGCCTGCAAAATCGGTGGAGCGTGAGGTCCAAGAAATTGAAGGAGGGGTTAAATCCGTGGAGACGGTAATCACCTTGTTATTCTTCTTTTCTTAGAGATTGTTATTGCGCGGATATCCAACCGGTCAGCGCAAGGTCCGAAGAAGCTGAAGGAGGGGTTGAGTCCGTGGAGTCGGTAATCACCTTGTTATTCTTCTATTCTTAGTGGATTGTTATTGCGTGTTGGTCCCGTGGTTTTTCTCCTGGATTGGAGTTTCCACGTATATCTCGGTGTGCTGTTTTTATTTTCCGCATTGGTTTTTATTTTGCACTGAGATTTGGTTTTATAAGTATTACACCTATTCACCCCCCCTCTAGTTGTTTGATAGTACCTATTTAGATCCTTGTGGATCCTATAAAAAACCTACAGTACCCTCGGCACTTGAAGCATTGGACTTGTCCCTCTGAGCTTTTCTTATCCTTTGAAAAACTTTCTTACTTTCTTGACTTTTGGCTTGAAAAAACTTTGCCTTTCTTCCACTTTCCGAAAGATGGAGTTTTACTTGAATTACCCCTTCAAAAGTTTCGGCGAAACTTTCTTGTCAAGAGAGCAAGCTGCTTCTCAAAGTTCTCCATAGATAGGTTCTCGTCGTCGTCTGAGGAGGAAGAATCCGCGTCTTCTTCTTTTGTTGTCTTCAACCCAAAACCTGAAGACTTAGAAGAGGATGCCTTTCCCGAAGAATAGTTAGTAGGAAATGTCATTTCATAAGTTTGTAAAGAACCAACTAATTCTTCTACACGGATTTCGTCCGGGTGTTTAATAGTTTCAATGGCCGTAACCTTGGAACAAAATCTTTCAGGAAGAGTTCTTAGAATCTTTCTTACAATTTTAAATTCTGGAATTTTCTCTCTCAAGTTAGCACATGAATTCACGATGTCTTGCAATCGTGTATAGTAATCTGTGAATGATTCATTTTCTGCCATGAAAATAGAGTCAAATCTGCTCGTAAGCATTTGCGGTTTTTGAATCTTCACAAGGTTAGTTCCCTCATGTGTAACTTGAAGAACATCCCAGATTTCTTTTGCAGTCTCACATGCCGAGACGCGAGAGAATTCCGTTTGTGACAAGGCATTAAATAAAGCGTTAATTCCTTTGTCATTGTAAGAAGATACATCAACCTCTTCCTTGGTCCATTTCGACCTAGGTTTGATGGTGCGAACATCAGCAATAATTTCAGTTGGATTAGACCATCCTAACTCGATTGATTGCCACACCCGTTCGTCGATGGAAATTAAAAAGGCTTTCATTCGTACTTTCCAGTAGGCATAATTTGTTCCATCGAAGAACGGGGGTCTGTTGATGTTTCCACCTTCAACCATTGTTTAGAACCCTATTACCGCTCTGATACCACTTGTTGGGTTATGATTAATTGGATCTAAATAGGGGAAAAAACACCTAGAGGGGGGGTGAATGGGTGTAAACCATAAACACTCAAAAATCGTTGCGCAATAAAACCCAATGCGGAAATGAAAAATAACACGCACGATTTTTACGTGGAAAACTCCAAATCGGAGTAAAAAACCACGGGACCGATAACACGGCAAAATCCACTAGAATTAAAACACGTACAAGGTGATATACCGTACTCACTTACGACTCAACCTTTTCTATACGCTCCTAGTAGATCTTCTCCGCTCGCTCCGCAACGCTCCTCGAATCCACGATTTGCGTCCAACGCCGAATCCACGGCGTCCAACGCCGAATCCACGACGTCCGACCGAATCCACGGTCTTCACCCAGTAGCACGTCTCGAATCCACGAACGTACCTCGCTCTAAATCCACGAGAGCGGTTGCACCTTGAATCCACAAGGCCACGCGAGTCCACGCGCCGATTTTTGGGAAAATCGTTGTTTTTGGGTGGTGATGATCCGTCGAATACTTAGATTAGAAATAGATCGGAAATACTATCTAAGTATTCAATAATTTGATTCTACTCAAAATCTGAGTTTGAAAAACCTAGAATCAAATTAATCAATATAGATGAAGAAACATAGATTTATTCTCGTTATTTCCTTTCTTCTCTATATATGGATTTTTCTATTTCGGTCGTATACGGATCTACCCTAAAAAATGAATCATAGGGTCTATTTATAGGTTAGAAACCGTTGGAAGAGGATAAGAATAAAAAACTAACCTTTTCTGGAATTTAACAGGACGACGGTCCGGACTGGAATTATGGCGGTCCGGACTGCCGTAGCGAAACAGACTTTTTCCAGAAAAACATACCTTCGGGGTCTGGACTGTAATTTCCACGGTCCGGACTGTGTTGGGTTATATGTAATATAGATCTAAATAGGGGAAGAAACACCTAGAGGGGGGTGAATAGGTGTAAACGTATAAACACTCAAAAATTGTTGCGATAAAAAATCCAATGCGGAAATAAAAATAATACGCAAGATTTTTACGTGGAAAACTCCAAACCGGAGTAAAAAACCACGGGACCGATAACACGGCGAAATCCACTAGAATTAAAACACGTACAAGGTGATTTACCGTACACACTTACGACTCAACCTTTTCCATACGCTCCTAGAGGATCTTCTCCGCTCGCTCCATGACGCTTCTCGAATCCACGATCTGCGCCCAACGCCGAATCCACGGCGTCCAACGTCGAATCCACGACGTCCGACCGAATCCACGGTCTTCACCCAGTAGCACCCTTCGAATCCACGAACGTGCCTCGCTCCGAATCCACGAGAGCGGTTGAACCTTGAATCCACAAGGACACGCGAATCCACGCGCCGATTTTGGGGTAAATCGTTGTTTTTGGGTGGTGATGATCCGCCGAATACTTAGATCAAAGATAGATCGGAAATACCATCTAAGTATTCATTAGTTTGATTCAACTCAAGATGTGAGTATGAAAACCTAGAATCAAACTAATCAATATAGATGAAGAAACATAGAGTATTATCTAATGATTTCCTTTCTTCTCTATATGTGGATCTAGGGCCGTATAAGATGATATTTGATTATGACGGCTCTATATCAATTATGTGGATTATTTTTCTTCACTTTGGATTAATTGGATTAGCCCTAGAAAAAGAGTCATAGGGTCTATTTATAGGTTAGAAACATTTGGAAGGAGATAAGAATCAAAAACCTAACATTTCTGGAATTTTTACGGACGGCGATCCAGATCGGATTTGGGCGATCCGGATTGCAGTAGCAAGAAAGACGGTTTCCAGAAAAACAAACGTTCGGGATCCGGATCGGAATGCCTGATCCGGATCGTTCATACAATTCAGAAAACTCAACGTTTGGGATCCGGATCGTGAGATGCTGCGATCCGGATTGAAGTAATGTATGAAACAACAACCTTCGGGATCCGGATCGCTGGCTCTGATCCGGATCCTGAACATGTCCGAACACCAGTTTTTGATTTTTATGCAATTAAAGATTCTTCCAGGTGTTTCTACACTACAAGAAGTATTCGGATCACCAATAATCTTTAGTTAAACATACCTGATCCTTTTGAATTCTTCTTTCTTGAGATTGAGTTAAATGATCCAACCTTCTTCACCTTCAATCTTCAAGACTTGAACCTTTCACGAAACTACGCCAACTCAAATTCCGTAACAATCTCCCCCTTTGGCGGTTTCGTGACAAAACACAGATCCACTAAAGAAAATTCAAAAAGATATTTTTGTTGCTATCACCATACAACAAAAATTTACAATGGAGATCCAAAAATTTAAAAACATGAGATATAAACTCCTAAAACAGACTCTAGACTTAGACATCTGTACTCTCTGCACAAAGAAATCATTCTTGACAAAAAAAAGATCGTTAGATACCTCAAGAATATTTAGCATTCAAAACCTAACAGAGATAGAGTTTATGCTCACCATGACATTGAGTAATTCAGATATGTAATAAGATCACAATCAAACATTGACATATCTTCTAAGCAATAAAATTCCAAATGTCATAACT
Organism: Tillandsia leiboldiana; assembly: GCA_029204045.2. Lineage (NCBI taxonomy): Eukaryota > Viridiplantae > Streptophyta > Magnoliopsida > Poales > Bromeliaceae > Tillandsia > Tillandsia leiboldiana. Next base: position 14,422,669 of record CM055073.1, read on the forward strand.
TTGCTTTGTTAGTAATCAAACAACTTGTTAGTAATAATACATGTCCAAATAGTTAGTCGAATAGTTAGTAGGAACATGCAACAAATCACAAGATAAAAACCAAAGTTGTGATACTTACCCTTCACCAAAGTCAAAGTTGAAGTGATACTTACCTTGATGTTCACACATTCACATCATCATTGTTCAAGTTCTCTCTAAACTCTCTCCCCCTTTTTGTCACAAACAAAGCCAAAATTACCAAAAATTTAAGGAGAGTTAAATAGATCAAAAATTGTTCTGAAATGTAAGAACTAGAACTAAGAGTAAGTCCTAAAAACTGAACTAAAATCTAAAAGGATAAAAGCCTGCACAAATCTGCACAAAAATTGTTAAAGCACAACTTAGTTATCCGAGTCTGAGTCCTCAGACGCACTATATCCCATCTTAGTGAACATGTTTTTGATCAATTTCCTCATTGAATTTACTTTCTTGGTCAATGTAATTTGGGATGCCGTTATGATCTCGAGTTCTTCAGACATTCGCCTTTGTTCTGATGCTTGTTGAGACGGTGAGGCCGAGGTGCCGACACAAGGTTTCTTTCCAGTGGAATGTGTCGGAGTAACATGTGGTAATTTGTGAAGTGACTTCACAATCGTTGACTCATCTATCATCCCCCAACAGTGTTGATAAGATGTCGAGCTTATATCAATGTCAAACTTTTGTAAGATCCTCATAATGATTAACGGAAACGGAAGTCGCTCAGAAGGATGAGGATGCACAATATATCTTGACATTCTATTCCAAATTATGTAGGGGATATTCTTGTTCAATCCTACAGCCTCAGAGGGATGACCTAAGAGATATAGGAACAGCAGTCTCTCCCATCTCACGACCTTAGTCTGCATGTTAGGTATAATGTTGTAACACGTGATGAAATTTAGAAATCGGTACTCCAGTCGAAGATGTTTGGATTTTACACTTTTACCATTAGCTGATTTCGTTCCTTCCAAACAAATTTTATCTATCACTGTTCGCCACAAGGCATTCGTCAAACTTCTTCCTTTCAAAAAGTTGAGTCCCGATGTGTTAGATTCCATTCCAAGGACTTCGCCAATTAGCTGCGGAGTGATTTTAAGTTTCATCCCTTGGATATTTGTATAGAAATGCATTGATCCATTTTCATCTTCTCGAAGATGTCTTGCATTCGTGTAAAAGGTTCTTACACGATACAAACAATACCCAAGTAGTTCGGGGAATCGGCAGACTTGGATGAGATTAGCTTGCTCAATCAAGGTTCCAAACTCAGGTGAGTGATTTCGGAGAGCTTCAATGTTGACATGACGTTCACCGATGCATTCACGACGTTCAAACGCTCGAAGGCGATCCATGCTGACGAACACTCCTTCCACGCGAGGCGGGGAGTCAGGAACTATCGGCGTGTTAATATCAGCGTCTCGTCGTAGTCCAAAGCGTCTAGTTACTCGTTTTCTTTTCACAGAGATGGTTGGTTTAGCCATAGGCGCTTTTCCTTTGTCCATGGGTGCCTTTCCTTTTGATCCATCGGAAGCTTTTCCTTTTGAACCATCAGACGCCTTTTGTTCAGTCAATGAGTCATCATCATCTGTCAATTCAGTCCAATCTACCTCTTGACAGTCTGCTTCCACTTCTGTGTCACTGATCAGAAGAAACTCACCTTTTTGTTGTGTTTTCTTAGCTCTCTTTAATTTGTTTGTGGCCCGAGTGTGCACTATTGTGACCAACAAAAGAATGATCCATGAGAATTCCATTGATCCAAATGCCTTAAGAAGATTGAAGTCCTGTGAAGACCAACTCAAGAACACATGAGAAATTGTTAATTTTTAAAGATTTGAAAAATTGTACCCAAACAATCATAATCATGTAGAGAGACTAAGAATCAAATTAGTTTTGCAAAAAGAACTTTTAAGAATAGATCAATTGCATGATTTTCGAAAATCCTTATTATATGCCCTAAAACCGAAATTTTAGAAATCGAAGCCTAAAAATCCGTTAATCAGGAGAATACCTAGCATATAATCAAAACTAATCTACCCAGAGTTCTTATTTCAAAAGAAATTTGACCAAAAACCATTCAAAAACGAAAAAGATAGAAAAATCTCATCACGTTTCGAAGAAAATAGAGAAAAACTGTGAAAAACGGGATTTTGATCAATAAAACTTACTTGTATTCGAAGAACTTGAGTTTGGAAAGCTCCAAGGTGCAATAGTTCTAGAGAGAGAGGCTCTAGAGACTAGAGAACAAAAGATTAAGGTAAAAGAAATCAAAACCCTCTTGTTCTTATTAAAACCCTAGCCGTGATCCGGATCGGATCGAGATTTCGATCCGGATCGGCCAGCCGCAGGAAGAAGCCTGCGTTCGGGATCCGGATCAGCTTGCCCGATCCGGATCGGCTCCAACTTTTTCTTTAGAAAAAATTCATAAGATCCAGAAAAAGTATGTAAGCACAATCGTGTAACAACTTTAAACAAAAATCATCGTTTCATACAACAAGAATTAGATTATGCCAAATCTATCAATAATATCCAAAAATGAAACGAGAATTTATAAAAATTAAATCCCTTAAAGTTGAACACCTTCAATTACATCTAACTTGATCTTATGAGTAATGCCTTTATCAAATCATCAATTCGGTAAAGAAAATGAAATACAAAGATCAATAGATGTTTGAAATTCCAAATATGGTAGATAATTTATCTAGACAATCTGTTGAAGAGAGTGACTCTTTGAGCATCTTTCTTTAAAATCCAACCTTATACCAACCTTGAAATTTGACGGAGTCAAGTATTTCAACATGCATTTTACTTAATCAAAAAATGAACAACCATGCTTGGTATACATGTGGTAGCTGCACACAATACTCGAACGACCGAGGTGGTAGCTCTTTCCTCCATGTGGTGGTAGTTTTCACACTCCTCATTGGGATGTAACTCTTTCCACATCTTTTGAGCATTTACATTTCTTTGACTCCCCCTCAATTGGCTATCAATTATTTAAGATATAAAGTATTCAACCAAAAATTGATCTCGATTTCATACTCGACTAAGCAGTCAAATAAGATAATGACTATACCAAGAGATCATTGAGAGAGAAATTGACTTTGATCACTTAGAAGATGATTTAATTAACATAAATGATCATTGCAACAGTGAAATATTATGATGGCAAAAGCATAATAAATTTCTAAATGTGCGAAAAGATGCAATTAAAGTCAATTATGATCTATGCTCAATTAATGTCCTATGTACAAACATAGATAATGAACAAAACAAAACAAAACAAAACAAAACCTATCCTAAGCAAAGGTTTCAAAAAGAAGTTTATTTCAAGGAAAGCATTCCAATTGCTTTTCGCAAATGAATAAAACGTTTTTGATCCAAAGGTTTGGTTAAAATGTCAGCTAATTGATCCTCAGTTGAAATATATGAAAGTTGAAGAGTATTTGATTCAACTAGCTCTCTAAGAAAATGATATCTAAGTTCAATATGTTTTGTTCTAGAGTGCAACACAGGGTTTTTAGAAATGTTAATTGCACTTGTGTTGTCACAAAGAATTGTTACCGAAGATGCTGAAATCCGGAAGTCGCTCAACACACTTTTCATCCAAATGAGTTGGGTTGAACAACTACCCGCTGAAATGTATTCCGCTTCGGCAGTCGAGAGTGCTATGCAATTCTGCTTTTTACTGTGCCATGCAACAAGGCAATGGCCAAGATAGAAGCATGCACCACTCGTGCTTTTCCGATCATCCACTGATCCTGCCCAATCGGCATCTGAGTATCCAACAATATCCAAACTAGTTCCCATAGGATACCAAATTCTGAAATTAATTGATCCTTTGATGTATCGGATGATCCTTTTCACCGCTTTCATGGTGAGCCTCCTTTGGTGCTGATTGATATCTCGCGCAAATCCCAACACTAAAGGATATATCCGGGTGACTAGCCGTGAGGTAAAGTAGACTTCCAATCATACTTCGATACAGTTTCTCGTCTACATTCTCACTATGTGATTCACTTCCAAGTCCCTTGTGGCTAGTTCCCATTGGAGCCGGAAAATCCTTCGAATTTTCTAAGTCAAACTTTTTAACCAACTCCATTGCATACTTGGATTGACATCAAGTGAATACCTTCATCATTTTGTTTAATTTGCAATCCAAGGAAAATAAGTCAATTCGCCCATCATGGACATCTCAAATTCGCTTTCCATGGTCTCCGCGAATTTCAGAAGCATCATTATCTCTTGTTGCGCCAAATACAATGTCATCGACATAGATTTGTGCTACAATGAAATTGCTTTGATAATGCTTCACAAAGAGAGTCCTGTCAGCTCCCCCTCGAGTATAGCCCTTCTCCAAAAGGTGCCTTTGTCAACCTTTCGTACCATGCTCGCGGTGCTTGTTTCAGACCGTAAAGAGCCTCTTTCAAACGAAAAACATGGTTAGGTTGTTTATGGTCTACAAAACCTTTCGGTTGAGCCACATAAACTTCCTCATTTAAAAACCCATTTAGAAACGCGCTCTTAACGTCCATTTGAAATAATTTGATTTTAAAATGACAAGCAATAGCAAATAGTATACGAATGGACTCGAGTCTAGCTACAAGGGCGAATGTTTCATCAAAGTCTATACCTTCTACTTGAGAGTAGCCTTGAGCAACTAATCGTGCCTTGTTCCTGATGATAGTACCATCCTCATTTTTCTTGTTCTTGAAAATCCATTTGGTACCTATCACATTATGTTGCTTTGGAGGCTTCGTTAATTCCCAGACTTTGTTTCGCTCAAATTGATGGAGCTCTTCCTGCATTGCTTTAATCCAGTAGTCATCCTGAAGAGCTTCATCTATGTTCTTTGGTTTGATTAAAGATACGTAGCAAGCGATTCCACAAACCAACTGCCTCCGAGTTCTAACTCCTTCTTGTGGATCTCCAATAATATTCGATTCCGGATGATCCTTGGAGATTCGTAGCGTTTGTTGAAACGGAGTACTCGGAGGTATATGAGATGATTCCTGCACATCAGATAAACTTGAAGAACCATTAGATGCATCATTAATATTGGAAGTATTATTATGAGAAGATGCAATGGCAGGTGAATCATCATCTAGAGAGATATCGAGGGTAGATTTTCCAGATTCAAAGTGAAAAGCTTCATCTACTTTAACATTTATAGATTCTACGATCGTCTTAGATTCCAAGTTAAATACTCGATATGCTCTACTATTTGTAGAATACCCCAAGAATATCCCTTCTTCACTTCGAGAGTCAAACTTTCCAAGATTTTCACGGTCACGTAAAATGTAACACCGACTCCCGAAGATGCGAAAATATTTGATGTTGGGTTTTCTACCGCACCATAGTTCATATGGTGTATTTAACGTTCCAGGGCGCAAATAAACTCGATTAGTAACATAGATTGCAGTGTTCACAGCTTCAGCCCAAAAATGTAGCGGTAAATTCCGGCTGTGAAGCATAACACGTGCCATCTCTTGAACAACCCTGTTTTTGCGCTCGACAACACCATTCTGTTGAGGTGTATAGGGTGCAGAGAATTCATGCTTAATACCGTTTGAAGTGCAAAAGTCAATGAATTTAGAGTTAACGAATTCTCCACCTCTATCACTTCTAGCACGAATGATCTTTTCATTCTTTTCAATCATAATACGAAGGCAAATCTCGCGAAAAGAATCAAAAGTATCAGCTTTCTCTTTTAAAAATGCTACCCAAGAATATCGAGAGAAATCATCAATCATCAAGAAAATATACCATTTACCTCCCAAAGATGGTTGACGAGTTGGCCCCATTAAATCCATGTGTAAAAGTTCCAAAGGCCGTTTTGTACCAACGTGGTTCAAGTTCTTGTGTGCAGTCCTGGACTGTTTCCCCTTTTGGCAACCACCACACACAATGTTTTGTTTAAATAGACGTTTTGGAACCCCCTTGACCACGTCCTTGTTTGAAATTCTAGCAAGTTCCTTAAAATTTATGTGACCTAGCCTTTCATGCCAAATTGTTTCATTAATCAAAGAAACTAGATTACATTTTTCTGAAATTTTATTAGGAACAACATAGCAATTGTTTTCAGATCTAACCCCTTTTAAAAAGAAGACATGGTCCTTATCAGTTACAACACATTCAACAGATGAAAAGTTAACTGAAAAAATCATTGTCGCAAAGTTGACTTATGCTTATGAGGTTAGTCTTAAGACCATCAACAAATAACACATTATTTAGAACCGGGCCATCTGGAATAGCTACTGTTTCTTTTCCAACAATTTTGGAAGATCGACCGTCTCCGAAAACAACGAGTCCTCCGGAGATTTTCTCAAGATTTTGAAAACTATTTTTGTCACCGGTCATGTGACGGGAACACCCGCTATCCAGATACCAAGACGAACTATCATATGCATGCAAGGAAACATTGGTAACAAGACAAGGAAAGATTTCACCTTTGCGCACCCAAACCTTTTTGGAATGCGTCGGTAATGGTCGTGAAGTTATATGCCTAGGTGAAAGCGTCTTGTTAAAACGATTGCTGCTCCTTGATGAAGTCGTCTTGCGCGGTAAACTACCAAGGTTCTTTTCCTTCAATTGATTTGCGATTGATTTCCGAGGAATCACCTTTGTGGTAGTCATTGCAAGAGGTGTTTGAGGTGAGCGTTTGACTCCCGTCTTGCAATATCTTCTTATGTGCCCTGAAACACCACAACGAAAACATACCTTCGATCTTGACGATCCCAAAGAGGATGAAGTAGGTTTGTTGTCGTTGTTTGTCTTGAATTCCAGTGTCGGAGGAGGAGATACCGACTGAGGCACAAACACTGTCCCACTCGAACTTGGACTGTTTCCAGTTTGAGTGTACCCGAGGCCGAACCGATTTGTTTGACCAAGACCAAGAAGCCTATCCAACTTACTCCTTCCTGAAGAGAATCGCTGCAAGTCATCCTTGAGTTGAAAATGGTCTTTGTCATTTCCAGGTTATCCTGTCGAGCCTCGCTGTAGAGCTTTGAGAAGTGATCCGCTTTATCCACCAGATTTGTATGTTCCTTCTCAAAAAGCTCATTGGACTCTTGAAGGGAAACATTTACTTTTATCAGATTTTCCCTGTAGTGGCCCAAATTCCCATGCAGCGTTCTTCCGATGAATCCACTGTTAGAGCACCTAGCGCTGGTGTATCTGGCCCATGGTGCATCAATGGGATGCCACAGATGGACCCCTGTATGTTATTATTAGCTGTGTAGGCCTTCGGCTGAGTTTGCCGAAATTTCGGAAAAGAATTAGGCCCAACAGAGGTCGGAAATGGATTCAGCACGGAAAAACGCTTGAAAACGGCTATTTGCTTGTTTGTTTCTGAGTCCGGATGCCCAAAAACGGACTCCCGAAAGTTTTTAGTGGAAAATGGTGCATGGGAGGGACCGTAGACCGCCGGGATGCCACGTGGCGGCCTGTCATTGGCCGGTTCAGGATGCGCGGTCCACAGAGCTGCGCGGCGGGGTGCACAGACCCGGCGCATGGACACGTGGCACCGCCTGATTGGCGGGCGCAAGGCGCGCGGTCTACCGGGTGAGCGCGGCGGTGCATGGACCAATGCGGGACCACGTGGCAGCCTCCGGTTGGTCGGTGCACGCTGCGCGGTCCACGGAATTCCGCAGTGGAATGCGTGGACCGGGTGTAGGGGACACGTGTCACCCTCTGGTTCGCGGGCGCACCGTGCGCGGCGCACGGAGTCGGGGCCGGTACCTCGGGGCGCGTGCCCACGTCGGGGCCATGCCGCGCGCCCGGCGCGGCCGCCGACCGGTCAGCGGGTCAACCGGGGGGGGACACGCGTCGCCCGCTGATTGGCGGGCGCCAACCGCCTCACTGTGCGGGGGCGGGCCACGTGGCAGCCCGTGGGTGGCCCGAACAGCTGTTTGCTGTTCGGCGGGCCACGTGGCGGCACCTGGTGGATTCGGGCGTGAACAGTGTTGGGCCGGCCCAACACTGTAGCCGCCCGAAAGTACCGGGCGCCCGAAAGTTGGGCCCGAAAGCCCATTGACTTGTCTTTTTGGGCTGATTTCGGGTGAGGCCTATAAATAGGCCCCTTGGGGCTCACTTTAGAGGCTTTTCCCGAGAGCTTTAGCCATTGAGCCCTTCACCAATTTTCTTCCTCTCCCTCTTGTGCATCTTTTGGCAAAGGTTCAGAATTTTTGGAGGCCGCAACGCCGGCGACTTCTACATCGGGGTGCGGAGCGACGATCTACTGTTGGAGGCCCATTTTTGTAGCAGTTTAGTCTGGGAGGTCTACCGGGCTACCCCGACGTTATTTTTGGACGATTTCTATGGTGACGGTTTCGTAGGAGGTAAATCTACAGTTTCCGTGTTGGACACTTTTTCTGGATCCGAGCTTTTCTTGGGGTTCTGGGTACATTTTTAACCCCCTTTGCGACTGTTGGTTGATTTGGACAGCACCTACTTGGCGGATTTTTATCTTCTCATCCGGACATCGAAATTCGACGTTTCAGGACTCTATCGACATCTACTCTTCGCGACGATCGCCTTCATATTTTTATTATAATTTTTGGAGGAAGTTTTTCAGGTGAAAATTTCGTGTGAATGGGACTGTTCACCACAGATTTTGGGATTTTGGAATTTGTGTGGTTTAAAGTGTAATTTTGGTGTATGTTTGTACCCAGGAGGTTGTGAGCACTTCTACCGTGTTGTTGGCTTGGTGGGATCTGTGATTTGACTGTTTTCGGCTTTCTCAGCTGTATGATTCCGGGCAGTTAGCACTTTCAGGTGGGTGACCTTGCTTCCAAGAACTCTGGACTGTGTACTAATTCTATGTGTGTAGGATCATGCATGTTAGAAATTGGAGTATTAGCATGTGTAAAACTGTATGTTGTATCTTGTATATCAGTTGATGAATCTTTTGATTCCTACACTATGTTAAGTAATGAAATCTTGGAATTTGACCTAGCACCCCTGTCATATGTATCATGTTCAGCCAGTCTGTAGAAAACTCCAACTTGGGCTAGGTTTTTATTGCTCTAGACATTCCACATCACGATACTTCATTTCACCTTGGACTTAGCTTTTCCTCGCCCGAGTTGTGGGCCGAGAGGTCGGTTGGTTGTGGGATGCATTTGCACTCGTGTCTGGGGACCGAGTGGAGTTGATAGCAGTCTGTAGATTTGATTTCTTTGGGAGAGTGATAGTGATGGTAAATCTGGGTTCTTGGAAACTGTCAGAGGGACGGTGAGTTTCAGCTGTGTAGATTCCAGCCAGTGAGTGAGTTAGTGATTTGTTTGGTAGTAGATCTTATTGATCGAGGATTGGATCATAGCCTGCATGAGCCACATTTGAGCTTTACAGAGATACTTTACAGTGATACTTATGGGTTACTTTGACTCGAGCGGGTCGCTCCCCTCGAGTGCCACTCCGGAGTAGGCGAGACCGGGTTGTGTACCGGCGTGAGTTTGAGATGTTCTTTAGCGACTTGTTGTTGCATTGGTCCCTCTGGCTGTGCTTTCGTTGGCAGCCACGGACGCCCTACGTAAGTCCGCTCCTCCGGGACGTAACGGCAGTAGGTTGGCGCAGGTTTGACTGGACCCGATGTGGCAGTCAGTTTTGATTGGGTGATCAGGGATGAGAGTTAGTTGTGGCATTATGTTCTTTCTGTTCCACTGTTGAGCATCTAGATAGAGGCATAGTAGCTGTAGAGTTACTTTTCCCAGCTTTCCTTACTGCACTGCATATGTTACTTTTTGCCTCTGGTAGACTTAGTGGGCAGACCGTCGGGCTTGTTGGCGGCACCCACTGAGAACTACTGTGGGATGTAGTTCTCACACCCGTCGTGGTGTTTTCTCCCCAGGGACTTCTGCTCCGGTTCCTGCAGCTCTTGTTGCTGATCCAGCTCCTTCTGACCGAGGTAAGGGCGTCGCGAGATAGATCCCCTCCTGTCATCTTCAGTGTGTGAGTAGATGTACCCCAGTACCATTTTGGTGTGTGTTATGTCGAGTGACTGTTGTAGTGAGGTTTTGAGTTGTACCTTTCCTTCCTGCTTTTCTGAGAGACTCTTGTATTCTGGTGAGATTAGTCTGTATATTTGTGAGTTGTAGTTTATTTTATGTATTTTATTCCAGCTTTTCTCTTTCAGCTCTGATATCTGCTAGTGTAGATGTTTCTTTGCAGGTTAGTCGCTACGCCTATACGGGGCTTCCCGTACGGGCGGCGGATCTGTTGGCGAGCCGGGGCGCAGTATCGCCCCGGGGCGTGACAGATTAGAGTGGTATCAGAGCCTAGGATGTAGGTCTTGGAGGACTTAGGAACCCTAGGCTTGTGGTTGGACCCTAGGATGACTCGCGTGAGAGCCGTGATTTTAGCGAGAGTCCTGATTGGATTTCTAACTCTCCCGAGTGGTTCGGGGTGAGCGATTGACATGTCTTCCTTCGGTGGCAACTATGTTGGCTGCAGACAACATAGTACTTCGGAAAGGGGGACATGCCTTCTGACTTTCGCTAGATTGGGTCGAGAGATGATTTGGGTTCTGATTGTTTGCCTTGTCCCTCAGGTGGGGATGCCTCCTCGACGCTCGATGGTGACGCGTTCGCAGCCTTCGTCCTCTGAGCCCGAGCAGGAGGACTCGGGGCAGGGACAGCAGAGCGAGGTTTTGGAGCTCCGTGCCCAGGTGGCACAGCTGGCTGAGGCGTCTCGACGCCAGGAGGAGGCTGTGAGTCGGTTGACGCTCTTGTTGGAGCAGAGAGTGCAGCCGGCGGTTGTACCCCCTGAGAGTTCGCCGGTGCCTTCTTCCCCTGTTGTGGCACCCTCGGTTGTGCAGCCTGCACCAGCAGTTCCGGCTGAGCCAGTTTCCAGTAGGCTACCGTCTGGGACGACGGGATCTTTGACTTTGGCAGAGCAGCAGGTTTTGGTGGGTCTTTTGTTGAGGTTTCGCAAGTTTGATCCACCCCGCTTTTCGGGTATGAGTGCTGAGCCGTGGGCGGCTGAGTCTTGGGTTACAGCTATGGAGCGCCATTTCGAGAGCCTTTTTATTGATGAGAGGTTTCGAGTTCTGTTGGCTACTCATTTTCTGGAGAGCAACGCCGAGGCCTGGTGGCGGCGTGTGCGACCCGCAGGTCCGCCTGGGACCCAGTTTATCTCTTGGGCAGAGTTTCGTGGTATGCTTCTTGGGGCCTTCTTTCCCGAGAGTGTTCGGCAGAGTTTGGAGGAGCAGCTGAGGAGTCTTCGCCAGGGAGATAGGCCCGTACACGTGTACATAGCCGATTTCAATCGGCTGTTGGCTTGTATGCCCCACGTGGCCAGAGATGAGACCCACCGGATCTATATGTTCGAGAGAGGGTTGCGTCGGGACATTTATCAGTTGGTCCGCTCCCGCAGATTACAGACTCTGGAGGCCTCGATGGAGCAGGCACTGTATGTGGAGAGTGGTGAGGTCGTGATGGCAGAGGTGGCTCCAGCCCCCGTAGTGACTCCTGGGGCAAAGCGCCCGGCGCAGTTTGAGGAGGGGCAGTCGAGTAGACAGGGACCCCCGAGACCACCCCGTTTCCACTCTCAGGGACGGGGGTATCAGGGGCGGCCGAGATCTGGGGGATCTCGTCAGTTCCAGCAGCAGCAGCAGCAGCGTCGACCACCTCGACAGCAGCAGACTTCGCGGCAGCCGCGCCCTGATCGTTGTGTCATTTGTGGAGGACCGCACCCACCGTCCCAGTGCCCGCAGAGTCAGGGCCGCTGCTTCCGTTGTGGGCAGACCGATCACTTCGCGAGGGCGTGCCCCAGGGCAGGTTACCCAGCTCCTTCATCAGCTTCTGCATCCTTCATTCCTCGTCAGCAAGCAGGACCTTCGGCGACCTCCGGTAGGCCAGACTTTGCTTCCTCGTCCTCGCGACAGCCAGAGCGACATCCCCCGGCGCCGAGCGGTCGTGTCTATGCCGCTCAGGTAGAGGATGCTACAGCAGCAGAGCATGTCGTCGCAGGTATTATTTTGATTTCTGCAGTTCGTACTCGTACTCTCTTTGATACCGGTGCATCGCATTCTTTTATCAGTAGAGCATTTGCATCCCTTCATGGTATAGAGGAAGTTTCTTTATCGCATGCATTAGAGGTTCAGATACCAGATCATGTCTTGCATGTCGAGGAGTATTGTAGGGATTGCCCTGTGCAGTTGGGATCCTGGATTTTGCCGGCAGACTTGCTTGTCTTGCGGCAGCTCCAGGATTTCGACGTCGTGCTAGGTATGGATTGGTTGTCGAGGTACTATGCTGTTATAGACTGCAGAGAGAGGACGGTGACCCTCCGCGAGCCTGGACAGGAGGAGTTCGTCTTCAGAGGCTGCCAGAGCACCTTCTTTGCGATGACTGTTTCTTCGGCGAGGGCTAGGCTGATGATTAGTAGGGGCTGCACCGCTTTCTTAGCGACGATTGTGGAGGTGCCTACGGCGGCACTGGGACTAGAGGATATTCCTGTTGTCCGCGAGTTCCCAGATGTGTTTCCCCCTGAGCTGACGACTATGCCGCCGGAGAGGGAGGTGGAGTTTGTGATTGATGTGGTACCGGGAACCGCACCAATCTCGAAGGCGCCTTATAGGATGGCACCTGCCGAGTTGAGGGAGTTGAAGGCCCAGCTTCAGGATCTTATGGATAGGGGCTTTGTCAGACCTAGTGTTTCTCCGTGGGGAGCGCCAGTTTTATTTGTGAAGAAGAAGGATGGGTCGCTTCGCTTGTGTGTGGATTATCGGGAGTTGAATAAAGTGACCATCCGGAACAAGTACCCTCTTCCACGGATAGATGATTTATTTGATCAGTTGCAGGGAGCCAAAGTGTTTTCGAAGATTGATCTTCAGTCAGGTTACCACCAGTTGAGGGTGAGGGCCGAGGACATCCCTAAGACGGCTTTTCGATCCCGGTATGGGCATTATGAGTTTACGGTTATGCCGTTTGGTTTGACTAATGCCCCAGCTGCATTCATGGATTTGATGAACCGGGTATTTCAGCCGTACTTAGACTTGTTTGTGGTTGTGTTCATTGATGACATCTTGATCTACTCCCGAAGCGATGTGGATCATGAGGAGCACTTGAGGATAGTGCTGCAGCTTCTACGTGAGAAGAAGCTGTATGCCAAGCTTAAGAAGTGCGAGTTTTGGCTTCGGGAGGTTGCATTTTTGGGCCACTTGGTATCAGCCGCAGGGGTGGCAGTTGACCCGACGAAGATCGATACAGTTCGGGATTGGCCGAGACCGACGACGGTGACGGAGGTCCGGAGCTTTCTGGGCTTGGCAGGCTACTACCGTCGGTTTGTAGAGGGCTTTGCGAAGCTCTCTGCTCCCCTGACCTGTTTGACTAGGAAGGGGATGAGGTTCATTTGGACTGAGCAGTGTCAGCGGAGTTTTGAGGAGCTGAAGAGGAGACTGATTTCAGCACCAGTTCTTACACTGCCAGTGATGGGTGATGGCTACGTGATTTACAGTGACGCCTCGCACAGCGGTTTGGGTTGTGTCTTGATGCAGCATGGGAGGGTAATTGCTTATGCTTCACGGCAACTAAAGGATTATGAGAAGAATTACCCTACTCATGATTTAGAGCTGGCAGCTGTGGTGTTCGCATTGAAGCTGTGGCGGCATTACCTCTACGGTGAGCATTGTGAGATCTACACGGATCATAAGAGCTTAAAGTATCTGTTTACTCAAAAGGAGCTGAACCTGAGGCAACGCCGGTGGTTGGAGTTACTGAAGGATTACGATGTGAGTATCCTCTATCATCCCGGCAAGGCCAATGTGGTAGCAGATGCTTTGAGTCGGAGGTCAGTGCAGAGCTTGAGCATGTTGGTCACGCAGCAGGCCCCGTTGATTGAGCAGTTGAGGCGACTCCAGATTGAGGTTGTATCCCCTGGGGTCTCTGCTAGACTGATGTCTATGGTCTTGCAGCCCACTCTGTTGGACAGGATTAGGGAGACGCAGAGTGAGGACCCCCACTTGGAGAAGATTAGATCACAGATTCAGGCAGATCTTATAGGGGATTTTACAGTGGATAGCTCGGGAGTACTGCGGTACAGGGACCGAGTGTGTGTGCCTTCGGATTCAGAGATCAGAGACCAGATTTTGGGAGAGGCTCATTATACACCTTATACCATTCATCCTGGTGGTACTAAGATGTATAAGGACCTCAAGGCACATTTTTGGTGGTCCGGAATGAAGCGGGACGTTGGAAGATCTGTGGCTCACTGTTTAACTTGCCAGCAAGTGAAAGCAGAGCACCGGGTTCCTGCTGGCAAGTTACAAAGTCTTCCAATTCCCGAGTGGAAATGGGACCACATCACCATGGACTTTGTTACAGGGCTGCCGAGAGCGCAGAGTGGAGCCGACGCGATTTGGGTTATTGTTGATAGACTCACCAAGTCTGCGCATTTCTTGCCTGTTCAGATGACTTGGTCATTGGAGCGTCTGGCACAGTTGTATTTGGACGACATAGTGAGGCTACACGGGATACCCGCGTCGATTGTTTTAGATCGGGATCCGAGGTTTGTGTCACGATTCTGGGGGAGTTTACAGTCAGCTTTGGGGACCCAGCTCAGATTCAGCACTGCATTCCAACCACAGACTGATGGCCAGTCTGAGCGCACTATACAGACCCTTGAGGATATGCTGAGAGCGTGCGTTATGGATTTTGGAGGGGGGTGGTACCGACACTTATCTTTGGTTGAGTTTGCGTACAACAACAGCTATCAGGCGAGCATTCAGATGGCTCCGTTTGAGGCGTTGTATGGACGCAAGTGTCGGTCACCCTTGTATTGGAGTGATGTGGGTGAGAGGAAGACTTTGGGACCAGATCTTCTTTTGGAGGCTGAGGAGAAAGTCAGAATTGTTCGTCGACACCTTGAGGTAGCCCAGAGTCGTCAGAGGAGTTATGCAGATACTCGACGGCGAGACCTAGAGTTTCAGATTGGTGACCATGTATTCTTAAAGGTCTCGCCTTCGAAAGGGGTCCGGAGATTTGGAGTGCGTGGGAAGCTTAGTCCCCGTTTTGTTGGACCCTTTGAGGTACTTGAGAGGGTAGGCCCTGTGGCTTATAGAGTTGCTCTTCCTCCACGTTTGGCCGGTGTACACGATGTTTTTCATGTCTCAGCCCTGAGGAGATATGTCTTTGATCCGTCGCATGTGGTTGACTTCACTCCCTTGGAGATCGGTGAGGACCTGGTTTACGAGGAGCGGCCGTTGCGGATTCTTGCTCGTGAGGTGAGGGAATTGCGCAACCGGACCATTCCGTATGTGAAGATCTTATGGAGCAATCACGATGAGCGAGAGGCTACTTGGGAGCTAGAGACAGAGATGAGATCTGCATACCCTTTTCTGTTCGAGACTACTGGTTGAGGTACGCCTGTTCTACCTTACTTCGTTTCGAGGACGAAACTTCCTTTTAGTGGGGGAGGATGTAGTGGCCCAAATTCCCATGCAGCGTTCTTCCGATGAATCCACTGTTAGAGCACCTAGCGTTGGTGTATCTTGCCCATGGTGCATCAATGGGATGCCACAGATGGACCCTGTGTGTTATTATTAGCTGTGTAGGCCTTCGGCTGAGTTTGCCGAAATTTCGGAAAAGAATTAGGCCCAACAGAGGTCGGAAATGGATTTAGCATGGAAAAACGCTTGAAAACGGCTATTTGCTTGTTTGTTTCTGAGTCCGGATGCCCAAAAACGGACTCCCGGAAGTTTTTAGTGGAAAATGGTGCATGGGAGGGGCCGTAGACCGCCGGGATGCCACGTGGCGGCCTGTCATTGGCCGGTTCAGGATGCGCGGTCCACAGAGCTGCGCGGCGGGGTGCACAGACCCGGCGCATGGACACGTGGCACCGCCTGATTGGCGGGCGCAAGGCGCGCGGTCTACCGGGTGAGCGCGGCGGTGCATGGACCAATGCGGGACCACGTGGCAGCCTCCGGTTGGTCGGTGCACGCTGCGCGGTCCACGGAATTCCGCAGTGGAATGCGTGGACCGGGTGTAGGGGACACGTGTCACCCTCTGGTTCGCGGGCGCACCGTGCGCGGCGCACGGAGTCGGGGCCGGTACCTCAGGGCGCGTGCCCACGTCGGGGCCATGCCGCGCGCCCGGCGCGGCCGCCGACCGGTCAGCGGGTCAACGGGGGGGGGACACGCGTCGCCCGCTGATTGGCGGGCGCCAACCGCCTCACTGTGCGGGGGCGGGCCACGTGGCAGCCCGTGGGTGGCCCGAACAGCTGTTTGCTGTTCGGCGGGCCACGTGGCGGCACCTGGTGGATTCGGGAGTGAACAGTGTTGGGCCAGCCCAACACTGTAGCCGCCCGAAAGTACCGGGCGCCCGAAAGTTGGGCCCGAAAGCCCATTGACTTGTCTTTTTGGGCTGATTTCGGGTGAGGCCTATAAATAGGCCCCTTGGGGCTCACTTTAGAGGCTTTTCCCGAGAGCTTTAGCCATTGAGCCCTTCACCAATTTTCTTCCTCTCCCTCTTGTGCATCTTTTGGCAAAGGTTCAGAATTTTTGGAGGCCGCGACGCCGGCGACTTCTACATCGAGGTGCGGAGCGACGATCTACTGTTGGAGGCCCATTTTCGTCGCAGTTTAGTCTGGGAGGTCTACCGGGCTACCCCAACGTTATTTTTGGACGATTTCTGCGGTGACGGTTTCGTAGGAGGTAAATCTACATTTTCCGTGTTGGACACTTTTTCTGGATCCGAGCTTTTCTTGGGGTTCTGGGTACATTTTTAACCCCCTTTGCGACTGTTGGTTGATTTGGACAGCACCTACTTGGCGGATTTTTATCTCCTCATTCGGACATCGGAATTCGACGTTTCAGGACTCTATCGACATCTACTCTTCGCGAGGATCGCCGTCATATTTTTATTGGAATTTTTGGAGGAAGTTTTTCAGGTGAAAATTTCGTGTGAATGGGACTGTTCACCACAGATTTTGGGATTTTGGAATTTGTGTGGTTTAAAGTGTAATTTTGGTGTATGTTTGTACCCAGGAGGTTGTGAGCACTTCTACCGTGTTGTTGGCTTGGTGGGATCTGTGATTTGACTGTTTTGGGCTTTCTCAGCTGTACGATTCCGGGCAGTTAGCACTTTCAGGTGGGTGACCTTGCTTCCAAGAACTCTGGACTGTGTACTAATTCTATGTGTGTAGGATCATGCATGTTAGAAATTGGAGTATTAGCATGTGTAAAACTGTATGTTGTATCTTGTATATCAGTTGATGAATCTTTTGATTCCTACACTATGTTAAGTAATGAAATCTTGGAATTTGACCTAGCACCCCTGTCATATGTATCATGTTCAGCCAGTCTGTAGAAAACTCCAACTTGGGCTAGGTTTTTATTGCTCTAGACATTCCACATCACGATACTTCATTTCACCTTGGACTTAGCTTTTCCTCGCCCGAGTTGTGGGCCGAGAGGTCGGTTGGTTGTGGGATGCATTTGCACTCGTGTCTGGGGACCGAGTGGAGTTGATAGCAGTCTGTAGATTTGATTTCTTTGGGAGAGTGATAGTGATGGTAAATCTGGGTTCTTGGAAACTGTCAGAAGGACAGTGAGTTTCAGCTGTGTAGATTCCAGCCAGTGAGTGAGTTAGTGATTTGTTTGGTAGTAGATCTTATTGATCGAGGATTGGATCATAGCCTGCATGAGCCACATTTGAGCTTTACAGAGATACTTTACAGTGATACTTATGGGTTACTTTGACTCGAGCGGGTCGCTCCCCTCGAGTGCCACTCCGGAGTAGGCGAGACCGGGTTGTGTACCGGCGTGAGTTTGAGATGTTCTTTAGCGACTTGTTGTTGCATTGGCCCCTCTGGCTGTGCTTTCGTTGGCAGCCACGGACGCCCTACGTAAGTCCGCTCCTCCGGGACGTAACGGCAGTAGGTTGGCGCAGGTTTGACTGGACCCGATGTGGCAGTCAGTTTTGATTGGGTGATCAGGGAGGAGAGTTAGTTGTGGCATTATGTTCTTTCTGTTCCACTGTTGAGCATCTAGATAGAGGCATAGTAGCTGTAGAGTTACTTTTCCCAGCTTTCCTTACTGCACTGCATATGTTACTTTTTGCCTCTGGTAGACTTAGTGGGCAGACCGTCGGGCTTGTTGGCGGCACCCACTGAGAACTACTGTGGGATGTAGTTCTCACACCCGTCGTGGTGTTTTCTCCCCAGGGACTTCTGCTCCGGTTCCTGCAGCTCTTGTTGCTGATCCAGCTCCTTCTGACCGAGGTAAGGGCGTCGCGAGATAGATCCCCTCCTGTCATCTTCAGTGTGTGAGTAGATGTACCCCAGTACCATTTTGGTGTGTGTTATGTCGAGTGACTGTTGTAGTGAGGTTTTGAGTTGTACTTTTCCTTCCTGCTTTTCTGAGAGACTCTTGTATTCTGGTGAGATTAGTCTGTATATTTGTGAGTTGTAGTTTATTTTATGTATTTTATTCCAGCTTTTCTCTTTCAGCTCTGATATCTGCTAGTGTAGATGTTTCTTTGCAGGTTAGTCGCTACGCCTATACGGGGCTTCCCGTACGGGCGGCGGATCTGTTGGCGAGCCGGGGCGCAGTATCGCCCCGGGGCGTGACATTCCCTTTCCACTTCAAGAGCGTTTGAGAGAGAAGTTGCCCTTTTTGCTTCTTCTTCGAGATCATGCAATCTCCCTCTCAAACTCTTGTTTTGCTTAGCCACTTTCTTTGAATCCCTCAAAAGTCTGTGGTAGGCTAGAGCAAAATCTTCACCTTCCGAATCATCCGATTCGTTGTCCGTTGCAATCTTTTCAACAGTGGAGTTGGACAATGACTCAGACGTACTTGCCATAAAGCACATGAAGGGTGAAGATGTGGACGCGTGGAATGTCGTGGTGCTCTTTTCTTCGTCACTTGAAGACGACTCATTTGACGTTGAGTTGTCATCCCAAGTGACGACTTGCATCGCCTTCTTCTTTGCCGGATACTTGTTGGGACACTCCGTTGCAATGTGGCCGTAGCCTCGACATTTGAAGCATTGTAGTTGTCCCTCTGAACTTTTCTTATCCTTTGAGAAGTTCTCTTGCTTTCTTGACTTGTAACTTGAAGTACCCTTGCCTTTGTTCGACTTTCCGAAGGATGGAGATTTACTTGAATTACCCCTTCGAAAGTTGCGGCGAAACTTCCTTGTCAAGAGAGCGAGCTGCTTCTCAAATTCCTCCATAGAAAGATTCTCGTCATCGTCTGAGGAGGATGTATCCGCGGCTTCTTCCTTAGTTGTTTTCAACGCATAACCTGAAGACTTAGAAGAGGATGCTTTTCCAGAAGAATTGTTAGTAGTAAATGTCATTTCATATGTTTGTAATGAACCAACTAATTCTTCTACACGCATTTCGTTCGGGTGTTTAATAGTTTCAATGGCTGTAACCTTTGGGCGAAATCGTTCAGGAAGAGTTCTTAAGATCTTTCTTACAACCTTAAATTCTGGAATCTTCTCTCCCAGGTTAGCACATGAGTTTACGATGTCTTGCAATCGTGTATAGTAGTCCGTGAAAGATTCATTTTCTGCCATCAAGATAGAGTCAAACTTGCTCGTAAGCATTTGCAGTTTCTGAATCTTCACGAGGTTAGTTCCCTCATGTGTAACCTGAAGAACATCCCAGATTTCTTTCGCAGTCTCACATGCCAAGACGTGAGAGAATTCAGTTTGAGATAAGGCATTAAAAATAGCATTAATTCCCTTGCCATTGTAAGAAGATGAATCTAACTCTTCCTTGGTCCATTTCGACCTAGGTTTTAAGGTGCGAACATCAGAGATAATTTCAGTTGGATTAGACCATCCTAATTCAATTGATTGCCACACCCTTTCATCGATGGAAATCAAAAAGGCTTTCATCCGTACTTTCCAGTACGCATAATTTGTTCCATCAAAGAAAGGGGGTCGATTGATGTTTCACCCTTCAACCATTGTTTACAACCCTATTCCCTCTCTGATACCACTTGTTGGGTTATATGTAATATAGATCTAAATAGGGAAAAAAACACCTAGAGGGGGGTGAATAGGTGTAAACGTATAAACACTCAAAAATCGTTGCGATAAAAAACCCAATGCGGAAATAAAAATAACACGCAAGATTTTTACGTGGAAAACTCCAAACCGGAGTAAAAAACCACGGGACCGATAACACGGCGAAATCCACTAGAATTAAAACAGTCACGCCCCGGGGGTTTGTTTTAGCGGAAACGATTCATAAAAGTCGAATATTTGACGTGTAAAATTTTTCTTTTGTTTAAAAGAGAACCCCTCTTCCCCGGCACGTGCCCAGACCCGCCACACATACAGGATCCCTCTGCAAACGGACAGAGTCTCCCCTGTACGTGCACGGCGTAGCGTTCGGTACATGTTCCAACATACACAACCAATCAATCACAACAGTTATTCACAAACAACCAGCATTCTAAACTAATACAAGAAAAACATATGGCCGATCAATTTGGAAAGGATAAATCCACAGTTTTGAAAGAGCGCCTACCCGGCGCTTACGTTTTGAAAGCTAGTTTCGAAATCAGCATAAATCCACAAGGTTTGAAAACGGTGCCCACCCGACACCAAGTTTTGAAATCCCTTTCGCAATCCATAAATCCACAGGGTTTTGAAACCAGTGCCCACACGACACTTAGATTTTAAAAACGGTTTTCGCAATCTTTTCTTTGACTTTTCCCTTTTTGATTTTCAAACGGCCAATGGAAATATAAGGAAAGTAACGCACAAGGGGCACTAAATGCAACCCGTACCGACATCCATGCCGACCCCACGAGGGTATCGCGAACCTCTCACATAACTACAATGCAATGAAAAGCGAGAAAGAAAGAAGAAATACAGTCCGAGGTCCCCAGCGACCCAGCTGCTCCTATCCCGTCCTCACCAACGCCTACCTCTCCCCCCGCCTGAACCCTGTCACGAAGTGGGATGTCAGTGACGTAAAAAAAAAGTAGAGCAGGAGAATATAGTAAAACAAACCGTGAAGACAACCGGAGCAACCACCCCCCCCTCAAGGAGGAAAAGCAACCTGTACACCTGTATCCTGTAATGCCCGGACACGTCGGACAACTAAACCGACGGCCCATACCGTACCTGCAGAAACCCGACCACGTCGGACAACTAAACCGACGGGTCGCACCGCTCGCACCTCGGCGCCTCAACCCCACCACTAATAAGGGGCCCCACTACGTCACCTCGTGGGTATACACGGGTCAGAGACCACTTTTCCGGAAAAGCGCACCCTTTGCGGTGGCCAAACCGCGGGTGCGCGTGTGGCAACCTCGAGCCAAGTAACCGTAACCACCATCATGTCAGTATCATAATATAAATAACAAGAGTAATGAGGTAAAGTGCATAATCGAAAGCAAGGTAATAATACGCGCACTCGAAGGTGGCCCGCTGACATATAATGGTTAAAAAGAGAACAACCGTCGGTAACCGACGCTAAACACTATAGAGAACCCGCTGACATGCATAAGCTATCGCCCATCATTATTTAACCCCAGTACACTTAGAATAGATCCCGTCCAATATGATAGAATTTAGAGGCTAGGAATAAAGTAAAAACGACCCACCTGAATGTAGGCCGATCCCGGACTCCCGCTAGCTACTGGGAGGCTGGTGCTGAGCAACTGGGCCCTGAATAATGAGATCTGGTCAGTAATAGACTCACGCAAATCCTTCCCGACGATCCGACAGCAACGAAAAGCTTAAACGGGAGGATATCGCCGATTTATCGATCAAAATCCGATTCCCGGTCAACGAGGACCTACGGAACCCTAACCAGATGCCTAGTAGATTTAAAAACACTATCTAAAGGCAGCTGATATGTCCAACTTACATTTTAGTCTAATATGTTCTTAAATTTGCATAACAACATTAATTTAATTGCCCGTTTCGGCTCGTTCTTGAAATCCGGGGGTCCAACGACGACGCCGTAAGTTTCAGCGCGTTCGTTACGTCGAGACGGAGGCCGTGCTCACAGTATTTGGGCCGAGACCAGGCCCATTTACAAGTTGGCCCATAAACACAAGTGCTCCCAATTAGTATTGTTGCGACTTAATATATACTTGATCTACAAGTGATCTAACTGGAGCATGGGGTTCAGTAATAACAGAGGAGTGGTGTGCTCACCTTGCACGCGTCGGAGGCCGGCCGGAAAGATGGCCGGAGCAACACCCAAGTTTGGATCAAGGCTCGGTTTGGGTGTTCTTGGAACAACAGTGACTCAGACCTGGAACCAAGGTGAGCATCAGTTAGAAGAGGTCCCCAGGAGGTCTCGGGTCTATGCGGGGTCGAGCCCCGGCGGCCGGAGGCGGCGGCGGCCGGAGATGAGCCCGAATGACAAGGCTCGGGTGCAAGAATTAAGACCCAACACAGAGGGGTGATCTGGGTTAAAATAAATTCATGGAGAGCTTGCTTAGGGTCTGTAGACCTCACCTGAGTGGTTTCCGGAGTCCCGGAGCGCCGGGGATCGCCGGCGGTCAGGTCGAGGCAAATCTCGGGTGCAATCCTGTAGATGAGGATGCCGACACTAAACCTTGCATGCAACCGGATGGGAGAGCTCCCAAGAGTCAGAGGAGCTTACCCAGTCGGTTTTCCAGCGTCCGGGAGCGACGGCAAGGCGGCGCCGGCGAGGTCGGAGAAGCTTCAACAGCCGTTAGTGGCGGATTCCGGCGTTGTCCCTCCGGGCCGGTGCGAGATGGACCAAAAGGTCTGTCCTGATGTCGTGAGGCTTGGTGCAGGGTTGGCCGGCGACGGATGGCCGCGGCAGCGCCGGACGGCGGCGATCGGGCCTTGTGAAGAAAAACCCGTTTCTAGGGCACTCGTGCGCGGGCCCGATCCTCGTCCGATCGCGATGGGGCTTCGTGGGGATGTTTCGGTCACCAAGAGGACCCGATTCAACGGCTCAGATCTCGATCTTGTCGGCCGGATGAAGCCCGCGCCTTTGCCGGGAAAGTGGAGGAAGAAAGGTCTCCACCGCGGCGGCGCGCGGCGGCGGCGGCGCTCGGGTTCACCTCCACTCGGCTTCTGCTACACGAGGGACCCTACAGGTGGGTTCTTGACCGCTCAAAACTCTCCCGAGCACCCTCCTTTTTCCAGCACCCGAGAGAGGATGGTTTCTCGAAGCCCTTCTTCTCCGGCGACTGGGGAGGCGGCGGCCGGTGCGGCTGGGTCCGAGGAGAGCGGCAGAGGAGAGGAGGTGGTTGCAGAAGCGGCTGAGGCTTGGCTTTAGGGTTTCTTCCAAAAACTCTAGCTCGGGTGTAGAGATCTATATATAGGGTTTGCTACAATCACAATGAAGTCCTTCTACACTCGGTATTTCAACCTAGGTCCACCACAAAAGTTTAGTCTTGCACTTAGGTCCCTCCCTATGCAATGGCACGCATTTCGAGGCAGATTCACTAGGGTCTTATGTGCAATTAACACTATTTTTTGCCTTGTTTCACGCTTTCCGAGGCGATCCGGTTGTCGAAACGGAAAATGGACTGCGCCATGACGTCCGGCTCGACGAGACCTATCAGGTAGCGATTTCTGATTTTCGAAAAACTGCCCGGATAAAATCGCGGTCCATAAAATACAGTTCCGGAATACAGTTTTCACGCTTTTCGAGACTCCAGGGTCGTCAAGCAGAAATTCCGTCAGCGCCATTGCGTTCGGAACGACGAAACCGTTCGAAACGACTACCTGAAGTGCTAGGATCGGTTTCCAGACAGCGATTTGGCAAGCGTTCGCACTTAGGGGTATTTGAATTTAGGGTTTTCTGTTCATCAACAGTAACCCACTTAAGTGCACTGTGCACAGAGGACACTGTTACATTGGTCGCGAGATTCGTCCACTTCTTAGTTGAATTCTGGACGATCCGACCGTCAGATCGAAAAGTGCTGAATATGAATCTCGCTCAGTTCGACGAGACGATCGCAACGGTCAACTCGGATTTCCAAGATCATGTCCGGATTGGAAAGTAGCCTTTTTGTCTCGTAAAACGTGCAACTCGCACACTGGCAATTGACTAAATAAATCAACATAGGTCCTTTGAATTCAAAAACCAGGTCAAAAATTCGCTTTTAGACTATTTATAAAATACTTTTGAGTTTTTACATCACTTACAACTTAAAAGAAGTTTCGTCCCCGAAACTTACAACTTAAAAAAATTTCATTCCCGGAGCTTACAGCCTGAAGTCATACTCTTATGAAAATGCTCAAAAAGTTTAATCGAGGGCTACAAGTCAGTCGCAAGGTATCTACAACTCTAAGGCTACTTATTTAGACCCAATCTGGTACTCCTCATTACAGGGCGGAGTATTTCCTCAGTTCTTTCGACCGTCCGTTGCCTGCAGCCAACGTGCTTACCGAAAGAACAGCGGAATACCAAAGGTTTGTCGCCAACAACAAGTTGGGGACGCAACTCCTACCAGAAGGTATATCTCATACTTCCCAACACAATCTCAGTGCCAAAACATAACCTTTATCGAGGATTACTACCGCCTCGTGGTCACAAACATCGCCATGACTAACACATAGGCGAGTCCACGTCGATCCACAAAACCTGTGCAAAAGGTGGGGTCAATTAGCATCCGTCCCAAAACAGGGTTACCATCGGGCCCATAGGCCAACGAATTAAGACACGGGGACACTGAAGGGTCAGCAACTTGTTCAACCTCTAAGCAAACTGTGAGGCTAGTGCAACAATAGCAGTCATCTACTGCTGTGCCAGCAGCTGGACGATTACGAAGAGAACAGTGATTTAACCCTTAACCACCGTAACTGATCCGAGCACTCTGGCTCCATTGAAACATCAAGCCCACAGCCGAAACCCTGGCCGCGGCTAACCCTGCACTAACAGCGATCCCAAGAATCAGAGTGCGTACGACTAATAACCGAAACAACGAGACTCAACTGTGTGAAACACACCTGGGCTCCAAGCCCCTATGCCAATACCCTGCGCTCTCTCGTGAACGCAAGTCACCCTAGGGCTCGTTCCTAACCAAAAACCCAGGTATCGGATCGGAAAGGCGGAAATTGTGCATCGGAAACTGTGCAATTCACGCGCCGGCATGCAAATCGCTAAGGTTAGATCTGCTTCCTCGCCCGCAAGCACACTAGAATTTCTCGAGCGCTACATCACTCACACCTTAAGAGAAGTTTCATCCCCGAAACTTAAATACGCCAGGAATCCAATACATGGGAAAAGTGGCCAAACATGTCCGACTTGCGCTTCCCACTGGCCTTGCGCCCCTCGTGATCTGTACTGCTTCACAATCACAAACTCGCAACCCAATCCTCAAGACTATGCCTTGGTCATGGGGAGCTGGCGACAAAACCCAGGGAGCACGGTCCTACTTCCGTCTTGGCACCAGAGGGGGTGCGACACTCTGATTAACCTCTACCGCTCGGTCCCAATCCATTGCCCTTCCAAGCACCATGCACTGTGTCGAGCTGCATACCCCCAGACCAAACGATCACCTTCCCAACTAGGAGTATTCTAAGCTCTAGGTCCGCTCAACAAAAAGAAGGAGTCAAGCCCAAATGAACAAGATTTGCTAGCCCCGGTGGTCTCTTTTCTCAACCCTAGGGGGAATCCCAAGACCCCCACAACAACACTACTACACGAGCCCAAGCAACACGACTACATAAACGCGACAACCGAGCTAAAACGAGAAACAAAACTTAACCCGTACTCACACACCCCACAAGTCAGTTCTAGACTCCGCTAGCATAGCACTTAACCAACTATCTAGAAAACTGGGACATATACTTTTCCCCCCGCTCCCCCGATCACTCGCGTTCTACGCTTCTATGCCTTATTCGATTCATTCATTCGTAGCTAAGTGTGGCATCTCTGTGGATGTCGGACACTGACTCTGCGTCCCCGGCCGATGATCTAGTACGGGCCATGTCTGTCACACATCACAAGAGTCAACTTTAGACTACCCTACTAACAACAACCATAAAGTGAGAGAAAGGACTCAACATTTTCCCCCCCCTCGGTCACTCACGTTCTACAGTCCTATCCCCTACCCATTTCATTCGTATGTAGGCATGTGAGGGTTGTCCACGGATGTCGGCACTAACTGTTGTGATTGAAAGAACGCTCTGATACCATTTAATCTGTCACGCCCCGGGGGTTTGTTTTAGCGGAAACGATTCATAAAAGTCGAATATTTGACGTGTAAAATTTTTCTTTTGTTTAAAAGAGAACCCCTCTTCCCCGGCACGTGCCCAGACCCGCCACACATACAGGATCCCTCTGCAAACGGACAGAGTCTCCCCTGTACGTGCACGGCGTAGCGTTCGGTACATGTTCCAACATACACAACCAATCAATCACAACAGTTATTCACAAACAACCAGCATTCTAAACTAATACAGGAAAAACATATGGCCGATCAATTTGGAAAGGATAAATCCACAGTTTTGAAAGAGCGCCTACCCGGCGCTTACGTTTTGAAAGCTAGTTTCGAAATCAGCATAAATCCACAAGGTTTGAAAACGGTGCCCACCCGACACTAAGTTTTGAAATCCCTTTCGCAATCCATAAATCCACAGGGTTTTGAAACCAGTGCCCACACGACACTTAGATTTTAAAAACGGTTTTCGCAATCTTTTCTTTGACTTTTCCCTTTTTGATTTTCAAACGGCCAATGGAAATATAAGGAAAGTAACGCACAAGGGGCACTAAATGCAACCCGTACCGACATCCACGCCGACCCCACGAGGGTATCGCGAACCTCTCACATAACTACAATGCAATGAAAAGCGAGAAAGAAAGAAGAAATACAGTCCGAGGTCCCCAGCGACCCAGCTGCTCCTGTCCCGTCCTCACCAACGCCTACCTCTCCCCCCGCCTGAACCCTGTCACGAAGTGGGATGTCAGTGACGTAAAAAAAAGTAGAGCAGGAGAATATAGTAAAACAAACCGTGAAGACAACCGGAGCAACCACCCCCCCCTCAAGGAGGAAAAGCAACCTGTACACCTGTATCCTGTAATGCCCGGACACGTCGGACAACTAAACCGACGGCCCATACCGTACCTGCAGAAACCCGACCACGTCGGACAACTAAACCGACGGGTCGCACCGCTCGCACCTCGGCGCCTCAACCCCACCACTAATAAGGGGCCCCACTACGTCACCTCGTGGGTATACACGGGTCAGAGACCACTTTTCCGGAAAAGCGCACCCTTTTGCGGTGGCCAAACCGCGGGTGCGCGTGTGGCAACCTCGAGCCATGTAACCGTAACCACCATCATGTCAGTATCATAATATAAATAACAAGAGTAATGAGGTAAAGTGCATAATCGAAAGCAAGGTAATAATACGCGCACTCGAAGGTGGCCCGCTGACATATAATGGTTAAAAAGAGGACAACCGTCGGTAACCGACGCTAAACACTATAGAGAACCCGCTGACATGCATAAGCTATCGCCCATCATTATTTAACCCCAGTACACTTAGAATAGATCCCGTCCAATATGATAGAATTTAGAGGCTAGGAATAAAGTAAAAACGACCCACCTGAATGTAGGCCGATCCCGGACTCCCGCTAGCTACTGGGAGGCTGGTGCTGAGCAACTGGGCCCTGAATAATGAGATCTGGTCAGTAATAGACTCACGCAAATCCTTCCCGACGATCCGACAGCAACGAAAAGCTTAAACGGGAGGATATCGCCGATTTATCGATCAAAATCCGATTCCCGGTCAACGAGGACCTACGGAACCCTAACCAGATGCCTAGTAGATTTAAAAACACTATCTAAAGGCAGCTAATATGTCCAACTTACATTTTAGTCTAATATGTTCTTAAATTTGCATAACCACATTAATTTAATTGCCCGTTTCGGCTCGTTCTTGAAATCCGGGGGTCCAACGACGACGCCGTAAGTTTCAGCGCGTTCGTTACGTCGAGACGGAGGCCGTGCTCACAGTATTTGGGCCGAGACCAGGCCCATTTACAAGTTGGCCCATAAACACAAGTGCTCCCAATTAGTAATGTTGCGACTTAATATATACTTGATCTACAAGTGATCTAACTGGAGCATGGGGTTCAGTAATAACAGAGGAGTGGTGTGCTCACCTTGCACGCGTCGGAGGCCGGCCGGAAAGATGGCCGGAGCAACACCCAAGTTTGGATCAAGGCGCGGTTTGGGTGTTCTTGGAACAACAGTGGCTCAGACCTGGAACCAAGGTGAGCATCAGTTAGAAGAGGTCCCCAGGAGGTCTCGGGTCTATGCGGGGTCGAGCCCCGGCGGCCGGAGGCGGCGGCGGCCGGAGATGAGCCCGAATGACAAGGCTCGGGTGCAAGAATTAAGACCCAACACAGAGGGGTGATCTGGGTTAAAATAAATTCATGGAGAGCTTGCTTAGGGTCTGTAGACCTCACCTGAGTGGTTTCCGGAGTCCCGGAGCGCCGGGGATCGCCGGCGGTCAGGTCGAGGCAAATCTCGGGTGCAATCCTGTAGATGAGGATGCCGACACTAAACCTTGCATGCAACCGGATGGGAGAGCTCCCAAGAGTCAGAGGAGCTTACCCAGTCGGTTTTCCAGCGTCCGGGAGCGACGGCAAGGCGGCGCCGGCGAGGTCGGAGAAGCTTCAACAGCCGTTAATGGCGGATTCCGGCGTTGTCCCTCCGGGCCGGTGCGAGATGGACCAAAAGGTCTGTCCTGATGTCGTGAGGCTTGGTGCAGGGTTGGCCGGCGACGGATGGCCGCGGCAGCGCCGGACGGCGGCGATCGGGCCTTGTGAAGAAAAACCCGTTTCTAGGGCACTCGTGCGCGGGCCCGATCCTCGTCCGATCGCGATGGGGCTTCGTGGGGATGTTTCGGTCACCAAGAGGACCCGATTCAACGGCTCAGATCTCGATCTTGTCGGCCGGATGAAGCCCGCGCCTTTGCCGGGAAAGTGGAGGAAGAAAGGTCTCCCCCGCGGCGGCGCGCGGCGGCGGCGGCGCTCGGGTTCACCTCCACTCGGCTTCTGCTACACGAGGGACCCTACAGGTGGGTTCTTGACCGCTCAAAACTCTCCCGAGCACCCTCCTTTTTCCAGCACCCGAGAGAGGATGGTTTCTCGAAGCCCTTCTTCTCCGGCGACTGGGGAGGCGGCGGCCGGTGCGGCTGGGTCCGAGGAGAGCGGCAGAGGAGAGGAGGTGGTTGCAGAAGCGGCTGAGGCTTGGCTTTAGGGTTTCTTCCCAAAAACTCTAGCTCGGGTGTAGAGATCTATATATATAGGGTTTGCTACAATCACAATGAAGTCCTTCTACACTCGGTATTTCAACCTAGGTCCACCACAAAAGTTTAGTCTTGCACTTAGGTCCCTCCCTATGCAATGGCACGCATTTCGAGGCAGATTCACTAGGGTCTTATGTGCAATTAACACTATTTTTTGCCTTGTTTCACGCTTTCCGAGGCGATCCGGTTGTCGAAACGGAAAATGGACTGTGCCATGACGTCCGGCTCGACGAGACCTATCAGGTAGCGATTTCTGATTTTCGAAAAACTGCCCGGATAAAATCGCGGTCCATAAAATACAGTTCCGGAATACAGTTTTCACGCTTTTCGAGACTCCAGGGTCGTCAAGCAGAAATTCCGTCAGCGCCATTGCGTTCGGAACGACGAAACCGTTCGAAACGACTACCTGAAGTGCTAGGATCGGTTTCCAGACAGCGATTTGGCAAGCGTTCGCACTTAGGGGTATTTGAATTTAGGGTTTACTGTTCATCAACAGTAACCCACTTAAGTGCACTGTGCACAGAGGACACTGTTACATTGGTCGCGAGATTCGTCCACTTCTTAGTTGAATTCTGGACGATCCGACCGTCAGATCGAAAAGTGCTGAATATGAATCTCGCTCAGTTCGACGAGACGATCGCAACGGTCAACTCGGATTTCCAAGATCATGTCCGGATTGGAAAGTAGCCTTTTTGTCTCGTAAAACGTGCAACTCGCACACTGGCAATTGACTAAATAAATCAACATAGGTCCTTTGAATTCAAAAACCAGGTCAAAAATTCGCTTTTAGACTATTTATAAAATACTTTGAGTTTTTACACCGCATGCGGGGGCGCCCGCATGCGGCAGCCCGCAAGCGGCGGCGCCCGCATGCGGCAGCCCGCATGCGGTGCCGCCCGCAAGTGGCGGCGCGCATGCGGCAGCCCGCATGCGGTGCCGCCCGCAAGCGGCAGCCCGCATGCGGCAGCCCGCATGCGGCGCCGCCCGCAAGCGGCGGCGCCCGCATGCGGCAGTCCGCATGCGGTGCCGCCCGCAAGTGGCGGCGCCCGCATGCGGCAGTCCGCATGCGGAGCCGCCGTGCGCGCCGGATTCCGGCGATGCCCATGCCCCTTCTTTTTCCCCGCCCCCCCCCCCCCCCCCCCCCCCCTCCTCGTCCGCTCCAACCAAGAACGGGGCGAGAAAGCAAAACCCTAGCGTGCTCACCTCGGTTGTCGGAGGGAAAGGCGATCCGATCCTGCGAGTTCGGCTACAAGGAATGTGGGGACGTCTCCTTCTCCTTCCTTGGTCTCGCCTCTTGGATCCTCCGCGCAATCGGTGAGGAAGCAGAAGGGGTTCGTTTTGGGAAACAGAAAGGTTGGGGAAGTGGGGTCTCGTACGTAGGGGCTTGTGGGGAGTTGCGGGTAGTTAAGGGAAGTGGTTAGTTATGGGGAGTGGGTAGTTATGGGGAGTGGGTAGTTATGGGAAGTTGCGGGTAGTTAGGGGAGTTGTGGGTAGTTAAGGGAAGTGGTTAGTTATGGGGAGTGGGTAGTTATGGGGAGTGGGTAGTTATGGGAAGTTGCGGGTAGTTAGGGGAGTTGTGGGTAGTTACGGGAAGTTGCGGGTAGTTAGGGGAGTTGTGGGTAGTTATGGGAAGTTGCGGGTAGTTAGGGGAGTTGTGGGTAGTTATGGGAAGTTGCGGGTAGTTAGGGGAGTTGTGGGTAGTTATGGGAAGTTGTACGACGGGGAAAAATAACGGGAGTGATTAAGGTGGCGGGAGCGGTTAAATTAGGGAATGGGGAATCAACCCAGTTCAAGTTAAAACGGGTCCAAATCAGGTGCGAACTAGAGTCCGGTCTGTCTGAAAAACCGCGTTATCCACCTGAACCGTTAGTTACCTTCCGGAATTTATTCCGGGAGATTCCGGCGTCGGAATTCAAAACCGTTTTCGCCGCCACTCTCCGTTTCGCGAGCCCTATTAACTAAAAATACCCGCGGGCCCCGACGGTCTGTCCGGAAACAAGGAATTATTCGATCATCCCCCAATCCCCCCGAAACGAAAAGCGGAAATAACGAACCAAAAGTAGACCCTTAAAATATTTTAAACTAGCGGCTATTACAAATGCCAAGAAAGTTTTGAAGAACTCAAAAAGAGGCTAACAAGAGCACCTGTACTTGCGCTACCGACGCCTAGAGAGGACTACGAGGTTTACTGCGACGCATCACGGATCGGATTGGGGGGTGTATTGATGCAACAGGGGAAAGTTATAGCTTATGCCTCAAGACAGCTCAAGGATTATGAACGGAACTACCCCACGCACGACCTGGAGCTGGCCGCAGTCGTCTTCGCTCTGAAGCTTTGGAGGCACTATCTTTTTGGTGTCCACTGTGAGGTATTCTCTGACCACCAAAGCCTTAAGTACCTTTTTACCCAGAAGGAGCTAAACCTACGACAGAGACGGTGGTTGGAGTTGCTGAAGGACTACGACCTAACTATCTAATACCACCCGGGAAAAGCAAATGTAGTAGCGGATGCTTTGAGCAGAAAGGGACAGACAGAGGGGACATCGGTAGGCCCGATTACTCAGCAGGATGACTTGATCGCGGAGTTCTCGCGATTGAGGTTGGAAGTGGTACCGGCAGGGACGGTCGAGCGACTTATGTCTTTAATAGCCGTGCCTACCTTGTTCGAGAGGATCCGAGAAGGCCAACGTACCGATCCACAGCTACAGCTTTTACAGGATAGGATTTCCCCGGAGCAGGAGGAGGACTTTACAGTAGGGGCAGATGGCACACTCCGGTTTCGAGGGCGGATTTGCGTGCCCGAATCGTCAGACCTGAAGAGGAAAATATTGACTGAAGCTCACTGCGCTCCCTATGCGGCGCACCCTGGGGGCACAAAAATGTACAGAGACCTCAGGCAGACCTTCTGGTGGCCGAAGCTGAAGGGGGATGTAACACAGTTTGTAGCACATTGTCTAATCTGTCAACAGATCAAGGCCGAACACCAGCGGCCGGCGGGAAAGCTGCAACCACTTCCTGTGCCAGAATGGAAATGGGAGCGAATCACCATGGATTTTGTCACCGGGTTTCCGCGTTCGCAACAAGGGCACGACACCATCTGGGTCGTCGTGGATCGGTTAACGAAGTCAGCTCACTTCCTACCCATTCACACGACGTGGACGCGAGATCGGCTGGCTCAAGTTTACATCAGCGAGATTGTGAGGTTGCATGGGGTGCCGGCATCGATCACTTCAGACAGGGACACACGGTTTGTCTCGAACTTCTGGCAGAGTCTACAACGAGCCTTGGGGACCAAGCTACACTTCATCACAGCCTTTCACCCCCAGACGGACGGACAATCTGAGCGGGTGATTCAGATCCTCGAGGACATGCTCCGAGCCTGTGTACTTGATTTGGGAGACGGATGGTCACGCCACCTACCTCTTATGGAGTTCGCCTACAGCAACAGCTACCAGGCTAGCATCCGTATGGCACCGTACGAAGCCTTATATGGCAGACGCTGTAGGTCCCCGATTTGTTGGGACGATCTGGGGGAGCGGAAGTTCTTGGGACCGAAATTGGTGGAAGAAACTGAGAAAAAGGTGCGCCTCATCAGGCAACGGTTGGTAACCGCCCAGAGCCGACAGAAGAGCTACGCAGACCAGAGACGCCGCGACTTGGAGTTTCAGGTGGGGGAGCACGTGTTACTGCGGGTTTCGCCGTCCAAAGGGGCGAAGCGGTTCGGGCTGAGAGGCAAGTTGAACCCACGGTA
Organism: Tillandsia leiboldiana; assembly: GCA_029204045.2. NCBI lineage: Eukaryota > Viridiplantae > Streptophyta > Magnoliopsida > Poales > Bromeliaceae > Tillandsia > Tillandsia leiboldiana. Next base: position 14,455,650 of record CM055073.1, read on the forward strand.
TGTGGGGCCCTTTGAGATCTTGGAGCGCATCGGCCCGGTGGCCTATCGCCTTGCCCTACCGCCGAACCTTGACCGGGTCCATGACGTGTTCCACGTGTCCATGCTTCGAAAGTACCTCCCCGATCCATCGCGGGTGCTCCATGTCACCGCGGTCGAGCTTAGAGAGGACCTGAGCTTCGAGGAAATACCGGTGCAGATCCTAGCAAGGGAAGACAAAAAGTTGCGCAATCGGACAATCCCCTACGTGAAGGTGCTTTGGAGCAATCAAGAGGAACGTGAAGCGACCTGGGAACCAGAGTCGAAGATGAGGGAGTGCCATCCAGATCTTTTCGCTGCGGGCGAGAGTTAAGTTTCGAGGACGAAACTTGTTCTTAGTGGTGAGTGATGTAAGACCCGCCCTTTTATTTGGCTTTTTCCTTTTACTTCACTTGTAACGGTCCGGCAGAGGGGCTAATTATTTTGTGTTTCTGGAGAGTCCGTCGGGGCTCGCGGGTATTTTTAAGTGCTAGAGCTCGTGAAACGGGGAATGGTGGCGCGATCGGTTTTGGATTCCGACCCCGGGATCTCCCAGAAATTAATTTTGAAGTTTGCGATCTTTTAGACGCTCCGGGATCCGTGCGGACGATCTGCACGCTTTTCGAGGTGTAGAGTTATTAATCCCAAAGGATCTAAATAGGTACTATCAAACAACTAGAGGGGGGGTGAATAGGTGTAATACTTAAAACTCAATCTCAGTGCAAAATAAAAACCAATGCGGAAAATAAAAACAGCACACCGAGATATACGTGGAAACTCCAATCCAGGAGAAAAACCACGGGACCAACACGCAATAACAATCCACTAAGAATAGAAGAATAACAAGGTGATTACCGACTCCACGGACTCAACCCCTCCTTCAGCTTCTTCGGACCTCGCGCTGACCGGTTGGATATCCACGCAATAACGATCCCTAAGAAAAGAAGAATAACAAGGTGATTACCGTCTCCACGGATTTAACCCCTCCTTCAATTTCTTGGACCTCGCGCTCCACCGTTTTGCCCGTCCACTGCTCACGTTCGAATCCACGAACGCACGCTTCGAATCCACGAAACGCCTTTAGCACACCGAATCCACGATGCCACGTCGAATCCACGACGCAAACTCAGTCGATAAGAATATTGACTTCGATGGTGATCCTTTGCTTAGATTATCAATGAAGAACCGTTAGAAGAAATCTCTAAGCAAAGATTAGATCAATTCGACAAAAGATATGTTCTTGAAAGAACCATCGAATTGACCTAAAAAAGGCTATAAAGAAGAACGATGAAACCTAGCCTCTAGGGTTGCTCTCAAGAGTTTAATAAAAAGATCGGCCGTAGCTCCCACGTTTTTTGAGAAACCCTAAATGTCTATTTATAGTTTAGAAACCTTTGGAAAGAGATAAGAATCAAAAACATACCTTATCTGGAAATTTTCAGGACGGCGATCCGGATCGGATTTACTGCGATCCGATCGTCGTAACGAGATTGACGATTCCAGAAATACCATGGTTCGGGATCCGGATCGCATTGCCCGATCCGGACCGTTCATACAAATCAGAAAACTTAACATTCGGGATCCGGATCGGAAATTGCATGGATCCGGATCGAAGTCTTGTATGAAGCAACAACCTTCGGGATCCGGATCGTTGGCTCTGATCCGGATCCTGAACATGTCCGAACACCAGTTTTTGATTATTATGCAATTAAAAGTTCATCCAAGGTGTTTCTACACTATAAGAAAGTATTTCGGATCACCAAAATTATTTAGTTAAACATACCTGATTCTTTTGATACTTTCTCTTCTTGAGATTGATGTAACTGATCCACAATTCTTCATCTTCAATCTTCAAGACTCAAGACATTGAGTGTCAACTTGAGCTCTTGTTGAATCTTCTCTAAGTCTTTGATTGCTGATTGACAATTTGATCCCTTTAAGACTCCGACTCAACTCACTGACATGGACTCACGAAATATGCCAAGACCAAAATGCCGTAACAATCTCCCCCTTTGGCAATTTCGTGACAAAACCCCAAAAATACATAAAAGCGCTCAAGTCACTCATCTTAAACCAAAAATCGAAAATCAATGTCATCACCAAAACATTGATTTTCTTTGCGTGAAAGATCCAATACATACAAAATTACATTGAACCAAACAGTCCTAGAACATACTCTATGACTTAGGACTTGGAGTCTTAAAGTGATGTAATTCCTGCAAAACAAAACTCCAAACAAAATCAAACGTTAGTCGTTAGAAATTAAAATCCTACATTTGATCCGTCTTCCTTTTGGTTCTTTTGTTTTTCGGCTCTTTCAATTTTTCTTTGTCTCCCCCTATCTTGAGCATCTCTAACATGTTCTCCATGTTCTTGAGCATCTATGTTCTCCCCCTTTGTGATACGATCATCATTTTCCGTTCTCCCCCATTTTTCCATTTTCGTTTCGTTTGTCCTCTCTTGATGATCTCATCTCCGTCATTTCTCTTCTCCCCCTTTTTGTCACAAATTGTCAAACAGTGAACATACTAGACAAAAGGAAATCACTAACAAATTAGTTCATAGAGAAAGAGAGATAAAAGCTCAGTTCTGGTATATAACAAAAATGCAGATTGCGTACCGGTACCAGAAAGCAAAAATCAAATAATTTCTTGAAACAAATCCAGATTTTAGAATCTTTTCAAATACCGATTTGTATTCCATCAAGAAATCAATTTAAGTGCTTTAAACAGTGAATTCACACAGATGTCATTCAATCCAATTAATTTCACAAAATTAAAAAGATTTACTCCAAAATCATGAAAAATAAAGGTAAAACATTATAAACCGTTTTTCATGTTATATTCATCAAACACAAGTCATCAAAAATAATCTTGAGATCCAAAGTCTATCAAGATGTAACGGATTTACAAAGATGACTTACAGAGATTTCCAAATGACATCAATTTGATTTCTTACCCTTTCAAATTGAGATAAGCACTAAAATACCTAAGGGTGGCTCTTTGAGCATCTTTCAACTATCCCACCTTATACCAACCAGGAGATTGTTCAAAATATAAGAGTTTTGCATATAAATCTCCAAATGCTTCAACTAAAGATTTTCTCATAAAATACTATCAAGCATCCATAACATGTGGTAGCTTCACACACAAACCGGACGACCGGGGTGGCAGCTCTTTCCAACATGTGGTGGTAGTTTTCACACTCCTTTCGGATGTAACTCTTTCCACATCTTTTAAATTCATTTATTACCCTTGTAAGAATGCAATCTCTTACGTGAAAGAATTAAATCCCAAATTTTAGTCTATCGGTTGTCTCACGTTTATCACAATGAATTCACACAACCGAGATAGATTAAGCATCTAAAGATCACACATGATTTCTAAAATTTGATGCTTATAATATCAAAAACTCCTATAATGAAGTATCTTCAAGATTATGATTATGGAGTAAAGTTGATAATCCATATAAAATTAATTGGAGTGAATAAAAGTGAAGCCCTTTTTATTCAATGCACTTGTTCATTAAAAACCCTTTTGTTCAAAAACAAAGTATAAAAACGAAGAGCATTGAAAAACATGTAATGCAAAGATTAAGAAAGATATGAAGGGAAAACCAATCAAAGCATTACATACAGTCATAAGCTATTTAGAACTTAAGACAAGGAAAGATATCACCTTTCCGAATCCAAAATCGCTGGATTTTGGGTTGTCTTGATTCGTTGTGGCCGGGGGTTGTCCGCTTTGACTGTTGATCCACCTTAGGTCTTTGCCTCGCAATGATCCACTTGTATGATTGATGTTGTGGCTCGGACCTTTGGTGGGTTGAGTGAACTCCTTTGACTTGATGTGTCTTTTGATTCCGTTGAGTTCGCTCCGTAGATGAAGTTGCCGAAGGATTTTCTTTCTCTTTTTCGGGCAATCCTTCACCAAATGTCCTTCAAGTCCACATAAGTGACAAGTTCTTCCTTTCAATTTCATTGTGGAACTTGAAGCATGCACAGTTTGGTCCTTTTTGAATCCCAAACCAACCTTGCTTGTTTGACCTAATCCGGACATACATCAAGTTTCTTGGAACCGGTTGAAATCCTTTGTATGTCGGATTTAAGTTGATGAACTTGCTTGGTCAATGCTTGGTTGGTGACATGAATCTCCTCAAACTGTTTTTCTAGAAAATCAATCTTGTTAATATGGGAATTAACGACCGTTTCCGATTGATTTATCTTTTCTTGGAGGATTTTATTATTATTCAATAAAAGCTCTCGTTCCTCCTCGAGATCATGAAGTTTGATCTTTAAAGCATGATTCTCGTCTTGATTCTCAAGTCGTTGCTTCCTCAACTTCTTGATATGTTTGGCCATCTTCTTAGATTCCGCAAGAAGTTGTTGATATGCCTCAACGAGTTCTTCCTCGTCCGACTCCCCCTCACTTGATGACTCTCCGCCGGTTGTTGATGTTTCATACAAAATCAAAGGAGTAGAGTCAGTGACTAAAGATGATAAACAATTATTAGAAGAGGGAAAATGAGAGGCATGAGAAGCAACGATTTTTTCCTCTTTACTTGAGGTCGATTCATTAGAAGTAGAATCGTCCCAAGTTTTCGCTTGCAAAGCCTTCTTTTTATATGATTTCTTAGAAGGACAATCCGTTGAAAAATGGCCGTAGCCTTTGCATCGATAGCATTGGATTTCCCCTTCGAAATCATCTTTTTCTTTTTCTTTAGAAGGTTTTGCAAAGCTTTTGAGTTTAGAGGATTTAGAACCCGATGATCCTTTAGAAGGTTTCGTGGATGAAGATCCATCGGTTCGATTCTTCCAAAATTTCCGACGAAATTTCTTTACGATCCGCGCCAATTGTTCTTCAAAATCGGCAAAAGAGATTTCATCGTCGGAACTTGATTCGCTATCTTCTTCCTTTGTTGATTTGAATGCAATACCTGTAAGCTTAGAAGAAGACTTGGAAGAAACTTGATTAGTAGGAAAAGTCATTTCATAAGTTTGCAAAGCACCTACTAATTCCTCTACACTCATCTCATCCGGATGACTAACGGTTTCAATGGCGGTAACCTTTGCCCTAAACCGTTCCGGAAGAGTCCGAAGTATCTTTCTTACAATTTTCGACTCCGGGATCTTTTCTCCTAAATTAGCACATGTATTTATTACATCTTGAAGTCTAGTGTAATAATCTGTAAACAATTCATGCTCTTCCATATGAATAGAGTCAAATTGACTTGTAAGCATCTGGAGCTTTTGAATTTTTACAAGATTAGTACCCTCATGTGTAATTTTGAGAATATCCCAAATTTCCTTCGCGGTTTCACACGCGGAAATTCTTGTGAACTCAGTCGAGGAAAGAGAATTAAATAAAGCGTTCATACCTTTCCCATTGTAAGAAGATCTTTCAAATTCCTCTTTGGACCATCTAGAGCGAGGTTTTGGGGTAGTAGAATTTCCTACTTCCTCAACAGGATGCACCCAACCGTATTCCACGGATTGCCATACCGCTCATCAATTGCGATGAGAAAAGCTCTCATCCGCACTTTCCAATAAGCATAATTAGTCCCATCAAAAAGAGGAGGTCTATAAATATTACCACTTTCACCCATCATGATAGATAAACCTAAAACCCGCTCTGATACCAATTGTAGAGTTATTATGGATCCACAAGGATCTAAATAGGTACTATCAAACAACTAGAGGGGGGGTGAATAGGTGTAATACTTAAAAACTCAATCTCAGTGCAAAATAAAAACCAATGCGGAAAATAAAAACAGCACACCGAGATATACGTGGAAACTCCAATCCAGGAGAAAAACCACGGGACCAACACGCAATAACAATCCACTAAGAATAGAAGAATAACAAGGTGATTACCGACTCCACGGACTCAACCCCTCCTTCAGCTTCTTCGGACCTTGCGCTGACCGGTTGGATATCCACGCAATAACAATCCCTAAGAAAAGAAGAATAACAAGGTGATTACCGTCTCCACGGATTTAACCCCTCCTTCAATTTCTTGGACCTCGCGCTCCACCGTTTTGCACGTCCACTGCTCACGTTCGAATCCACGAACGCACGCTTCGAATCCACGAAACGCCTTTAGCACACCGAATCCACGATGCCACGTCGAATCCACGACGCAAACTCAGTCGATAAGAATATTGACTTCGATGGTGATCCTTTGCTTAGATTATCAATGAAGAACCGTAGAAGAAATCTCTAAGCAAAGATTAGATCAATTCGACAAAAGATATGTTCTTGAAAGAACCATCGAATTGACCTAAAAGAGGCTATAAAGAAGAACGATAAAAACCTAGCCTCTAGGGTTGCTCTCAAGAGTTTTATAAAAAGATCGGCCGTAGCTCCCACGTTTTTGAGAAACCCTAAATGTCTATTTATAGTTTAGAAACCTTTGGAAAGAGATAAGAATCAAAAACATACCTTATCTGGAAATTTTCAGGACGGCGATCCGGATCGGATTTACTGCGATCCGGATCGTCGTAACGAGATTGACGATTCCAGAAAACCAAGGTTCGGGATCCGGATTGCATTGCCCGATCCGGATCGTTCATACAAATCAGAAAACTTAACATTCGGGATCCGGATCGGAAATTGCATGGATCCGGATCGAAGTCTTGTATGAAGCAACAACCTTCGGGATCCGGATCGTTGGCTCTGATCCGGATCCTGAACATGTCCGAACACCAGTTTTTGATTATTATGCAATTAAAAGTTCATCCAAGTGTTTCTACACTATAAGAAAGTATTCGGATCACCAAATTATTTAGTTAAACATACCTGATCCTTTTGAATACTTTCTTCTTGAGATTGATGTAACTGATCCACAATTCTTCAACTTCAATCTTCAAGACTCAAGACACTGAGTGTCAACTTGAGCTCTTGTTGAATCTTCTCTAAGTCTTTGATTGCTGATTGACAATTTGATCCCTTTAAGACTCCGACTCAACTCACTGACTTGACTCACGAAATATGCCAATACCAAAATGCCGTAACACGAGGCAACTTTAGCCGCTGATTTTGTCTTAGTTGGACTGGTTTATAAGCGGACTTAGGGTTTCTTTGGGTTCCTTCGTATCCTTGATCGTGCAGCTAGGTTAGCAGGGGCGCGATCAGAAAGAGGGAGAGGATAGGAACAGGAACCCAACCCTTTTCGCTCTCGCTCGAGATTCGTCTCCGACGCAGAACTCTACGATCCGGAGGGGGGAAAAGGAAGGAGGTGGACTTTTCGGCGGGTGATCGGGCGAAGGTGGACGATCCTTCTCCTCCATCTCTCGCGAATCAAGGTGATTCTTTACCGTTCTTGTTTTAGGTTTCGTAATTTTTTTGGGTCTTGTCGGGTCGTTCCGAGTATGGGGATCAACCGCGCCGCCGCCGCCATTGTCGAGGCGGTTGTCGCCGTCGCGAGTCGCCCGCGGCGGGTCGGTGCGCGCGGGCTGCGCCGCAGGTGGGGCGCCCGCGCGTGGCTGGGCTGTGCGGGGTCGCCAGCACCTGCGGGCAGCGCGCTCGCGAAGCTCGGTGCCTGCGCGTGGCCCCGCAGGAGGGGCGCCCAGCGCGGGCTAGGGCCGCGCGGGGGGCACTCCGCCCGCACCTGCGGGCAGTGCGCCCGCGCGGCTCGCTGCCGCGCTAGGCCGCCCCTCAGGAGGGCGCCCGCGCGGCTGGGGCCGCGCGGGGTCGCCCGCACATGCGGGCAGCGCGCCCGCACGGCTCGGTGCCCAGCGGTGCCGCCCGCAGGGGGTCGCCCGCGCGGTCTGGGCCGCGCTGGGTCGCCCCACATGCGGCAGCGCGCCCCGCTTCGGCTCGGTGCCGCGTGGGGCCGCACGCAGGAGGCGCGCCGCCCGGGTCCCCGCACCTTCGGCGGCGCGCCATCGCGGACTCGGCCCCGATCGTGGGCCGCCCGCAGGAGGGCGCCCGCAACCTACGGCAGCGCGCCCGCGCGGCTCGTTGGCCGCGCGGGGCGCCCGCAGTGGGGCTCCCTCCGCGGGCTGTGCGGCGCGGGGCCACCCGCGCCTGCCGACAGCACTCCGCACGGACCTGTGGCCACGCGGGGGCCGCC
>CM055073.1:14463836-14504052 GCA_029204045.2 Tillandsia leiboldiana
TCAATTCAGTAAAGAAAATGAAATACAAAGATCAATAGATGTTTGAAATCCCAAATATAGTAGATAATATATCTAGACAATCTGTTGAAGAGAGTGGCTCTTTGAGCATCTTTCTTTAAAAACCCACCTTATACCAACCTTGAAATTTGACAGAGTCAAGTATTTCAACATGCATTTTACTTAATCAAAAATTTGAACAACCATGCTTGGTATACATGTGGTAGCTGCACACAATACTCGGACGACCGAGGTGGTAGCTCTTTCCTCCATGTGGTGGTAGTTTTCACACTCCTCATTGGGATGTAACTCTTTCCACATCTTTTGAGCATTTTACCTTTTCTATGACTCCCCCTCAATTGGCTATCAATTATTTAAGATATAAAGTATTCAACCAAATATTGATCTCGATTTCATACTCGACTAAGCAGTCAAATAAGATAATGACTATACCAAGAGATCATAGAGAGAGAGAAATTGACTTTGATCACTTTAGAAGATGATTTAATTAACATAAATGATCATTGCAACAGTGAAATATTATGATGGCAAAAGCATAATAAATTTCTAAATGTGCGAAAAGATGCAATTAAAGTCAATTATGATCTATGCTCATTAATGTCCTATGTACAAACATAGATAATGAACAAAACAAAAACAAATACAAAACCTATCCTAAGCAAAGATTTCAAAAAGAAGATTATTCAAGGAAAGCATCCCCATTGCTTTTCGTAAATGAATAAAACGTTTTTGATCCAAAGGTTTTGTTAGAATGTCAGCTAATTGATCCTCAGTTGAAATATATGAGAGTTGAAGAGTATTTGATTCAACTAGCTCTCTAAGAAAATGATATCTAAGTTCAATATGTTTTGTTCTAGAGTGCAACACAGGGTTTTTAGAAATGTTAATAGCACTAGTGTTGTCACAAAGTATTGTTACCGAAGATGCTGAAATGCGGAAGTCGCTCAATACGCTTTTCATCCAAATGAGTTGAGTTGAGCAGCTTCCAGCTGAAATGTATTCCGCTTCGGCAGTCGAGAGTGCTATGCAGTTCTGCTTTTTACTGTGCCATGCAACAAGGCAATGGCCAAGATAGAAGCATGCACCACTCGTGCTTTTCCGATCATCCACTGATCCTGCCCAATCGGCATCTGAGTATCCAACAATATCCAAACTTGTTCCCATAGGATACCAAATTCCGAAATTAATTGATCCTTTGATATACCGGATGATCCTTTTCACCGCTTTCAGGTGAACCTCCTTTGGTGCTGATTGATATCTCGCGCAAATCCCAACACCAAAAGATATATCCGGGCGACTAGCCGTGAGGTAAAGTAGACTTCCAATCATACTTCGATACAATTTCTCGTCTACATTCTCACTATGTGATTCACTTCCAAGTCCCTTGTGGCTAGTTCCCATTGGAGTTGGAAAATCTTTACAATTTTCTAGATCAAACTTTTTGACCAACTCCATAGCATACTTGGATTGACTCAAGTGAATACCTTCATCATTTTGTTTAATTTGCAATCCAAGAAAATAAGTCAATTCGCCCATCATGGACATCTCAAATTCGCTTTCCATGGTCTCCGCGAATTTAGAAGCATCGTTATCTCTTGTTGCGCCAAATACTATGTCATCGACATATATTTGTGCTACAATGAAATTGTTTTGATAATGCTTCACAAAGAGAGTCCTATCAGCTCCCCCTCGAGTATAGCCCTTCTCCAAAAGGTGCTTTGTTAACCTTTCGTACCATGCTCGCGGTGCTTGTTTCAGACCGTAAAGAGCCTTTTTCAAACGAAAAACATGGTTAGGTTGTTTATGATCTACAAAACCTTTCGGTTGAGCCACATAAACTTCCTCATTTAAAAACCCATTTAGAAATGCGCTCTTAACGTCCATTTGAAATAATTTGATTTTAAAATGACAAGCAATAGCAAACAGTATACGAATGGACTCGAGTCTAGCTACAGGGGCGAATGTTTCGTCAAAGTCTATACCTTCTACTTGAGAGTAGCCTTGTGCAACTAATCGTGCCTTGTTCCTGATGATAGTACCATCCTCATTTTTCTTGTTCTTGAAGATCCATTTGGTACCTATCACATTGTGTTGCTTTGGAGGCTTCGTTAATTCCCAGACTTTGTTTCGCTCAAATTGATGGAGCTCTTCCTGCATTGCTTTAATCCAGTAGTCATCCTGAAGAGCTTCATCTATGTTCTTTGGTTCGATTAAAGATACATAGCAAGCGAATCCACAAACCAACTGCCTCCGAGTTCTGACTCCTTCTTGTGGATCTCCAATAATATTCGATTCCGGATGATCCTTGGAGATTCGTAACGTTTGTTGAAGCGGAGTACTCGGAGATATATGAGATGATTCCTGCACATCAGATAAACTAGAAGAACCATTAGATGCATCATTAATATTGGAAGTATTATTATGAGAAGATGCACTAGCAGGAGAATCATCATCTAGAGAGATATCGAGGGTAGATTTTCCAGTTTCAAAGTGAAAAGCTTCATCTACTTTAACATTTATAGATTCTACGATCGTCTTAGATTCAATGTTAAATACTCGATATGCTCTGCTATTCGTAGAATAACCCAGAAAGATCCCTTCATCACTTCGAGAGTCGAACTTTCCAAGATTTTCACGGTCACGTAAAATGTAACATCGACTCCCGAAGACACGAAAATATTTGATATTGGGTTTTCTACTAAACCACAGCTCATATGGTGTATTTAAAGTTCCTGGGCACAAGTAAACTCTATTAATGACATAGACAGCGGTGTTCACAGCTTCAGCCCAAAAATGTAGCGGCAAATTCCGGCTATGAAGCATCACACGCGCCATCTCTTGAACAACCCTGTTCTTGCGCTCAACAACACCATTCTGCTGAGGTGTATAGGGTGCCGAGAATTCATGTTTGATTCCATTTGAAGTGCAAAAATCAATGAATTTTGAATTTATGAATTCTCCACCTCTATCACTTCTAACACGAATGATCTTTTCATTCTTTTCAATCATAATACGATGGCAAATCTCATGAAAAGAGTCAAACGTATCAGCTTTCTCTCTCAAAAATGCTACCCATGAAAACCGAGAGAAATCATCAACCAATAAAAAGATGTACCATTTACCTCCCAAAGATGGTTGACGGGTCGGCCCCATTAAGTCCATGTGCAAAAGTTCCAAGGGCCGTTTTGTACCAACGTGGTTCAAGCTCTTGTGTACAGTCCTAGACTGTTTTCCCTTTTGGCAACCACCACACACAACGTTTTGTTTAAATAAAAGCTTTGGAACCCCCTTGACCACGTCCTTGTTTGAAATTCTAGTAAGTTCCTTAAAATTTAAGTGACCTAGCCTTTCATGCCAAAGAGTTTCATTATTCAAAGCGGCTAAGTTACAATTTTCAGAAAATTTATTAGGAACAACATAACAATTGTTTTCAGATCTAACCCCTTTTAGAAAGAAGACATGGTCCTTATCAGTTACAACGCATTCAACAGATGAAAAGTTAACTGAAAAACCATTGTCGCAAAGTTGACTTATGCTTATGAGGTTAGTCTTGAGGCCATCAACAAATAAGACGTTTTTCAAAATCGGGCCATCTGGAATAGCTACCGTCCCTTTTCCAACAATTTTGGAAGATCGACCGTCTCCGAAAACAACGTGTCCTCCGGAGATTTTTTCAAGATTTTGAAAACTATTTTTGTCACCGGTCATGTGACGGGAACACCCGCTATCCAGATACCAAGACGAACTATCATATGCATGCAAGGAAACATTGGAAACAAGACAAGGGAAAATTTCACCTTTGCGCACCCAAACCCTTTTGGAGTGCGTCGGTAATGGTCGAGAAGTTATATGCCTAGGTGAAGGCGTCTTGTTATAGCGATTGTTGTTCCTTGATGAAATCGTCTTGCGCGATGAACTACCAAATCTCTTTTCATTTGAAAAGTTTTGCTTTGATTTTCGGGGAGGAGCCGTTTTGGTAGTTGTTGCAAGAGGTCTTTGTGATGAGCGTTCGACTCCCGTCTTGCAATATCTTCTTATGTGCCCTGAAACACCACAACGAAAACATACCTTAGATCTTGACGATCCCAAAGAGGATGAAGTAGGTTTGTTGTCGTTGTTTGTCTTGAATTCCGGTGTCGGAGGAGGAGATACCGACTGAGGCACAAAAACTGTCTCACTCGAACTTGGACTGTTTCCAGTTTGAGTGTATCCGAGGCCGAACCTATTTGATTGACCAAGACCAAGAAGTCTATCCAACTTACTCCTTCCTGAAGAGAATCGCTGTAAGTCATTCTTGAGTTGGAAAATGGTCTTTGTCATTTCCAGGTTATCCTGTCGAGCCTCGTTGTAGAGCTTTGAGAAGTGATTCGCGTTATCCACCAGATTTGTATGTTCCTTCTCAAGTTGCTCATTGGACTCTTGAAGGGAAGCATTTGCCTTTATCAGGTTTTCCCTTTCCACTTCAAGAGCGTTTGAGAGAGAAGTCGCTCTTTTTGCTTCTTCTTCGAGATCATGCACTCTCCCTCTCAAACTCTTGTTTTGCTTAGCCACTTTCTTTGAGTCCCTCAAAAGTCTGTGGTAGGCTAGAGCAAAATATTCACCTTCCGAATCATCCGATTCGTTGTCCGTTGCGTTCTTTTCAACAGTGGAGTTGGACAACGACTCAGATGTACTTGCCATAAAGCACATGAAGGGTGAAGATACGGACGCGTGGAATGCGGTGGAGCTCTTTTCTTCATCACTCGAAGATGACTCATTTGACGTTGAGTTGTCATCCCAAGTGACGACTTGCATCGCCTTCTTCTTTGCCGGATACTTGTTAGGACATTCCGTTGCAATGTGGCCGTAGCCTCGACATTTGAAGCATTGTAGTTGTCCTTCTGAGCTTTTCTTATCCTTTGAGAAGTTCTCTTGCTTTCTTGACTTGTATCCTGAAGTACCCTTGCCTTTGTTCGACTTTCCGAAGGATGGAGATTTGCTTGAATTACCCCTTCGAAAGTTGCGGCGAAACTTCCTTGTCAAGAGAGCGAGCTGCTTCTCAAATTCCTCCATAGAAAGGTTCTCGTCATCGTCTGAGGAGGACGTATCCGCGTCTTCTTCCTTAGTTGTTTTCAACGCATAACCTGAAGACTTAGAAGTGGATGCCTTTCCAGAAGAATTGTCAGTAGTAAATGTCATTTCATAAGTTTGCAATGAACCAACTAATTCTTCTACACGTATTTCGTCCGGGTGTTTAATAGTTTCAATGGCAGTAACCTTTGGGCGAAATCGTTCAGGAAGAGTTCTTAAGATTTTTCTTACAATCTTAAATTCTGGAATCTTCTCTCCCAGATTAGCACATGAGTTTACGATGTCTTGCAATCGTGTATAGTAGTCCGTGAAAGATTCATTTTCTGCCATTAAGATAGAGTCAAACTTGCTCGTAAGCATTTGCAGTTTCTGAATCTTCACGAGGTTAGTTCCCTCATGTGTAACCTGAAGAACATCCCAGATTTCTTTCGCAGTCTCACATGCCGAGACGCGAGAGAATTCAGTTTGAGATAAGGCATTAAAAATAGCATTAATTCCCTTGCCATTGTAAGAAGATGAATCTAACTCTTCCTTGGTCCATTTCGACCTAGGTTTTAAGGTGCGAACATCACCATTAAATTCAGTTGGATTAGACCATCCTAATTCAATTGATTGCCACACCCGTTCGTCGATGGAAATTAAAAAGGCTTTCATCCGTACTTTCCAGTACGCATAATTAGTTCCATCGAAGAATGGGGGTCGGTTGATGTTTCCACCTTCAACCATTGTTTACAACCCTATTCCCGCTCTGATACCACTTGTTGGGTTATATGTAATACGGATCTAAATAGGGGAAAAAAACACCTAGAGGGGGGTGAATAGGTGTAAACGTATAAACACTCAAAAAAATCGTTGCGATAAAACCCAATGCGGAAATAAAAAATAATACGCAAGATTTTTACGTGGAAAACTCCATCACCGGAGTAAAAAACCACGGGACCGATAACACGGCAGAAATCCACTAGAATTAGAACACGTACAAGGTGATTTACCGTACACACTTACGACTCAACCTTTTCCATACGCTCCTAGAGGATCTTCTCCGCTCGCTCCGCGACGCTTCTCGAATCCACGATCTGCGCCCAACGCCGAATCCACGGCGTCCAACGTCGAATCCACGACGTCCGACCGAATCCACGGTCTTCACCCAATAGCACCCTTCGAATCCACGAACGTGCCTCGCTCCGAATCCACGAGAGCGGTTGAACCTTGAATCCACAAGGACACGCGAATCCACGCGCCGATTTTTGGGGTAAATCGTTGTTTTGGGTGGTGATGATCCGCCGAATACTTAGATCAAAGATAGATCGGAAATACCATCTAAGTATTCATTAGTTTGATTCAACTCAAGATGTGAGTATGAAAACCTAGAATCAAACTAATCAATATAGATGAAGAAACATAGAGTATTCTCTAATGATTTACTTTCTTCTCTATATGTGGATCTATAGCCGTATAAAATGATATATGAAAATGACGGCTATTGACTATGTGGATTCACCCTAGAAAAAGAGTCATAGGGTGTATTTATAGGTTAGAAACCCTAGGAAGGAGATAAGAATCAAAAACCTAACATTTCTGGAAATTTTACGGACGGCGATCCGGATCGGACTAGCTAGGATCCGGATCGTCGTAACGAGACAGCCAGTTCCAGAAAAAACGAAGGTTCGGGATCCGGATCGAAGTGCACGATCCGGATCGTTCATACAGTTTACCAAACATCAACGTTCGGGATCCGGATTGCGAAGCATGATCCGGATCGTTCAAGGAAAATGGTAAACTCACTGTTCGGGATCCGGATCAAGAGACTACGATCCGGATTGAACTGGTGTATGAACGAACCACCTTCGGGATCCGGATCGAACAACCTGATCCGGATCCTGAACATGTCCCAAGTCCAGTTTTTGATTTTTATGCAATAAAAGATTCTTCCAAGTGTTTCTACACTACAAGAAGTATTCGGATCACACAAAAACTTTAGTTAAACATACCTGATCCTTTTGAATTCTTCTTTCTTGAGATTGAGTTAAATGATCCAACTTTCTTCACCTTCAATCTTCAAGACTTGAGACTTTCACGAAACTACGCCAACTCAAATTCCGTAACACGGATATCCTATCAACCCGAAATTTTTACTGTGGCCTTAAAACATAATTACGAAGCTCCCCAAATTTTCTCAGAATTTTCTGACACTGTTGGCAGAGCCCGTTCTCACTATCAGGCATCCGATCAACGCGAAACTTTTTCTGTGGTCTTAAAACATATTTACGGGACTCCCGTAATTTTCTCAGAATTTTCTGACACTGTGAATTTTCCACTAAAAATCTGGGCCCCCTTTCTCCAGTAAAATTCCAGATCTCTCCATTTTAACCCAATTTGGGCCCCAACTCGCGTCCAAATGTTCTTTACTTCCCTAACTTTCATAACACTAGTATTTCACACCACCTTTATTTACATTTATTTATATACCAAAATTCCGGTTCACTACATTAACCTTGCATGTGGAATGGAACATTTAATTGGGACTATATGATTTATCCTGTTAGTGGTATTACTTGAGGATTTTATGACATGCATTGGTGGATAGTAATGCTTTATTATGGAACATGGATTATAGACATGTGTGGTTGGATAATATTTTAGCATGATGGTCATATCTATGCGGAGCTATTAATTGTTACACATGTGGAACCACTATTGGTCACCTTTTCCTTTGTTTCCTTGAGAACACTTGCATGCTTGTATGGACATCTAGATAGGCCATCTTTTATCGCTACACTTTCATGCCGGAACTTGACTTAGGAGAAACCTTGTTTGCTTCTTTTCTCCTTTTCGTTAGTCAGGTGGTTCTTGTTGCTCGGGTTTGAGCAGGGGTTTGGGATAGTGTAGCCGGGGCCTGGATTATGGATTATGGGTTTTAGCGGCGACCGCGGATATTGGGCGGTTGACCGGATGTCGGTTATAGGACATCGGTGATAGGGCATGATTATGGACTAGAGGGTTTTGTGGCAACCGCGTATAGTAGGCGGTTGACCAGATGTCGGATGTGGGACATGATTGTGATTGTGGGTTATTCCGGCGACTACGGATATTGGGCCGTTGACCGGAGGTCGGTTGTGAGACTGGGTTGTTGATTGTGGGGTATTGCGGCAATCGCGGATATTGGGCGATTGACCGGATGGTTACTTTTGCATCTGATTGGGAATCGGTTTTCTTTTAGTGGAGGGTTGTGTTCCACTAGGGCTTTATAGTTGCGATCCAATCCTGCTTTTGTTACTTATCACACCGGCGCGGTTATTGCCCGGTGAAGCTTTCCTCGTGTGGGTCGCTCCCCTCGAGATCCCCTCCGGAGGCCGGGGCCAGACAGTTATGGACAGTTTTGCTATCACATCGGCGCGACTTATTTGCCCGATGATGAGGGCGGCAGCAGGAACTTTGCTATCACATCGGCGCGGCTTACTTGCTCGATGATGAGGGCGGTACAGATTGGGTTCATCTGGGACGGTTGATTATTGTTGCATACGGTTATTCCAGTCTAGGACTGTATTTTAGAGGCATTGTAGTGGTAGATTTCCCTTTTTCAGCGGTTTCATTTCTTACCACTCTTCTTTCCTTTTTGCCTCTGGTAGACCTAGTGGGTGTGTCAGAATTTGAGGTTTTACCCACTAGGGGAGGCTACTGGTTTACTAGTAGTTCTCACCCCCATTCTTCTTGTTACGGCATTTTGGTGTTGGCATATTTCGTGAGTCAAGTCAGTGAGTTGAGTCGGAGTCTTAAAGGGATCAAATTGTCAATCAGCAATCAAAGACTTAGAGAAGATTCAACAAGAGCTCAATTTGACACTCAGTGTCTTGAGTCTTGAAGATTGAAGTTGAAGAATTGTGGATCAGTTACATCAATCTCAAGAAGAAAGTATTCAAAAGGATCAGGTATGGTTAACTAAATAATTTTGGTGATCCGAATACTTTCTTATAGTGTAGAAACACTTGGATGAATTTTTAATTGCATAAAAATCAAAAACTGGACATGGGACATGTTCAGGATCCGGATCAGACAGTCCAATCCGGATCCCGAAGGGTGCTTGTTCATTGGCAAATCCGATCCGGATCAAAGGTCATTTCGATCCGGATCCCGAACATGGGTTTTTGCTGGAATACATGAACGATCCGGATCGGGCATTTCAATCCGGATCCCGAACCCTGTTTTTCTGGAATAGCCTGACTCGTTATGACGATCCGGATCGCAGTAAATCCGATCCGGATCGCCGTCCTGAAAATTTCCAGATAAGGTAAGTTTTTGATTCTTATCTCTTTCCAAAGGTTTCTAAACTATAAATAGACATTTAGGGTTTCTCAAAAGGTGGGGAGCACGGCCGATCAATTTATAAAACATTTGAGAGCAACCCTAGAGGCTAGGTTTTTATCTTTCTTCTTTATAGCCTCTTTTAGGTTAATTCGACGGTTCTTTCAAGAACATATCTTTTGTCGAATTGATCTAATCTTTGCTTAGAGATTTTTCCCATGGATCTTCATTGATAATCTAAGCAAAGGATCACCATCGAAGCCAATTTTCTTACCGGCTGAGTTTGCGTCGTGGATTCGACGTGGCATCGTGGATTCGGTGTGCTAAAGGCGTTTCGTGGATTCGAAACGTGTGCTCGTGGATTCGAGTGGCGTTCGTGGATTCGAACGTGTGCAGTGGACGTGCAATCGTTGGAGCGCAAGGTCCGAAGAAGTTGAAGGAGGGGTTAAATCCGTGGAGACGGTAATCACCTTGTTATTCTTCTTTTCTTAGTGGATTGTTATTGCGTGGACATCCAATCGGTGAGCGCAAGGTCCGAAGAACCTGAAGGAGGGGTTTGAGTCCGTGGAGTTGGTAATCACCTTGTTATTCTTCTATTCTTAGTGGATTGTTATTGCGTGTTGGTCCCGTGGTTTTACTCCGGTTTGGAGTTTTCCACGTAAAAATCTTGCGTGTTCATTTATATTTCCGCATTGGGTTTTTATTGCGCAATGATTTTTTGAGTGTTTATTGTTTACACCTATTCACCCCCCTCTAGGTGTTTTTTCTCCTATTTAGATCCATTACCCCCCTCTAGTTGTTTGATAGTACCTATTTAGATCCTTGTGGATCCTATAAAAACCAACAATTGGTATCAGAGCGGGTTTTCGGTTTATCTATCATGTTGGGTGAAAGTGGTAATATTTATAGACCTCCTCTTTTTGATGGGACTAATTATGCTTATTGGAAAGTGCGGATGAGGGCTTTTCTCATCGCAATTGATGAGCGGGTATGGCAATCCATGGAATACGATTGGGTGCATCCTGTTGAGGAAGTAGGAAATTCTACTACCCCAAAACCTCGCTCTAGATGGTCCAAAGAGGAATTTGAAAGATCTTCTTACAATGGGAAAGGTATGAACGCTTTATTTAATTCTCTTTCCTCGACTGAGTTCACACGAATTTCCACGTGTGAAACCGCGAAGGAAATTTGGGATATTCTCAAAATTACACATGAGGGTACTAATCTTGTAAAAATTCAAAAGCTCCAGATGCTTACAAGTCAATTTGACTCTATTCATATGGAAGAGCATGAATTGTTTACAGATTATTACACTAGACTTCAAGATGTAATCAATACTTGTGCTAATTTAGGAGAAAAGATCCCGGAGTCGAAAGTTGTAAGAAAGATACTTCGGACTCTTCCGGAACGGTTTAGGGCAAAGGTTACCGCCATTGAAACCGTTAGTCATCCGGATGAGATGAGTGTAGAGGAATTAGTAGGTGCTTTGCAAACTTATGAGATGACTTTTCCTACTAATCAAGTTTCTTCCAAGTCTTCTTCTAAGCTTACAGGTATTGCATTCAAATCCACAAAGGAAGAAGATAGCGAATCAAGTTCCGACGATGAAATCTCTTTTGCCGATTTTGAAGAACAATTGGCGCGGATCACAAAGAAATTTCGTCGGAAGTTTTGGAAGAATCGAACCGATGGATCTTCATCCACGAAACCTTCTAAAGGATCATCGGGTTCTAAATCCTCTAACCTCAAAAGCTTTGCAAAACCTTCTAAAGAAAAAGAAAAAGATGATTTCGAAGGGGAAATCCAATGCTATAGATGCAAAGGCTACGACCATTTTTCAACGGAATGTCCTTCTCCGAAATCATATAGAAAGAAGGCTTTGCAAGCGAAAACTTGGGACGATTCTACTTCTAATGAATCAACCTCAAGTAAAGAGGAAAAAGTCGTTGCCTTACATGCTTCTCAAATTCCCTCTTCTAATGTTTGTTTATCATCTTTAATCACTGACTCTATTCCTTTGATTTTGCATGAAACATCAACATCCAACGGAGAGTCATCAAGTGAGGGGGAGTCGGACGAAGAAGAACTCGTTGAGGCATATCAACACCTTCTTGCGGAATCTAAGAAGATGGCCAAGCATATCAAGAAGTTGAGGAAGCAACGACTTGAGAATCAAGACGAGAATCATGCTTTAAAGATCAAACTTCATGATCTTGAGGAGGAACGAGAGCTTTTGTTGGATAATAATAAAATCCTCCAGGAAAAGATAAATCAATCGGAAACGATCGTTAATTCCCATATTAACAAGATTGATTTTCTTGAAAAGCAGTTTGAGGAGATTCATGTTACCAACCAAGCTTTGACCAAGCAAGTCCATCAACTTAAATCCGACATACAAAGGATTTCAACCGGTTCGAAGAAACATGATTGTATGTCCGGATTAGGTCAAACAAGCAAGGTTGGTTTGGGATTCAAAAAGGACCAAACTGTGCATGCTTCAAGTTCCACAATGAAATTGAAAGGAAGAACTTGTCACTTATGTGGACTTGAAGGACATTTGGTGAAGAATTGCCCGAAAAAGAGAAAGAAGAGTCCTTCGGCAACTTCATCTACGGAGCGAACTCAACGGAATCAAAAGACACATCAAGTCAAAGGAGTTCACTCAACCCACCAAAGGTCCGAGCCACATCATCAATCATACAAGTGGATCACTGCGAGGCAAAGACCTAAGGTGGATCAACAGTCAAAGCTATCATCTCCCAATCACAATGAATCAAGACAACCCAAAATTCGACAATTTTGGGTTCGGAAAGGTGATATCTTTCATTGTCTTAAGTTCCAAATAGCTTATGACTGTATGTAATGCTTTGATTGGTTTTCCTTTCATATTTTTCTGAATCTCTGCATTACATGTTTTCAATGCTCTTCGTTTTTATGTTTTGTTTTTTTAAACAAAAGGATTTTAACGAACAAGTGCATTGAATAAAAAGGGTTTTCACTTTCAATCACTCCAAATTAATTTTATTTGAATTATCAACCTTACTCCATAATCATAATTCTTGAAGATATTTCATTATAGGAGTTTTTGATAATTATATTCATCAAATTTTAGAAATCATGTGTGATCTTTAGATGATTATTCTATCTCGGTTGTGTGAATTCATTGTGATAAACGTGAGACAACCGATAGACTAAAATTTGGGATTTAATTCTTTCACGTAAGAGATTGCATTCTTACAAGGGTAAATAAATGAATTGTAAAAGATGTGGAAAGAGTTACATCCGAAAGGAGTGTGAAAACTACCACCACATGTTGGAAAAAGTTACCACATGTTATGGATGCTTGATAGTATTTTATGAGAAAATCTTTAGTTGAAGCATTTGGAGATTTATATGCAAAGTTCTTATATTTTGAACAATCTCCTGGTTGGTATAAGGTGGGATAGTTGAAAGATGCTCAAAGAGCCACCCTTAGGTATTTTAGTGCTTATCTCAAATTTGAAAGGGTAAGAAATCAAATTGATGTCATTTGGAAATCTCTGTAAGTCATCTTTGTACATCCGTTACATCTTGATAGACTTTGGATCTCAAGATTATTTTTGATGACTTGTGTTTGACGTATATAATGTGAAAAACGGTTTATAATGTTTTATCTTTGTTTTTCATGATTTCGGAGTAAATCTTTTTAATTTTTGTGAAATTAATTGGATTGAATGACATCTATGTGATCTCATATTATTCTCAAGCACTTAAATTGTTTTCTTGATGGAATACAAATCGGTAATTCAAATATTTCAAAATCTGGATTTGTTTCAAGAAATTATTTGATTTTTGCGTTCGAGTACCGGTACGCAATCTATGTTTTTGTTATATACCGGAACTGAGCTTTTATCTCTCTCTCACTATGGACTAATACTGTTAGTGATTTCCTTTTGTCTAGTATGTTCACTGTTTGACAATTTGTGACAAAAAGGGGGAGAAGAGAAATAGAGGAGAAGAGAGAAATAGGGGAGAAGAGATCATCGAGATAGGGGGAGACAGAGATGAGATCATCGAGATAGGGGGAGACGGAGATGAGATCATCGAGAAAAAGAAAGGAGATGATGAAAAAGGAGCCGAAAAACAAAAGAACCAAAAGGACGAATCAAATGTAGGATTTTAATTTCTAACGACTAACGTTTGATTTTGTTTGGAGTTTTGTTTTGCAGGAATTACAACACTTTAAAGACTCCAAGTCCTAAGTCATAGAGTATGTTCTAGGATTGTTTGGTTCAAATGTAATTTTGTATTTATTGGATCTCTCACGCAAAGAAAATCAATGTTTTGGTGATAACATTGAATTTCGACTTTTTGGTTTAAGATGAGTGACTTGAGCGCTTTTATGTATTTTTGGGTTTTGTCACGAAATTGCCAAAGGGGGAGATTGTTACGGCATTTTGGTGTTGGCATATTTCGTGAGTCAAGTCAGTGAGTTGAGTCGGAGTCTTAAAGGGATCAAATTGTCAATCAGCAATCAAAGACTTAGAGAAGATTCAACAAGAGCTCAAGTTGACACTCAGTGTCTTGAGTCTTGAAGATTGAAGTTGAAGAATTGTGGATCAGTTACATCAATCTCAAGAAGAAAGTATTCAAAAGGATCAGGTATGGTTAACTAAATAATTTTGGTGATCCGAATACTTTCTTATAGTGTAGAAACACTTGGATGAATTTTTAATTGCATAAAAATCAAAAACTGGACATGGGACATGTTCAGGATCCGGATCAGACAGTCCAATCCGGATCCCGAAGGGTGCTTGTTCATTGGCAAATCCGATCCGGATCAAAGGTCATTTCGATCCGGATCCCGAACATGGGTTTTTGCTGGAATACATGAACGATCCGGATCGGGCATTTCAATCCGGATCCCGAACCCTGTTTTTCTGGAATAGCCTGACTCGTTACGACGATCTGGATCGCAGTAAATCTGATCCGGATCGCCGTCCTGAAAATTTCCAGATAAGGTAAGTTTTTGATTCTTATCTCTTTCCAAAGGTTTCTAAACTATAAATAGACATTTAGGGTTTCTCTAAAGGTGGGGAGCACGACCAATCAATTTATAAAGCACTTGAGAGCAACCCTAGAGGCTAGGTTTTTATCTTTCTTCTTTATAGCCTCTTTTAGGTCAATTCGACGGTTCTTTCAAGAACATATCTTTTGTCGAATTGATCTAATCTTTGCTTAGAGATTTTTCCCATGGATTTTCATTGATAATCTAAGCAAAGGATCACCATCGAAGCCAATTTTCTTACCGGCTGAGTTTGCGTCGTGGATTTGACGTGGCATCGTGGATTCGGTGTGCTAAAGGTGTTTCGTGGATTCGAAACGTGTGCTCGTGGATTCGAGTAGCGTTCGTGGATTCGAACGTGTGCAGTGGACGTGCAATCGTTGGAGCGCAAGGTCCGAAGAAGTTGAAGGAGGGGTTAAATCCGTGGAGACGGTAATCACCTTGTTATTCTTCTTTTCTTAGTGGATTGTTATTGCGTGGACATCCAATCGGTGAGCGCAAGGTCCGAAGAAGCTGAAGGAGGGGTTTGAGTCCGTGGAGTCGGTAATCACCTTGTTATTCTTCTATTCTTAGTGGATTGTTATTGCGTGTTGGTCCCGTGGTTTTACTCCGGTTTGGAGTTTTCCACGTAAAAATCTTGCGTGTTCATTTATATTTCCGCATTGGGTTTTTATTGCACAATGATTTTTTGAGTGTTTATTGTTTACACCTATTCACCCCCCTCTAGGTGTTTTTTCCCCTATTTAGATCCATTACCCCCCTCTAGTTGTTTGATAGTACCTATTTAGATCCTTGTGGATCCTATAAAAACCAACACTTCTTTCCTCTTTTTCTTCTTCCTTGTTTTGCAGTGTCTTCTGCGGGTGTTGCTGGGCTTTCAGCGGCGGGTCGAGGAGAGAGGATGGCTGAGTAGATAGATCTCGAGGCAGGATGAGCGAGTTAGCTGGACTGTTGGTGTACCCAGGTTTCCTCAGACGGTTGTACTTTTACATTTGGGGCTGGCTTTTGCCAGCCGGTTGTATTTTTTTTGGTGAGCTGGGAGAGACTGATGTATCATTTATACAGATGTATTGTATTTTATTTCCAGCTTCAGTCTGAGATGTATTAGATTTTAGTTCAGCTCTGTTTTATTGCTCTTTTATTATTATCTCTTATATCTGAGCAGGTTTGGCGCTTCGTGTACGCGGGAAATACCGTGTGCACGGCGGATCTGTAGACGGGCCCGGGTTCCAGTTTACACCCGGGACGTGACAATCTATCTACTCAGCCGTCCTCTCTTCTCGACCCGCCGCTGAAAACCCATCAGCACCCGCAGAAGACACTACAAAACAAAGGAGAAGAAAAAGAGGAAAGAAGAATGGGGGTGAGAACTACTAGTAAACCAGTAGCCTCCTCTAGTGGGTAAATCCTCAAACTCCGACGCACCCACTAGATCTACCAGAGGCAAAAGGGAAAGAAGAGTGGTAAGTAAAAGAGACTGTTGAAGAAAAGAAACTACCACTACTATGCCTCTAAATACAATCCCAAAAATGGAATAACCATATGCATCAGTAACCAACCGACCCAAATAAACCCAATCTATGCCGCCCTCATCATCGGGCAAGTAAGCCGCGTCGATGTGATAGCAAAAACTCATGCTGCAGCCCTCATCATCGGGCAAGTAAGTCGCCCCGATGTGATAGAAAAAACTCAAGGCCTATCTGATCCCCATGCTCCGGAGGGGAACTCGAGGGGAGCTACCCACACGAGGAAAGTAACCATGTCACAAGTATCATAAAAGCAGGACTGGATCACTACAATGCCTAAGTGGAACAAATCCCTCCACTAAAGAAAACCCCGATCCCCAATCTGATGCATAAGTAACCATCCGGTCAACCGCCCAATATCCGCAGTCGCCGCGATACCCACCGTCAACAATCAAGCCCAACAACCGACACCCGCTCAACCGCCCAATATCCACGGTAGCCGCAGTACCCCTCAACCCATAATCAAGTCCCACCTGTCCCCGACCCCAAGGTCCCGGCTACATTATCCCGAACCCCTGCTCAAACCCGAGCAACAAGAACCACCCGACTAAAGAATAAGGAGAAAGAATCAAACATGGTTTCTCCTAAGTCAAGTTCCAGCATGATAGTGTAGCGATAAGAAATGGCCTAACTAGATTTCCATACAAGCATGCAAAAATCCCGAGAAGATAGAAAGAGTACAGATATCATTTTCTGACTTATGTTTTAGCATGATAATAGTTCCTGACATTCAATATAGCATGATATCCCAAGTCCCATACCGTTCCAACATGAATAGCAAATATTAAACATATAAACTGCTATTCGTCCACAAATAACTATCCACGTATGCATGTCCAAAAATATCCCCAAGTGGTACCCACCGTCCAGATAAATTACATGGCCTCAATATCATAATCAAATCCACATGCAAGGTTATGTGCTAACATAGCAATCCACATGTCCAAACCCACATGTATAATCCCAACCACGAGTGTTGGTCAATCAATAAGTCCAAAAAAGGATCTCTCTAATATTCATAGTGAGTATGTCAGAAATAGAGGGATATAGCAACCACCCACTTTGAAATGCGCAATCCACACCCAAATAGCCTCCTCGCTGCCTACAGTCCTCTAACTCCGCAACCCGCCGAAAATAGTGCACAACTGTACAGAACAACGCACCCGGTGTAAACACAAATCCCAAAATACAGCTTTTGCTGTTTTTCCAAATAGCACGGAAAAAGAGGAGTTTTCACCTCTGTACAGTGCTGTGAAAAATCCAGAAAAAGTACGGTTGCGTTCCTTGCGACGAGTAGATAAAAAACGAGTACTTATACGCCTTGATCCAATGCTCTTAGGCTAAGATAAAAATCAAACAAGGCGGTGCTGTCCCAAAAACATCAAGCAAAAAGAGGGTCAAAAGTGCCTCGGGAACCATGCCAAAAGTGCGAAACGGGGCAAAGTGATCAACAAGAAAATCGAAGCCTTACCTCTTAGGAACACGCTGTCGCAGAAATCGCCCAAATATTCTTCCTGGTTTGCGCACAGGAAAATCCCGACTGAAATGTGTCGAAAACCGGCCGAAATGGAGGAAAGTCGAGGCGCACTGTAAAATCGAGATCGCCGCTGTCGAGCCTCCAAAAGTTCTGAGAATCCACCACGAGATCAAAAATATCAAGGGGAATAACTTTTGTAAAGAGCTCTCCCTCTCATTCCCTCTCTAAAGCTCGAAAAAAGGAGAGAAAGAGAGAGAGATGGAGGTATTTATAGGCCCAATCAAACATTTGGGAAAATTCCCATTGTATCCCCAAAACCGGGCGCCCGAAAGATTCGGGCCCCGCACAGAGCGGCCCGCAACCCGGCCCAGCCCGCGCCCGAAAAAAACCTGGGCGAGACACGTGTCCACAAAACACCGGATAGCGGCGCCCGCGAATCGGGCGCCGCCACGCGTCCAGCCCCTGTCTTGGCGCCAGCCGCTGGCGCGACACCACGTGGCGCAGCGCCGCCCCGCCCGACACGCCAGCCGGCGCGGCAGCGCCGCCCACGCACCTGCGCCGGCGTGCACGTACGGCCGCCTGCGCACCTGCGCCCGCGTGCGCGTATGGCCGCATCCGCGCGCCCGCGGGTGCACCGGGCGCACATGCGCTATCCAGTCCGGGGCCGCCACGTGGCGCGCCCCGGTCCACGCGCCAGCCGCGCGGTCCCGTGGACCGCGCAGCGCAAGCCCGCCAATGGGCAGTTGCCACGCGTCCCGGACGTTCAACCGTGCACCAACACCAATTCTCCGTGGACCAGACACCGTGCACCGGCCAATCGCAGCCCGCCACGTGTCCCCTCCGGTCCACCGTGCCCCCCGTGCGCCAGAAAACACCGAAAACTTCCGGGTGTCCTTTTTGGGCATACGAACTCAGAAAAATACAAATAAATAGCCATTTTCAAGCGTTTTTCCGCGCTGAATCCAAATACGGCCTTCGATCAGCCTAAATCCACTCCCAAAATTCGGCAAAAATCTGCCGAATGACAGGCTTGATCCAAAACCTCACTGAGTCCATCTAACACGTCCATTTGACGTGTTACGAGCCCGACACACCAATAATAGGTGTCTCACACCACGGATCCCAGGGAAAAAGTCACACCAAAGTCTGGGTCACTACATCTCCGCAAGCCTGCAACCCGTCGACCCTCGGCAAGCGTGCAACCCATCGCCCCTCGGCAAGCGTGCAACCCGTCGCCCCTCAGCCAGCCCCACGCTAGCTCCTCTGTAGCTAGCTTTCAGGTGAGGAAGGTAGTTATGGAATAACAGATTATTTCTAAAGTCTTTGTTTTGACAAATTAAGCTGTGAAGTGGATCTATGGATTGGCACTAATACTCTGGAAAAAAAAAAACTGGGATCATTGATGTTAATTTGAGTATCAGCTTAGATTTATTATTTTTCATAGCATCTTTTATAACAATTTAGCTTGATTATGTTAATTTGCATGCATGATCTGCTGTTATTCTTTGAAAATGCTAGATTTTTTTTTGTATTATATACATCTTTTTAGAAAGTATATAATGTATTACCATTTTCACGCCCCGGGGTCGAAACTGCGACCTGGGCTCGCCAACAGATCCGCCACCTATACGAAAACCCTGCATAGGCGAAGCGTCCAACCTGCAAGAAAAGGTACTACAGCTAAACAGATATCAGAGCTATAAAGAAAACTGCTGTAAAACTAAAATCCAACCACTGTACAACTAGAAATAAAGGTACAATATCCATCTCCCAAGAATGAATCATACAATATCCTCTGATACAAAAATCCAAGAACTCAACAGGGAGGAAAACTGAAATACAATACACTAGTGTACAGGCTCTCAGTACAAGTCATATCCTCACTACAATAATCTCTCAAAAGTAGAAATAAAACTAATCTACTGATTGTACTACAAATCTCCGAGGTGGGGGTACAACTACTCTCCAAGGACAGGTAGGGATCTAGCTCGCGACTCCCTCGCCTCGAACAGCAACAGCAGAATCAGCATCTCCCAAAGATGACTCCGCAAAACAAAGGAGAGGAAAGAAAAAGGAGGGGGAGAACCCCCAACGGGTGTGAGAACTACATCAACACGTAGTTCTCAGTCGGTACCGCCACCAAGCCCGACGGTCTGCCCACTAAGTCTACTAGAGGCATAAGATAACAATGCAGTAAAAACTGAACAAGAAAAGCTGGAGATACTCTACAGCTATCATGCCTCTATCTAAATGCTCAATGGGTGATACAGATGAAAAGATATGCAACTACTCGCACCCAAGGTGCTCAATCGACCCAATCGAACTGACTGCCTCATAGGTCCAGTCAAGCCTGCGCCTACTGTGACGCCCCACTTCCCAGGGGGTCACCCATCCTAGAACTACTCTAGCTCTAGCACGCTTAACTCTCATGTTCCTCTTGGATCTTGCTACCATCCAAAATGCTATAGCCGGGTTAGAGATTTGTAGTCCTATTATATCATTTATATAGAGGACTAATCCAAATTCCGGGGGTGTCACATTCTTCCCCCCTTTAAGCCCTGACGTCCACGTCAGGCTCAAGCATACTCACAAGCACCAGGCGATGTGAGACTCGTCTCGCTAGCCTTAGCCGACCTTGTGAGGAGCTGCACTCCACTCACAACGGTCATTAGCTGGGGAGCCTCGCTCTACCCGCTATATAACCCTGGCTCAGCCGAGACTCATCTCACATTTCCGGCTGGTGAATGGCTCTGATACCAATTGTGACGCCCCACTTCCCAGGGGGTCACCCATCCTAGAACTACTCTAGCTCTAGCACGCTTAACTCTCATGTTCCTCTTGGATCTTGCTACCATCCAAAATGCTATAGCCGGGTTAGAGATTTTTAGTCCTATTATATCATTTATATAGAGGACTAATCCAAATTCCGGGGGTGTCACACCTACCTACTGCCACACATCCACAAAAGGACGGGACTTACGTAGGGCGTCCGTGACTGCCAAAACTGGCCCAGCCAGAGGGACTGCGTCGACAAGTCGCGATACGAAAGTAACAGGCCCACTCCGGACGGGGCACTAGAGGGGCGCGACCCCACCGAGGAAAAATGTATCCGCGCATCTCTGTCGAGCTCAAAGTGGCTCATGCAGGCTATAGTCAAAATCCACGCTCACTCTCAGAACGGAAGGACTCAAGATCCTTAAATACCTCGCACGACGGTCGGAACACTCTCAACGACCCAGCTAACCAGCTCTCACAAATCTTGAGGCGCTAACGAACTCAACCAACTCGTGGCACTAAACCCACTGGCTGGAGATACTCCACAGCCGGGACCACCGTCGACTCAAACGGCTCCCAAAACGAAACACCCAACTCGCCACGCTAAACACACAGGCTGGAGATACTCCATAGCCGGAATCGACCCACAACTCAGGGCTAACAAAACTGGTCGGACGACACTCAACGACCCAGGACCACCGTCAACCCCAACGGTTCCCAACAACACTGACCAGAAGATACTCGACGGCCCGGGGCCACCGCCTACCCAAACGGCTCCCAACAACACTAGCACAGGTCTAAACTCAGCTACCAGACTCCACTCAGCCCCCAGGCATGAGTGCAACAATGTCCCACAGTAACCTGACCACTCGGCCCACTACCCGGGCGAGGAAAATCTATGTCCAGGAAAAGATGCAAAGTGTGGGATGTCTAAAGCATAAAAGAACCTAGCCCAAGTGAAGGTTCTCTACTAGTCTGGTTAAACATGCATCATATGACGGGGTGCTAGGTCAAGTTCCAATAATCAATATATAATCCTCTAACCATGTTAAGCATAAAACTGAACCAACAACATGGATAATTCATAACATGCTTGCTTCCAATCAAAAGTAGTATACTCTAGTCATACATGCTCACAAACTTAAACAATATAGAGTAGACATGCATCAATCATATTTTCCAACAAGTAAGTGAACATCATCATCTAGCATGCTTTTCCACTAGTATAGGATAACCATCTTTATCTTGTAACTCTCCCTCATGTATAAGGTGTAGGTTTATGGATCCCTAAGGATCTAAATAGGTTCTATCAAACACCTAGAGGGGGGTGAATAGGTGCAATATCCAAAATACCAATCTCAGTGCAATTTAAAAATAAATGGAGAAAATAAAAACAGCACACCGAGATTTACGTGGAAAACTCCATCACAGGAGTAAAAACCACGGGACCAACACGCAATAACAATCCACTAAGAAAAGAAGAATAACAAGGTGATTACCAACTCCACGGACTCCAACCCCTCCTTCAACTTCTTCGGATCTTGCGCTCACCGGCTGCACGTCCACTGCACACGTTCGAATCCACGAACGCCACTCGAATCCATGAGCAACACGTTTCGAATCCACGAAACGCCTTCAACACATCGAATCCATGATGCCACGTCAACTCCTTGACGCAAACTCAGTATAAGCTTCGATGGTGTTCCTTTGCTTAGAATATCATTAAAGAACCATGGATGGAATCTCTAAGCAAAAATTAGATCAATTCGACAAAAAGCATCTCATTGAAGAACCGTCGAATTGACCTAAAAGAGGCTAAAAGATGAACGATAAAAACCTAGCCTCTAGGGTTGCTCTCAAGTGTTTCTGAATTGGTCGATCATTCTTGAGAAACCCTAAGTATCTATTTATAACCTTTGGAAATCAATCAAAGTCGGTTTAGCATTCTTATCACGACATGACATTGCGTACCGGTACTAAATAGTAGGTTCCGATACTCAATGACACAACAGACAGATTTTCATATTGCGTTCCGGTACTCCAAGTTGGGTTCCGGTACTCAATGTAAATTCCAGAAAATCTTGTGTCGGGTTTTGAGGAACTCAAAGTGGGGTTCCGGTACTCAATGTAAAATATAGAATTTTTCAAAGATAAGTTTAACAAAACAAACCATGTACCGGAATCCAAACTTAAAATAAGTTATGAGTTAAAATCCAAGTTCCCAAAACCTCTTCTAAACCGGGTTTCAATAAAATCATGATTCCAAAGATTGTAAATATACTTAAATCACCATGATTAATTTAATCATACCTGAGTGTCAACTTGAGCTCATGTTGAATCTTCTCTGAGTCTTCGAATGCTGATTTGACAATTTGATCACTTCAAGACTCCGACTCAAATCACGAAATATGCCAACATAAAAAGCCGTAACAATCTCCCCCTTTGGCAATTTCGTGACAAAACCAAAAAATATATAAAACGCTCAAGACACTCATCGTAAACCAAAAAATCGAAATTCAATGTCATCACCAAAACATTGACTTTCTTTGCGTGAAAGATCCAATAAACAAAAAATACATTTTAACCAGTCCTAGAACAAACTCTATGACTTAGGACTTGGAGTCTTAAAGTGGTGTAAATCCTGCAAAAGAAAACTCCAAACAAATCAAAAGTCAGTTGTCAGAAATTAAATGTAAATCCTACATTTGATTCGTCCTTTTGGTTCTTTTTGATTTTCGGCTCCTTTTTTATCATCTCCCCCTATCTCATCTCTTTTTTATCATCTCCCCCTATCTTGATCATCTCATCTCTTTTTGATCATCTCCTCTCCGTCATTTCTCTTCTCCCCCTTTTTGTCATAAATTGTCAAACAGTGAAAAATGCTAGACAAAAGGAAAGTACTAGGAGGATTAGTTCTTAGTTACATGACCATAAAAGTTCTTGTTCATCAACAAGCAAAAAGAAAATGAAAAGCAAGAACAAGAAAAGTAAAGAGTCACTCATCGTCATGACCGTCATCATCATCATCGTCATCATGTGAAGTAGGTCCATGAGAAGTACTTGGCCCGGTCGCTCCAGGAACTACATCATCATGCTTGCAGCCGAGGATATCAAAAATTTTCTTCAATCCGTCCTCAAGCTTCTTGAAGCCTTGTTCCATTCTTTTCTTCAGTGAGCGTACATCCCGATGCAATGATTGTAGCGTCACTACCTCATCTGATCCAGAAGAGTCTTGATGTTCCACTTGACGAGGCGGTGCACTTGGAGTCGCTTCACTTGCATAACCTTTCACATGCCCAAAGGTCTTTAGAGTGCTAATTGACTTGGCTAAAGTAATTCCATCAATAGCGCCCAAGCCATAGTCATATTTGACACACTTGATATCCACTCCGTGATCTTCCAATATGCTTGTTATCAAAATCGGGTAAGAAAGTAGTTCACGGCGATTTGATCCTTCAATCACATGCACCATTTGTTGCCAAATAAGGAATGGAATATTGACGTTAATTCCATATGCACTTTCTGGGTGACCAAGGAAATAAAGAAGAAGAAGTCGATCCCATCGAATCCTTTTAGTCCCCAATGTAGGCAAGAGGTTGTAGCAAATAATTAAAGACAGAATGTGGTATTCCGGCTTTAAATCCTTTGATTCAACATACAACCTATTTGTATGTGTTCCTGGCTTGCAAATAGCATTCACAATAATATCCCAATGAGTTTCATACTGAAAATCACCCTCAGTATAGTGCAGACCAGATGTATCAATAATCAATCCAAGATTTGCACCAATTACTGCAGGAGTTATATCAAACTTGACACCTCTAACTGTTGTTTCAAATATGAATGTCCCGATGTCATGATCCTCGTGAAGAATACTTGCTCTCATGTAAAACTCCCTGAGTAACTCCACACAGAAACCCATGAACTCTACCAAGTGGCTCAATAGGAATCCGTTCCAGTAGCCTTGCAAAGTCTGGAACTTCTCGATACAGCTCATTGAAGTTAACATGTCGCTCTCCAATACATGTTCTATTCTCAAATATTGCACGGCGCTTTGCACTAATGTGTTGTTCACCTTCACCAATTTTTGATCGCCGTTCTGATTGAGAGCACTCACGAATTACCGGTCCACCGGTATTTCTTCGTGGAGGAGAATCTGCACCTTTGTTTTTCTTTGTAGTCATTGGTGCTTTTCCCTTTTCTTTTACTGATTCTTCCTCAAAATCTGATGAGTGTTCAGATCCAGAGCTTGTCGATCCTTCATCACGTGATCGTTTAGAAGCTTTCTTCTTTCCACATCCACGACCACGTCCACTCCCGGTTGCCATCAAAACCACAAGTGCAAGTAGCAAAGAGAATGCCATTATCCTGCAATGAACACAATGCACTATGATTTGATCGAATATGAATATCATAAAAGGCTTAAAAAAGTTTAACAAATATTCTAATCATGTAAACTTTGAAGATTTAGCATTCAAAACCAATTTACATAAAAGCCCTAAATTTCCAAATTTCTTGATGTAAGAAATGATGTAAATATTAGATCCAAGCAATATATGCAAGAAACACATGAATCTAATCACATAGAAAGCAATCATTTATGTTCTAATCAAGAAAATAAGGTGATATATGCAAGAGATTTCATTAGAAATAGAGATCAACTCAAAAATCCCTAAATAAATCATCAAAACCTAAAAACTAGGGTTTTGAAACATGAAAAGCAAGATTGATGAAAGATCTTACAAATCACTGCAAGAAACTCTTAGATCTTGAAGAAAATCACCTTGGAAATCTTTTAGAGTGAGAGAGGGAGAGTTTTTGCAAAAGAGGGAGTGAAATAATACACCTCGGTTCTGGTATTTAAGTAAAACGCACATTGCGTACCGGTACTCGAAGGAGCATACCGGTACCCAATTAAAAAACTGAAAATTTCCAGTTCGGGTTCCGGATTGAATACCAATTTCCCGAAAATTGGTTCCGGTACCAAAATATAAGTACCAGTACCGAATTGAAAAATCTAAAAAATTTCAGTTCGGGATCCGGATCAGAAATCTTTTTCCTGAAAATTGATTCCGGTACCAGAAAGTGAGTACCGGTACCCCAGAGCAAAAACCAAAAAATTTCTTGATACAAATCCAAATTTTGAAATATTTGAAATACCGATTTGCGTGCAATCAAAAAAATTAATTTAAGTGCTTGAAAATTGCGAGATCATACAGATGTCAATCAATCCAATTAATTTTACAAAAATTAAAAAGATTTACTCCAAAATCATGAAAAACAAAGATAAATCATTATAAACCGTTTTTCATGTTATATGCGTCAAACACAAGTCATCAAAAATAATCTAGAGATCCGAACACTATCAAGATGTAATGGATTATCAAAAATGACTTACAGAGATTTCCAAATGACATCAATTTGATCAATACCCTTTCAAATTTGAGATAAGCACTAAAATACCTAAGGTTGGCTCTTTGAGCATCT
Organism: Tillandsia leiboldiana; assembly: GCA_029204045.2. Classification (NCBI taxonomy): domain Eukaryota; kingdom Viridiplantae; phylum Streptophyta; class Magnoliopsida; order Poales; family Bromeliaceae; genus Tillandsia; species Tillandsia leiboldiana. The sequence continues at coordinate 14,489,536 of CM055073.1, forward strand.
TTCAACTATCCCACCTTATACCAACCAGGAGATTGTTCAAAATATAGTAAATTTGAATATGAATCTCCGAAAGCTTCATCTAAAAATTTTACCAAAAATATTATCACGCATCCAAAGCATGTGGTATTTCTTTCCAACATGTCACTAGTTTTCACACTCCTTTACGGATGTAACTCTTTCCACATCTTTTCAACTCTTTTAATTACCCTTGTAAGAATGCAATCTCTTACGTGAAAGAATTAAATCCCAAATTTTAGTCTAGTGGTTGTCTCATGTTTTCACAATGAATTCACACAACCGAGATAGATTAAGCACCTTAAGATCACACAAGATTACTAAAATTTGATGAATATAACTATCAAAAACTCCTATAATGGAAAATCTTCAAGGATTATGATTATGGAGTAAAGTTGATAATTAATATGAAATTAAATCGGAGTGAATGAAAGTAAACCCTTTTTATATTCAATGCACTAAAACAAGGCGCAATTATTCATTAAATCCCTTTTGTTCAAAAACAAAACATGAATACGACAAGCATTGAAATCATGTAATGCAAAGATCAAGATAAATATGAAAAGAAAACCGATCAAATCATTACATACAGTCAAAAGCAATTTAAAACTTAAGACAAGGAAAGATATCACCTTTCCTAATCCAAAATCGTCGGATTTTGGGTTGTCTTGATTCGTTGTGGTCGGGGGTTGTTAGCTTTGACTGTTGATCCACCTTAGGTTCCCGCGTTGAAACTGTCCACTTGAATAACCGATGTTGTGGCTCGAACCTTTGGTGGATTGAGGGAACTCCATTGAATTGTTGTGGCTTTTGAATCCGTAGAGTCCGCTCCTTAGATGAAGATGCCGAAGAATTTTTCTTTCTATTTTTCGGGCACGTCTTCATCATGTGTCCTTCAATTCCACATCGATAACATGTTCTTCCTTTCAATATAGTTGTGGAACTTGAAGCCTTCTCAACTTGTTTCTTTTTATATCCCAAGCCAATCTTGCTTGTTTGACCTTGGCTGGCTTCATGAATTTCCTTGAATTGCTTTTCTAGAAAACCAATCTTGTCCATATGTGATTTAACGATTGTTTCCGATTGGTTTAGCTTTTCTTGGAAGATTTTATTATTGTTCAATAAAAGTCCTCGTTCCTCCTTGAGATCATGAATTTTGATCTTTAAAGCACGGTTCTCATCTTCAACCTCAAGTCGTTGTTTCCTCAACTTCTTGATGTGCTTGGCCATCTTCTTTGACTCCTTGAGAAGTTGTTGATATGCCTCAACAAATTTTTCTTCGTCCGACTCCCCCTCAATTGATGATTCTCCGTCGGATGTCAATGTTTCATGCAAAATCAAAGAGGTAGAGCCAGTAATTAAAGATGACAAGCAAAAATTAGAGGAGGGAATTTGAGAAGCATGAAAAGCAACAACTTTATCCTTTTCCTCTTTACTTGAGGCCGATTCATCGGAAGTAGAATCGTCCCAAGTTGTTGCTTGCAAAGCCTTCTTTTTATATGATTTCTTAGAAGGACAATCCGTTGAAATATGGTCGTAGCCTTTGCATCTATAGCATTGGATTTCCCCTTCGAATTCATCTTTTTCTTTTTCTTTAGAAGGTTTTGCAAATCTTTTGAGTTTAAAGGATTTAGAACCTGATGATCCTGTAATGACACGGCTTTTTAGTAATATTTTACCCTCCTTCTAATAAAGTACCCCTTTGAGTGAATCGAATTTATCGAGTTTCTGTAAATCGGTCGGTGTGTTGCATGAGTATTTTTCTGTGAAAGAGCACGAAAATCGAAGAGCGACGGTGCAATCGGATCTGAAATTCGATGTAGGAATCTCCCGGAATAGGGTTTTTAGTGTCGCGATGACTTAACGCGCATCAGAACCCGTGCAAAATATCCTGCACGCTTTCCGAGAAAAAGGTGGGTTTATCTCGTATGACTAGTTAGTTAGAGAATTAGTTATTTGGTTTCGGGTATTAAAAGGTGGGAGTTTATCTCGTAGGAATAGTTAATTAAATAATTAATTATTCGGTGACGGAAAGTAAAAACGGAATTTAATTGTACGTACGAGAAAGGAAAATCCCACTTTTCGTAAAAGAGGAAAACGAAACCCTAATCGAGAGAATGGAAGGAAAAGAAAAAGGCGGAACCCTAACCGGAGGAAAGAAAGAGAAAGAAGACGGCGGGATCCGATCACCCCGAACCACGTACCGGAAGCAAGAACGCGATCGGTCGATTCCCCGTCGGATTATCCGGTGAGTGTTTTTACATTCTTAGTATCTTCGGGGTTCTTTCGTATTTTTAGTTGTCTTCTCCGTCTCCGTTTCCATCGTCTCCGCCGGCCCGTCGCAGTTACTGTGTAACTTAGGGCACGACGCGAGCGGGCGGACGACGCGCGGTGCCGCTAGGGCACTGCGCGGGTGGGGAAGACGCGCGGTGCCGCTTGGGCACCGCGCGAACGGACACCGCGAGGGCGGGCGCCGCGCGGATGCCGCCACACAGGCCCGGACCCACGCGGGCGCCGCGCGGGCGCCGCGCGGCCAGCACCCGCGCGGGCAGTCTTCGCGCGGGCGCCGCGCGGGCGCCACCCGCGAGCACTCGTCGCGCGGCCTTGAGCCGAGCGGGGCCCCCGCAGGCCGGCGGCCGACGCGCGGGCGCCGCGCGGGACATCCGCTGACGGCGGGCGACCTCCACGGGCGACGACGCCCGCGGGGAGGGGATGGGCGTGCGCGCGGGAAGTTGTCAAGTATGGTTCTAGGCGCCGTTTTGGGGTACGGCGCAGAGTTAATTGGGTTTTCATTTCCGATAATTGTACGTATTTTTAACTGCTGTTTCTGGGGCTTTCGTTAGGTCCAGGTGCGCAGCAGGAGAGTGTCACAGATCCCAAGTACCCCGATCTTCCCTCAACCAGGTGGGTTCTTATGCAACAAGTGCTGTAAGTGCATTAGGTGCAGTGTATCATCTAAATGTCCGTGCTAACCTGTTTAATAAAGTAGATGAAATGTTTCCAGTGAATTAACCCTTCGCATTACCATGTACCATTCTTTTGTGGATGTTCGTGGCGACCAAGTGTCGCAATATTTAATTTACGCCGACTTCGGCAAACCGGTGTTGAATGCTGCACGTACACTGGCGGATTGGCCTCCGCATAGGTGTACTTTTCCAGAGGAGTGGTCTGAATGACCCGTGTGCCCCACGTGTGTAGGGTCGGGACCTCTTCACGATAGCTAAACATGTCGCTCACGCTTCGTGAAGGGGTAAAAGCATCAAGTGTCGCGTGGGGAGATCGTCGACTACCCTGACGCGACGGTGTCACTAAATTAAATAAAGTAAACTCAGGGCGAAGGATAGCAAAAGGTTCCGGTGCAGAGTATTTCATTCGAATTTACTGTTCATTAAAGTTATAACATCTACTTTATTTGTCACTGACTTTACCCACTCCGTGACAGGTTCAAATAGGTATGTTCATCGGGACGGTGGTGAGGCAACGCAGACTTAATTATCGACCGTATGAGGCCTTAGGTTAAAACTCTTAGTATGGTTATCTCTATTCTCTCTCTAGTTTAATTTGTGTGGATGCGGATCATGCTGGATGGTTGGTTAGTTGTTTGATATCACAGTAGAATTTAAATTATTGTTCTCAATCTTTGCGGCCGTTTTACGATATAAAAAGGGGTTTCGAAAATGTCTTTCAAAAATCAAGTGTTGTGTGGGCACTACTTTGAAAACCTATGGTTTTATCCTTTCAAAACGATGTAGCCGCCTTACTGTGAATATGTAGACGTTTTAAAGGAATGGGTGTCGAGTGGACACCGTTTGCAACTTGTAGAATCTTCTTAATGTGATTGAATGTTTTTACACTCTCGTACTGGTTGACTGCGACTGTGTGGTTAAAGATTTCATGAAGAATGATGTTATTGTCGTTGTTGTAATCGTGACGCCGTGCATATACAAAGGAGACTCTGTCCGATTGAAGAGTGAATTTGTATATGTGGCGGGTCTGACACGCACTGGGGGAGGTCGATGCTTAATCATAAAGAAAAAAAAATATAAACGCTTTTTCCGCTTATCTTTACCTAAAAACCCCTGCGGCGTGACAGATTAAATGGTATCAGAGAAAAACAACTTTAACCACAGTAGTCGATGACCAACATCCATAGAGCATGGTGCCACCAGCAAATTAATTATGAGATAACCAAGATGTAGGTGCAAGTAGATCGTGAGTGCATGGGGAAAAAAGGGGACTTAATTTTGGTGCATTTGTAGGTCTTGGTGCTATACCAGTTAATTCTAGGATTGACTTGTTTTCTTTGTGTACACGGATGACGGCCCGGACTTGGTCTTCAATCAAGAGCGCAGGAATGGAAATGACGGTGTTGACAGCTACGGAGGACCGGCTACATTGACAACAGTCGCACGATGTGGCCAGGCAACTGCCAACGCTCACAGAAGACATGGAATACCAACGACACGGGTTACCCGCCTCCCGAGAAGCAGTCAACCGGGCCACCTCGGTAGAGCGGGAGTTCACCAATGTGCCGACCTGTAGGAGACTGGGAGCGGACCACCCAAGTATCCGAAGGTGCAGCAAGGAACCAGAAGCACGCCGACGGAAGGACCGGAACCGGGGGAGACCGACCAGGCAACGTCTGCGGCGGAGTACACCGAGTAACCGACTATTCCTGGGAGCACGATCATTGCTTCGATGTGGCAAGCCGGGGCATCTTCGCTCTTACTGCCCCCTGAACCTGGGGATAGCCCCTTCAATGGTGCGACGCGGGTAAGAGGTCCCACGCAACGGCATGACGAAGGACACACTGCCCCATATGAAGTAGTAGCAGAGACACTCTACCTTTAGTTGCCCCTTTTCGAATATGACCTTTTCCGACATCTGGAGTACCCCACCTCTTCACCTCTTGCGTTACTACTTCTGCCCATAGTTAGTTAGGTTAGACCCCTTCGTAGTACGATGTCGGCCCAGACCCTTGGACGACCCCTAGAAATGGATAGTTGTTTACCTTCCTACCCGCTGAGGTTGGGAAGGCTGTCATGTCTTTGAGACTTAGTAGTGAACCCTCGCTGAAGGATTTTGATGTAATGCTAGGGAAGTCGTGCGCCATATTTGATGGGGCGCATCGAGTGACGAGCTGCTCTTAGAGGCACTATCACTGCCCCGGCGCTGCAACCTAAGGAACCAGAGAATGCTGTAGCCCCGACCCACAGGAGGACCTACTCGGCGGACAACACACGACGGATTCGTACGACACCAAGTCCCTACCCAACCACGCCGTACGCCGCTGGCCTAAGGATTGTGGACGGACTCCCCGATTTGCCACGATAGAAGACGCGATGTCTCAGAACAAGTGACAGCATGTGACTTCAGTTCCCTCTCTTTATAGGAACACCGGTTTCACCTAAGCTTTCCGCCCTCCTCCGACTCTCTCTCTTGTCTCTTCCTTCCCCTACTCCCTGACGTGCCGAGTGCGGAATGGGAGGAGGAATCCTTAGGTATTAGTCGTACCCTCGCCGGCCTATGTGCGCGGGCGGGTTTCGGGGCATAAGAGACCCCTATCGTCATAGTGAGAGTTAGGGGTTAAATGGGTCCCACCCCTTACCTTGAAATTAAGGACTCGGGAGACCGATTGGTCGTGTAGGGCCGCAGTCCAAGTTAGACCCGACGTCTCAGTCGTAAGGGAATTTCCGGATGTATTTTCGGCGGAACTCCCAGGGGTGCCACCTGAACGAGAGGTCGAATTCCCTATTGAGCTGCTCCCAGGCACTAAACCCATCACCAAAGCACCGTACAGGATGGCTTTCACCGAGTTGAAGGAACCCAAGTCGCAGCTGGAGGACTTTTTGGATAAAGGCTTCATCAGACCGAGCGTGTCGCCATGGGCCGCGCCCGTTCTGTTCGTAAGAAATAAGGACGGAAGCCTTCGGTTGTGCATAGACAACCAGGAAATAAACAAGGTCACCATTAAGAATAAATACCCCCTGCCGAGGATCGACGATCTGTTCGATCAGTTACAAGGGGCGACGGTGTTCTCAAAGATTGATCTGCAGTCCGGCTATCATCAGCTGAGTTAGGGGCGAGAACACCCCCAAGACAGCTTTCCGGACACGCTACGGCCACTACGAGTTCACGGTAATGCCGTTCGGGCTCACCAACGCCCCAACGGTATTTATGGATGTGATGAACAGGGTGTTCAAACCCTTCTTAGATTTATTCGTAGTGGTCTTCATTGATGATATCCTCATCTACTCCCGTACGGATGAGTAACATGAGGAGCACCTACGTATAGTCCTTCAGACCCTCCGGGATCCGAAACTCTATGCCAAACTCAAAAAGTATGAGTTTTGGCTCCGCGAGGTGGACTTTTTGGGACATGTTGTTCGGCATCTGGAATTGCGATAGACCCGAGGAAGATAGACTCGGTGACGGGCTGGTCCCGACCGACAACAGTAACCGAGATTCGAAGCTTCCTGGGGCTGGCAGGGTATTACAGGCGTTTCGTGGAAGGCTTCTCCAAAATAGCTACCCCCTTGAATCGCCTAACCCGGAAGGGGGAGAAGTTTATCTGGAAAGACCAATGCCAGAAGAGTTTTAAGGAACTCAAGGATAAGTTGATGCGAGCCCCGGTGCTCGCTTTACCGGAGCCCGGCGAGGACTATGAAGTTTACTGTGATGAGTTGCGAAACGGTCTCGGAGGCGTGCTTATGCAACGGGGTAAGGTGATAGCCTATGCGTCAAGACAACTCAAGGAGTACGAGAGAAACTACCCCGTGCACGACCTGGAGCTTGCAGCGGTCGTGCTCGTCCTTAAACTATGGAGACACTATTTTTACGGTACACACTACAGTGTGTACACCGATCATCAGAGCCTCAAGTACCTCTTCACTCAGAAGGAGTTAAACTTGCGGCAAAGGCGGTGGCTCGAACTACTAAAGGACTATGATCTAACCCTCGACTACCACCCCAGAAAGGCGAATGTGGTGGCTGATGCCTTGAGCCGCAAGGGACAGAGGGTGGAATCAATGGCAAACGCCCTTACCCAGCAGGATTGTCTGATTGCAGAGTTTTCGCAATTGAGACTGGAAGTAGTACCAGCGGGGACGGTCGCACGACTCATGACCCTGGTGGTCAGACCCACCCTACTGGACAGGATCCGGGAAGGGCAATCGACGGATACCCAGTTACAACTGGTGCGGGAATGCCTACCCTCAGACCAAGAGGGCGATTTCGCGAGGGACGCGGGTGGCACGATACGTTTTCGGGGACGAATCTGTGTGCCAGATCTACCAGAGCTCAAGGAGGAAATCCTGAGCGAGGCACACACCGCGCCCTACGTCGTGCACCCTGGAGGGACGAAAATGTACAAGGACTTAAAGCAAACCTTTTGGTGGCCTAAGTTGAAAGGGGATGTAACCCGTTTGTGGCACACTGCCTGGTGTGCCAACAGGTGAAGGCCGAACACCAGCGTCCAGCAGGGAAGTTACAACCCTTGCCAGTGCCGGTATGGAAGTGGGAGATGGTTACGATGGATTTTGTGACCGGCTTCTCGAGATCATCCCAAGGACACGATGCGATATGGGTCATAGTGGATCGGTTGACGAAATCGTGCCCACTTCCTGCCCATACATACAACATGGGCTCAGAAACGGCTGGCGCGGACATATATTGATGAAATAGTAAGGTTGCATGGAGTACCGACGTCCATCACGTCGGACAGAGACACGCGGTTCGTGTCGAACTTTTGGCAGAGTCTGCAACGAGCAATGGGAACCAAGCTACATTTCAGCGCGGCTTTTCACCCGCAAACTGACGGACAATCGGAGCGGGTGATCCAGATCCTTGAAGACATGCTCCGGCATGCGTGCTTGATTTGGGCGAAGGGTGGTCCCAATACCTACCATTGGTGGAATTCGCCTATAATAATAGTTACCAAGCCAGTATTCAAATGGCGCCATACGAGGCTCTGTATGGGCGCCGCTGTCGCTCTCCAATATGCTGGGACGACTTGGAAGAGCGCAAGTCTGTGGGACCGGATTTAGTGGAAGAGACCGAGGCGAAGGTGCGCTTGATCAGGCAACAGCTGCTAACCGCCCAGAGCAGACAGAAAAGCTACTCGGACCGTAGACGACGGGACTTGGAGTTCATGGTAGGCGAGCACCGTGTTGTTACGAGCTTTGCCTTCCAAGGGGACCCGACGTTTCGGCCTGAGAGGGAAGTTAAGTCCGAGGTACGTGGGACCGTTCGAGGTCCTAGAACGCGTTGGTCCGGTGGCGTATCGATTAGCGTTGCCGCCGAACCTTGACCGAGTACACAACGTGTTTCACGTTTCAATGCTCCGAAGTACCTCCCCGACCCCTCTCCACGCCCTAGACATATCCACCATCAGTTGCAAAAGGACTTAAGCGTCGAGGAGACGCCGGTGCGGATCCTGGCACGAGAAGACAAGAAGTTGCGTAATCGGGCCATCCCCTACGTAAAAGTCCAGTGGAGCAACCACGAGGAACGCGAGGCGACGTGGGAGCTGGAATCGAAAATAAGGGAGTGTTTCCTTGATTTGTGTAGTGAAGGCTGTGATTAAGTTTCGAGGATGAAACTTCTTATAAAGTGTGAGTGATGTAATGACACGACACTTTAGTAATATTTTACCCTCCTTCTAATAAAGTACCACTTTGAGTGAATCGAATTTATCGAGTTTCTGTAAATCAGTCGGTGTGTTGCATGAGTATTTTTCTGTGAAAGAGCACGAAAATCGAAGACCGACGGTGCAATCGGATCTGAAATCCGATGTAGGAATCTCCCGGAACAGGGTTTTTAGTGTCGCGGTGACTTAACGCGCATCGGAACCCGTGCAAAATATTCTACACGCTTTCCGAGAAAAAGGTGAGTTTATCTCGTATGATTAGTTAGTTAGAGAATTAGTTATTCGGTTTCAGGTATTAAAAGGCGGGAGTTTATCTCCTAGGAATAGTTATTAAATAATTAATTATTCGGTGACGGAAAGTAAAAACGGAATGTAATTGTACGTACGAGAAAGGAAAATCCCACTTTTCGTAAAAGAGGAAAACGAAACCCTAACCGAGAGACCGGAAGGAAAAGAAAAAGGCGGAACCCTAACCGGAGGAAAGAAAGAGAAAGAAGACGGCGGGATCCGATCACCCCGAACTGTTGGTTATGTATAAATTGGATCTAAATAGAGAAAAAAAACACCTAGAGGGTGGGGTGAATAGGTGTAAACAATAAACACTCAAAAATCTTTGCGATATAAAACCCAATGCTGAAAAAATAAATAAAGCACGCAGATGATTTTTAACGTGGGAAAGCATCCAACCGGAGTAAAAAACCACGGGACCGATAACACGGTGAAAATCCACTAGAATTAACACCACATAACAAGGTGATTTACCGTACACACTTACGACTCAACCTTTTCCATACGCTCCTATAATCTTCTCCGCTCGCTCCGCAACCTGCTCGAATCCACGATTAGCGTCCAACGCCGAATTCCCGGCGTCCAACGTCGAGTCCACGACGTCCTACCGAATCCACGGTCTTCACCCAGTAGCACGGCTTGAATCCACGAACGTACCTCGCTCGAGAATCCACGAGAGCGGTAGCACCTTGAATCCACAAGGCCACGCGTCCACGCGCCGATTTGGGATAAATCGTTGTTTTTGGGGTGTGATGATCCGCCGAATACTTAGATTAGAAATAGATCGGAAATACCATCTAAGTATTCATTAATTGTGATTCTACTCAAAATCTGAGTTTGAGAAAACCTAGAATCAATTAATAATATAGATGAAGAAACATAGAATTAAATCAGGTATTTCCTTTCTTCTCTATATGTGGAATATTTATGAATTAACGGATCCTTCCACTTTGCGCGTCGTCCCTTTAATAGATGAATTAAGGGTCTATTTATAGGTTAGAAAACTTGTGGAAGAAGATAAGAATCAAAAACTAACACTGGAATTTTACAGGACGACAGTCCGACTAGAGTTTACGGTCCGTACTGTCTCAGCGAAACGACAATTTTCCAGAAAAGACGACATTCGGGGTCCGGACTGAAATCCACGGTCCGGACTTCATGCTTTTTCTTGCAAATTCCACGTTCGGGGTCCGGACTGAAATTCCCATGGTCCGGACTGGAATTAGGCACGAACTAACCTATGTTCGGGGTCCGGACTGTAAAGCCGATCCGACTCTGAACATATGGAATGTCCAGTTTTGATTTTTATGCAATAAAAATTCATCCAGTGTTTCTACACTATAAGAAGTATTCGGATCATCAAACTTATTTAATTAAACGTACCTGATCCTTTTGATTCTTCTTACTTAGATTGAGGTATACGATCCAACTTTTTCATCTTCAATCTTCAAGACTAAACTGATTTCAGAAATACGCCAACTCAAATTCCGTAACAATCCCCCTTTGGCGTTTCGTGACAAAACACAATCCAACTCAAGAAAATTCAAAAAGATATTTTGTTGATATCACCATACAACAAAAATATTACATTGAAGATCCAAATAAAGATAAATACATGAGTTAAACTCCTAAAAGACTCTAGACTTAGAACATCTGTAATCTCTGCAAAGAAATCATTCTTGACACAAAGATCGTTAGTAACCTCAAGAATTTTAACATCAAAACCAAACACAGAGATAGAGTTTATACTCATCATGACATTTGGCATTCAGATATGTATGAAAATCATAATAAAAAAACGACATATCTTCTAACCAATACAAATCCAAATGTCATAGAAAGGTTAGTCAACAAGCAACTTGTTAGTTATATACATGCCCTAGTTAGTCGAATAGTTAGTTGAGGCATGCATCAAAACACAATATAAAACCAAATTGACGTTATACTTACCTTAGTTTCAGCATTGTTCTCACACACCGTATAGTCTCATTGAGATCAAGCATTGTGCAAAGCATTGTGCAGGTTCAATTCTCCTACCTCTCTCCCCCTTTTTGTCACAAAACTTAGCCAAAAGATTACAAAAATGGAGAGAATAGTTAACAAGTCAAGAACCAAAGTTTGAGAGCTAAACTAAAAATAAAACCTGCAAAAGAAACGATAAAATATTAGAGCATAAAGATCAAGCCAATCAGAACTGTCTGAGCTAGTATCGCTATCTTGTTCCAATCCCTTTCAGCATTCGTGATATTTGGAAACATTTCTTCTTCATCTTTTTTTGTTCAGCGTCCATTTTCCGGAGACCTAATGCCAATTTCTCTTGTCAGCTAAAGTCTTCTTTGGTCCTGATGAATGGAGCCAATACGGTAGCTTCTAGAGCGTTTCTCTTTGAAGTCGCTGACGGAGCAGTAGAGGGAGATGATGCATGCTGGTCTCTCGCCCATGGGATTCTCTAGGTACCGGAGTGTGCTCTAGAGAGGATTCAGTGATTTGAATTCCACTTCCTTTGACATTTTCCTGTCTAGTGTAGTGTTTGGACTTCTTGAGCTTTTTGTTCTGACTACAATTCGTCTTCCTCATCAGCAATATCCTGCGCCTTTGCTCTAGAGGTTTCAGCAAGTGCTTTTCCCTTTGGAAGCAGTAGGAACTGTCGCTTCAACCACCAACTCATCCCAGTCGATTGATTTAGTTTCTGATTCCGTCTCGGAGTCACTCGAGTTTTCTTTGCCTTCTAGCCCTCTTAGGCTTGGTCTTGCTCTCGCGTGAACCATGGAAGAAAGAGAAATATGATCCAAGTGATTACCATTTCTACTGGTTCGTTGGGAGAGACAAGTCCTGTGAACAACAACTCAAGAACACGACAAAAATTGTTTATTTTCAAAAATTTGAAAATTGTACCTAAACAATCATTATCATGTAGAGAGACTAGGTCAAATTAGTTTTGCAAAAAGAATTTTAAAATATCAAGTCCATGATTTTCGAAAATTCCTATTATATGCCCTAAACCCGAATTTTTAGAAATCGAAGCCAAAAATCTGTTAATCAAGAGAAAACCTAGCATATAATCAAAACTAATCTACCCAAGTTCTTATTTCAAAAGAAGTTTGATCAAAAACAAGTCACAAACGAAAAAGATATGAAATTTGCATCACGTTTTGAGAAAATATAGAAAACCTGGAAAAACCGAGATTTTGATCAAGAAAACTCACTTGGATTTGGAGGAAAACGAGTTGGGAAGGCTCCAAAGTACTTGAATTCTAGAGAGAGAACTCTGGAGACTTTGAACAAAAGATTGTAGTAAAAGAAATCAAATCCCTTTGTTCTTAATAAAACCCTAGCCGCGCGGTCCGGACTGCCTGAAGAATCCAGTCCGGATCGGCTACCCGCAAGATTTTCCTGCGTTCGGGGTCCGGATCAGCTTTTCCAGTCCGGACGGCTCCAACTTTTTCTTCAAGAAAATTCAGAAAATTTCAGAAAATCCAGAAAAGATTGTAAGCACTTTTGTGTATCAACTTAAATAAAAATCATCGTTTCATACTAAAAGAAATAGATTATGCAAAATCTATCAACAATATCCAAATAACGAAACGAAAATTTATAAAAATTAAATCCTTAAAGTTGAACAATTTCAAATCACATCTAACATGATCTTATGCGTAATGCCTTTATCAAATCATCATTTGGTAAAGAAAATGAAATACCAAGATCAATAGATGTTTGAAATCCAAATATATTAGATAATGTATCTAGACAATTTGTTGAAGAGAGTGGCTCTTTGAGCATCTTTCATTAAAATCCCCACCTTATACCAACCTTGAAATTTGACAAAGTCAAGTATTCAACATGCATTTTATTTAACATCTTGAAAAACCATGCTTGGTATACATGTGGTAGCTGCACACCAGTACTCGGACGACCGAGGTGGTAGCTCTTTTCCTGTGGTGGTAGTTTTCACACTCCTCATTGGGATGTAACTCTTTCCACATCTTTTGAGCATGATACTTTTTCTTTGACTCCCCCTCAATTGGCTATCAATTATTTAACATATAAAGTATTCAACCAAACATTGATCTCGATTCATACTCGATCTAAATAGTCAAATAAGATAAAAACTATACCAAGAGATCATTGAGAGAGAATTGACTTTGATCACTTTAAGAAAGACTTAATTGACATAAATGATCTTGCATCAACTGAATATTATGATATCTAAAGCAATAAATTTCTAACATATAAAAAGGATGCAGTTAAAGTCAATATAACTAATGCTCAATTAATGTTCTATGTACAAGCATAGTAAAGAACAAAACACAAACAAAACCTAACCTAAGGATTGGTTTTCAAAAGAAATTATTTCAAGGAAAGCATTCCAATTGCCTTACGCAAATGAATAAACCGTTTGATCCAAAGGTTTTGTTAGAAATGTCAGCTAATTGATCCTCAGTTGAATGTATGAAAGTTGAAGAATATTTGATTCAACTAGCTCTCTAAGAAAATGATATCTAAGTCAATGTGTTTTGTTCTGAGTGCAACACAGGGTTTTTTGAAATGTTTATAGCACTAGTGTTGTCACATAAAATTGTTACCGAAGTTGCTGAAATTCGGAAGTCGCTCAACACGCTTTTCATCCAAATAAGTTGGGTTAACAACTACCCTGCTGAGATATATTCCGCTTCGGCAGTCGAGAGTGCAATGCAGTTCGGTTTTTTACTATGCCAGCAACAAGACAATGGCCAAGATAGAAACATGCACCACTCGTGCTTTTCCGATCATCCACTGATCCTGCCCAATCGGCATCTGATATCCTATAATGTCAAGACTTGTTCCCATAGGATACCAAATTCCGAAGTTTACAGATTCCTTTTTGCGTACCGGATGATCCGTTTCACCGCTTTCCAGGTGATCCTCCTTTGGTGCTGATTGATATCTCGCCAGATCCCAACACTAAAGGATATGTCCGGGCGACTAGCCGTGAGGTATGAGTAGACTCCAATCATACTTCGATAAAGTTTCTCGCTACACTTCACTAAGTAATTCACTTCCAATCCCTATTGCTAGTTCCCATATGGAGTCGGAAAATCTTTAGAATCTTCTAATCCGAATTTCTTTACCAACTCCTTTGCATACTTGGATGACCAGATGGATGCCTTCATCATTTTGTTCACACTTGCAATCCAAGAAAGTATTCAGTTCGCCCATCTAGACTCAAATTCGCGTTTCCTGGTTTCTCGCGAATTTAGAAGCATCAGGATTATCCTGTGTTGCTCCAATACAATGTCATCGACATAGATTTGTGCAACAATGAAGTTATCCTGATAATGCTTCACAAAGAGAGTCCGTCTGCTCCCCCTCGAGTATAGCCCTTTTTCAAAAGGTGCTTTGTCAACCTTTCGTACCATGCTCGCGGTGCTTGTTTAACCGTAAAGAGCCGTTTTCAAACGAAAACATGGTTAGGTTGTTTATGGTCTACAAAACCCTTTCGGTTGAGCCACATAAACGTCCTCGTTTAAATACCCATTTTAAAAACGCGCTCTTAACATCCATTTGAAAGAGTTTATTTTAAATGTGAC
>CM055073.1:14504152-14617968 GCA_029204045.2 Tillandsia leiboldiana
CCCAGGCACTAAACCCCATCACCAAAGCACGTACAGGATGGCTTTCACCGCGTTGAAGGAAACCCAAGTCGCAGGGAGGACTTTTTGGATAAAGGCTCATCAGAACGAGGCGTGTCGCATGGGCCGCGCCCGTTCTGTTCGTAAGAATAAGGACGGAAGCCTTCTGTTGGGCATAGACAACCCAGGAAATAAACAAGGTCACCATTACGAATAAATCCCCCTGCCGAGGATCGACGGAGATGTTCGATCGTTAAAGGGGCGCCGGTGTGTTCGCAAAGGTTGATCTGCAGTCCGGCTTATCATCAGACTGAGTTAGGGGCGTGAGGAACACCCCAAGACAGCTTTCCGGACACGCTACGGCCACTACGAGTTCACGGTAATGCCGTTCGGGCTCACCAACGCCCCAACGGTATTTATGGATGTGATGAACAGGGTGTTCAAACCCTTCTTAGATTTATTCGTAGTGGTCTTCATTGATGATATCCTCATCTACTCCGTACGGATGAGTAACATGAGGAGCACCTACGTATAGTCCTTCAGACCCTCCGGGATCCGAAACTCTATGCCAAACTCAAAAAGTATGAGTTTTGGCTCCGCGAGGTGGACTTTTTGGGACATGTTGTTCGGCATCTGGAATTGCGATAGACCCGAGGAAGATAGACTCGGTGACGGCTGGTCCCGACCGACAACAGTAACCGAGATTCGAAGCTTCCTGGGGCTGGCAGGGTATTACAGGCGTTTCGTGGAAGGCTTCTCCAAAATAGCTACCCCCCTTGAATCGCCTAACCCGGAAGGGGGAGAAGTTTATCTGGAAAGACCAATGCCAGAAGAGTTTTAAGGAACTCAAGGATAAGTTGATGCGAGCCCCGGTGCTCGCTTTACCGGAGCCCGGCGAGGACTATGAAGTTTACTGTGATGAGTTGCGAAACGGTCTCGGAGGCGTGCTTATGCAACGGGGTAAGGTGATAGCCTATGCGTCAAGACAACTCAAGGAGTACGAGAGAAACTACCCCGTGCACGACCTGGAGCTTGCAGCGGTCGTGCTCGTCCTTAAACTATGGAGACACTATTTTTACGGTACACACTACAGTGTGTACACCGATCATCAGAGCCTCAAGTACCTCTTCACTCAGAAGGAGTTAAACTTGCGGCAAAGGCGGTGGCTCGAACTACTAAAGGACTATGATCTAACCCTCGACTACCACCCCAGAAAGGCGAATGTGGTGGCTGATGCCTTGAGCCGCAAGGGACAGAGGGTGGAATCAATGGCAAACGCCCTTACCCAGCAGGATTGTCTGATTGCAGAGTTTTCGCAATTGAGACTGGAAGTAGTACCAGCGGGGACGGTCGCACGACTCATGACCCTGGTGGTCAGACCCACCCTACTGGACAGGATCCGGGAAGGGCAATCGACGGATACCCAGTTACAACTGGTGCGGGAATGCCTACCCTCAGACCAAGAGGGCGATTTCGCGAGGGACGCGGGTGGCACGATACGTTTTCGGGGACGAATCTGTGTGCCAGATCTACCAGAGCTCAAGGAGGAAATCCTGAGCGAGGCACACACCGCGCCCTACGTCGTGCACCCTGGAGGGACGAAAATGTACAAGGACTTAAAGCAAACCTTTTGGTGGCCTAAGTTGAAAGGGGATGTAACCCGGTTTGTGGCACACTGCCTGGTGTGCCAACAGGTGAAGGCCGAACACCAGCGTCCAGCAGGGAAGTTACAACCCTTGCCAGTGCCGGTATGGAAGTGGGAGATGGTTACGATGGATTTTGTGACCGGCTTCTCGAGATCATCCCAAGGACACGATGCGATATGGGTCATAGTGGATCGGTTGACGAAATCGGCCCACTTCCTGCCCATACATACAACATGGGCTCAGAAACGGCTGGCGCGGACATATATTGATGAAATAGTAAGGTTGCATGGAGTACCGACGTCCATCACGTCGGACAGAGACACGCGGTTCGTGTCGAACTTTTGGCAGAGTCTGCAACGAGCAATGGGAACCAAGCTACATTTCAGCGCGGCTTTTCACCCGCAAACTGACGGACAATCGGAGCGGGTGATCCAGATCCTTGAAGACATGCTCCGGGCATGCGTGCTTGATTTGGGCGAAGGGTGGTCCCAATACCTACCATTGGTGGAATTCGCCTATAATAATAGTTACCAAGCCAGTATTCAAATGGCGCCATACGAGGCTCTGTATGGGCGCCGCTGTCGCTCTCCAATATGCTGGGACGACTTGGAAGAGCGCAAGTCTGTGGGACCGGATTTAGTGGAAGAGACCGAGGCGAAGGTGCGCTTGATCAGGCAACAGCTGCTAACCGCCCAGAGCAGACAGAAAAGCTACTCGGACCGTAGACGACGGGACTTGGAGTTCATGGTAGGCGAGCACGTGTTGTTACGAGCTTTGCCTTCCAAGGGGACCCGACGTTTCGGCCTGAGAGGGAAGTTAAGTCCGAGGTACGTGGGACCGTTCGAGGTCCTAGAACGCGTTGGTCCGGTGGCGTATCGATTAGCGTTGCCGCCGAACCTTGACCGAGTACACAACGTGTTTCACGTTTCAATGCTCCGGAAGTACCTCCCCGACCCCTCTCACGCCCTAGACATATCCACCATCAAGTTGCAAAAGGACTTAAGCGTCGAGGAGACGCCGGTGCGGATCCTGGCACGAGAAGACAAGAAGTTGCGTAATCGGGCCATCCCCTACGTAAAAGTCCAGTGGAGCAACCACGAGGAACGCGAGGCGACGTGGGAGCTGGAATCGAAAATAAGGGAGTGTTTCCTTGATTTGTGTAGTGAAGGCTGTGATTAAGTTTCGAGGATGAAACTTCTTATAAAGTGTGAGTGATGTAATGACACGACACTTTAGTAATATTTTACCCTCCTTCTAATAAAGTACCACTTTGAGTGAATCGAATTTATCGAGTTTCTGTAAATCAGTCGGTGTGTTGCATGAGTATTTTTCTGTGAAAGAGCACGAAAATCGAAGACCGACGGTGCAATCGGATCTGAAATCCGATGTAGGAATCTCCCGGAACAGGGTTTTTAGTGTCGCGGTGACTTAACGCGCATCGGAACCCGTGCAAAATATTCTACACGCTTTCCGAGAAAAAGGTGAGTTTATCTCGTATGATTAGTTAGTTAGAGAATTAGTTATTCGGTTTCAGGTATTAAAAGGCGGGAGTTTATCTCCTAGGAATAGTTAATTAAATAATTAATTATTCGGTGACGGAAAGTAAAAACGGAATTTAATTGTACGTACGAGAAAGGAAAATCCCACTTTTCGTAAAAGAGGAAAACGAAACCCTAACCGAGAGAACGGAAGGAAAAGAAAAAGGCGGAACCCTAACCGGAGGAAAGAAAGAGAAAGAAGACGGCGGGATCCGATCACCCCGAACTGTTGGGTTATGTATAAATTGGATCTAAATAGAGAAAAAAACACCTAGAGGGGGGGTGAATAGGTGTAAACAATAAACACTCAAAAATCTTTGCGATATAAAACCCAATGCGGAAAAATAAATAACACGCAGAGATTTTTACGTGGAAAGCTCCAAACCGGAGTAAAAAACCACGGGACCGATAACACGGTGAAATCCACTAGAATTAACACACATACAAGGTGATTTACCGTACACACTTACGACTCAACCTTTTCCATACGCTCCTAGTAGATCTTCTCCGCTCGCTCCGCAACGCTGCTCGAATCCACGATTAGCGTCCAACGCCGAATCCACGGCGTCCAACGTCGAGTCCACGACGTCCGACCGAATCCACGGTCTTCACCCAGTAGCACGTCTTGAATCCACGAACGTACCTCGCTCCGAATCCACGAGAGCGGTAGCACCTTGAATCCACAAGGCCACGCGAGTCCACGCGCCGATTTGGGATAAATCGTTGTTTTTGGGTGGTGATGATCCGCCGAATACTTAGATTAGAAATAGATCGGAAATACCATCTAAGTATTCATTAATTTGATTCTACTCAAAATCTGAGTTTAGAAAACCTAGAATCAAATTAATAATATAGATGAAGAAACATAGAATTAAATCAGGTATTTCCTTTCTTCTCTATATGTGGAATATTTATGAATTGAACGGATTCCTTCCACTTTGCGTCGTCGTCCCTTTAATAGATGAATTAAAGGGTCTATTTATAGGTTAGAAAACTTGTGGAAGAAGATAAGAATCAAAAACTAATCATTTCTGGAATTTTACAGGACGACAGTCCGGACTAGAGTTTACGGTCCGTACTGTCTCAGCGAAACAGACAATTTCCAGAAAAGACGACATTCGGGGTCCGGACTGAAATCCACGGTCCGGACTGTTCATGCTTTTCTTGCAAATTCCACGTTCGGGGTCCGGACTGAAATTCCCAGGGTCCGGACTGGAATTATGCACGAACTAACCTATGTTCGGGGTCCGGACTGTAAAGCCCGATCCGGACTCTGAACATATGGAATGTCCAGTTTTTGATTTTTATGCAATAAAAAATTCATCCAAGTGTTTCTACACTATAAGAAGTATTCGGATCATCAAACTTATTTAATTAAACGTACCTGATCCTTTTGAATTCTTCTTACTTGAGATTGAGGTATACGATCCAACTTTTTCATCTTCAATCTTCAAGACTAAACTGATTTCATGAAATACGCCAACTCAAATTCCGTAACAATCTCCCCCTTTGGCGGTTTCGTGACAAAACACAAATCCACTCAAGAAAATTCAAAAAGATATTTTTGTTGATATCACCATACAACAAAAATTTACATTGAAGATCCAAATAAAGATAAATACATGAGTTAAACTCCTAAAACAGACTCTAGACTTAGACATCTGTAATCTCTGCAAAAGAAATCATTCTTGACACAAAAGATCGTTAGTAACCTCAAGAATTTTTAACAATCAAAACCAAACACAGAGATAGAGTTTATACTCATCATGACATTTGCAAATTCAGATATGTATGAAAATCATAATAAAAAAAACGACATATCTTCTAACCAATACAAATCCAAATGTCATAGAAAGGTTAGTCAACAAGCAACTTGTTAGTTATATTACATGCCCAAATAGTTAGTCGAATAGTTAGTTGAGGCATGCATCAAAACACAAGATAAAACCAAAGTTGACGTTATACTTACCTTAGTTTCAGCATTGTTCTCACACACAAGTATAGTCGCATTGTTCAAAGCATTGTGCAAAGCATTGTGCATTGTTCAAAGTTCTCCTAAACTCTCTCCCCCTTTTTGTCACAAAACTTAGCCAAAAGATTACAAAATGGAGAGAATAGTTAACAAGTTCAAGAACCAAAAGTTTGAGAGCTAAAACTAAAAATAAAAACCTGCAAAAGAAACGATAAAAGTTAGAGCATAAAAGATCAAGCCAAATCAGAACTGTCTGAGCTAGTATCGTCTATCTTGTTCAAAATCCCTTTCAGCATTCGTGATATTTTGGAACATTTCTTCTTCA
The DNA here is from genome assembly GCA_029204045.2 of Tillandsia leiboldiana. Taxonomy (NCBI): domain Eukaryota; kingdom Viridiplantae; phylum Streptophyta; class Magnoliopsida; order Poales; family Bromeliaceae; genus Tillandsia; species Tillandsia leiboldiana. The sequence continues at coordinate 14,509,631 of CM055073.1, forward strand.
TCTGTTTTTGTTCAGCGGCCATTTGCCGGAGACCTAATGCCAATTTCTCTTGGTCAGCTGAAAGTCTTCTTTGGTCCTGATGAATGGAGGCCAATACGGTAGCTTCTAGAGCGTTTCTCTTTGAAGTCGCTGGACGAGCAGTAGAGGGAGATGATGCATGCTGGTCTTCAGCCCATGGGGATTCTCTAGGTACCGAGTGTGCTCTAGAGAGGGATTCAGTGATTTGAATTCCACTTCCTTTGACATTTTCCTGTCTAGGGTAGTGTTTGGACTTCTTGAGCTTTTTGTTCTTGACATACAATTCGTCTTCCTCATCAGCAATATCCTGCGCCTTTGCTCTAGAGGTTTCAGCAAGTGCTTTCCCTTTGGAAGCAGTAGGAACTGTCGCTTCAACCACCAACTCATCCCAGTCGATTGATTTAGTTTCTGACTCCGTCTCGGAGTCATCTCGAGTTTTCTTTGCCTTCTTAGCCCTCTTAGGCTTGGTCGTTGCTTTCGCGTGAACCATGGCAGAAAGAAGAAATATGATCCAAGTGATTACCATTTCTGCTGTTCGTTGGGAGAGACAAGTCCTGTGAACAACAACTCAAGAACACGACAAAAATTGTTTATTTTCAAAAATTTGAAAAATTGTACCTAAACAATCATTATCATGTAGAGAGACTAGGAATCAAATTAGTTTTGCAAAAAGAATTTTAAAAATAGATCAATTCCATGATTTTCGAAAATTCCTATTATATGCCCTAAAACCGAATTTTTAGAAATCGAAGCCAAAAAATCTGTTAATCAAGAGAAAACCTAGCATATAATCAAAACTAATCTACCCAGAGTTCTTATTTCAAAAGAAGTTTGATCAAAAACAAGTCACAAACGAAAAAGATATGAAATTTGCATCACGTTTTGAGAAAAATATAGAAAACCTGTGAAAAACCGAGATTTTGATCAAGAAAACTCACTTGGATTTGGAGAAAACGAGTTGGGAAGGCTCGAAAGTACTTGAATTCTAGAGAGAGAAGCTCTGGAGACTTTTGAACAAAAGATTGTAGTAAAAGAAATCAAATCCCTTTTGTTCTTAATAAAACCCTAGCCGCGGTCCGGACTGCCTGAAGAATCCAGTCCGGATCGGCTACCCGCAAGATTTTCCTGCGTTCGGGGTCCGGATCAGCTTGTCCAGTCCGGACCGGCTCCAAACTTTTTCTTCAGAAAAATTCAGAAAAATTTCAGAAAATCCAGAAAAAGATTGTAAGCACTTTTGTGTATCAACTTTAAATAAAATCATCGTTTCATACTAAAAGAAATAGATTATGCAAAATCTATCAACAATATCCAAATAACGAAACGAAAATTTATAAAGATTAAATCCCTTAAAGTTGAACAATTTCAATCACATCTAACATGATCTTATGCGTAATGCCTTTATCAAATCATCAATTTGGTAAAGAAAATGAAATATCAAGATCAATAGATGTTTGAAATCCCAAATATATATTAGATAATGTATCTAGACAATTTGTTGAAGAGAGTGGCACTTTGAGCATCTTTCATTAAAATCCCCACCTTATACCAACCTTGAAATTTGACAAAGTCAAGTATTTCAACATGCATTTTATTTAACTATCTTGAAAAACCATGCTTGGTATACATGTGGTAGCTGCACACAGTACTCGGACGACCGAGGTGGTAGCTCTTTCCTCCATGTGGTGGTAGTTTTCACACTCCTCACTGGGATGTAACTCTTTCCACATCTTTTGAGCATGATACTTTTTCTTTGACTCCCCCTCAATTGGCTATCAATTATTTAACATATAAAGTATTCAACCAAACATTGATCTCGATTTCATACTCGACTAAATAGTCAAATAAGATAAAAACTATACCAAGAGATCATTGAGAGAGAAATTGACTTTGATCACTTTAAGAAATGACTTAATTGACATAAATGATCATTGCATCAACTGAAATATTATGATATCTAAAGCATAATAAATTTCTAAACATATAAAAGGATGCAGTTAAAGTCAATATAACTAATGCTCAATTAATGTTCTATGTACAAGCATAGGTAAAGAACAAAAACACAAAAACAAAACCTAACCTAAGGATTGGTTCCAAAAAGAAATTATTTCAAGGAAAGCATTCCAATTGCCTTACGCAAATGAATAAAACGTTTTTGATCCAAAGGTTTTGTTAGAAAGTCAGCTAATTGATCCTCAGTTGGAATGTAGGAAAGTTGAAGAATATTTGATTCAACTAGCTCTCTCAGAAAATGATATCTAAGTTCAATGTGTTTTGTTCTTGAGTGCAACACAGGGTTTTTTGAAATGTTTATAGCACTAGTGTTGTCACATAAAATTGTTACCGAAGTTGCTGAAATTCGGAAGTCGCTCAACACGCTTTTCATCCAAATAAGTTGGGTTGAACAACTACCCTGCTGAGATATATTCCGCTTCGGCAGTCGGGAGTGCAAAGCAGTTCTGTTTTTTACTATGCCATGCAAGAAGACAATGGCCAAGATAGAAACATGCACCACTCGTACTTTTCCGATCATCCACTGATCCTGCCCAATCGGCATCCGAATATCCTATAATGTCAAGACTTGTTCCCATAGGATACCAAATTCCGAAGTTTACAGTTCCTTTGACGTACCGGATGATCCGTTTCACCGCTTTCAGGTGATCCTCCTTTGGTGCTGACTGATATCTCGCGCAGACCCCAACACTAAAGGATATGTCCGGGCGACTAGCCGTGAGGTAGAGTAGACTTCCAATCATACTTCGATAAAGTTTCTCGTCTACACTTTCACTAAGAGATTCACTTCCTAATCCCTTATTGCTAGTTCCCATAGGAGTCGGAAAATCTTTAGAATCTTCTAATCCGAATTTCTTTACCAACTCCTTTGCATACTTGGATTGACACAGATGGATGCCTTCATCATTTTGTTTCACTTGCAATCCAAGAAAGTATGTCAGTTCGCCCATCATAGACATCTCAAATTCGCTTTCCATGGTTTCTGCGAATTTAGAAGCATCATTATCCTTTGTTGCTCCAAATACAATGTCATCGACATAGATTTGTGCAACAATGAAGTTATCCTGATAATGCTTCACAAAGAGACTCCGATCTGCTCCCCCTCGAGTATAGCACTTTTTCAAAAGGTGCTTTGTCAACCTTTCATACCATGCTCGCGGTGCTTGTTTTAAACCGTAAAGAGCCTTTTTCAAACGAAAAACATGGTTAGGTTGTTTATGGTCTACAAAACCTTTCGGTTGAGCCACATAAACTTCCTCGTTTAAATACCCATTTAAAAACGCGCTCTTAACATCCATTTGAAAGAGTTTTATTTTAAAGTGACAAGCAATAGCGAATAAGATACGAATGGGCTCGAGTCTAGCTACAGGGGTGAAAGTTTCATCAAAGTCTATACCTTCTATTTGAGAGTAGACTTGAGCAACTAGACGTGCTTTGTTCCTGATGATGGTACCATCCTCATTTTTCTTATTCTTGAAAATCAATTTAGTACCAATCACGTTGTGTTGCATCGGAGGCTTCGTTAATTCCCAGACTTTGTTTCGTTCGAACTGATGGAGCTCTTCCTGCATTGCTTCAATCCAGTAGTCATCCTGAAGAGCTTCATCGACGTTCTTTGGTTCGATTAAGGAAACGTAACAAGCGAATCCACAAACCAACTGTCTCCGAGTCCTGACTCCTTCATGAGGGTCTCCAATAATGTTCGTTTCTGGATGATCCTTGGAGATTCTTAACGTTTGAGGTAACGGAGTCCTCGGGGAAACATGTGATGAATCCTGCATGTCAGATAAACTAGAAGAGCCATTAGATGCATCATTAATATTGGAAGTATTATCATGAGAAGATGCATTTACAGGAGTATCATCATCAATAGAGACATCAGGGGTAGATTTTTCAGATGCAGGGTGAAAAGCTTCATCTACTATAACATTTATAGATTCTACAATCGTTTTAGATTCCAAGTTAAATACCCGATATGCTCTACTGTTTGTAGAATAACCCAAGAAAATCCCTTCGACACTTCGAGAGTCAAATTTACCAAGATTTTCGCGGTCACGTAAAATGTAACACCGACTCCCAAAGATACGAAAATATTTTATGTTTGGTTTTCTACAGAACCATAGTTCATATGGTGTATTTAAGGTTCCCGGGCGCAAATAAACTCGATTAATAACATAGACGGCGGTGTTCACTGCTTCAGCCCAAAAATATAGCGGTAAATTCCGGCTGTGAAGCATAACACGTGCCATCTCTTGAACAACCCTGTTTTTGCGCTCGACTACACCATTCTGTTGAGGTGTATAGGGTGCTGAGAATTCATGTTTAATGCCGTTGGAAGTGCAAAAATCATTGAATTTAGAATTTATGAATTCTCCACCTCTATCACTTCTAACACGAATGATCTTTTCATTCTTTTCAATCATAATACGAAGGCAAATCTCGTGAAAAGAATCAAAAGTATCAGCTTTCTCTTTTAAAAATGCTACCCATGAGTATCTAGAGAAATCATCAACCAATAAGAAAATATACCATTTACCTCCCAAGGATGGTTGACGTGTCGGCCCCATAAGATCCATATGCAATAATTCTAAGGGCCGTTTAGTACCAACGTGGTTCAAGTTCTTGTGTGCAGTCCTGGATTGTTTTCCCTTTTCACAACCACCACACACAATGTTTTGTTTAAGTGAAAGTTTTGGAACCCCCTTGACCACGTCTTTGTTTGAAATTCTAGCAAGTTCCTTAAAATTTATGTGGCCTAGCCTTTCATGCCAAAGTGTTTCATTATTCAAAGAGGCTAAGTTACAGTTTTCAGAAATTTTATTGGGAACAACATAACAATTGTTTTCAGATCTAACCCCCTTTAAAAAGAAAACATGGTCCTTATCAGTTACAATGCATTCAACAGATGAAAAATTAACTGAAAAACCATTGTCACAAAGTTGACTGATACTTATGAGGTTAGTCTTAAGGCCATCAACAAATAACACATTATTCAGAATCGGGCCATCTGGAATAGCTACTGTTCCTTTTCCAACAATTTTGAAAGACTGACCGTCTCCGAAAACTACAAGTCCTCCGGAGATTTTCTCAAAATTTTGAAAACAGTTTTTGTCACCGGTCATGTGACGGGAACAACCGCTATCCAGATACCAAGACGAATTATCATATGCATGCAAGGAAATATTAGTAACAAGACAAGGTAAGATTTCACCTTTGCGTACCCAAACCTTTCGAGTTTTGGTGTACGTCGGAAATGATTGTGAAGTTGATACCTTTGGTGAAAGCGTCTTGTTTGATCCATCGCTTTTCCTTGACGTCGTCGTCTTGTTTGATGAACTACCGAGGCTCTTTTCCTTCGAATAATTTGCATTTGATTTTCGAGGAATCACCTTTTTGGTAGTCGTTGCAAGAAGTGCTTGAGTTGAGCGTTTGGCTCCCATCTTGCAATTTCTCCTTATGTGCCCTGCAATACCACAACGAAAACATACCTTGGTGCTTGACGATCCCGAAGAGGGGGAAGTAGGTTTGTTGTCGTCGTTTGTCATCAATTTCGGTGTCGGAGGAGGAGATACCGACTTGGGCACAAAGACTGTCCCACTCGAACTAGGAATGTCTCCAGTTTGAGTGTATCCGAGGCCGAACCGATTTGTTTGACCGAGACCAAGAAGCTTATCCAACTTACTCCTTCCAGAAGAAAATTGCTTTAACTCATCCTTGAGTTGGAGAATGGTCTCTGTCATTTCCAATTTTTCCTGTCGAGCCTCGCCGTAGAGCTTCAAGAAGTAATTCGCTTTGTTCACCATATCTACATAATTCTTTTCGAATTGCTCATTGGACTCTTGAAGGGAAACATTTATTTTAATCAGATTATCCCTTTCCACTTCAAGAGCGTTTGAGAGAGAAGATGCCCTTTTTTCTTCTTCTTCAAGATCCTGCAATCTCCCTCTCAAACTCTTGTTTTGCTTTGCCAGTTTCTTTGAATCCCTCAAAAGCTTATGGTAGGCAAGAGCAAAATCTTCACCTTCAGAATTATCCGATTCATCGTCCGTTGCAGTCTTTTCAACAGTGGAGTTGGACAATGACTCGGATGTACTATCCATTAAGCACATGAAGGGTGAAGATGTGGACGCGTGGAATGCCGTTGCGTTATCTTCTTCATCACTTGACGATGACTCATTTGACGATGAGGTGTCATCCCAAGTGACGGCTTGCATCGCTTTCTTCTTTGACGGATTTTTATTGGGACACTCCGTTGAAATGTGACCGTAGCCTCGGCACTTGAAGCACTGGATTTGTCCCTCTGAGCTTTTCTTATCCTTAGAAAAGCCCTCTTGCTTTCTTGATTTGAAGTTTGAAGAACCTTTGCCTTTCTTCGACTTTACGAAGGATGGAGTTTTACTTGAGTTACCCCTTCGAAAGTTTCGGCGAAATCTTCGTGTCAAGAGAGCAAGTTGCTTCTCAAAATCCTCCATAGATAGGTTCTCGTCATCGTCTGAGGAGGATGAATCCGCGTCTTCTTCTTTTGTTGTTTTCAACGCTAAACCTGAAAACTTAGAAGAGGATGTCTTTCTAGAAGAATAGTTAGTAGGAAAAGTCATTTCATATGTTTGAAGTGAACCAACTAATTCTTCTACACGCATTTCGTCCGGGTGTTTAATTGTTTCAATGGCTGCGACCTTTGGGCGAAATCGTTCAGGAAGAGTTCTTAATATCTTTCGTACAACTTTAAATTCTGGAATCTTCTCTCCCAAGTTAGCACATGAGTTTACGATGTCTTGCAATCTTGTGTAATAGTCTGTGAAAGATTCATTTTCTGCCATGAAAATAGAGTCAAACTTGCTCGTAAGCATTTGCATTTTTGAATCTTCACAAGGTTAGTTCCCTCATGTGTAACTTGAAGAACATCCCAGATTTCTTTCGCAGTCTCACATGCCGAGATGCGAGAGAACTCAGTTTGAGACAAAGCATTAAATAGAGCATTAATCCCTTTGCCATTGTAAGAAGAAGAAATCTATCTCTTCCTTGGTCCATTTCGACCTAGGTTTGATGGTGCGAACAGCAGCAATAATTTCAGTTGGATTATTCCATCCTAACTCTATTGATTGCCACACCCGTTCGTCGATGGAAATTAAAAAGGCTTTCATCCGTACTTTCCAGTACGCATAATTTGTTCCATCGAAGAACGGAGGTCTGTTGATGTTTCCACCTTCAACCATTGTTTACAACCCTATTCCCGCACTGATACCACTTGTTGGGTTATGTATAAATTGGATCTAAATAGGGGAAAAAATACCTAGAGGGGGGGTGAATAGGTGTAAACAATAAACACTCAAAAATCTTTGCGATATAAAACCCAATGCGGAAAAATAAATAACACGCAGAGATTTTTACGTGGAAAACTCCAAACCGGAGTAAAAAACCACGGGACCGATAACACGGTGAAATCCACTAGAATTAATACACGTACAAGGTGATTTACCGTACACACTTACGACTCAACCTTTTCCATACGCTCCTAGTAGATCTTCTCCGCTCGCTCCGCAACGCTGCTCGAATCCACGATTAGCGTCCAACGCCGAATCCACGTCGTCCAACGTCGAGTCCACGACGTCCGACCGAATCCACGATCTTCACCTAGTAGCACGTCTCGAATCCACGAACGTACCTCGCTCTGAATCCACGAGAGCGGTAGCACCTTGAATCCACAAGGCCACGCGAGTCCACGCGCCGATTTGGGATAAATCGTTGTTTTTGGGTGGTGATGATGTGAGGTCCCGGAATCCCCCGCGTAGGGTTGCTGGTTGTTGGGCAGCTTTCGGTCGCCGTTGGGGGTGTTGGTGCGCGTGTTGGGGGCCCAGAAATGGATTTGTGATGCAAGTTGGGATTTGCTTGCATCACTGGAGGCCTGCGTGGGTTGCGCGCAATTTGGACACAAGTGGTGGACTTCGGGCTTAAATTGAGACCCCGTGGGAAGTTGGAGGACCCGTCGGGTGTTTAGAAGTGATTTCGCGCGTTTCTGATGTCAAAATTAGACTCCGGGTGAAGTCCGGATAAAAGTTTACCTCTCCGGTCGCCTTCGGGAATTTTTAGAGTTGGAATTGGGCAAATCGGACTTTAAAAATGGACCCGACGCGAAAATCGGATCGAGTGGGCATTCGGCAATTTTCGGGTGAGAATTTGGAGAAATGGACATCGTTTTTGGATTCAGCGCGCGAAATCGCTAAGAATGGACTATTTATTTGTTGGATTTGGAGCCCGGATGAAGTGCGCGTTTTTCGAGGCATAACGGCACGTTTATCGAGGTGTGCACGGCACGGATCCCGAGGCGGACTTGAAGCGCAGGTCAAGGCGCGCGGATCGAGGCGGCGTGGGGATGGGACAGGCGCAGGCGCCTTCTGCGCGGAACGCGCGGGGGCCGCCACTTGGCGGGCCCCCGTTGGCGCCCGCGCGGGCGCGGGGGCACGCGCGCCCGTGTAACGGGCGCGTGTCCCGCGCCTGACGCGGGCGCGGTGTAACGCGCCCGTGTGGCGGGCGCGTTACCGCGTGCCGCGTGGCACCCGGGGCGCGTCCGTGGACCCGGTGCATGCGCCCCGGCCTTGTGAGCCGGCTGGGGTGGCTCCCGATTGGCCGGTGCACCGTGGACCGGTGCACCGTGGACCATCCCTTTCTCCTCCTCCTTTTCTTCTTCTTCTTTCTCCCCCGAGCACCATTTTTCTCCCTTTCTTTCTTTCTTCTGCACCCGAGAGCGAGAGGGAGTGAGGGAGGAGGTTGCGTGAGGTGCGGCGGCGCGTCGCGGACCTCGTTTTGCGTGCGAGGTCGCCCGGCGGAGCGTTTCGGCGACGGCGGCGCAAACGGGTGGGTCCCGTGTGTTGGTTTTTCTGTATTTTTGTACAGTTTTTGGAGCATTCTTTTGGACTGTAATTAACCCTCTTGCTTTTATCTGTGTTTTTACTGCTCCGTTTTGCGTGCGGACCCCGGTGGCGTGCACCGTTTTGCGTGCGGACTCCGGCACCGTGCACCGTTTTGCGTGCGGACTCCGGCACTGTGCACCGTTTTGCGTGCGAACTCCGTTTTGCGTGCGGACTCCGGCACCGTGCACCGTTTTGCGTGCGGACTCCGGCACTACGCACCGTTTTGCGTGCGGACTCCGTTTTGCATGCGGATTCTGGCACCGTGCACCGTTTTGCGTGCGGACTGCGGCACCGTGCATCGTTTTGCTTGCGGACTCCGTTTTGCGTGCGAATCCTGGCACCGTGCACCGTTTTGCGTGCGGACTCTGGCATCGTGCACCGTTTTGCGTGCGGACTCCGGCAGCAGACATCGTGTTGCGTGCGGATCGCGTGGTGGCCAATTGCAAGTGTCTACGAGCAATTGGTGGCAAATCGAGGTGGGTGGCCTTATCTCCAAGTTTTATGGACTGTACAGTATTTCTACTGATGTAGGACTATGCATGATAGTTTATTTCATTGTGTAGTATGCTAGATTGTAGGAATTGTTATTCCTTTTATTATCTGTTAATATAGTTATCTTGGAACTTGACCTAGCACCCCCGTCATATGTTGTATGTGTAACCAGACTAGTAGAAAACCCTCACTTGGGCTAGGGTTATTTATGCTTAGACATCCACACAGTTCCTTCATCCCTAGACATAGTGTTTTCTCGCCCGGGTAGTGGGCCGAGAGGTCGGGACTTGCTTTTAGTGTGGGATGCTTTTACACTCTTGCCTGGGAGCAGAGTGGAGTCTGGTAGTTGTACTGGGTTGCTTATCTGTGCCGGGAGCCGTTTGGGTAAACGGTAGTCCCGGGAGGTCTTGTTTCCCTGTTGTGCCGTCGTGGAGGGAGCCGTTGCGCAAACGGCAGTCCCGGGCCGTCGAGTATCTTCCGGTCAGTGTTGTTGGGAACCGTTGGGGTTGACGGTGGTCCCAGGTCGTTGAGTGTTGTCCGACCTGTTTTGTTACCCTGAGTTGTGGGTCGTTCCTCTCTGTGGAGTATCTCCAGCCAGTGTGCTTTGTGCTGCGAGCTGTTGGGAGAGGCTAGTGTCTCGTGTTCGAGTTAGCCGAGCAGCTGAGTCGTCGAGAGTGCTCCGACTGTTGTGCGAGGTATTTGGGGATCTTGAGCCCTACCGTTCTAGGAGTGAGCGTGGTTTTTGACTATAGCCTGCTTATGCCAATTTGTGATACTCTTTGCCGCGCCGTTTTCCTCAGTTAGAGTCGCGTCCCTGAGATGCCGCTGTGGATACGATGGGCCTGTTGAGGCAGTTTTGCGCGAGGGGTGAGTTAGTCGGGCAGGACGCTGTGGATTCGATTGGGTCTATTGGGCACCTTGGGTGCGAGTGGTCTCTTTTACTTTCATCTGTTCCACTTTTTGGAGTATCTAGATAGAGGCGTGGTAGCTGTAGAGTAGCTCCAGCTTTTCTTGTTCAGATTTCATTGCATTGTTATCTTTTGCCTCTAGTAGACTTGGTGGGCAGACCGTTGGGCTTGTTGACGGCACCCACTGAGAACTACTGTGGGAAGTAGTTCTCACACCCGTCGTGGTGTCTTTTTCCCCAGGAATTTCTTCTCCTGTTCCTGTTGCTCCTGTTGCTGATCCTTCTGACCGAGGCGAGGGAGTCGCGAGCTAGTTCCCTACCCGTCGTTGGAGTGTAGCGGTACCCCTTCAGAGGAGAGCTTCAGTAGATTAGTTTACTTCTTTTTCCTCTGTTGAGAGACCCTTGTTGTGAGGTATAGAGTTGTACTTTATTTTACAGTTTGAGAGACTGTTGTAGTGAGGATATTTTTGTAGTGAGAGCTTGTACACTGATGTACTTTATTGGAGATATCTCCCTTTTGAGTTTTGTATCAGAGGACTTTGTATACGATCGTATTTGGGAGATGGATATTGTATTATTTTCAGTTGTACAGGGTTTGGTTTTCAGTTCTTACTAGTTTACTTTCAGCTCTGATATCTGTATCTCTGTAGTTGATTCTTTCTGCAGGTTAGACGCTTCGTCTGTACGGCAGTTTCCGTACAGATGGCGGATCTGTTAGTGAGCCCGGGTCGCAGTTTCGACCCCGGGGCGTGACAGATGATCCGCCTGATGGGTTAAATGAATAATAGGATCTAAATAGGGGAAAAAATACCTAGAGGGGGGGTGAATAGGTGTAAACCATAAACACTCAAAAATCTTTGCGATATAAAAACCCAATGCGGAAAAATAAATAACACGCAGAGATTTTTACGTGGAAAACTCCAAACCGGAGTAAAAAACCACGGGACCGATAACACGGTGAAATCCACTAGAATTAAACACGTACAAGGTGATATACCGTACTCACGACGACTCAACCTTTTCCATACGCTCCTAATTGATCTTCTCCGCTCGCTCCAGACGCTTCTCGAATCCACGATGTGCGTCCAACGCCGAATCCACAGCGTCCAACGTCGAGTCCACGACGTCCGACCGAATCCACGGTCTTCACCCAGTAGCATGCTTCGAATCCACGAACGTACCTCGCTCCGAATCCACAAGAGCGGTTGCACCTTGAATCCACAAGGCCACATGAGTCCACGCGCCGATTTTGGGGTAAATCGTTGTTTTTTGGGTGGTGATGATCCGCCGAATACTTAGATCAAAGATAGATAGGAAATACCATCTAAGTATTCATTAGTTTGATTCAACTCAAAATGTGAGTATGAAAACCTAGAATCAAACTAATCAATATAGATGAAGAAACATAGAATTAATCTAGTTATTTCCTTTCTTCTCTATATGTGGATCTGAGGCCGTATAAGATGATATTTGATTATGACGGCTATCTGGATTTACGGCCTCTTTTTGGACTAACCCTAGAAAAAGAATCATAGGGTTTATTTATAGGTTAGAAACCCTTGGAAGAAGATAAGGATCAAAAACTAACCTTTTCTGGAGTTTTTACATGACGACGATCCGGATCGGAGATCGGCGATCCGGATTGCAGTAGCGAGAAAAACAGATTCCAGAAAAACGAAGGTTCGGGATCCGGATCGAAGTGCTTGATCCAGATCGTTCATACAGTTCACCAAACATCAACGTTCGGGATCCGGATTGCAGTAGCCCGATCCGGATCGTTCAAATAAAATGGTAAACTCAATGTTCGGGATCCGGATCACGGGAAGCTACGATCCGGATTGAACTGGTGTATGAACGAACCACCTTCGGGATCCGGATTGAACAATCTGATCCGGATCCTGAACAAGTCCCATGTCCAGTTTTTGATATTTATGCAATAATTAATCCATCCAAGTGTTTCTACGCTATAAGAAGTATTCGGATCACCAAAGATATTAAGTTAAACATACCTGATCCTTTTGAATTCTTCTTTCTTGAGATTGAGTTATATGATCCAACTTCCTTTACCTTCAATCTTCAAGACTTAACCGAATTCACGAAATATGCCAACTCAAATTCCGTCACAATCTCCCCCTTTGGCGGTTTCGTGACAAAACATAGATCCACTCAAGAAAATTCAAAAAGATATTTTTGTTGCTATCACCATACAACAAAAATTTACAATGGAGATCCAAAATAAAATACATGAGTTAAACTCCTAAAACAGACTCTAGACTTAGACATCTGTACTCTCTGCAAAAGAAATCATTCTTGACAAAAGAAATCGTTAGATACCTCAAGAATTTTATATCATTCAAAAACCACCTACAGAGATGAAGTTTATACTCATTTATACTTACCATGACATTTATACATTCAGATATGTAAACTGATCATAGTTAAAACACCAACATATCTTCTATGCAATCAATCACCAAATGTCATGTTAGTGAACATCAACTTGTTAGTTATATTACATGCCCAAATAGTTAGTCGAATAGTTAGTCGAGGCATGCACTCAAACACAAATGAAAACCGAAAGTTGAAGTTCTACTTACCTTTCAAGTTGAGGTTATACTTACCTCTATAGTTTCAAGTTTTCTCAGTAACCATTGTATCATAGTATCATTATTTATACTTCTCTCTCCCCCTTTTTGTCACAGAAATTAGCCAAAAAATACCAAAATGGAGAGAATGGTTAACAGTTCAAATACCACAAGTTTGAGAAACTAAAACTTAAAGACCTGCACAAAAGAAAGTTAAAAAAAGTTCCTGCACAAGAGAATTATTAGACCAACAATTCAAGTATCTGAATCTGAGTCATCCGAGGCGGAGTCCTCAGAGCTCGTGCAGCCCAGCTTTTTCAAAATTCCTTTAAGCATTCCCGAAATCGTAGAACACTCTTGTTTCATCTGATGTATGTCCTTGGACATCTTTCTGAGTCCTAGAGCCATTTTGTCTTGTTCTTGTTTGATGGAAGACTCCAGGTTTCCCTTTTGGTCAATTCTTCTGGAATTTGAAGAACGTTGTGTGACGATTGACGGAGCAGTCTGTCTTTCATTCCGAGGAGATCTTCTTGGCAAAGAATGTGAATTGTCAAGAGGTTCATTGCTTGGCACATTCTTTTTCCTTGCTTGCTGCTTAAGTATTGAGGAAAACTTCAGTAGCTTCTTGTTCTTTAGGTAAACCTTATTTTCTTCATCAATACCTTGTTGTACTTCATCAAGAAATGTGTCCCAATCTTCTTCGTCTTCAGATTCAGTGTCAATTTGAGAGATATTCTTTGGATTCTCTTGACATGGTTCATTTATTTCAATACCTCGAGCTCGTCCAGGTCGTCGAGCGAGTCTTTTTCTTTTTAATATGGATGAAGAGGTCATTGGTGCTTTTCCTTTTTCCGTAGCAGTGGGCGGAGCCTTTTCCTTTGATGTCTCTGCACAGGCTTTCCCTTTCGATGCAACAGAGGTTTTCTGTGGCAATTTTCCAGGATGTGTTTCATCATCTGACAACTCATCCCAATTGACTTCATCCTTTTTAGCCCTCTTGGGCTTGACAGTGTCTCTCGAATGTACCATAGCAGCCAGAAGGAAAATGATCCAGGTGATCACCATTGCTATTGGTTTCTTGTGAAAAGAAATCCTGTGAGCAACACCTCAAGAACACGAAAAAATTGTTAATTTTCAAAAATTAGAAAAATTGTACCCAAACAATCATTATCGTGTAGAGAGACTAGGAATCAAATTAGTTTTGCAAAAGGAAATTTAAAAATAGATCAATTGCATGATTTTGGAAAATTCCCATTACATGCCCTAAAACCGAAATTTTTGAAATCGAAGACCAAAAATCCGTTTATCTTGAGAATACCTAGCATATAATCAAAACTAATCTACCCAGAGTTCTTATTTCAAAAGAAATTTGATCAAAAACCATCCACAAATGAAATTGATACAAGAAATTCATCACGTTTTGAGGAGGAATAAGAAAAACTGTGAAAAAATGAGATTTTGATCAATAAAACTTACTTGGAATTGAAGAACTTGAGTTTGAAAGCTTCCAAGATGGATGAAATCTAGAGAGAGAAGCTCTGGAAACTTTGGAACAAAAGATTGGAGTAAAAGAGATCAAAACCCTTTTGTTCTATATAAAACCCTAGCCGCGATCCGGATCAGTTCGAGATTACGATCCGGATCGGCTACCCGCAGTGAAAAACTGCGTTCGGGATCCGGATCGGCAGGTCCAATACGGATCGGCTGCCCGCAGACGAATATCTGCGTTCGGGATCCGGATCGGCAGGTCCAATCCGGATCGGCTCCAACTTTTTCTTTAGAAAATTTCAGAGAAATTCTAGAAAAACCAGAAAAAGATTGTAAGCACTTATGTGTATCAACTTTAAACGAAAATCATCATTTCATACAACAAGAAATAGATTATACCAAATCTATCAATAACATCCAACAAATGAAACAAAAATTTATAAAAATTAAATCCCTTAAAGTTGAACAACTTCAATTACATCTAACTTGATCTTATGAGTAATGCCTTTATCAAATCATCAATTCGGTAAAGAAAATGAAATACAAAGATCAATAGATGTCTAACATCCCCGATAAGTTAGATAATATATCTAGTCAATTTATTGAAGAGAGTGGCTCTTTGAGCATCTTTCATTAAAACTCCCACCTTATACCAACCTTGAAATTTTGACAGAGTCAAGTATTTCAACATGCATTTTAATTAATCAAACTTGAAAAACCTTGCTTGGTATACATGTGGTAGCTGCACACAGTACTCGGACGACCGAGGTGGTAGCTCTTTCCTCCATGTGGTGGTAGTTTTCACACTCCTCATTGGGATGTAACTCTTTCCACATCTTTTGAGCATAATACTTTTTCTTTGACTCCCCCTCAATTGGCTATCAATTATTTAAGATATAAAGTATTCAGCCAAATATTGATCTCGATTTCATACTCGACTAAACAGTCAAATAAGATAAAAACTATACCAAGAGATCATCGAGAGAGAAATTGACTTTGATCAAAACAAAGATGAGTTAATTGACATAAATGATCATTGCATCAAATGAAATATTATGATATCTAAAGCATAATAGATTTCTAAATATATAAAAGGATGCAGTTAAAGTCAATAAAACTAATGCTCAATTAATGTTCTATGTCTAAGCATAGATAATGAACAAAAACACAAAAACAAAACCTAACCTAAACAAGAGTTTCAAAAAGAGGTTATTTCAAGGAAAGCATTCCAATTGCTTTACGCAAATGAATAAAACGTTTTTGATCCAAAGGTTTTGTTAAAATATCAGCTAATTGATCTTCAGTTGAAATGTAGGAAATTTGAAGAATATTTGATTCAACTAGCTCTCTAAGAAAATGATATCTAAGTTCAATGTGTTTTGTTCTAGAGTGCAACACAGGGTTTTTTGAAATGTTTATAGCACTTGTGTTGTCACATAAAACAGTTACCGAAGTTGCTGAAATCCGGAAGTCGCTCAACACGCTTTTCATCCAAATAAGTTGAGTTGAACAACTACCCGCTGAGATGTATTCCGCTTCGGCAGTCGAGAGTGCAATGCAATTTTGCTTTTTACTATTGTGACGCCCCACTTCCCAGGGGGTCACCCATCCTAGAACTACTCTAGCTCTAGCACGCTTAACTCTCATGTTCCTTTTGGATCTTGCTACCATCCAAAATGCTATAGCCGGGTTAGAGATTTAGTCCTATTATATCATTTATATAGAGGACTAATCCAAATTCCGGGGGTGTCACATTCTTCCCCCCTTTAAGCCCTGACGTCCACGTCAGGCTCAAGCACACTCACAAGCACCAGGCGATGTGAGACTCGTCTCGCTAGCCTTAGCCGACCTTGTGAGGAGCTGCACTCCACTCACAATGGTCATTAGCCGGGGACCCTCGCTCTACCCGCTATATAACCCTGGCTCAGCCGAGACTCATCTCACATTTCCGGCTGGTGAATGGCTCTGATACCAACTGTGACGCCCCACTTCCCAGGGGGTCACCCATCCTAGAACTACTCTAGCTCTAGCACGCTTAACTCTCATGTTCCTTTTGGATCTTGCTCTGTTTTTATTGCTCTTTTATTATATCTCTTTTATCTGAGCAGGTTACTGGCGCTTCGTGTACACGGAAAATACCGTGTGCACGGCGGATCTGTGGACGGGCCCGGGGTCTGGTTTACACCCGGGGCGTGACAGATTAAGTTGGTATCAGAGCTTAGGGATAGGTCGGTTGGGACTTAGGAAACCCTAGGCTTTTAGCAGACCCTAGGATGATAGGACGCGAGAGACGCGACACCTTGCGAAAGTCGGCGATTTATTTGTTTTACTCTTCCTGTGAGTGAAGAGGGATCGACATACTCTATTTCTGGGGGACAGTATGTTGGCTGCAGACAACATAAGGTTACAGAAATAGAAGGATGTCTTTGACTTTCGCTAGATTGGGTCGAGTGTTTGGGGTGTGCTGAATTGCGGTTTGTCGTGGCGAGCGGTGTCTCCCCGACGTTGGGCCTTGACCCGGGCGCACCTTGGTGCGGCAGTTGGGTCTGAGCTAGTTGTTTCAGGCCGGATACCGGATTAGAGTCAGAGGACTCGGGACCCTGATGACAGGATTGTCAGAGGCTTATCAGCGGCAGAGTGAGCGGGCATCTGGTTTTGAGTGACACAGTTGTCGGAGCAGCGGGCAGCTCGACAGTGCTTCTTTCTGAGACCACCCGGTTGCAGTATCCTCAGGGGCGGGGATTTTTGTAGTACTGAGGGAGTGAGTAGCCCTCCGTGCCAATGGTTAGTGCCGAGGCGCCGAGGCAGGGTGGATTGTTGACAGCGGATGAGCTATGGGACACCATTGATCAGTTAAGCCAGTTTTGGCACCATCCACGTCAGGCTCAAGCACACTCACAAGCACCAGGCGATGTGAGACTCGTCTCGCTAGCCTTAGCCGACCTTGTGAGGAGCTGCACTCCACTCACAATGGTCATTAGCCGGGGAGCCTCGCTCTACCCGCTATATAACCCTGGCTCAGCCGAGACTCATCTCACATTTCCGGCTGGTGAATGGCTCTGATACCAACTGTGACGCCCCACTTCCCAGGGGGTCACCCATCCTAGAACTACTCTAGCTCTAGCACGCTTAACTCTCATGTTCCTTTTGGATCTTGCTACCATCCAAAATGCTATAGCCGGGTTAGAGATTTAGTCCTATTATATCATTTATATAGAGGACTAATCCAAATTCCGGGGGTGTCACAACTATGCCATGCAACAAGACAATGGCCAAGATAAAAACATGCACCACTCGTACTTTTCCGATCATCCACAGATCCTGCCCAATCGGCATCTGAGTATCCAATAATATCTAAACTTGTTCCCATAGGATACCAAATTCCAAAGTTTACAGTTCCTTTGACGTATCGGATGATCCGTTTCACCGCTTTCAGGTGAACCTCCTTTGGTGATGATTGATATCTCGCGCAAATCCCAACACTAAAGGATATATCCGGGCGACTAGCTGTGAGGTAAAGTAGACTTCCAGTCATGCTACGATAGAGTTTCTCGTCTACATTATCACTAAGAGATTCACTTCCTAATCCCTTATTGCTAGTTCCCATAGGAGTAGGAAAATCTTTAGAATCTTCTAATCCGAATTTCTTTACCAACTCCTTTGCATACTTGGATTGACACAGATGGATGCCTTCACCATTTTGTTTCACTTGCAATCCAAGAAAGTATGTCAGTTCGCCCATCATAGACATCTCAAATTCGCTTTCCAAGGTTTCAGCGAATTTAGAAGCATCATTATCCTTTGTTGCTCCAAACACAATGTCATCGACATAGATTTGTGCAACAATGAAGTTATTTTGATAATGCTTCACAAAGAGAGTCCGATCTGCTCCCCCTCGAGTATAGCCCTTCTCCAAAAGGTGCTTTGTCAACCTTTCGTACCATGCTCGCGGTGCTTGTTTTAAACCGTAAAGAGCCTTTTTCAAACGAAAAACATGGTTAGGTAGTTTACAGTCTACAAAACCTTTCGGTTGAGCCACATAAACTTCCTCATTTAAAAACCCATTTAAAAACGCGCTCTTAACGTCCATTTGAAAGAGTTTTATTTTAAAGTGACAAGCAATAGCGAATAAGATACGGATGGACTCGAGTCTAGCTACAGGGGCGAACGTTTCATCAAAGTCTATACCTTCTATTTGAGAGTAGCCTTGAGCAACTAAACGTGCTTTGTTCCTGATGATGGTACCATCCTCATTTTTCTTGTTCTTGAAAATCCATTTAGTACCAATCACATTGTGTTGCTTCGGAGGCGTCGTTAATTCCCAGACTTTGTTGCGTTCAAACTGATGGAGCTCTTCCTGCATTGCTTCAATCCAGTAGTCATCCTGAAGAGCTTCATCTACGTTCTTTGGTTCGATCGTGGAAACATAACATGCGAATCCACAAACCAACTGTCTCCGAGTTTTGACTCCTTCTTGTGGGTCTCCAATGATGTTTGATTCAGGATGATCCTTGGAGATGCGTAACGTTTGTTGTAATGGAGTACTCGGAGGTACATGAGATGATTCCTGCACATCAGATAAACTTGAAGAATCATTAGATGCATCATTAATATTGGAAGTATTATCATGAGAAGATGCACTTACAGGAGTATCATCATCAAGAGAGATATCAGGGGTAGATTTATCAGATGCAAAGTGGAAAGCTTCATCTACTTTAACATTTATAGATTCTACGATCGTCTTAGATTCCAAGTTAAATACCCGATATGCTCTACTATTCATAGAATACCCCAAGAGAATCCCTTCGTCACTTCGAGAGTCAAACTTTCCAAGATTTTCACGGTCACGTAAAATGTAACACCGACTCCCGAAGATGCGAAAATATTTGATGTTGGGTTTTCTACCACACCATAGTTCATATGGTGTATTTAACGTTCCTGGGCGCAAATAAACTCGATTAATAACATAGATTGCAGTGTTCACAGCTTCAGCCCAAAAATGTAGCGGTAAATTCCGGCTGTGAAGCATAACACGTGCCATCTCTTGAACAACCCTGTTTTTGCGCTCGACAACACCATTCTGTTGAGGTGTATAGGGTGCTGAGAATTCATGCTTAATGCCGTTGGAAGTGCAAAAGTCAATGAATTTAGAATTTATGAATTCTCCACCTCTATCACTTCTAACACGAATGATCTTTTCATTCTTTTCAATCATAATACGAAGGCAAATCTCGTGAAAAGAATCAAAAGTATCAGCTTTCTCTTTTAAAAATGCTACCCATGAATACCTAGAGAAATCATCAACCAATAAGAAAATATACCATTTACCTCCCAAAGATGGTTGACGGGTCGGCCCAAAGAAAGAAAAATAGTCTACATAAACTACACAACATTTAATCGTAGAAAGATTAAAGACAAGGAAAGATTTCACCTTTGCATACCCAAACCTTTTAAGTTTTAGAGTATGTTGGCAATGTTTGAGAAATTTTCCTTGATGAAGACGTCTTGTATGATTGATCTTTTTCTTTTGTCATCGTCTTGTTTGAAGTACTACCAATGTTCTTTTCTTTTGAAAAGTCCTTCTTTGATTTCTGGGGAGTGAACTCATTGGTAGCAGTTGCAAGATGTGATTGATTTGATCTTTGAGCTCCAATCTTGCAATTTCTTTCAATGTGCCCTGCAAAATTACAACGAAAACATACCTTAGTGCTTGACGATCCCGAGGAGGGTGAAGTAGGCTTGTTGTCGTTGCTTGTCGTGAATTCCGGTGTCGGAGGAGGAGATACCGACTGAGGCACGAAAACTGTCCCAATCGAACTAAAATTGTCATCAGTTCGATTGTATCCGAGGCCGAACTTGTTTGATTGACCAAGACCAAGAAGCTTATCCAACTTACTCCTTCCTGATGAAAATCGCTGCAAGTCATCCTTGAGTTGGAGAATGGTCTCTGTCATTTCCAATTTTTCCTTTCGAGCCTCGCCGTTGAGCTTCAAGAAGTAATTCGCTTTGTTCACCATATCTATATAATTCTTCTCGAATTGCTCATTGGACTCTTGAAGGGAAACATTTGCTTTTATCAGATTATCCCTTTTCACTTCAAGATCGGTCGAGAGAGAAGTTACCCTTTTTAGTTCTTCTTCGAGATCCTGCAATCTCCCTCTCAACCCCTTGTTTTGCTTAGCCAGTTTCTTTGAATCCCTTAAAAGTCCTTGGTAGGCTAGAGCAAAATCTTCACCTTCCGAATCATCCGATTCATTGTCCGTTGCATTCTTTTCAACAGTGGAGTTGGACAATGACTCGCACGTACTTGCCATTAAGCACATGAAGGGTGAAGATGTGGACGCGTGGAACGCAGTCGTGTTGTCTTCTTCATCACTCGACGATGACTCATTTGACGATGAGGTGTCATCCCAAGTGACGGCTTGCATTGCCTTCTTCTTAGACGGATTCTTAGTTGGACATTCCATTGAGATATGGCCGTACCCTCGGCACTTGAAGCATTGGACTTGTCCTTCTGTTCTTTTCTTATCCTTAGAAAAGCCTTCTTGCTTTCTTGACTTGTGACTTGAAGAACCCTTGCCTTTCTTCCACTTTCCGAAGGATGGAGTTTTGCTTGAATTACCCCTTCGAAAATTTCGGCGAAACTTCCTTGTCAAGAGAGCGAGCTGCTTCTCAAAGTCCTCCATAGATAGGTTCTCGTCATCGCCTGAGGAGGATGAATCCGCGTCTTCTTCTTTTGTTGTTTTCAAAGCATAACCTGAAGACTTAGAAGAGGATGCCTTTCCCGAAGAATAGTTAGTAGGAAATGTCATTTCATAAGTTTGTAAAGAACCAACTAATTCTTCTACACGGATTTCGTCCGGGTGTTTAATAGTTTCAATGGCTGTGACCTTGGAACGAAATCTTTCAGGAAGAGTTCTTAGGATCTTTCTTACAATTTTAAATTCTGGAATCTTCTCTCCCAAGTTAGCACATGAGTTTACGATGTCTTGCAATCGTGTGTAATAGTCTATGAACGATTCATTTTCTGCCATGAAAATAGAGTCAAACTTGCTCGTAAGCATTTGCAGTTTCTGAATCTTCACAAGGTTAGTTCCCTCATGCGTAACTTGAAGAACATCCCAGATTTCTTTCGCAGTCTCACATGCCGAGATGCGAGAGAACTCTATTTGTGATAAGGCATTAAATAAAGCATTTATTCCCTTGCCATTGTAAGAAGATATATCAATCTCTTCCTTGGTCCATTTCGACCTAGGTTTGATGGTGCGAACATCACCAATAAATTCAGTTGGATTAGACCATCCTAATTCAATTGATTGCCACACCCGTTCGTCGATGGAAATTAAAAAGGCTTTCATCCGTACTTTCCAGTACACATAATTTGTTCCATCGAAGAACGGGGGTCTGTTGATGTTTCCACCTTCAACCATTGTTTACAACCCTATTTCCGCTCTGATACCACTTGTTGGGTTAAATGAATAATAGGATCTAAATAGGGGAAAAAACACCTAGAGGGGGGGTGAATAGGTGTAAACCATAAACACTCAAAAATCTTTGCGATATAAAAACCCAATGCGGAAAAATAAATAACACGCAGAGATTTTTACGTGGAAAACTCCAAACCGGAGTAAAAAACCACGGGACCGATAACACGGTGAAATCCACTAGAATTAAACACGTACAAGGTGATATACCGTACTCACAGACGACTCAACCTTTTCCATATGCTCCTAGTTGATCTTCTCCGCTCGCTCCAGACGCTTCTCGAATCCACGATGTG
Organism: Tillandsia leiboldiana; assembly: GCA_029204045.2. Lineage (NCBI taxonomy): Eukaryota > Viridiplantae > Streptophyta > Magnoliopsida > Poales > Bromeliaceae > Tillandsia > Tillandsia leiboldiana. The sequence goes on from CM055073.1 coordinate 14,531,822, forward strand.
CGTCCAACGCCGAGTCCACAGCGTCTAACGTCGAGTCCACGACGTCCGACCGAATCCACGGTCTTCACCCAGTAGCACGCTTCGAATCCACGAACGTACCTCGCTCCGAATCCACGAGAGCGGTTGCGCCTTGAATCCACAAGGCCACGCGAGTCCACGCGCCGATTTTGGGGTAAATCGTTGTTTTTTGGGTGGTGATGATCCGCCGAATACTTAGATCAAAGATAGATAGGAAATACCATCTAAGTATTCATTAGTTTGATTCAACTCAAAATGTGAGTATGAAAACCTAGAATCAAACTAATCAATATAGATGAAGAAACATAGAATTAATCTAGTTATTTCCTTTCTTCTCTATATGTGGATCTGAGGCCGTATAAGATGATATTTGATTATGACGGCTATCTGGATTTACGGCCTCTTTTTGGACTAACCCTAGAAAAAGAATCATAGGGTTTATTTATAGGTTAGAAACCCTTGGAAGAAGATAAGGATCAAAAACTAACCTTTTCTGGAGTTTTTACATGACGACGATCCGTATCGGGGATCGGCGATCCGAATTGCAGTAGCGAGAAAAACAGATTCCAGAAAAACGAAGGTTCGGGATCCGGATCGAAGTGCTTGATCCGGATCGTTCATACAGTTCACCAAACATCAACGTTCGGGATCCGGATTGCAGTAGCCTGATCCGGATCGTTCAAATAAAATGGTAAACTCAATGTTCGGGATCCGGATAACGGGAAGCTACGATCCGGATTGAACTGGTGTATGAACGAACCACCTTCGGGATCCGGATTGAACAATCTGATCCGGATCCTGAACAAGTCCCATGTCCAGTTTTTGATATTTATGCAATAATTAATCCATCCAAGTGTTTCTACGCTATAAGAAGTATTCGGATCACCAAAGATATTAAGTTAAACATACCTGATCCTTTTGAATTCTTCTTTTTTGAGATTGAGTTATATGATCCAACTTCCTTTACCTTCAATCTTCAAGACTTAACCGAATTCACGAAATACGCCAACTCAAATTCCGTAACACCGCCGAATACTTAGATTAGAAATAGATCGGAAATACCATCTAAGTATTCATTAATTTGATTCTACTCAAAATCTGAGTTTGGAAAACCTAGAATCAAATTAATAATATAGATGAAGAAACATAGAATTAAATCAGGTATTTCCTTTCTTCTCTATATGTGGAATATTTATGAATTGAATGGATTCCTTCCACTTTGCATCGTCGTCCCTTTAACAGATGAATTAAAGGGTCTATTTATAGGTTAGAAAACTTATGGAAGAAGATAAGAATCAAAAACTAACCATTTCTGGAATTTTACAGGACGACAGTCCGGACTAGAGTTGACGGTCCGGATTGTCTCAGCGAAACAGACAATTTCCAGAAAAGACGACATTCGGGGTCCGGACTGAAATCCACGGTCCGGACTGTTCATGCTTTTCTTGCAAATTCCACGTTCGGGGTCCGGACTGAAATTCCCAGGGTCCGGACTGGAATTATGCACGAACTAACCTATGTTCGGGGTCCGGATTGTAAAGCCCGATCCGGACTCTGAATATATGGAATGTCCAGTTTTTGATTTTTATGCAATAAAAAATTCATCCAAGTGTTTCTACACTATAAGAAGTATTCGGATCATCAAACTTATTTAATTAAACGTACCTGATCCTTTTGAATTCTTCTTACTTGAGATTGAGGTATACGATCCAACTTTTTCATCTTCAATCTTCAAGACTAAACCGATTTCACGAAATACGCCAACTCAAATTCCGTAACAATCTCCCCCTTTGGCGGTTTCGTGACAAAACACAAATCCATTCAAGAAAATTCAAAAAGATATTTTTGTTGATATCACCATACAACAAAAATTTACATTGAAGATCCAAATAAAGATAAATACATGAGTTAAACTCCTAAAACAGACTCTAGACTTAGACATCTGTAATCTCTGCAAAAGAAATCATTCTTGACACAAAAGATCGTTAGTAACCTCAAGAATTTTCAACAATCAAAACCAAACACAGAGATAGAGTTTATACTCATCATGACATTTGCAAATTCAGATATGTATGAAAATCATAATAAAAAAAATGACATATCTTCTAAGCAATACAAATCCAAATGTCATAGAAAGGTTAGTCAACAAGCAACTTGTTAGTTATATTACATGCCCAAATAGTTAGTCGAATAGTTAGTTGAGGCATGCATCAAAACACAAGATAAAACCAAAGTTGACGTTATACTTACCTTAGTTTCAGCATTGTTCTCACACACAAGTATAGTCGCATTGTTCAAAGCATTGTGCAAAGCATTGTGCATTGTTCAAAGTTCTCCTAAACTCTCTCCCCCTTTTTGTCACAAAACTTAGCCAAAAAATTACAAAATGGAGAGAATAGTTAACAAGTTCAAGAACCAAAAGTTTGAGAGCTAAAACTAAAAATAAAAACCTGCAAAAGAAACGATAAAAGTTAGAGCATAAAAGATCAAGCCAAATCAGAACTGTCTGAGCTAGTATCGTCTATCTTGTTCAAAATCCCTTTCAGCATTCGTGATATTTTGGAACATTTCTTCTTCATCTGTTTTTGTTCAGCGGCCATTTGCCGGAGACCTAATGCCAATTTCTCTTGGTCAGCTGAAAGTCTTCTTTGGTCCTGATGAATGGAGGCCAATACGGTAGCTTCTAGAGCGTTTCTCTTTGAAGTCGCTGGACGAGCAGTAGAGGGAGATGATGCATGCTGGTCTTCAGCCCATGGGGATTCTCTAGGTACCGAGTGTGCTCTAGAGAGGGATTCAGTGATTTGAATTCCACTTCCTTTGACATTTTCCTGTCTAGGGTAGTGTTTGGACTTCTTGAGCTTTTTGTTCTTGACATACAATTCGTCTTCCTCATCAGCAATATCCTGCGCCTTTGCTCTAGAGGTTTCAGCAAGTGCTTTCTCTTTGGAAGCAGTAGGAACTGTCGCTTCAACCACCAACTCATCCCAGTCGATTGATTCAGTTTCTGACTCCGTCTCGGAGTCATCTCGAGTTTTCTTTGCCTTCTTAGCCCTCTTAGGCTTGGTCGTTGCCTTCGCGTGAACCATGGCAGAAAGAAGAAATATGATCCAAGTGATTACCATTTCTGCTGTTCGTTGGGAGAGACAAGTCCTGTGAACAACAACTCAAGAACACGACAAAAATTGTTTATTTTCAAAAATTTGAAAAATTGTACCTAAACAATCATTATCATGTAGAGAGACTAGGAATCAAATTAGTTTTGCAAAAAGAATTTTAAAAATAGATCAATTCCATGATTTTTGAAAATTCCTATTATATGCCCTAAAATCGAATTTTTAGAAATCGAAGCCAAAAAATCTGTTAATCAAGAGAAAACCTAGCATATAATCAAAACTAATCTACCCAGAGTTCTTATTTCAAAAGAAGTTTGATCAAAAACAAGTCACAAACGAAAAAGATATGAAATTTGCATCACGTTTTGAGAAAAATATAGAAAACCTGTGAAAAACCGAGATTTTGATCAAGAAAACTCACTTGGATTTAGAGAAAACGAGTTGGGAAGGCTCCAAAGTACTTGAATTCTAGAGAGAGAAGCTCTGGAGACTTTTGAACAAAAGATTGTAGTAAAAGAAATCAAATCCCTTTTGTTCTTAATAAAACCCTAGCCGCGGTCCGGACTGCCTGAAGAATCCAGTCCGGATCGGCTACCCGCAGGATTTTCCTGCGTTCGGGGTCCGGATCAGCTTGTCCAGTCCGGACCGGCTCCAAACTTTTTCTTCAGAAAAATTCAGAAAAATTTCAGAAAATCCAGAAAAAGATTGTAAGCACTTTTGTGTATCAACTTTAAATAAAATCATCGTTTCATACTAAAAGAAATAGATTATGCAAAATCTATCAACAATATCCAAATAACGAAACGAAAATTTATAAAAATTAAATCCCTTAAAGTTGAACAATTTCAATCACATCTAACATGATCTTATGCGTAATGCCTTTATCAAATCATCAATTTGGTAAAGAAAATGAAATATCAAGATCAATAGATGTTTGAAATCCCAAATATATATTAGATAATGTATCTAGACAATTTGTTGAAGAGAGTGGCTCTTTGAGCATTTTTCATTAAAATCCCCACCTTATACCAACCTTGAAATTTGACAAAGTCAAGTATTTCAACATGCATTTTATTTAACTATCTTGAAAAACCATGCTTGGTATACATGTGGTAGCTGCACACAGTACTCGGACGACCGAGGTGGTAGCTCTTTCCTCCATGTGGTGGTAGTTTTCACACTCCTCATTGGGATGTAACTCTTTCCACATCTTTTGAGCATGATACTTTTTCTTTGACTCCCCCTCAATTGGCTATCAATTATTTAACATATAAAGTATTCAACCAAACATTGATCTCGATTTCATACTCGACTAAATAGTCAAATAAGATAAAAACTATACCAAGAGATCATTGAGAGAGAAATTGACTTTGATCACTTTAAGAAATGACTTAATTGACATAAATGATCATTGCATCAACTGAAATATTATGATATCTAAAGCATAATAAATTTCTAAACATATAAAAGGATGCAGTTAAAGTCAATATAACTAATGCTCAATTAATGTTCTATGTACAAGCATAGGTAAAGAACAAAAACACAAAAACAAAACCTAACCTAAGGATTGGTTCCAAAAAGAAATTATTTCAAGGAAAGCATTCCAATTGCCTTACGCAAATGAATAAAATGTTTTTGATCCAAAGGTTTTGTTAGAAAGTCAGCTAATTGATCCTCAGTTGGAATGAAGGAAAGTTGAAGAATATTTGATTCAACTAGCTCTCTCAGAAAATGATATCTAAGTTCAATGTGTTTTGTTCTTGAGTGCAACACAGGGTTTTTTGAAATGTTTATAGCACTAGTGTTGTCACATAAAATTATTACCGAAGTTGCTGAAATTCGGAAGTCGCTCAACACGCTTTTCATCCAAATAAGTTGGGTTGAACAACTACCCGCTGAGATATATTCCGCTTCGGCAGTCGGGAGTGCAATGCAGTTCTGTTTTTTACTATGCCATGCAACAAGACAATGGCCAAGATAGAAACATGCACCACTCGTACTTTTCCGATCATCCACTGATCCTGCCCAATCGGCATCTGAATATCCTATAATGTCAAGACTTGTTCCCATAGGATACCAAATTCCGAAGTTTATAGTTCCTTTGACGTACCGGATGATCCGTTTCACCGCTTTTAGGTGATCCTCCTTTGGTGCTGACTGATATCTCGCGCAGACCCCAACACTAAAGGATATGTTCGGGCGACTAGCCGTGAGGTAGAGTAGACTTCCAATCATACTTCGATAAAGTTTCTCGTCTACACTTTCACTAAGAGATTCACTTCCTAATCCCTTATTGCTAGTTCCCATAGGAGTCGGAAAATCTTTAGAATCTTCTAATCCGAATTTCTTTACCAACTCCTTTGCATACTTGGATTGACACAGATGGATGCCTTCATCATTTTGTTTCACTTGCAATCCAAGAAAGTATGTCAGTTCGCCCATCATAGACATCTCAAATTCGCTTTCCATGGTTTCTGTGAATTTAGAAGCATCATTATCCTTTGTTGCTCCAAATACAATGTCATCGACATAGATTTGTGCAACAATGAAGTTATCCTGATAATGCTTCACAAAGAGAGTCCGATCTGCTCCCCCTCGAGTATAGCCCTTTTCCAAAAGGTGCTTTGTCAACCTTTCATACCATGCTCGCGGTGCTTGTTTTAAACCGTAAAGATCCTTTTTCAAACGAAAAACATGGTTTGGTTGTTTATGGTCTACAAAAGCTTTCGGTTGAGCCACATAAACTTCCTCGTTTAAATACCCATTTAAAAACGCGCTCTTAACATCCATTTGAAAGAGTTTTATTTTAAAGTGACAAGCAATAGCGAATAAGATACGAATGGACTCGAGTCTAGCTACAGGGGTGAAAGTTTCATCAAAGTCTATACCTTCTATTTGAGAGTAGCCTTGAGCAACTTGACGTGCTTTGTTCCTGATGATGGAACCATCCTCATTTTTCTTATTCTTGAAAATCCATTTAGTACCAATCACGTTGTGTTGCATCGGAGGCTTCGTTAATTCCCAGACTTTGTTTCGTTCGAACTGATGGAGCTCTTCCTGCATTGCTTCAATCCAGTAGTCATCCTGAAGAGCTTCATCGACGTTCTTTGGTTCGATTAAGGAAACGTAACAAGCGAATCCACAAACCAACTGTCTCCGAGCCCTGACTCCTTCATGAGGGTCTCCAATAATGTTCGTTTCTGGATGATCCTTGGAGATTCTTAACGTTTGAGGTACCGGAGTCCTCGGGGAAACATGTGATGAATCCTGCATGTCAGATAAACTAGAAGAGCCATTAGATGCATCATTAATATTGGAAGTATTATCATGAGAAGATGCATTTACAGGAGTATCATCATCAATAGAGACATCAGGGGTAGATTTTTCAGATGCAGAGTGAAAAGCTTCATCTACTTTAACATTTATAGATTCTACAATCGTTTTAGATTCCAAGTTAAATACCCGATATGCTCTACTGTTTGTAGAATAACCCAAGAAAATCCCTTCGACACTTCGAGAGACAAATTTACCAAGATTTTCGCTGTCACGCCCCGGGGTCGAAACTGCGACCCGGGCCCGCCAACAGATCCGCCACCTATGCCAAATCCGCATAGGCGAAGCGTCCAACCTGCAAGAAAAGTACTATAGCTAAACAGATATCAGAGCTATAAATAAAAAATCTGCTGTATAACCAAAATCAATCACTGTACAACTGGAAATAAAACACCACTGTCCGCCTCCCAAAATAATAATAAAACAATATCCTCAAATACAAGCTCTGAACCCAACCGGGAGGTAACTCCAATAAATACAACAGTGTACAGTCTCTCAATACATAAAATATCCTCACTACAACAGTCTCTCAAAAGAGGAAAACAAAACAACTAAACTACTGAAGATCTCCTTTGTAGGGGATACCGCTACTCTCCAACGACGGGTAGGGATCTAGCTCGCGACTCCCTCGCCTCGATCAACAACCGCAGAATCAGCATCACCCGCTAAGACTCTGCAAAACAAAGGAGAGGAAGGAAAAAGGGGGAAAGACCCCCAAAGGGTGTGAGAACTACACCAAAAAGGGAGTTCTCAGTGGGTACCACCGCCAGACCTGACGGTCTGCCCACTAAGTCCTCAAGAGACATAAACTAACCCAAGTCATAAGACTGAAATGAGTAAGCTGGAGACTCTCAACAGCTACCATGCCCCTATCTAAAGGCTAAAAGGGGAGAACCAAACAGTGGTATGCAAACCACTAGCACATGAAGTGCACAATAGACCCAATCGAGCTGACTGCCACATCTGGTCCAGTCAAACCTGCGCCCACCTACAACCACCTCCCGCTGACGGGCAGGAATTACGTAGGGCGTCCAAACGGACTAACTCGCTATCGAGTAGTGGCTCATGCAGGCTATGGTCAAAATCCACGCTCTCTCTCAGAACGGATAGAATCATGATGCTCAACCTCTCACACAGCGGTCATAGTACTCTCAACGACACGGGACCACCGTCAACCAAACGTCTCTCAATAATACTAGCACTGATCTCAACTCAACTACCAGTCTGCACTCGGCCCCCAGGCACGAGTGTAACAATAAAAGTATTTGACCGAAATAAACCCAATCGAATGAACCGGTATAAAACCCGGTACTGCCTGCTCTGTCACCAATCTCCCGAACTCAGTATCTCCACTGTCCAAATGACCGGAACCCAACACGGTCTGACCGAAACCCAACACGGTCTAAAGCCTACTCCGGAGCGGCACTCGAGGGGAGCGACCCACACGAGTAAAGTATCTCTGTCATCAGTATCACAAGTATCTCTATATAGCAGGACTTTGATCATCAATCTGATCAAAGTGAGAAAACTCAACCACCAAGGAAAGACCCGACCTCAATCGGATGCAACTGAACGATAAGTGGGATGTTGGGTTATATATAAATTAGATCTAAATAGGGGAAGAAACACCTAGAGGGGGGTGAATAGGTGTAAACATATAAACACTCAAAAATCGTTGCGATAAAAACCCAATGCGGAAATAAAAATAACACGCAAGATTTTTACGTGGAAACCTCCAAACCGGAGTAAAAAACCACGGGACCGATAACACGACGAAATCCACTAGAATTAAAACACGTACAAGGTGATTTACCGTACACACTTACGACTCAACCTTTTCCATACGCTCCTAGAGGATCTTCTCCGCTCGCTCCACGACGCTTCTCGAATCAACGATCTGCGCCCAACGCCGAATCCACGGCGTCCAACGTCGAATCCACGACGTCCGACCGAATCCACGGTCTTCACCCAATAGCACCCTTCGAATCCACGAACGTGCCTCGCTCCGAATCCACGAGAGCGGTTGAACCTTGAATCCACAAGGACACGCGAATCCACGCGCCGATTTTGGGGTAAATCGTTGTTTTTGGGTGGTGATGATCCGCCGAATACTTAGATCAAAGATAGATCGAAAATACCATCTAAGTATTCATTAGTTTGATTCAACTCAAGATGTGAGTATGAAAACCTAGAATCAAACTAATCAATATAGATGAAGAAACATAAGAATAAATCTACGATTTCCTTTCTTCTCTATATGTGGATCTTAGGCCGTATAAAAGATGACGGCTTTTAGGTTTTTGCGGCGTTTTCGCATAACCCTAGAAAAAGAGTCATAGGGTCTATTTATAGGTTAGAAACATTTGGAAGGAGATAAGAATCAAAAACCTAACATTTCTGGAATTTTGACGGACGGCGATCCGGATCGGATTTGGGCGATCCGGATTGCAGTAGCAATAAAGACAGTTTCCAGAAAACAAACGTTCGGGATCCGGATCGGAATGCCTGATCCGGATCGTTCATACATTTCAGAAAACTCAACGTTCGGGATCCGGATCGTGAGATGCTGCGATCCGGATTGAAGTAATGTATGAAACAACAACCTTCGGGATCCGGACTGCTGGCTCTGATCCGGATCCTGAACATGTCCGAACACCAGTTTTTGATTTTTATGCAGTTAAAAATTCTTCCAGGTGTTTCTACACTACAAGAAGTATTCGGATCACCAAAAATCTTTAGTTAAACATACCTGATCCTTTTGAATTCTTCTTTCTTGAAATTAAGTTAAATGATCCAACTTTCTTCACCTTCAATCTTCAAGACTTGAACCTTTCACGAAACTACGCCAACTCAAATTCCGTAACAATCTCCCCCTTTGGCGGTTTCGTGACAAAACACAGATCCACTAAAGAAAATTCAAAAAGATATTTTTGTTGCTATCACCATACAACAAAAATTTACAATGGAGATCCAAAAATTTAAAAACATGAGATAAACTCCTAAAACAGACTCTAGACTTAGACATCTGTACTCTCTGCACAAAGAAATCATTCTTGACAAAAAGAGATTGTTAGATACCTCAAGAATATTTAGCATTCAAAACCTAACAGAGATAGAGTTTATGCTCACCATGACATTGAGTAATTCAGATATGTAATAAGATCACAATCAAACATTGACATATCTTCTAAGCAATAAAATTCCAAATGTCATAACTTTGCTTTGTTAGTAATCAAACAACTTGTTAGTAATAATACATGTCCAAATAGTTAGTCGAATAGTTAGTAGGAACATGCAACAAATCACAAGATAAAAACCAAAGTTGTGATACTTACCCTTCACCAAAGTCAAAGTTGAAGTGATACTTACCTTGATGTTCACTTACCTTGATGTTCACATATTCATCACATCATTGTTCAATCATTGTTCAAGTTCATTGTTCAATCATTGTTCAAGTTCTCTCTAAACTCTCTCCCCCTTTTTGTCACAAACTAGCTAAAATTGCAAGTCAAGGAGAGTTAAAAAGTTTAAATACAAATTAGGAAACTTGAGAGTTGAAGGAAATAACATAAATGCAGAAACTTAAAAACCTGCAAAAGAGAGATTAGAACCAAAAACTTTATGCAGAGTCGTCTGAGCTGATACATCCAAGCTTCTGAAACATTTTCTTGATTCTTTTGTTCATGGAAGCCTGTTCCTTCTTAACTTCTTTGATATCCTCTCTCATTTCAGCGAAATCAGTAGCCATGCGTTCTTGCTCGTTTGAGAGTCGCTGTTGTTCCTTAAAGATTGAGCTGACAGAAGCATCATCATCAGAAGTGGATGGAGGTGCCTGCTGTGCTGGTGGAACAGGAGCTGTAGAAGTAGTTGCTTGTGGTCGAGCTCTTTGTCGAATTGGAGGAGATGGAGGATCATCTTGTTTTGTCGATAAAGACTTCACAATTGTTGTCTCATTAATGGTGCCCAAACTGTACATGTATGAGCTCGCGCTTGTATCGACTTTAAACTTTCTAAGGATGCGCATGATAATCATTGGGTAGGGTAGTCTCTCTGTGGGGTGAGAGTGTTCCACATACCGCGCCATCCTTGACCAAATGAGATAAGGAATATTCAAGTTTGCTCCCATCAATGCGGCCGGGTTTCCAAGAAGATAAAGGAATAACATCCTGTCCCATCGAAGAACCTTCGTATTCATGTTGGGAAGAATGTTGTAGCAGACAATGAAGTTTATATATCTATACTCTAGTCGAAGCTCTTTAGAGAAAACAGAGTTTCCGGTTGACAAAGTATCCGGAACACAGATTCCATTGACTACACCTCTCCAGGAGTTGGCGTTGAAGCTTTGAGTTTTTAGGTAATGGAGTCCATCAGCTCTGGCTGTCATACCTAGCACATCTCCAATCAGTTGGGGTGTGACTTTGATTTTGATATTTTTAACCAAAGTATGAAATTCTCGACGTCCATCATTGTGATCAATTAGACTTGCAGCTTCTGATAAAACATTCGAACTGAGTGTGGACAGTACCCAGTAGTCTCAGGGAAGTTGCAAATTTGAGCAAAACCAACCTGGTCAAACATAATCCCAAAGACTGCAGATCGTTCCTTCATTGGTTTGACATTGACATGTCTCTCGCCAATGCATTCCCTCTTCTCAAAATCCTTGATTCTTGCGGAGCTGATGAAGTCTTGTGGAGGAGGCTGTCTAGCAACTGGTTCCTCAATGGTAATTCCCTGAGCACTGCCTCTTTTTCTTGCACCGGTTTTTCTTTTTGTTCCAATTGGACTTGGTTCCATAGGGGCTTTTCCTTTTTGAGCTGCAGTAGGCTTTGAAGCTTCAGCAGTTGCTTTCCCTTTGGAGATAATGGGAGCAGCTTGCTCGACCTCGAGGTTATCCCAGTCAATTGATTCCGTCTCCGACTCCGTGTCGGAATCATCCTTAGTCTTCTTCGCTTTCTTAGCCTTCTTAGGCTTGGCAGTATCCTTGACATGTACCATGGCAGCAAGTAGGAAAATAATCCAAGTGATCACCATTTTGATTGCTAGTGAAAAATGTATCCTGTGAAGACCAACTCAAGAACACATGAAAAATTGCTAATTTTCAAAGATTTGAAAATTTGTACCCAAACAATCATAATCATGTAGAGAGACTAAGAATCAAATTAGTTTTGCAAAAGGACTTTTAAAAATAGATCAATTGCATGATTTTCGAAAATCCTTATTATATGCCCTAAAACCGAAATTTTAGAAATCGAAGCCTAAAAATCCATTAATCAGGAGAATACCTAGCATATAATCAAAACTAATCTACCCAGAGTTCTTATTTCAAAAGAAATTTGACCAAAAACCATCCACAAACGAAATTGATCCAAGAAATTCATCACGTTTGAGGAGGAATAGAGAAAAACGGTGAAAAACCGAGATTTTGATCAATAAAACTTACTTGTATTCGAAGAACTTGAGTTTGGAAAGCTCCAAGGTACAATAGTTCTAGAGAGAGAGGCTCTAGAGACTTGAGAACAAAAGATTAAGGTAAAAGAAATCAAAACCCTCTTGTTTTTATTAAAACCCTAGCCGTGATCCGGATCGGATCGAGATTTCGATCCGGATCGGCCAGCCGCAGGAAGAAGCCCGCGTTCGGGATCCGGATCATCTTGCCCGATCCGGATCGGCTCCAACTTTTTCTTCAGAAAAATTTCAGAGAAATTCAAGAAAAACCAGAAAAAGATTGTAAGCACAATCGTGTATCAACTTTAAACAAAAATCATCGTTTCATACAACAAGAATTAGATTATGCCAAATCTATCAATAATATCCAAAAATGAAACGAGAATTTACAAAAATTAAATCCCTTAAAGTTGAACACCTTCAATTACATCTAACTTGATCTTATGAGTAATGCCTTTATCAAATCATCAGTTCGGTAAAGAAAATGAAATACAAAGATCAATAGATGTCTGAAATCCCAAATATGATAAATAATTTATCTAGACAATCTGTTGAAGAGAGTGGCTCTTTGAGCATCTTTCTTTAAAATCCCACCTTATACCAACCTTGAAATTTGAGGGAGTCAAGTATTTCAACATGCATTTTACTTAATCAACAATTGAACAACCATGCTTAGTATACATGTGGTAGCTGCACACAATACTCGGACGACCGAGGTGGTAGCTCTTTCCTCCATGTGGTGGTAGTTTTCACACTCCTCATTGGGATGTAACTCTTTCCACATCTTTTGAGCATTTTACATTTCTTTGACTCCCCCTCAATTGGCTATCAATTATTTAAGATATAAAGTATTCAACCAAAAATTGATCTCGATTTCATACTCGACTAAGCAGTCAAATAAGATAATGACTATACCAAGAGATCATTGAGAGAGAAATTGACTTTGATCACTTAGAAGATGATTTAATTAACATAAATGATCATTGCAACAGTGAAATATTATGATGGCAAAAGCATAATAAATTTCTAAATGTGCGAAAAGATGCAATTAAAGTCAATTATGATATATGCTCAATTAGTGTCCTATGTATAAACATAGATAATGAACAAAACAAAACAAAAACAAAACCTATCCTTAGCAAAGGTTTCAAAAAGAAGTTTATTTCAAGGAAAGCATTCCAATTGCTTTTCGCAAATGAATAAAATGTTTTTGATCCAAAGGTTTTGTTAAAATGTCAGCTAATTGATCCTCAGTTGAAATATATGAAAGTTGAAGAGTATTTGATTCAACTAGCTCTCTAAGAAAATGATATCTAAGTTCAATATGTTTTGTTCTAGAGTGCAACACAGGATTTTTAGAAATGTTAATTGCACTTGTGTTGTCACAAAGAATTGTTACCGAAGATGTTGAAATCCGGAAGTCGCTCAACACACTTTTCATCCAAATGAGTTGGGTTGAACAACTACCCGCTGAAATGTATTCCGCTTCGGCAGTCGAGAGTGCTATGCAATTCTGCTTTTTACTGTGCCATGCAACAAGGCAATGGCCGAGATAGAAGCATGCACCACTCGTGCTTTTCCGATCATCCACTGATCCTGCCCAATCGGCATCTGAGTATCCAACAATATCCAAACTTGTTCCCATAGGATACCAAATTCCGAAATTAATTGATCCTTTGATGTACCGGATGATCTTTTTCACCGCTTTCAAGTGAACCTCCTTTGGTGCTGATTGATATCTCGCGCAAATCCCAACACTAAAGGATATATCCGGGCGACTAGCCGTGAGGTAAAGTAGACTTCCAATCATACTTCGATACAGTTTCTCGTCTACATTCTCACTTTGTGAATCACTTCCAAGTCCCTTGTGGCTAGTTCTCATTGGAGTCGGAAAATCCTTCGAATTTTCTAAGTCAAACTTTTTAACCAACTCCATTGCATACTTGGATTGACTCAAGTGAATACCTTCATCATTTTGTTTAATTTGCAATCCAAGAAAATAAGTCAATTCGCCCATCATGGACATCTCAAATTCGCTTTCCATGGTCTCCGCGAATTTAGAAGCATCATTATCTCTTGTTGCGCCAAATACAATGTCATCGACATAGATTTGTGCTACAATGAAATTGCTTTGATAATGCTTCACAAAGAGAGTCCTGTCAGCTCCCCCTCGAGTATAGCCCTTCTCCAAAAGGTGCTTTGTCAACCTTTCGTACCATGCTCGCGGTGCTTGTTTCAGACCGTAAAGAGCCTTTTTCAAACGAAAAACATGGTTAGGTTATTTATGGTCTACAAAACCTTTCGGTTGAGCCACATAAACTTCCTCATTTAAAAACCCATTTAGAAACGCGCTCTTAACGTCCATTTGAAATAATTTGATTTTAAAATGACAAGCAATAGCAAATAGTATACGAATGGACTCGAGTCTAGCTACAGGGGCGAATGTTTCATCAAAGTCTATACCTTCTACTTGAGAGTAGCCTTGAGCAACTAATCGTGCCTTGTTCCTGATGATAGTACCATCCTCATTTTTCTTGTTCTTGAAAATCCATTTGGTACCTATCACATTATGTTGCTTTGGAGGCTTCGTTAATTCCCAGACTTTGTTTCGCTCAAATTGATGGAGCTCTTCCTGCATTGCTTTAATCCAGTAGTCATCCTGAAGAGCTTCATCTATGTTCTTTGGTTCAATTAAAGATATGTAGCAAGCGAATCCACAAACCAACTGCCTCCGAGTTCTAACTCCTTCTTGTGGATCCCCAATAATATTCGATTCCGGATGATCCTTGGAGATTCGTAGCGTTTGTTGAAACGGAGTACTCGGAGGTATATGAGATGATTCCTGCGCATCAGATAAACTTGAAGAACCATTAGATGCATCATTAATATTGGAAGTATTATTATGAGAAGATGCAATGGTAGGTGAATCATCATCTAGAGAGATATCGAGGGTAGATTTTCCAGATCCAAAGTGAAAAGCTTCATCTACTTTAACATTTATAGATTCTACGATCGTCTTAGATTCCAAGTTAAATACTCGATATGCTCTACTATTTGTAGAATACCCCAAGAATATCCCTTCGTCACTTCGAGAGTCAAACTTTCCAAGATTTTCACGGTCACGTAAAATGTAACACCGACTCCCGAAGATGCGAAAATATTTGATGTTGGGTTTTCTACCACACCATAGTTCATATGGTGTATTTAACGTTCCCGGGCGCAAATAAACTCGATTAATTACATAGATTGCAGTGTTCACAGCTTCAGCCCAAAAATGTAGCGGTAAATTCCGGCTGTGAAGCATAACACGTGCCATCTCTTGAACAATCCTGTTTTTGCGCTCGACAACACCATTCTGTTGAGGTGTATAGGGTGCAGAGAATTCATGCTTAATACCGTTTGAAGTGCAAAAGTCAATGAATTTAGAGTTAACGGATTCTCCACCTCTATCACTTCTAACACGAATGATCTTTTCATTCTTTTCAATCATAATACGAAGGCAAATCTCGTGAAAAGAATCAAAAGTATCAGCTTTCTCTTTTAAAAAAGCTACCCAAGAATACCGAGAGAAATCATCAATCATCAAGAAAATATACCATTTACCTCCCAAAGATGGTTGACGAGTTGGCCCCATTAAATCCATGTGTAAAAGTTCCAAAGGCTGTTTTGTACCAACGTGGTTCAAGTTCTTGTGTGCAGTCCTGGACTGTTTTCCCTTTTGGCAACCACCACACACAATGTTTTGTTTAAATAAAAGTTTTGGAACCCCCTTGACCACGTCCTTGTTTGAAATTCTAGATTACATTTTTCTGAAATTTTATTAGGAACAACATAGCAATTGTTTTCAGATCTAACCCCTTTTAAAAAGAAGACATGGTCCTTGTCAGTTACAACACATTCAACAGATGAAAAGTTAACTGAAAAACCATTGTCGCAAAGTTGACCTATGCTTATGAGGTTAGTCTTAAGACCATCAACAAATAACACATTATTTAGAACCGGGCCATCTGGAATAGCTACTGTTCATTTTCCAACAATTTTGGAAGATCGACCGTCTCCGAAAACAACGAGTCCTCCGGAGATTTTCTCAAGATTTTGAAAACTATTTTTGTCACCGGTCATGTGACGGGAACACCCGCTATCCAGATACCAAGACGAACTATCATATGCATGCAAGGAAACATTGGTAACAAGACAAGGAAAGATTTCACCTTTGCGCACCCAAACCTTTTTGGAATGCGTCGGTAATGGTCGTGAAGTTATATGCCTAGGTGAAAGCGTCTTGTTAAAACGATTGCTGCTCCTTGATTAGGTCGTCTTGCGCGGTAAACTACCAAGGTTCTTTTCCTTCAATTGAATTGCAATTGATTTCCGAGGAATCACCTTTGTGGTAGTCATTGCAAGAGGTGTTTGAAGTGAGCGTTTGACTCCCGTCTTGCAATATCTTCTTATGTGCCCTGAAACACCACAACGAAAACATACCTTAGATCTTGACGATCCCAAAGAGGATGAAGTAGGTTTGTTGTCGTTGTTTTTCTTGAATTCCGGTGTCGGAGGAGGAGATACCGACTGAGGCACAAAAACTGTCCCACTCGAACTTGGACTGTTTCCAGTTTGAGTGTACCAGAGGCCGAACCGATTTGTTTGACCAAGACCAAGAAGCCTATCCAACTTACTCCTTCCTGAAGAGAATCGCTGCAAGTCATCCTTGAGTTGGAAAATGGTCTTTGTCATTTCCAGGTTATCCTGTCGAGCCTCGTTGTAGAGCTTTGAGAAGTGATCCGCTTTATCCACCAGATTTGTATGTTCCTTCTCAAAAAGCTCATTGGACTCGTGAAGGGAAACATTTAGCTTTATCAGATTTTCCCTTTCCACTTCAAGAGCGTTTGAGAGGGAAGTTGCCCTTTTTGCTTCTTCTTCGAGATCATGCAATCTCCCTCTCAAACTCTTGTTTTGCTTAGCCACTTTCTTTGAATCCCTCAAAAGTCTGTGGTAGGCTAGAGCAAAATCTTCACCTTCCGAATCATCCGATTCGTTGTCCGTTGTAATCTTTTCAACAGTGGAGTTGGACAATGACTCGGACGTACTTGCCATGAAGCACATGAAGGGTGAAGATGTGGACGCGTGGAATGCCGTGGTGCTCTTTTCTTCATCACTTGAAGACGACTCATTTGACGTTGAGTTGTCATCCCAAGTGACGACTTGCATCGCCTTTTTCTTTGCCGGATACTTGTTGGGACACTCCGTTGCAATGTGGCCGTAGCCTCGACATTTGTAGCATTGTAGTTGTCCCTCTGAACTTTTCTTATCCTTTGAGAAGTTCTCTTGCTTTCTTGACTTGTAACTTGAAGTACCCTTGCCTTTGTTCGACTTTCCGAAGGATGGAGATTTACTTGAATTACCCCTTCGAAAGTTGCGGCGAAACTTCCTTGTCAAGAGAGCGAGCTGCTTCTCAAATTCCTCCATAGAAAGGTTCTCGTCATCGTCTGAGGAGGATGTATCCGCGTCTTCTTCCTTAGTTGTTTTCAACGCATAACCTGAAGACTTAGAAGAGGATGCTTTTTCAGAAGAATTGTTAGTAGTAACTGTCATTTCATATGTTTGTAATGAACCAACTAATTCTTCTACACGTATTTCGTCCGGGTGTTTAATAGTTTCAATGGCTATAACCTTTGGGCGAAATCGTTCAGGAAGAGTTCTTAAGATCTTTCTTACAACCTTAAATTCTGGAATCTTCTCTCCCAGGTTAGCACATGAGTTTACGATGTCTTGCAATCGTGTATAGTAGTCCGTGAAAGATTCATTTTCTGCCATCAAGATAGAGTCAAACTTGCTCGTAAGCATTTGCAGTTTCTGAATCTTCACGAGGTTAGTTCCCTCATGTGTAACCTGAAGAACATCCCAGATTTCTTTCGCAGTCTCACATGCCGAGATGCGAGAGAATTCAGTTTGAGATAAGGCATTAAAAATAGCATTAATTCCCTTGCCATTGTAAGAAGATGAATCTAACTCTTCCTTGGTCCATTTCGACCTAGGTTTTAAGGTGCGAACATCAGAGATAATTTCAGTTGGATTAGTCCATCCTAATTCAATTGATTGCCACACCCTTTCGTCGATGGAAATTAAAAAGGCTTTCATCCGTATTTTCCAGTACGCATAATTTGTTCCATCAAAGAAAGGGGGTCGATTGATGTTTCCACCTTCAACCATTGTTTACAACCCTATTCCCGCTCTGATACCACTTGTTGGGTTATATATAAAATAGATCTAAATAGGGGAAGAAACACCTAGAGGGGGGTGAATAGGTGTAAACGTATAAACACTCAAAAATCGTTGCGATAAAAACCCAATGCGGAAATAAAAATAACACGCAAGATTTTTACGTGGAAAACTCCAAACCAGAGTAAAAAACCACGGGACCGATAACACGGCGAAATCCACTAGAATTAAAACACGTACAAGGTGATTTACCGTACACACTTACGACTCAACCTTTTCCATACGCTCCTAGAGGATCTTCTCCGCTCGCTCCACGACGCTTCTCGAATCCACGATCTGCGCCCAACGCCGAATCCACGGCGTCCAACGTCGAATCCACGACGTCCGACCGAATCCACGGTCTTCACCCAATAGCACCCTTCGAATCTACGAACGTGCCTCGCTCCGAATCCACGAGAGCGGTTGAACCTTGAATCCACAAGGACACGCGAATCCACGCGCCGATTTTGGGATAAATCGTTGTTTTTGGGTGGTGATGATCCGCCGAATACTTAGATCAAAGATAGATCGGAAATACCATCTAAGTATTCATTAGTTTGATTCAACTCAAGATGCGAGTATGAAAACCTAGAATCAAACTAATCAATATAGATGAAGAAACATAAGAATAAATCTATGATTTCCTTTCTTCTCTATATGTGGATCTTAGGCCGTATAAAAGATTACGGCTTTTAGGTTTTTGCGGCGTTTTCGCATAACCCTAGAAAAAGAGTCATAGGGTCTATTTATAGGTTAGAAACATTTGGAAGGAGATAAGTGTGGAGACCCGGAACTTTGCAGGGCTTTTGCAGTGTGACCAGCAGCTTCTGGAAGCCTACGCGGCATGTCGGCGGTGTTCGTGCGCCAATTTGGGCACAAGTGATGGACTCGGGGCTTAAATTGGATCACGTGGGTAACCGAAAGACCCCGTCGGATGTTTAGAGGTGTCTTCGCGCAAATTGGATATCAAATTTGGACTCGGCGCGAAATTCGGATCAAAAATACCTTTCCGGGAGCCTCCGGCAAATTTTAGGATTGGAATTTGGCAAAAGGGACGCCGGATTTGGAATCAGCGCGCGAAAACGGTCAAGATGGGCTATTTACTTGTATTTTTCGGAGCTTGCTACAGTATTTTTACTGTTCACGGCCGGAACAGTAATTCCGGTGATCGCCGGCGGCGGCGGCGGGCAGCGCCGGCGGGCGGCGGCGCGGCCTCGGGCAGGCGGCACAGCGGCGGCGCGCGGCGCGGGCAGCGCGCGGGCGCGCGGGCAGGCGCGCGGTCCACGGCTGCGGGCGTGCACCAGGGAGGTGCCTCGTGGCGGTTGGTGGTTGGGCGGCTCACGACGCGCGGTCCACGGAATATATTTGGTGCACGGTGGACCGACAGTGGGACACGTGGCGGCATTTGATTCGTTGGTTTTGTGGACCCGGTCCACGGAGCAGGGATCGGTTACCTCGGTTTGCGTGCGGTATGGCCGCGGCAGCGCGCACGTGGGCGCGATTCCCGAGGCGCGGGCGCGCGGGAAGGGGAGGCCACGTGTCGCCTTGTGAGTGGCTCTGTTTGGTGTTTGCTGCTCGGGTTGCCACGTGTCGCACAGTGATTGGCTCACTTCGGTGTTTCGTGTTCTGTGGACACAGGGGTAATTTTCTGGATTGTTTCTTTGGTTTTGCCTTAAACTTGCACCCGAGGCTGCTTGCAAGGGGGTTTTGGACCCCTTCGACCTCTCAGCTCGAAGGGTGATGAGAAGGAGAAATCTTCTCCATGAAGAGGAGCTTGCACCTACCAAGTTTCAGATTTTTGAGGGCTCGGATTTCGAGATTTTGATTTTACGGCGCGGCGCGACGTTGCATTTCCTGTGTTCTTCTTCGGCGCAGCTGCAGTGTTTTAGCTCCCCTGGTCTACCCCGAGCTCCTTCTTCTGTGATTCTAGCGCCGACAGACTCCTAACAGGTAGGGCTTCAACTTTGATTTTGATCGCGCAATCTCATTTTAAATCCTTGGCACGGATCCTGAGGCATTAATGGTCCCCCTTTTTCTGTGAGGGATTTTGGGACAGCAGCGGATTGGGGAGGCGATATCTTCGCGCACGAGCGTCACACGGAGACGAGCTTATACAACTTTTTCATCTACGGATCGCAAGGAACGCGCTCGTATTTTTCTTGGAATTTCTTGAGATTTATTTCGAGGTGAAATCTCTGTTTTTCTCTGTGAACAGTGCACAGTTTTTAGCACAGATTTTGTATGAATATACCCCCCTTGCCGAATTTATAACTTGACTTACCGGACTCAGATTTGGATGTGCAAGCTACTGTTGCGAAGCTATCGACGCGAGGATCACTGTGGTATTTTTCTGGGAATTTTCTGGGCACTTTCTGCAGGTGAAAATTTAGCAGCTTTGGGACAGATATTGTATGTGATGATAAGAGCCTTATTTGGGAGCCTAAGTGAATTTAGTGGACTTTGTATTGTGCCAGGAGTGTCGCGGGTGTGCTAAACTTGTGGGAGCAAAGGATTGGAGTTTTTGGTATTTTTAGCTGTACGGATCCGGACAGTTCGCACTTCAGGTGGGTGGTTGCTATATCCCTCGTTCTGATACCCCACTAGGAATATTAGAGAGATCATCTTTTTTGGACATGTTGAATGATCATCTACTGCACATGCATGCTAAATAGAAATCATTGTGAGCCTATCATATGGATAATATCATAGTGGAAACGTGATAGTGGTTGGATCTTATACATGCTTATGGGAATATTATTGGCATTTAACTTAGCATGGGAAATTTACTTTTATGATGGGATATTATGAAATGTCTTGCGGGAGGGTACCACTTGAGGATATTTCGGACAGGCATAGGCGGATGATTCAGGTGAGGGTGATTAGCAGGTTATAGACATGTGTGTGGTTGGATTATGATTTAGCATGATGATTATACCCAGGTGGAGTTATTATTTGATACACATGTGGAACCACTATTCGTCACTCCCCTCTTCTTTCATGAGGAGATAGGCTTCCTTATATGGATAATTAGTTAGACCATTTCTGATCGCTACACTTTATGTTGGGACTTGATTTAGAAGAAACCCTATTTGCTTCTTCTCCCCCTATTCTTTAGTCAGGTGACTATTTGTTGCTCGGGTTTGAGCAGGGGATTGGCATAGTGTAGCCGGGGCCTGGATTTTGGCTTCTGGGGTATTATGGCTACCGCGGATAGTAGGCGGTGGACCAGATGTCATATATGGGACATGTTTGTGATCATGGATGTTGTTATGAACCCCTACTTTTGATTACCCACTAGGCAGTGTAGTAACTTCTATGATTAAAAGGCTAATTAATAAATTGTGGGCTTTGGGCATGCAGTATAGACAAGCACAGGTTATCTCTTATTTACTGTCCTTATGCATTTATCAGCATGCTTTAGCAAGGTAAGATTTTATCGATATCTGCTTTATTTTTATGTATACCATCTTGGGACATTTGCATGCTTGTATGGTCACCTAGATAGGCCACCTTTTTCTGCTACACTATCATGCTGGAATTGACATAGGAGAAACCCTTTTTGTTATTCTTTTCTCCTTTCATTTGAGGCTCAGGGTATTCGCAGCTCGTACGCGAGCAGGGGGATTGGGATAGTGTAGTCAGGTTCTTGGATTTTGGGACAGGCAGGGCTTGATGGCGGGGTATTGCGGCAACCGCGGACATTGGGCGGTTGACCGGAGGTTACTTATGCATCAGATTGGGCATCAGGTCTCTAGTGGATGGAGTTTCCCACTATTTGTCTATCTTGCACCAGGTTGAGATCGGGTCTTTCTTTTGTGGATGGGTTTTCCCACTTTGATCAGAGTCATGATCCAGTCCTGCTGATTTGTGATACTTATGTTACTGGTTACTGAGATACTTTTCCTCGTGTGGGTCGCTCCCCACGAGTGCCACTCCGGAGTGCGCGTCAGACAGACTTTGAGTCCTTGAGACTCCTTTGCTTCGGTGTTATGCATAGGCTGGCATACCCGTTGCGGCAGGCAGAGCAGGCAGTACCAGTGTCTACTGGTGGTCGGATTTGGTTATTCAGGCAGGCATTTATATTCTGATGCATACATTCAGCTATTCTTTTAGCTCAGTATTTAGAGGCATACTTGTGGTAGCTTCTCATCAGTAGTCATACCCATTGCATACCACCCTTATTTCTTTTGCCTCTGGTAGACCTAGTGGGCGTGTCAAAGTTTGAGGTTTTACCCACTAGGGGAGGCTACTGGTTTACTAGTAGTTCTCACCCCCATTCTTCTTTCCTCTTTTCCTTTCCCCTTGTTTTGCAGTGTCTTCTGCGGGTGCTACTGGCCTTTCAGTGGCGGGTCGAGGAGAGAGGACGGCTGAGTAGATAGATCTCGAGGCAGGATGAGCGTGTTAGCTGGACTGTTGGTGTACCCATGTTTTCCTCAGACGGTTGTACTTTCACTGTTGGGACTGGCTTTTGCCAGCAGGTTGTATTTATTATTTGTGAGCTGGGAAAGACTGATGTATCATTTATACAGATGTATTGTATTTTATTTCCAGCTTCAGTCTGAGATGTATTAGTTTTTAGTTCAGCTCTGTTTTTATTGCTCTTTTATTATATCTTTCTTATCTGAGCAGGTTGTTGACGCTTCGTGTACATGGAAAATACTGTGTGCACGGCGGATCTGTAGACGGCCCCGGGTTCTGGTTTACACCCGGGGCGTGACAGATTAGGTGGTATCAGAGCTTAGGGATAGGTCAGTTGGGGCTTAGGAAACCCTAGGCTTTTGGCGGGCCCTAGGATGTTAGGGTGTGAGAGACGCAACATTTTGTGAAAGTCGGTGATTTGGTTTTGACTCTTCCTGTGAGTGAAGAGGGATCGACATACCCTATTTTTGTGGGACAGTTATGTTGGGTGCAGACAACATAAAGTTACAAAAATAGGAGGATGTCTTTGACTTTCGCTAGATCGGGTCGAGTGTTTGGGATGTGCTGATTTGCGGTTTGTCGTGGCGAGCGGTGTCTCCCCGACGTTGGGCCCTGACCCGGGTGCACTTTGGTGCAGCAGTTGGGTCTGAGCTAGTTGTTTCGGGCCGGATACCAGATTGGAGTCAGAGAGCTCCGGACCCAGATGACAGGATGGTCAGAGGTTTATCAGTGGCAGAGTGAGCGAGCATCTGATTTTGTGACACAGTGGTCGGAGCAGCGGGCAGCTCGACAGTGCTTCTTTCTGAGACCACCCTATTGCAGTATCCTTCGGGGCGGGGATTTCTGTGGTATCGATGGAGTGAGTAGCCCCTTCGTGCCAATGTTTAGTGCCGAGGCGCCGAGACAGGATGGATAGTTGACAGCTCATCGATAGTTGACAGCTGATGAGCTATGGGACACCAATGATCAGTCGAGCCAGTTTTGGCAGGTGAACCACCCTGATGCATAGGATTAAGTTTGGAACCTCTTGGAGTAGGATCGTGGTTGGTGGTGATGGAGAGACTACTTGACAGCCTCCTTGTGTTAAAGGGTTTACGCAGTTGTCAAACTGCGCGGTCTATGATTTGGGGGACATGGCGCATAGGATATGCGTGACTGTGAGTGGACTACGTCAGGATACCTTTCAGGTTATTTGATTTCCCCCGTTTTGGATTTTGGATGCCTCGATGGAGTAGGCTTTGTGTATGGAGCGTAGTGTTGCAGTTCCTTTGGATAGGGGTCTGCCGCCAGAGGCGAGTCGTGGATGGAGGTGCTTGGCGCTAGGTGTTGGAGGACAGATCGGCCGGCAGAGATATTTTTGTTTTCCCTTCCAGGATGGTGTATATCCTTGTGGATGGATTATGTAAAGCTTACCCAAGAGGGATGTTACCCTGTGTGATTGATAACTGACATGTTTGGGGTGTAATATATGTGATTGAGGGGTGAGCTTAGTAAGGATAATTGTATAAGGAATTGCATGAATCAATTGTGTTTGGTCGTATGACGATGATATCCAGGGGGATTTCTGAGATGTCAGGGGTTGGGTGGACCCCGATGACAGCAACAGCCCTTTTATCAGAATGGCGCAGCGGTAGCGTGGATTGGCTGTCTGCGAGAGACCACATTCGGCACCTCAGTGTGAACTTGGACAGAGGTCGTGCTCCCTTTGTGATTGGTCTAGATATTTTGGCAGGCTGAGCGACGACCACTTGCATCGAGCGGATGAATCTGTGCCACCCGGTTGGAGGGCGCCACGGTAGTGGATTGAGTTGTCGCAGGTATGATTTCATCACAGCAGTCGGAGTTAGAGCATAATGCATTCCTACATGGACTAGAGGCAGAGTTGTTACCACATGCACTTGAGGTACAGGTTACGGTTGGTATTGTGCAAGTGGGGAAGGCTTGTGGATTATGCCCAGTGCAGTTGAGGCCATGAGTTTTGCCAGCAGACATATTGGTATTGGTGGCAGCTTGGCGTTTGACCCAGTGCTTGGGATTGGTTGGCGTAGTGCCACAGGATGTTTGACTGCTGAAAGAAAGGACTTTGATTTTCTGCAAGGCAGATTATGGAAGGCATTTTGGTTGTTGAGACTGTTAGAGCACACAGGTTACAGCGATGGGGTGAGAGGTGCCTACGGTGGCAGTGGGACTTAAGGATATCCCTATTGCTCGTGAGATCTCGGGTGTGAGACCACCTGAGCCGATGATTATGCCGCCAGATAGGGGGATTAAGATTGCGGTTGACGTGGTTCTGGAAACCGCGCCAATTTCTGTAGCACCTCATTGGATATCGCCTTTAGAGCTGCGAGAGTTGATGTCTTAAGGACGTGGATTTGATGGATAGAGGATTTGTTTGACCTAGTGCCGCGTCGTTGATACACGACGGTGAGAGCCCTTTGGGATTGGAGCCCAGGCAGGTCCAGGTATTATTTAGAACCTTTTGATGGAGCTATATTCCGGCAGTTTTTGTATGACGCGAGTACCTACTTGGAATTAGGCAGCCGAGGACTTTGTCTTGATGGTGTTCAGGACACGGTAGGGGCATTATGAGTACAGTGAGGCCAATGGAATGACTAATGCCCTGTTGCCGTTAAGATTGAAGAATTCTGTGTTTCAGTTGGGCTTGATCGGTTTGATAGCGGCATCCTCCTGGGATATTTTGGTTTTACCCCTCCCCGAGTGATTTAGAGCTTGTGAAGCATTTGTAAATGATGTGACAAGGTCTGTGGGGGGGAAGAAGCTCTATGCCAGGTCGTTGTGGTACGAGTTAGCTTGGAGAGCACATCTTCCTGGATTACATATTCTAGCCGTAGGGGCGGCGGTGGAAATCCGGCCAAATTGGATGTTATTTAAGACTGGCCGAGATCGACGGTTATTGTTGGGGTGTGGAGCTTTTGGACCGGATAGTGCTAGCAGAGCTTGACGAGCGGATGATGAGATTGGTACCAGCGCCGATTGTAACCTAGTCAGTGGTGGGAGATGGATTTGTGAGTTTTAGTGATACCTCCCATAGTGGCTGTAGAGCTACCATTGCATTCTGATGAGCATCCTGTATCACCCCGACAGGGCCACTGTGGTGGCGGATACCTGGAGTAGAAGAGCTTTTTGGGTGGTTGAGTTTTGAGGGCGACCGAGGGTGAACCCCTGCTTGTTTGGGCCCCTTTTCTGTGCAGGTGTTTGTGTGGATGTGTTTCGGGTCGCTTTGGTTGAGTCGGCTCTTGGGAGTGTTTTTAGAGCGTGTTGCACTGGCTGTCGTTCTGTTTCCTCTGGTCTTTTGTTGGAATTTTGAGGTTTTTCTGCGTCTCAGCTCAGGAGTGTTATGCTTTGGACCCCTCGCCCGTGATTGACTCGTTCCTTTTGAGGTCTATGAGAGTTTCGAGTACGAGGGACGCCCGTTGTGAATTCCGGCTCGTGAGGTGAGGGAATTGCGCAATCGGGCTATGCCGTTCTGGTTGTTGCTGTTGTGGTTGATGAGGAGTAATCACGGGGAGTGATTGGTGACTTGGGAGCTGGAGACGGCGGTGTTGAGTATTGACCCCTGGTTTCTGTGACTCCTTGAGAGTTGCTTTAGTTTCGAGGACGAAACTTTCTTTTAGTGGGGGAGGATGTGGAGACCCGGAACTTTGCAGGGCTTTTGCAGTGTGACCAGCAGCTTCTGGAAGCCTACGCGGCATGTCGGCGGTGTTCGTGCGCCAATTTGGGCACAAGTGATGGACTCGGGGCTTAAATTGGATCACGTGGGTAACCGGAAGACCCCGTCGGATGTTTAGAGGTGTCTTCGCGCAAATTGGATATCAAATTTGGACTCGGCGCGAAATTCGGATCAAAAATACCTTTCCGGGAGCCTCCGGCAAATTTTAGGATTGGAATTTGGCAAAAGGGACGCCAGATTTGGAATCAGCGCGCAAAAACGGTCAAGATGGGCTATTTACTTATATTTTTCGGAGCTTGCTACAGTATTTTTACTGTTCACGGCCGGAACAGTAATTCCGGTGATCGCCGGCGGCCGGCGGCGGCGGCGGGCAGCGCCGGCGGGCGGCGGCGCGGCCTCGGGCAGGCGGCACAGCGGCGGCGCGCGGCGCGAGCAGCGCGCGGGCGCGCGGGCAGGCGCGCGGTCCACGGCTGCGGGCGTGCACCAGGGAGGTGCCTCGTGGCGGTTGGTGGTTGGGCGGCTCACGACGCGCGGTCCACGGAATATATTTGGTGCACGGTGGACCAACAGTGGGACACGTGGCGGCATTTGATTCGTTGGTGTTGTGGACCCGGTCCACGGAGCAGGGATCGGTTACCTCGGTTTGCGTGCGGTATGGCCGCGGCAGCGCGCACGTGGGCGCGATTCCCGAGGCGCGGGCGCGCGGGAAGGGGAGGCCACGTGTCGCCTTGTGAGTGGCTCTGTTTGGTGTTTGCTGTTCGGGTTGCCACGTGTCGCACAGTGATTGGCTCACTTCGGTGTTTCGTGTTCTGGGGACACGGGTAATTTTCTGGATTGTTTCTTTGGTTTTGCCTTAAACTTGCACCCGAGGCTGCTTGCAAGGGGGTTTTGGACCCCTTCGACCTCTCAGCTCGAAGGGTGATGAGAAGGAGAAATCTTCTCCATGAAGAGGAGCTTGCACCTACCAAGTTTCAGATTTTTGAGCGGCTCGGATTTCGAGATTTTGATTTTACGGCGCGGCGCGACGTTGCATTTCCTGTGTTCTTCTTCGGCGCAGCTGCAGTGTTTTAGCTCCCCTGGTCTACCCCGAGCTTCTTCTTCTGTGATTCTAGCGCCGACAGACTCCTAACAGGTAGGGCTTCAACTTTGATTTTGATCGCGCAATCTCATTTTAAATCCTTGGCACGGATCCTGAGGCATTAATGGTCCCCCTTTTCTGTGAGGGATTTTGGGACAGCAGCGGATTGGGGAGGCGATATCTTCGCGCACGAGCGTCACACGGAGACGAGCTTATACAACTTTTTCATCTACGGATCGCAAGGAACGCGCTCGTATTTTTCTTGGAATTTCTTGAGATTTATTTCGAGGTGAAATCTCTGTTTTTCTCTGTGAACAGTGCACAGTTTTTAGCACAGATTTTGTATGAATATACCCCCCTTGCCGAATTTATAACTTGACACACCGGACTCAGATTTGGATGTGCAAGCTACTGTTGCGAAGCTATCGACGCGAGGATCACTGTGGTATTTTTCTGGGAATTTTCTGGGCACTTTCTGCAGGTGAAAATTTAGCAGTTTTGGGACAGATATTGTATGTGATGATAAGAGCCTTATTTGGGAGCCTAAGTGAATTTAGTGGACTTTGTATTGTGCCAGGAGTGTCGCGGGTGTGCTAAACTTGTGGGAGCAAAGGATTGGAGTTTTTGGTATTTCAGCTGTACGGATCCGGACAGTTCGCACTTCAGGTGGGTGGTTGCTATATCCCTCGTTCTGATACCCCACTAGGAATATTAGAGAGATCATCTTTTTTGGACATGTTGAATGATCATCTACTGCACATGCATGCTAAATAGAAATCATTGTGAGCCTATCATATGGATAATATCATAGTGGAAACGTGATAGTGGTTGGATCTTATACATGCTTATGGGAATATTATTGGCATTTAACTTAGCATGGGAAATTTACTTTTATGATGGGATATTATGAAATGTCTTGCGGGAGGGTACCACTTGAGGATATTTCGGACAGGCATAGGCGGATGATTCAGGTGAGGGTGATTAGCAGGTTATAGACATGTGTGTGGTTGGATTATGATTTAGCATGATGATTATACCCAGGTGGAGTTATTATTTGATACACATGTGGAACCACTATTCGTCACTCCCCTCTTCTTTCATGAGGAGATAGGCTTCCTTATATGGATAATTAGTTAGACCATTTCTGATCGCTACACTTTATGTTGGGACTTGATTTAGAAGAAACCCTATTTGCTTCTTCTCCCCCTATTCTTTAGTCAGGTGACTATTTGTTGCTCGGGTTTGAGCAGGGGATTGGCATAGTGTAGCCGGGGCCTGGATTTTGGCTTCTGGGGTATTATGGCTACCGCGGATAGTAGGCGGTGGACCAGATGTCATATATGGGACATGTTTGTGATCATGGATGTTGTTATGAACCCCTACTTTTGATTACCCACTAGGCAGTGTAGTAACTTCTATGATTAAAAGGCTAATTAATAAATTGTGGGCTTTGGGCATGCAGTATAGACAGGCACAGGTTATCTCTTATTTACTGTCCTTATGCATTTATCAGCATGCTTTAGCAAGGTAAGATTTTATCGATATCTGCTTTATTTTTATGTATACCATCTTGGGACATTTGCATGCTTGTATGGTCACCTAGATAGGCCACCTTTTTCTGCTACACTATCATGCTGGAATTGACATAGGAGAAACCCTTTTTGTTATTCTTTTCTCCTTTCATTTGAGGCTCAGGGTATTCGCAGCTCGTACGCGAGCAGGGGGATTGGGATAGTGTAGTCAGGTTCTTGGATTTTGGGACAGGCAGGGCTTGATGGCGGGGTATTGCGGCAACCGCGGACATTGGGCGGTTGACCGGAGGTTAATTATGCATCAGATTGGGCATCAGGTCTCTAGTGGATGGAGTTTCCCACTATTTGTCTATCTTGCACCAGGTTGAGATCGGGTCTTTCTTTTGTGGATGGGTTTTCCCACTTTGATCAGAGTCATGATCCAGTCCTGCTGATTTGTGATACTTATGTTACTGGTTACTGAGATACTTTTCCTCGTGTGGGTCGCTCCCCACGAGTGCCACTCCGGAGTGCGCGTCAGACAGACTTTGAGTCCTTGAGACTCCTTTGCTTCGGTGTTATGCATAGGCTGGCATACCCGTTGCGGCAGGCAGAGCCTGCAGTACCAGTGTCTACTGGTTGTCGGATTTGGTTATTCAGGCAGGCATTTATATTCTGATGCATACATTCAGCTATTCTTTTAGCTCAGTATTTAGAGGCATACTTGTGGTAGCTTCTCATCAGTAGTCATACCCATTGCATACCACCCTTATTTCTTTTGCCTCTGGTAGACCTAGTGGGCGTGTCAAAGTTTGAGGTTTTACCCACTAGGGAAGGCCACTGGTTTACTAGTAGTTCTCACCCCCATTCTTCTTTCCTCTTTTCCTTTCCCCTTGTTTTGCAGTGTCTTCTGCGGGTGCTACTGGGCTTTCAGTGGCGGGTCGAGGAGAGAGGACGGCTGAGTAGATAGATCTCGAGGCAGGATGAGCGTGTTAGCTGGACTGTTGGTGTACCCATGTTTTCCTCAGACGGTTGTACTTTCACTGTTGGGATTGGCTTTTGCCAGCAGGTTGTATTTATTATTTGTGAGCTGGGAGAGACTGATGTATCATTTATACAGATGTATTGTATTTTATTTCTAGCTTCAGTCTGAGATGTATTAGTTTTTAGTTCAGCTCTGTTTTTATTGCTCTTTTATTATATCTTTCTTATCTGAGCAGGTTGTTGACGCTTCGTGTACATGGAAAATACTGTGTGCACGGCGGATCTGTAGACGGCCCCGGGTTCTGGTTTACACCCGGGGCGTGACAATAAGAATAAAAAACCTAACATTTCTGGAATTTTGACGGACGGCGATCCGGATCGGATTTGGGCGATCCAGATTGCAGTAGCAATAAAGACAGTTTCCAGAAAACAAACGTTCGGGATCCGGATCGGAATGCCTGATCCGGATCGTTCATACATTTCAGAAAACTCAACGTTCGGGATCCGGATCGTGAGATGCTGCGATCCGGATTGAAGTAATGTATGAAACAACAACCTTCGGGATCCGGACTGCTGGCTCTGATCAGGATCCTGAACATATCCGAACACCAGTTTTTGATTTTTATGCAGTTAAAAATTCTTCCAGGTGTTTCTACACTACAAGAAGTATTCGGATCACCAAAAATTTTTAGTTAAACATACCTGATCCTTTTGAATTCTTCTTTCTTGAAATTGAGTTAAATGATGCAACTTTCTTCACCTTTAATCTTCAAGACTTGAACCTTTCACGAAACTACGCCAACTCAAATTCCGTAACATGGGAAACTCCATCCACAAAAGAAAACTGATACCCAATCAGGTGCATAGAGAAAGATCCGGTCAACCGCCCAATATCCGCGGTTGCCGCAAAGCCCCACAACTAATCCAACCTATCCCAGACACGAAGTCCCGACTACACTATCCAGACCCCTGCTCGAACCCGAGCAACACTGACCACGTGACTAACAAGAAGGAGAAAGGAAAAGCATGGTTTCTCCTAAGTCAAGTTCCAACAAGTAGTGTAGCAATAAAAAGGGGGCCTAACTATATGTCCATACAAGCATGCATTTGTCCTCAAGAAAGATACAACAAAGTAATCCACATGCCTACACCTGACCATAATCCTTGATCATAATAACTCCTCAGAGTACAAATCCGCACATAGCTACGAAATCCTGTCCCAAAGCATAAACCAACCACATGAAAGGCTATGTGCTAACATGGCATGTTACATAATCTTATAGGGTAACATTATCCTAGGTAAGCTTACACTAATCATCACATAGATGTCCAAGTCATGCAAGTCCTCAGTATACCTCATAAATACTATTCTTGCAATCATTTATACAAATATCATTA
Source organism: Tillandsia leiboldiana (assembly GCA_029204045.2). Classification (NCBI taxonomy): domain Eukaryota; kingdom Viridiplantae; phylum Streptophyta; class Magnoliopsida; order Poales; family Bromeliaceae; genus Tillandsia; species Tillandsia leiboldiana. The sequence continues at coordinate 14,563,070 of CM055073.1, forward strand.
TCAAGCTTACCTACCTTACAAACATAAACCATGTATCCTAAACATGCATGCATCAGTCATAGAGGGGTGACATCCCCACAAGTGCACTTATATTCGCCATAACATAATCATTGCCTTATACAGTTACTGATATTAAGTTTACCCACCTGAAGCGCTAAAACCAAGGCAAACCTGAAGTCGGTGAAGAGTGTAGACGCTCACAGTCCAAAATCTGCCAAAATTGCACCCTCGGAACATGTCGCGCAAGCCGTGGCTCCAAACAACTGAAAACGCCCGGAATCCACTAAGTCCAATATTCTCCAGTTCCAACAGGTCCAGCAACACTTGCAAACACCCCTGGGTACAACAATAAGGTCCAACATTACACTTTTATTCCAAAAATAATCCTCATATACAACATCAGAAAACAGCCCCGAAGACGTTCAGTTTTCACCTGCAGAAAGTGCCCAGAAAAATCCAACAAAATTACTATCGCGTTCCTCGCGTCGATACCTTTGAAACGAGTACCTGCACGTCAAATTCCGAGCCCCGTAGGCCGAGTTACAAATTCCACAACACAGGGCGCCCACAAACATACAACCACACATCTGTATTTCCATGCACAGATAAAGGGCGAGAAATATACCTTCGGGAAAAACTCAGAAAAATCCAAAAAAAATACTGTGACAATCCTCGCGTCGAGTAGATGAAAAAAGTGTATAAGCACGTCGCCATCCGATGCCCGGTTGCGGAGATAAAAATCCGGCAAGGTGTTGCTGTCCAGAAAATCCATCAGAAAACCGTGTCACAGTAAACATGGAAGAACTCCTCAAAAAGCGCGAAATGGGGGAAAGCTGAAATTACCAAGATCGTAGATCTGTCCGTCGCGGATCCAGCGGCGAAGAAATCGCTCGAAAAGGTGGTCGGAGTAGGCCGGGGAAGCTCGCGCACCGAAACGCGACGAAGGGGAACCCAAATGGTCGAGCGTCGCGCCGCGCCGTAAAAAAGGAAACCTCGATAAGCGTGCCACCAAAAATCTCAAAACTTTGCAGATGGAAGCAGCAAAGCTCGGGGATCATCTTTGCTGAAGGCGCCATGGCGAGAGGAGGCTCGGAAATGGCGGAAAAAGGGGAAAGAAGGAGGCTCGGATCGCTTTTATAGGCTGCAGAAACAAATCGAAAAATACCGAATATGTCCCAATTTCCGGGCGCAGGGAACTTTCGGGCGCGCACTGCAGCAGCCCGAAACTTCCCTGGGCGCGCACTGTAGCAGCCCGAAACTCCCCTGGGCCTCCACGTCGCCCGCCCAAACAGGCGACAGCGATCCAGACCAACCACCGCACGACACGTGGCTCGCTGCACAGCCGACACGTGGCACGCACCCAGTCAACACGTCGCTGCCACGCCCACGTGCGCGCTGTCAGCGCCGCCTGCGCCCCCCCTGCCAGGCACGCGCCCCGAGGCCACCCACACACACTCCGTGAACCGGGTCCACTGCACCGACAAATCATAAACCGCCACGTGTCCACCCCGGTCCACCGTACACCACAAGCCTGCTCCGTGCTCCCATACAACAACACCGACCAGTCGTTTCCCTCCACGTGTCCCATCCACCGGTGCACGCCAGCCCCGTGGACCGCGCACCTGCCCGCGCCCCTGTGCGCCTGCCCGCGGCCGGGCGCCGCCTGCCCGAGCCTGCGCCGCCGTCCTCCGCTGCTGCCCGCCGCCGCCGGCCGTCGCCGGAAACACTGTTCCGGCCATGAACAGTAATTTTACTGTAGCAACCTCCGAAAAATGCATGTAAATAGCCCATTTTGATCGTTTTCGCGCGCTGAGTCCAAATCCGGTGTCCGATTTGCCAAATTCCAACTCTAAAAATTGCCGAAGGCATCCGGAAAGGTTTTTCTTGGTCCAAACTTCGCGCTGAGTCCATTTTTAATATCCATTGCGCGCGAAACCACTTCTAAACTTCCGACGGGGTCATCAGACTACTCTCGTGATCCATTTAACACACATAGTCCATCCCTAATGTCCAATTGGTGCACAAATCCCACCAACACGCCACATAGGCCTCCAGAAGCTGTAGATGCAACAGTAGTCTAATGGTGAAATTTCGGGTCTTCACATCCTCCCCCACTAAATGAAAGTTTCGTCCTCGAAACTAGCCCAAATCCACCAAGAGTCACAAATACCACGGGTAGGCATCCATCAATAACGCCTCCAGCTCCCGAAACACCACTCACTCCCCGTGATTACTCCCCACCAACAACAACAACAAGTACGGCATGGCCCGATGTGCAATTCTCTCATCTCTCGAGCCAGAAATCGCAACCGGCGTCCCTCGTACTCCAACAATCACAGATCTCAAATGGGCAAGTCAATCACGGGCGAGGGATCCAAAAGCAAAACACTCCTGAGCTGAGACGTGAAACAACACTGAGGCTCCATCAAGAGCTGGGGGAAACAGAATAACCATCCATGCAACACGCACCAAACCACATCCTGGTGTCAATCTCAACAAGGCGACCCGAAGCACACGCACAAATTCATCCTATGAAGAAAAGAATCCAATAAGCTGGGGTCTTCACTCGGTTACTTCCCGATCCAAAATCACCCGAGTGGCCTACTCAACCACGGGCTACCCTCAAAAGGGATCCTCAAGAGACACAATCTCATGCCACAGTTGGTCACTCAACATGCCAACATAACCCCAACAGACCCACGGGTCGAAGTCGATCTCTCAACTAATAAAGGACACCCTGACGGGGACCAAACCGTCAGTGAACGGGACTAAAAACTGGCTCAAAAGGCGGTCATAATGCTGATGCCCAAACTCGCGGTCAAAAATCCGAACCAGGAACGACAATCCGCGTAAATCCCACTCAAGATGCTGAGTAATCAGAACTGATAGCCAAGCAGGCATGGCCTACGCCCAGGTATATCAATCAAAGCTGGGAATAAAAGGCGTACTGAAAGGCTCAACTGTGGAATCCAAGCTGCCTGCAAAACAGCGATTCATCCTGCCACAACACTCGTAGGGTTGGACTAATGAAGTGTGGACCGAAGATCAACCCACGGTAACTCTACAGCCACAATGGGAGGCATCACTAAAACACACAATTCCATCTCCCAACACTGGAAACACTAGCATTGGAGCTAGTATCAGTCACATTATCCATTGGCCATGCTCTCCCGGCACCGCCAAGTCTAGAAGCTCCTCACCTCAAGAATAAATGTTGGTTTCAGTCAAACTTGAATAACATCCATTTGGTCGGGTTCCACCGCCGCCCCTACGGCTCGAACAAAGTGACCCAAGAAGGTATGCTTCTGCAGCTACAACTTGTACCTCAATAACTTGGCATACCGCTTCATCCACAAAGTGCTCCTCGTGCTCCAAGTCGCTCTGGGAGTAAATCAAAATATCCTCGGAAAACACCACTCCCAGTCCGTCCAAGTACAACTGGGACATACAATTCCTCAGATCTTGAAGTCACAGGGCATTAGTCATTCCATTTGGCTTCACTATGCCCTCAAAATGGCCTTACCGTGTCCTGAACGCCATCTAGGCGAAGTCCTCGGCTGTCTGATTCCGAGTAGGTACTCGCAATATACAATAACCGCCTGAGTATAGTTCCATCGAAAGGTCCTAGATACCACCCGGACCTGTCTACACTCGAACCATAAAAGGACCCTCACAGTCGTGTATCAACGCTGTGGCATCACCACCGTTTACCCACGGCGTGGCACTAGGTCAAACAGACCCCTCAATCCATCAGATCCTGCAACTGTGCCATCAGCTCTCTCAGCTCTACTGGCGATATCCAATAAGGTGCTGTCCAGGGTGGCGCGGTTCCCTGAACCACGTCAAACGCAATCTCTATCTCCCTAACCGGCGGCATTACCAACAACTAAGGTGAAATCACACCCGGGATCTCGTGGGCAACAGAGATATCCCTGAGTCCCGGTGCCGCCGTAAGCACCTCTCACCCTGTCGCTAAAACCTGAGTGCTCTAACAATCTCAACAAGCAAGCCTCCTCTTGTCCGCCTTGCCGAAGATCAAAGTCCTCTCTCGCCGCAGTCAAACATTCTGTGGCATTGTGCCAAACAATCTCAAGCACAGGGTCGAAACACCGAATTGCTACAATTCCCAATAATTCTGCCGGTAACTCGCAGTCTCGGCCGCACTGGACATGATCCAAAAGCCTCCTCCACGTGCACAACAACAACAGGAACCTGTACCTCTAGTGCACGTGGTAACAAATCTGCCTCTAGCCCATGCAAGAGTGGAACATGCTCTAACTCCGACTACTGTGGTGAAATCCCACCTGCGACACTCAATCCACTACCGTGGCGCCCTCCAACCAGGCGGCACAGATTCATCCGCTCAAAGCAAGTGGTTGTCGCTCAACCTGCCTGAAAATCAGGACTATCCGCAAGGGAGCACGACCTCTGTCTCTGATCACATTGAGGCGACGAATAAGGTCCTCCGCAGATAACGAATCCACGCTATCGCTGCGCCACTCTGACATAAATACTGATGCTGCCTTCGGGGTCCACCCGACCTCCGGCATCACGGGAACTCGTTATCCTGGAGAAAGAAATCAGAAATGCCTCTGCCGGCAGATCTGTCCTCCATCACCCGGCGCCAAGCGCCAAAATCCAGAACTCGCCTCTGGCGGCAGATCCCTCTCCAAAGGAACTACAATGCCACGCTCCATACATAATGCCTACTCCAACGAGGCGTCCAAATCTACAATGGAGGGACTGAATAACAGAAAGGTGTCCTGGCGCAATCCACTCCCAGACTCATATATCCTATGCGCCTCGTCCCTCGAATCTGGAGCGCGCAGTTCAACAACTGCATACACTCTCTAGCACAGGGAGGCTCTCAGTTAATCACTCCATCACCACCAACCACGACTCTGCCTCCAAAGGCTCCAAACTCAATCTTACGAGTCGGGGTGGTTCATCTGCCAAATCTGGCTCAATAGATCGATCATGTCCCACAGCTCCTCTGCTGTCAATTATCCACCCTGCCTCGGTGCCACGACACTAAACATTGGCACAGAGGGGGCTACTCAGTGCTCCGACAACTGTGTCACCAAGACCAGCTGCTCACTCTGCCGCTGATAAGCCTCTGATAATCCTGTCATCTGGGTCCGGAGTTCTCTGACCTCAATCCGGGTATCCGGCCCAAAACCAACTGCTCAAGCTCAACTGCTATGACAGGATGCACACGGGTCATAACCCAGCGTCGGGGAGACACCGCCCGCCACGACGAAACCACAAAACAACACAAAACAGCGCTCGACCCAATCCAGCGAAAGTCTAAAGCACGTCACCCGTTCAACAGCGTTATGTTGTCTGCAGCCAACATAATCACTTAGGAGAATAAACATGCCAATCACTCTTCCCGTCCCTTGGGAGAGGTATAAAACTCAATCAGGACTCTCGCTAAAAAATCACGACTCTCACGAAGTCAACCAAGGGTCAAACCATAAGCCTAGGGTTTCTAAGTCCACCATGACCTACAACCTAGGCTCTGATACCACTCTAATCTGTCACGCCCCGGGGTCGAAACTGCGACCCGGGCCCGCCAACAGATCCGCCACCTATGCCAAATCCGCATAGGCGAAGCGTCCAACCTGCAAGAAAAGTACTATAGCTAAACAGATATCAGAGCTATAAATAAAAAATCTGCTGTATAACCAAAATCAATCACTGTACAACTGGAAATAAAACAACACTGTCCGCCTCCCAAAATAATAATAAAACAATATCCTCAAATACAAGCTCTGAACCCAACCGGGAGGTAACTCCAATAAATACAACAGTGTACAGTCTCTCAATACATAAAATATCCTCACTACAACAGTCTCTCAAAAGAGGAAAACAAAATAACTAAACTACTGAAGATCTCCTTTGTAGGGGATACCGCTACTCTCCAACGACGGGTAGGGATCTAGCTCGCGACTCCCTCGCCTCGATCAACAACCGCAGAATCAGTATCACCCGCTAAGACTCTGCAAAACAAAGGAGAGGAAGGAAAAAGGGGGAAAGACCCCCAAAGGGTGTGAGAACTATACCAAAAAGGGAGTTCTTAGTGGGTACCACCGCCAGACCTGACGGTCTGCCCACTAAGTCCTCAAGAGACATAAACTAACCCAAGTCATAAGACTGAAATGAGTAAGCTGGAGACTCTCAACAGCTACCATGCCCCTATCTAAAGGCTAAAAGGGGAGAACCAAACAGTGGTATGCAAACCACTAGCACATGAAGTGCACAATCGACCCAATCGAGCTGACTGCCACATCTGGTCCAGTCAAACCTGCGCCCACCTACAACCACCTCCCGCTGACGGGCAGGAATTACGTAGGGCGTCCAAACGGACTAACTCGCTATCGAGTAGTGGCTCATGCAGGCTATGGTCAAAATCCACGCTCTCTCTCAGAACGGATAGAATCATGATGCTCAACCTCTCACACAGCGGTCAAAGTACTCTCAACGACACGGGACCACCGTCAACCAAACGGCTCTCAATAATACTAGCACTGATCTCAACTCAACTACAAGTCTGCACTCGGCCCCCAGGCACGAGTGTAACAATAAAAGTATTTGACCGAAATAAACCCAATCGAATGAACCGGTATAAAACCCGGTACTGCCTGCTCTGTCACCAATCTCCCGAACTCAGTATCTCCACTGTCCAAATGACCGGAACCCAACACGGTCTGGCCGGAACCCAACACGGTCAAAAGCCTACTCCGGAGCGGCACTCGAGGGGAGCGACCCACACGAGTAAAGTATCTCTGTCATCAGTATCACAAGTATCTCTATATAGCAGGACTTTGATCATCAATCTGATCAAAGTGGGAAAACTCAACAACCAAGGAAAGACCCGACCTCAATCGGATGCAACTGAACGATAAGTGGGAAACTCCATCCACTAAAGAAAACTGATACCCAATCAGGTGCATAGAGAAACATCCGGTCAACCGCCCAATATCCGCGGTTGCCGCAAAGCCCCACAACTAATCCAACCTGTCCCAGACACGAAGTCCCGACTACACTATCCAGACCCCTGCTCGAACCCGAGCAACACTAACCACCTGACTAACAAGAAGGAGAAAGGAAAAGCATGGTTTCTCCTAAGTCAAGTTCCAACAAGTAGTGTAGCAATAAAAAGGGGGCCTAACTATATGTCCATACAAGCATGCATTTGTCCTCAAGAAAGATACAACAAAGTAATCCACATGCCTACACCTGACCATAATCCTTGATCATAATAACTCCTCAGAGTACAAATCCGCACATAGCTACGAAATCCTGTCCCAAAGCATAAACCAACCACATGAAAGGCTATGTGCTAACATGGCATGTTACATAATCTCATAGGGTAACATTATCCTAGGTAAGCTTACACTAATCATCACATAGATGTCCAAGTCATGCAAGTCCTCAGTATACCTCATAAATACTATTCTTGCAATCATTTATACAAATATCATTATCAAGCTTACCTACCTTACAAACATAAACCATGTACCCTAAACATGCATGCATCAGTCATAGAGGGGTGACATCCCCACAAGTGCACTTATATTCGTCATAACATAATCATTGCCTTATACAGTTATTGATATTAAGCTTACCCACCTGAAGCGCTTAAACCAAGGCAAACCTGAAGTCGGTGAAGAGTGTAGACGCTCACAGTCCAAAATCTGCCAAAATTGCACCCTCGAAACATGTCGCGCAAGCCGTGGCTCCAAACAACTGAAAACGCCCGGAATCCACTAAGTCCAATATTCTCCAGTTCCAACAGGTCCAGCAACACTTGCAAACACCCCTGGGTACAACAATAAGGTCCGACATTACACTTTTATTCCAAAAATAATCCTCATATACAACATCAGAAAACAGCCCCGAAGACGTTCAGTTTTCAACTGCAGAAAGTGCCCAGAAAAATCCAACAAAATTACTATCGCGTTCCTCGCGTCGATACCTTCGAAACGAGTACCTGCACGTCAAATTCCGAGCCCCGTAGGCCGAGTTACAAATTCCACAACACAGGGCGCCCACAAACATACAACCACACATTTGTATTTCCATGCACAGATAAAGGGCGAGAAATATACCTTCGGGCAAAACTCAGAAAAATCCAAGAAAAATACTGTGACAATCCTCGCGTCGAGTAGATGAAAAAAGTGTAAAAGCACGTCGCCATCCGATGCCCGGTTGCGGAGATAAAAATCCGGCAAGGTGTCGCTGTCCAGAAAATCCATCAGAAAACCGTGTCACAGTAAACATGGAAGAACTCCTCAAAAAGCGCGAAATGGGGGAAAGCTGAAAATACCAAAATCGTAGATCTGTCCGTCGCGGATCCAGCGGCGAAGAAATCGCTCGAAAAGGTGGTCGGAGTAGGCCGGGGGAGCTCGCGCACCGAAACGCGACGAAGGGGAACCCAAATGGTCGAGCGTCGCACCGCGCCATAAAAAAGGAAACCTCGATAAGCGTGCCACCAAAAATCTCAAAACTTTGCAGATGGAAGCAGCAAAGCTCGGGGATCATCTTTGCTGAAGGCGCCATGGCGAGAGGAGGCTCGGAAATGGCGGAAAAAGGGAAAAGAAGGAGGCTCGGATCGCTTTTATAGGCTGCAGAAACAAATCGAAAAATACCGAATATGTCCCAATTTCCGGGCGCAGGGAACTTTCGGGCGCGCACTGTAGCAGCCCGAAACTTCCCTGGGCGCGCACTGTAGCAGCCCGAAACTCCCCTGGGCCTCCACGTCGCCCGCCCAAACAGGCGACAGCGATCCAGACCAACCACCGCACGACACGTGGCTCACTGCACATCCGACACGTGGCACGCACCCAGTCAACACGTCGCTGCCACTCCCACGTACGCGCTGTCAGCGCCGCCTGCGCCCCCCCTGCCAGGCACGCGCCCCGAGGCCACCCACACACACTCCGTGAACCGGGTCCACTGCACCGACAAATCATAAACCGCCACGTGTCCACCCCGGTCCACCGTACACCACAAGCCTGCTCCGTGCTCCCAGACCACAACACCGACCAGTCGTTTCCCTCCACGTGTCCCATCCTCCGGTGCATGCCAGCCCCGTGGACAGCGCACCTGCCCGCGCCCCTGTGCGCCTGCCCGCGGCCGGGCGCCGCCTGCCCGAGCCTGCGCCGCCGTCCTCCGCTGCTGCCCGCCGCCGCCGGCCGTCGCCGGAAACACTGTTCCGGCCATGAACAGTAATTTTACTGTAGCAACCTCCGAAAATGCATGTAAATAGCCCATTTTGATCGTTTTCGCGCGCTGAGTCCAAATCCGGTGTCCGATTTGCCAAATTCCAACTCTAAAAATTGCCGAAGGCATCCGGAAAGGTTTTCCTTGGTCCAAACTTCGCGCTGAGTCCATTTTTAATATCCATTGCGCGCGAAACCACTTCTAAACTTACGACGGGGTCATCAGACTACTCTCGTGATCCATTTAACACACATAGTCCATCCCTAATGTCCAATTGGTGCACAAATCCCACCAACACGCCACATAGGCCTCCAGAAGCTGTAGATGCAACAGTAGTCTAATGGTGAAATTTCGGGTCTTCACATCCTCCCCCACTAAATGAAATTTCGTCCTCGAAACTAGCCCAAATCCACCAAGAGTCACAAATACCACGGGTAGGCATCCATCAATAACGCCTCCAGCTCCCGAAACACCACTCACTCCCCGTGATTACTCCCCACCAACAACAACAACAAGTACGGCATGGCCCGATGTGCAATTCTCTCATCTCTCGAGCCAGAAATCGCAACCGGCGTCCCTCGTACTCCAACAATCACAGATCTCAAATGGGCAAGTCAATCACGGGCGAGGGATCCAAAAGCAAAACACTCCTGAGCTGAGACGTGAAACAACACTGAGGCTCCATCAAGAGCTGGGGGAAACAGAATAACCATCCATGCAACACGCACCAAACCACATCCTGGTGTCAATCTCAACAAGGCGACCCGAAGCACACGCACAAATTCATCCTATGAAGAAAAGAATCCAATAAGCTGGGGTCTTCACTCGGTTACTTCCCGATCCAAAATCACCCGAGTGGCCTACTCAACCACGGGCTACCCTCAAAAGGGATCCTCAAGAGACACAATCTCATGCCACAGTTGGTCACTCAACATGCCAACATAACCCCAACAGACCCACGGGTCGAAGTCGATCTCTCAACTAATAAAGGACACCCTGACGAGGACCAAACCGTCAGTGAACGGGACTAAAAACTGGCTCAAAAGGCGGTCATAATGCTGATGCCCAAACTCGCGGTCAAAAATCCGAACCAGGAACGACAATCCGCGTAAATCCCACTCAAGATGCTGAGTAATCAGAACTGGTAGCCAAGCAGGCATGGCCTACGCCCAGGTATATCAATCAAAGCTGGGAATAAAAGGCGTACTGAAAGGCTCAACTGTGGAATCCAAGCTGCCTGCAAAACAGCGGTTCATCCTGCCACAACACTCGTAGGGTTGGACTAATGAAGTGTGGACCGAAGATCAACCCACGGTAACTCTACAGCCATAATGGGAGGCATCACTAAAACACACAATTCCATCTCCCAACACTGGAAACACTAGCATTGGCGCTAGTATCAGTCACATTATCCATTGGCCATGCTCTCCCGGCACCGCCAAGTCTAGAAGCTCCTCACCTCAAGAATAAATGTTGGTTTCAGTCAAACTTGAATAACATCCATTTGGTCGGGTTCCACCGCCGCCCCTACGGCTCGAACAAAGTGACCCAAGAAGGTATGCTTCTGCAGCTACAACTTGTACCTCAATAACTTGGCATACCGCTTCATCCACAAAGTGCTCCTCGTGCTCCAAGTCGCTCTGGGAGTAAATCAAAATATCCTCGGAAAACACCACTCCCAGTCCGTCCAAGTACAACTGGGACATACAATTCCTCAGATCTTGAAGTCACAGGGCATTAGTCATTCCATTTGGCCTCACTATGCCCTCAAAATGGCCTTACCGTGTCCTGAACGCCATCTAGGCGAAGTCCTCGGCTGTCTGATTCCGAGTAGGTACTCGCATTATACAATAACCGCCTGAGTATAGTTCCATCGAAAGGTCCTAGATACCACCCGGACCTGTCTACACTCGAACCATAAAAGGACCCTCACAGTCGTGTATCAACGCTGTGGCATCACCACCGTTTACCCACGGCGTGGCACTAGGTCAAACAGACCCCTCAATCCATCAAATCCTGCAACTGTGCCATCAGCTCTCTCAGCTCTACCGGCGATATCCAATAAGGTGCTGTCCAGGGTGGCGCGGTTCCCCGAACCACGTCAAACGCAATCTCTATCTCCCTAACCGGCGGCATTACCAACAACTAAGGTGAAATCACACCCGGGATCTCGTGGGCAACAGAGATATCCCTGAGTCCCAGTGCCGCCGTAAGCACCTCTCACCCTGTCGCTAAAACCTGAGTGCTCTAACAATCTCAACAAGCAAGCCTCCTCTTGTCCGCCTTGCCGAAGATCAAAGTCCTCTCTCGCCGCAGTCAAACATTCTGTGGCATTGTGCCAAACAATCTCAAGCACAGGGTCGAAACACCGAATTGCTACAATTCCCAATAATTCTGCCGGTAACTCGCGGTCTCGGCCGCACTGGACATGATCCAAAAGCCTCCTCCACGTGCACAACAACAACAGGAACCTGTACCTCTAGTGCACGTGGTAACAAATCTGCCTCTAGCCCATGCAAGAGTGGAACATGCTCTAACTCCGACTACTGTGGTGAAATCCCACCTGCGACACTCAATCCACTACCGTGGCGCCCTCCAACCAGGCGGCACAGATTCATCCGCTCAAAGCAAGTGGTTGTCGCTCAACCTGCCTGAAAATCAGGACTATCCGCAAGGGAGCACGACCTCTGTCTCTGATCACATTGAGGCGACGAATAAGGTCCTCCGCAGATAACGAATCCACGCTATCGCTGCGCCACTCTGACATAAATACTGATGCTGCCTTCGGGGTCCACCCGACCTCCGGCATCACGGGAACTCGTTATCCTGGAGAAAGAAATCAGAAATGCCTCTGCCGGCAGATCTGTCCTCCATCACCCGGCGCCAAGCGCCAAAATCCAGAACTCGCCTCTGGCGACAGATCCCTCTCCAAAGGAACTGCAATGCCACGCTCCATACATAATGCCTACTCCAACGAGGCGTCCAAATCTACAATGGAGGGACTGAATAACAGAAAGGTGTCTTGGCGCAATCCACTCCCAGACTCATATATCCTATGCGCCTCGTCCCTCGAATCTGGAGCGCGCAGTTCAACAACTGCATACACTCTCTAGCACAGGGAGGCTCTCAGTTAATCACTCCATCACCACCAACCACGACTCTGCCTCCAAAGGCTCCAAACTCAATCTTACGAGTCGGGGTGGTTCATCTGCCAAATCTGGCTCAATAGATTGATCATGTCCCATAGCTCCTCTGCTGTCAATTATCCACCCTGCCTCGGTGCCTCGACACTAAACATTGGCACAGAGGGGGCTACTCAGTGCTCCGACAACTGTGTCACCAAGACCAGCTGCTCACTCTGCCGCTGATAAGCCTCTGATAATCCTGTCATCTGGGTCCGGAGTTCTCTGACCTCAATCCGGGTATCCGGCCCAAAACCAACTGCTCAAGCTCAACTGCTATGACAGGATGCACACGGGTCATAACCCAGCGTCGGGGAGACACCGCCCGCCACGACGAAACCACAAAACAACACAAAACAGCGCTCGACCCAATCCAGCGAAAGTCTAAAGCACGTCACCCGTTCCACAGCGTTATGTTGTCTGCAGCCAACATAATCACTTAGGAGAATAAACATGCCAATCACTCTTCCCGTCCCTTGGGAGAGGTATAAAATTCAATCAGGACTCTCGCTAAAAAATCACGACTCTCACGAAGTCAACCAAGGGTCAAACCATAAGCCTAGGGTTTCTAAGTCCACCATGACCTACAACCTAGGCTCTGATACCACTCTAATCTGTCACGCCCCGGGGTCGAAACTGCGACCCGGGCCCGCCAACAGATCCGCCACCTATGCCAAATCCGCATAGGCGAAGCGTCCAACCTGCAAGAAAAGTACTATAGCTAAACAGATATCAGAGCTATAAATAAAAAATCTGCTGTATAACCAAAATCAATCACTGTACAACTGGAAATAAAACAACACTGTCCGCCTCCCAAAATAATAATAAAACAATATCCTCAAATACAAGCTCTGAACCCAACCGGGAGGTAACTCCAATAAATACAACAGTGTACAGTCTCTCAATACATAAAATATCCTCACTACAACAGTCTCTCAAAAGAGGAAAACAAAATAACTAAACTACTGAAGATCTCCTTTGTAGGGGATACCGCTACTCTCCAACGACGGGTAGGGATCTAGCTCGCGACTCCCTCGCCTCGATCAACAACCGCAGAATCAGCATCACCCGCTAAGACTCTGCAAAACAAAGGAGAGGAAGGAAAAAGGGGGAAAGACCCCCAAAGGGTGTGAGAACTATACCAAAAAGGGAGTTCTCAGTGGGTACCACCGCCAGACCTGACGGTCTGCCCACTAAGTCCTCAAGAGACATAAACTAACCCAAGTCATAAGACTGAAATGAGTAAGCTGGAGACTCTCAACAGCTACCATGCCCCTATCTAAAGGCTAAAAGGGGAGAACCAAACAGTGGTATGCAAACCACTAGCACATGAAGTGCACAATCGACCCAATCGAGCTGACTGCCACATCTGGTCCAGTCAAACCTGCGCCCACCTACAACCACCTCCCGCTGACGGGCAGGAATTACGTAGGGCGTCCAAACGGACTAACTCGCTATCGAGTAGTGGCTCATGCAGGCTATGGTCAAAATCCACGCTCTCTCTCAGAACGGATAGAATCATGATGCTCAACCTCTCACACAGCGGTCAAAGTACTCTCAATGACACGGGACCACCGTCAACCAAACGGCTCTCAATAATACTAGCACTGATCTCAACTCAACTACCAGTCTGCACTCGGCCCCCAGGCACGAGTGTAACAATAAAAGTATTTGACCGAAATAAACCCAATCGAATGAACCGGTATAAAACCCGGTACTGCCTGCTCTGTCACCAATCTCCCGAACTCAGTATCTCCACTGTCCAAATGACCGGAACCCAACACGGTCTGGCCTGAACCCAACACGGTCAAAAGCCTACTCCGGAGCGGCACTCGAGGGGAGCGACCCACACGAGTAAAGTATCTCTGTCATCAGTATCACAAGTATCTCTATATAGCAGGACTTTGATCATCAATCTGATCAAAGTGGGAAAACTCAACAACCAAGGAAAGACCCTACCTCAATCGGATGCAACTGAACGATAAGTGGGAAACTCCATCCACTAAAGAAAACTGATACCCAATCAGGTGCATAGAGAAACATCCGGTCAACCGCCCAATATCCGCGGTTGCCGCAAAGCCCCACAACTAATCCAACCTGTCCCAGACACGAAGTCCCGACTACACTATCCAGACCCCTGCTCGAACCCGAGCAACACTAACCACCTGACTAACAAGAAGGAGAAAGGAAAAGCATGGTTTCTCCTAAGTCAAGTTCCAACAAGTAGTGTAGCAATAAAAAGGGGGCCTAACTATATGTCCATACAAGCATGCATTTGTCCTCAAGAAAGATACAACAAAGTAATCCACATGCCTACACCTGACCATAATCCTTGATCATAATAACTCCTCAGAGTACAAATCCGCACATAGCTACGAAATCCTGTCCCAAAGCATAAACCAACCACATGAAAGGCTATGTGCTAACATGGCATGTTACATAATCTCATAGGGTAACATTATCCTAGGTAAGCTTACACTAATCATCACATAGATGTCCAAGTCATGCAAGTCCTCAGTATACCTCATAAATACTATTCTTGCAATCATTTATACAAATATCATTATCAAGCTTACCTACCTTACAAACATAAACCATGTACCCTAAACATGCATGCATCAGTCATAGAGGGGTGACATCCCCACAAGTGCACTTATATTCGTCATAACATAATCATTGCCTTATACAGTTACTGATATTAAGCTTACCCACCTGAAGCGCTTAAACCAAGGCAAACCTGAAGTCGGTGAAGAGTGTAGACGCTCACAGTCCAAAATCTGCCAAAATTGCACCCTCGGAACATGTCGCGCAAGCCGTGGCTCCAAACAACTGAAAATGTGAGGACCTGGATCCCCACGTCGAGATTACTGGATCATCTACAGCTCCCGGAGGCCTATGTGGCGTGTTGGTGGGATTTGTGCCCCATTTGGACATTAGTGTTGGGCTCAGTGTGTTATATGGATCACGTGGGTGATCATTGGACTCCGTCGTATCGTTAGAAGTGGTTTCGCGCGAAGTGGATATTAATTATGGACTCAGCGCGAAGTTTGGATCAAGGAACATCTTCCCGGATGCCTTCGGCAATATTTAGAGTTGGAATTTGGCAGATTGGACTTCGGATTTGGATTCAGCGCGCGAAAACGGTTAAAACGGACTACCCACTTGTCATTTTTGGGCTCTGGACACTGTTCACGCCGGAACAGTGTTTCCGGCGGCGGCGGCAGCGGCGGAGCGGCCGCAGGCAGCGCGGCGGACGGAGGCGCGGGCCGCCCGGTCCACGCGGCAGGCGTGCGCCGGGGGCTGGACGCGTGGCGGCTCGGGAGTGGGCCGGTCCGCGGGGCGCGGTCTACGGGGGAGTGCGGGGCGCACGGTGGACCGGGGGTGACACGTGGCATCATCCTAGAGGTGGGTTCACGGCGGTTGGTCTACGCAGTATTCGGGATGGCTCATGGTTTACGGTGCACCGGGCTTGGACACGTGGCAGGTTTGTATTGGTTCGGTCCACATGATTTCGTGCACCGGGTTCACTAGGCAGAGGCTTGACACGTGGCATTCTCCTATTAGTGGGTCTACTGTGCGCGGCAGGGTGGCAGGCGGCGGCGTCAGGCGGGCACGTGGGCGCGGCAGGCGGGCGTTGACCGGGGTGTGTGCCACGTGTCGTCGTCCGCGGGTGGCCACGTGGCGCGACGCGTGCGGCGGGTTCGGCTGTCGCCTGTTTGGCGGGCGACGTGGAGGCCCAGGACGATTTCGGGCGGCTACAGTGTTCGGGCGCGGGGATTTCGGGCTGCTACAGTGCGCGCCCGAAAACTCCCAGCGCCCGGAAATCGGGACTTATCCGGTATTTTCCCATTTGTTTCTGCAGCCTATAAAAGGCGATCCGAGCCCTCTTCTTCTCCCTTTTCCGCCATTTCCGAGCCTCTTCTCGCCGGGGTGCCTTCAGCAAAGTTGATCCCCTAGTTTGGCTGCATCTTTCTGCAAAGTTTTGGGATTTTTGGTGGCACGCTTATCGAGGTTTCTATTTTTACGGCGCGGCGCGACGCTCGTTCGTTTGTGGTCTTCTTCGTCGCGTTTTGGTGCGAGGACTCCCCCGGCTTACCCCGAGCACCTTTTTCTGTGATTCTTGCGCCGTTGGCTTCACGACAGGTAGGGCTATGTTTCCCATGTTTACTGGTATTTCCCATTCCGAGCTTTTCATGGGTTTTTCGCATCATCTTGTAACCTCTTTTCTGGGGCGGAGTTCTGGGACAGCGGAGCGGTGTTTTGGTGATATCTTCGCGCACAGGCATCGGATTGGGGCGATTCAAGAGGCGATTTGCATCTACACATCACGAGGAATATGCCCAAATTTTCTTGGAATTTTCTGAATATTCCTCGAAGGTGAAGAATATCTGTGAACAGTAGTTATTGCTACAGTTTTTGAGAGTAGTTTAATTCGGGGTGGTTCCCTTGTCGGAATTGTTTCTCAGTGTAGGAAGCTCGGAATTGGACATGCTGGTACTCGTTTCGAAGGTATCGACGCGAGGATTACGGTGGTATTTTTATTGGATTTTTCTGGGCACTTGCAGCAGGTGAAATATGCACGGCTTTGGGACTGATTTTCAGATTGTGTATGTTTGGTTGATTTTGGAATAAAAGTGTAATGTTAAGCCTTATTGTTGTACTCAGGGGTGTTTTCAGCTGTTTGAGGCCGAGGCTTGCGCGACTTGTACCGAGGGTGTTATGTTGGCAGATTTTGGACCGTGGGCGTCTACCCACTTCACCGACTTCAGGTTTGCCTTGGGTTAAGCGCTTCAGGTGGGTAAGCTTATTATCAGTAATTGTTTAAGGCAATGTTTATGCCGTGGCAAGTATAAGTCCACTTGTGGGGATGTCACCCCTCTATGACTGATGCATGCATGTGTAGGGTACATAGTTTATATTGGTAAGTAGGTAAGCTTGTTAATGATATCGGTATAAATGATTGCAAGAATAGTATTTATGAGGTATGCTGAGGACTTGCATGACTTGGGCATCTATGTGATGACTAGTGTAAGCTTACCTAGGATAATGTTACCCTATGAAATTATGTAACATGCCATGTTAGCACATAGCCTTTCTTGTGATGGATTATGCTTGGGACAGGATTTCGTAGCTATGTGCGGATTTGTACTCTGAGGAGTTATTATGATCATTCTATTGATGAACCCTGAATTGTGAACAGGTCTAGTTTTGGGATTCCGGCATGTTGTTTATTCCTAAATGAACTATTATTATGCTTTAGCCCCCTTTTATTTCCTTGAGGACAATTGCATGCTTGTATGGTCATGTAGTTAGGCCATCTTTTACTGCTGCACTACTTATTGGAACTTGACTTAGGAGAAACCATGCTTTTCTTTTCTCCTTCTTGTTAGTCAGGTGGTCAGTGTTGCTCGGGTTCGAGCAGGGGGTCTGGGTAGTGTACAGTCGGGACATCGTGTCTGGGCAGGTTGGTTTAGTTGTGGGGCTTTGCGGCAACCGCGGATATTGGGCGGTTGACCGGGTGTTTCTCTATGCACCTGATTGGGTATCAGTTTCTTTAGTGGATGGAGTTTCCCACTTATCGTTTAGTGCATCCGATTGAGGTCGGGTCTCTCCTTAGTGGTTGAGCTTTCCCACTTTGATCAGAGTCGTGATCCAGTCCTGCTACATTGAGACACTTGACAGAGATACCTGTTACTGAGATGTACTTTACTCGTGTGGGTCGCTCCCCTCGAGTGCCACTCCGGAGGTAGGCTTGACCGAGCCGTGTGCCGGTCTGTTACTTATATTTTTGACCGAGCCGTGTGCCGGTCCGTTACATATCTTGAGATCGAGCCGTGTGCCGATCAGTTACTGAGTTCGACAGCAGAGCAGGCAGTACCGGGTGTCATACCGGTTCATTTGATTGGGTTTATTTCGGTCAGATACTTTTATTGTTACACTCGTGCCTGGGGGCCGAGTGCAGACTGGTAGTTGAGTTTAGATCAGTGCAAGTATTGTTGAGAGCCGTCTGGTTGACGGTGGTCCCGTGTTGTTGCGAGTACTTTGACCGCTGTGTGAGAGGTTGAGCATCTTGATTCTATCCGTTCTGAGAGAGAGAGTGGATTTTGACCATAGCCTGCATGTTTCTCTCCTCGATAGCGAGCTTGTCCGTTTGGACGCCCTACGTAATTCCTGCCCGTCAGCGGGAGGTGGTTGTAGGTGGGCGCAGGTTTGACTGGACCAGATGTGGCAGTCAGTTCGATTGGGTCGGTGGTGCACTTCATGTGCTAGTGGTTGCATACCACTGTTTGGTTCTCCCCCTTTTAGCCTTTAGTTAGGGGCAGGGTAGCTGTTGAGAGTTTCCAGCGTACTCATTTCAGTCTTATGACTTGGGTTAGTTTTTGTCTCTCGAGGACTTGGTGGGCAGACCGTCGGGTCTGGCGGTGGTACCCACTGAGAACTCCCTTTTTGGAGTAGTTCTCACACCCTTTGGGGGTTTTCCCCCCTTTTCTCTCCTCTTCTTTGTTTTGCAGAGTCTTAGCAGGTGTTGCCGACTCTGCGGTTGTTGATCGTGGCGAGGGAGTCGCGAGCTAGATCCCTACCCGGCGTTGGAGAGTAGCGGTACCCTTCTGAGGAGATCATCAGTAGATTAGCGGTTTCTTTTCCTCTTTTGAGAGACTTGTAGTGAGGATATTTTGTATTGAGAGACTGTACACTGTTGTATATATATATTGGAGTTACCTCCCGGTTGGGTTTAGAGCTTGTACTCGAGGATTTGTATTATTATTATTTTGGGAGGCAGACAGTGTTGTTTATTTCCAGTTGTACAGTGATTGATTTTAGTTACAGCAGATTTTTATTTATAGCTCTGATATCTGTTTAGTTATAGTACTTTTCTTGCAGGTAGGACGCTTCGCCTATGCAGGTATGCATAGGTGGCGGATCTGTTTGGCGGGCCCGGGTCGCAGTTTCGACCCCGGGGCGTGACAGATTAGAGTGGTATCAGAGCCTAGGTTGTAGGTCATGGTGGACTTAGAAACCCTAGGCTTTTGGTTTGACCCTTGGTTGACTTTGTGAGAGTCGTGATTTTGCGAGAGTCCTGATTGAGTTTTATACCTCTCCCAAGGGACGGGAGGAGTGATTGGCATGTTTATTCTCCTAAGTAATTATGTTGGCTGCAGACAACATAATGCTGTGGAACGGGTGACATGCTTTAGACTTTCGCTGGATTGGGTCGAGTGTTGTTGTGTGCTGTTTTGTTGTTTCGTCGTGGCGAGCGGTGTCTCCCCGACGTTGGGTTTTGACCCGTGTGCATCCTGTCATGGCAGTTGAGCTTGAGCAGTTGGTTTTGGGCCGGATACCCGGATCGAGGTCAGAGAACCCCGGACCCAGATGACAGGATTGTCAGAGGCTTGTCAGCGGCTGAGGGAGCAGCTGGTCTTGGTGACACAGTTGTCGGAGCACTGAGTAGCCCCCTCTGTGCCAAGGTTTGGTGTCGAGGCACCGAGGCAGGGTGGATGGTTGACGACTGGTGAGCCGTGGGACATGATCGACCTATGGAGCCATGTTTGGCAGATGAACCACCCCGACTCGTAAGATTGAGTTTGGAGCCTTTGAAGGCAGAGTCACGGCTGGTGGTGATGGAGTGATTAATTGAGAGCCTCCCAGTGCTTGAGAGTGTATGCAGTTGTTGAACCGCGCGCTCCAGATTCGAGGGACGAGGCGCATAGGATATATGAGATTGGGAGTGGATTGCGCCAGGACACCTTCCTGTTATTCGGTCCCTTCATTGTGGATTTAGACGCCTCGCTGAAGCAGGCACCGTGTATGGAGCGCGGCATTGCAGTTCCTTTGGATAGGGATCTGCCGCTAGAGGTGAGTTCTGGATTTTGGCGCTTGGCGCCGGATGATGGAGGACAGATCGGCCGGCAGGGGCATGACTAATTTTCTTTTCTTGGATGACGAATTCCCGACATGTCAGAGGTCGGGTGGACCCCGAAGGCGACATCAGTATTTTATCAGAGTGGCGCAGCGATAGCGTGGATTTGTTATCTGCGGAGGACCTTATTCGTCGCCTCATTGTGATCAGAGACAGAGGTCGTGCTTCCTAGTGATAGCCCTGATTTTCAGGCAGATTGAGCGACAACCACTTGCTTTGAGCGGATGAATCTGTGCCGCCCGGTTGGAGGGCGCCACGGTAGTGGATTGAGTGTCGCAGGTGGGATTTCACCACGGTAGTCCGAGTTAGAGCATGCTCCACTCTTACATGGGTTAGAGGCAGATTTGTTACCACGTGCACTAGAGGTACAGGTTCCTGTTGTTGTTGTGCACATGGAGGAGGCTTTTGGATCATGTCCAGTGCGGCCGAGACCGCGAGACACCGGCAGAGTTATTGGAAATTATAGCAATTAGGTGTTTTGACCTTATGCTTGAGATTGTTGGGCACTATGCCACAGGATGTTCGACTGCGGCAAAAGAGGACTTGATCTTCGGCAAGACAGGCAATTGGAGGCTTGCTCGTTGAGGTTGTTAGAGCACTCTGGTTTTAGCGACAGGGTGAGAGGTGCTTACGGCGGCACCGGGACTCAGAGATATCTCTGTTGCCTGCGAGATCCCGTGTGTGATTTCACCTTAGTTGTTGGTAATGCCGCCGGTTAGGGAGATAGAGATTGCGTTTGACGTGGTTCGAGGAACCGCGCCACCCGGGACGACACCTCATTGGATATCGCCGGTAGAGCTGAGAGAGAGACTTGGCACTGTTGCAGGGTCCGATGGATCGAGGGGTCTGTTTGACCTAGTGCCTCGTCGTTGGTATACTGTGGTGATGCCACGTCATTGATACACGAATGTGAGGGTCCTTTTATGGTATCCAGGACCTTATGATGGAATTATACTCCGGCAGTTGGTGGATGATGCGAGCACCCACTTGGAGTTAGACAGCCGAGGACTTCGCCTAGATGGCATTTTGGACACGGTGGTGGCATTACGAGTTGTTAGCGAGGCCCAATGGAATGACGAATGCCCTGTGGACTTCAAGATCTGAGGGATTGTATGTCCCAGTTGTACTTGGGCGAACTGGGAGTGGTGTTTTCCGAGGATATTTTGATTTACTCCCAGAGTGACTTGGAGCACGAGGAGCACTTTGTGGATGTGCTACCATGCCCGTGTGGATGAAGTGGTATGCCAAGTTATTGAGGTACAAGTTGTAGCTGCAGAAGCGTACCTTCTTGGGTCGCTTTGTTCGAGCCGTAGGGGCGGCGGTGGAACCCGACCTAATGGATGTTATTCAAGTTGACCGAGACCAACTTTCATTTTTGAGGTGAGGAACTTCTAGACTTGGCGGTGCCGAGAGAGCATGGCCAATGGATAATGTGTCTGATATTAGCGCCAATGCTAGTGTTTCCTGTGTTGGGAGATGGAATTGTGTGATTTAGTGATGCCTCCCATTGTGGCGGTGGAGTTACCGTGGGTGGATCTTCGGTCCACACTTTATTAGTCCAACCCTATGAGTGTTGTGGCAGGATGAACCGCTGTTTTGCAGGCAGCTTGGATTCCACGGTTGAGCCTTCAGTACGTCCTTTTCCCCAGCTTGGATTGTTATACCTGGGCGTAGGCCATGCCTGCTTGGCTATCAGTTTTGATTACTCAGCATCTTGAGTGGGATTTTCGCGGATTGTTGTTGCTGATTTGGGATTTTTGACCGCGAGTTTGAGCCTCCGCATTTTGATCGCCTTTCGAGCCAGTTTTCCCTCCCGTTCACTGACGGTTTGGTCCCCGTCAGGGCATCCTTTCGACCCGTGGATCTGTTGGAGTTATGTTGGCTTGTTGAGTGTCCAACCGTGGCTTGAGATTGTGTCTCTTGAGGATCCCTTTTGAGGGTAGCTCGTGGTTGAGTAGGCCACTCGGGTGATTTTTGGATCGGAAGTAACCGAGTGAAGACCCCAGCTTATTGGATCTTTTTCCTCATGGGATGAATCTGTGGGTATACTTCGGGTGGTCCTGGTTGAGTAGACACCAGGTGGTGGTTTAGTGCGTGTTGCGCGGATGGTTATTCTGTTTCCCCCGGCTCTTGATGGGGCCTCTGTGTTGTTTCACGTCTCAGCTCAGGATTGTTTTGCTTTTGGATCCCTCGCCCGTGATTGACTTGCCCCTTCTGAGATCTGTGATTGTTGGAGTACGAGGGATGCCCGTTGCGATTTCTGGCCCGAGAGATGAGAAAATCGCATGTCGGGCCATGCCGTACTTGTTGTTGTTGTTGTTGGGAAGTAATCACGGGGAGTGAGCGATGTTTCGGGAGCTGGAGGCGTTATTGATGGATACCTACCCGTGGTATGTGGGACCCTTGGGGGATTTGAGTTAGTTTCGAGGACGAAACTTTTCTTAGTGGGGGAGGATGTGAGGACCTGGATCCCCACGTCGAGATTACTGGATCATCTACAGCTCCCGGAGGCCTATGTGGCGTGTTGGTGGGATTTGTGCCCCATTTGGACATTAGTGTTGGGCTCAGTGTGTTATATGGATCACGTGGGTGATCATTGGACTCCGTCGGATCGTTAGAAGTGGTTTCGCGCGAAGTGGATATTAATTATGGACTCAGCGCGAAGTTTGGATCAAGGAACATCTTCCCGGATGCCTTCGGCAATATTTAGAGTTGGAATTTGGCAGATTGGACTTCGGATTTGGATTCAGCGCGCGAAAACGGTTAAAACGGACTACCCACTTGTCATTTTTGGGCTCTGGACACTGTTCACGCCGGAACAGTGTTTTCGGCGGCGGCGGCAGCGGCGGAGCGGCCGTAGGCAGCGCGGCGGACGGAGGCGCAGGCCGCCCGGTCCACGCGGCAGGCGTGCGCCGGGGGCTGGACGCGTGGCGGCTCGGGAGTGGGCCGGTCCGCGGGGCGCGGTCTACGGGGGAGTGCGGGGCGCACGGTGGACCGGGGGTGACACGTGGCATCATCCTAGAGGTGGGTTCACGGCGGTTGGTCTACGCAGTATTCGGGATGGCTCATGGTTTACGGTGCACCGGGCTTGGACACGTGGCAGGTTTGTATTGGTTCGGTCCACATGATTTCGTGCACCGGGTTCACTAGGCAGAGGCTTGACACGTGGCATTCTCCTATTGGTGGGTCTACTGTGCGCGGCAGGGTGGCAGGCGGCGGCGTCAGGCGGGCACGTGGGCGCGGCAGGCGGGCGTTGACCGGGGTGCGTGCCACGTGTCGTCGTCCGCGGGTGGCCACGTGGCGCGACGCGTGCGGCGGGTTCGGCTGTCGCCTGTTTGGCGGGCGACGTGGAGGCCCAGGACGATTTCGGGCGGCTACAGTGTTCGGGCGCGGGGATTTCGGGCTGCTACAGTGCGCGCCCGAAAACTCCCAGCGCCCGGAAATCGGGACTTATCCGGTATTTTCCCATTTGTTTCTGCAGCCTATAAAAGGCGATCCGAGCCCTCTTCTTCTCCCTTTTCCGCCATTTCCGAGCCTCTTCTCGCCGGGGTGCCTTCAGCAAAGTTGATCCCCTAGTTTGGCTGCATCTTTCTGCAAAGTTTTGGGATTTTTGGTGGCACGCTTATCGAGGTTTCTATTTTTACGGCGCGGCGCGACGCTCGTTCGTTTGTGGTCTTCTTCGTCGCGTTTTGGTGCGAGGACTCCCCCGGCTTACCCCGAGCACCTTTTTCTGTGATTCTTGCGCCGTTGGCTTCACGACAGGTAGGGCTATGTTTCCCATGTTTACTGGTATTTCCCATTCCGAGCTTTTCATGGGTTTTTCGGATCATCTTGTAACCTCTTTTCTGGGGCGGAGTTCTGGGACAGCGGAGCGGTGTTTTGGTGATATCTTCGCGCCCAGGCATCGGATTGGGGCGATTCAAGAGGCGATTTGCATCTACACATCACGAGGAATATGCCCAAATTTTCTTGGAATTTTCTGAATATTCCTCGAAGGTGAAGAATATCTGTGAACAGTAGTTATTGCTACAGTTTTTGAGAGTAGTTTAATTCGGGGTGGTTCCCTTGTCGGAATTGTTTCTCAGTGTAGGAAGCTCGGAATTGGACATGCTGGTACTCGTTTCGAAGGTATCGACGCGAGGATTACGGTGGTATTTTTATTGGATTTTTCTGGGCACTTGCAGCAGGTGAAATATGCACGGCTTTGGGACTGATTTTCAGATTGTGTATGTTTGGTTGATTTTGGAATAAAAGTGTAATGTTAAGCCTTATTGTTGTACTCAGGGGTGTTTTCAGCTGTTTGAGGCCGAGGCTTGCGCGACTTGTACCGAGGGTGTTATGTTGGCAGATTTTGGACCGTGGGCGTCTACCCACTTCACCGACTTCAGGTTTGCCTTGGGTTAAGCGCTTCAGGTGGGTAAGCTTATTATCAGTAATTGTTTAAGGCAATGTTTATGCCGTGGCAAGTATAAGTCCACTTGTGGGGATGTCACCCCTCTATGACTGATGCATGCATGTGTAGGGTACATAGTTTATATTGGTAAGTAGGTAAGCTTGTTAATGATATCGGTATAAATGATTGCAAGAATAGTATTTATGAGGTATGCTGAGGACTTGCATGACTTGGGCATCTATGTGATGACTAGTGTAAGCTTACCTAGGATAATGTTACCCTATGAAATTATGTAACATGCCATGTTAGCACATAGCCTTTCTTGTGATGGATTATGCTTGGGACAGGATTTCGTAGCTATGTGCGGATTTGTACTCTGAGGAGTTATTATGATCATTCTATTGATGAACCCTGAATTGTGGACAGGTCTAGTTTTGGGATTCCGGCATGTTGTTTATTCCTAAATGAACTATTATTATGCTTTAGCCCCCTTTTATTTCCTTGAGGACAATTGCATGCTTGTATGGTCATGTAGTTAGGCCATCTTTTACTGCTGCACTACTTATTGGAACTTGACTTAGGAGAAACCATGCTTTTCTTTTCTCCTTCTTGTTAGTCAGGTGGTCAGTGTTGCTCGGGTTCGAGCAGGGGGTCTGGGTAGTGTACAGTCGGGACATCGTGTCTGGGCAGGTTGGTTTAGTTGTGGGGCTTTGCGGCAACCGCGGATATTGGGCGGTTGACCGGGTGTTTCTCTATGCACCTGATTGGGTATCAGTTTCTTTAGTGGATGGAGTTTCCCACTTATCGTTTAGTGCATCCGATTGAGGTCGGGTCTCTCCTTAGTGGTTGAGCTTTCCCACTTTGATCAGAGTCGTGATCCAGTCCTGCTACATTGAGACACTTGACAGAGATACCTGTTACTGAGATGTACTTTACTCGTGTGGGTCGCTCCCCTCGAGTGCCACTCCGGAGGTAGGCTTGACCGAGCCGTGTGCCGGTCTGTTACTTATATTTTTGACCGAGCCGTGTGCCGGTCCGTTACATATCTTGAGATCGAGCCGTGTGCCGATCAGTTACTGAGTTCGACAGCAGAGCAGGCAAGTACCGGGTGTCATACCGGTTCATTTGATTGGGTTTATTTCGGTCAGATACTTTTATTGTTACACTCGTGCCTGGGGGCCGAGTGCAGACTGGTAGTTGAGTTTAGATCAGTGCAAGTATTGTTGAGAGCCGTCTGGTTGACGGTGGTCCCGTGTTGTTGCGAGTACTTTGACCGCTGTGTGAGAGGTTGAGCATCTTGATTCTATCCGTTCTGAGAGAGAGAGTGGATTTTGACCATAGCCTGCATGTTTCTCTCCTCGATAACGAGCTTGTCCGTTTGGACGCCCTACGTAATTCCTGCCCGTCAGCGGGAGATGGTTGTAGGTGGGCGCAGGTTTGACTGGACCAGATGTGGCAGTCAGTTCGATTGGGTCGGTGGTGCACTTCATGTGCTAGTGGTTGCATACCACTGTTTGGTTCTCCCCCTTTTAGCCTTTAGTTAGGGGCAGGGTAGCTGTTGAGAGTTTCCAGCGTACTCATTTCAGTCTTATGACTTGGGTTAGTTTTTGTCTCTTGAGGACTTCGTGGGCAGACCGTCGGGTCTGGCGGTGGTACCCACTGAGAACTCCCTTTTTGGAGTAGTTCTCACACCCTTTGGGGGTTTTCCCCCCTTTTCTCTCCTCTTCTTTGTTTTGCAGAGTCTTAGCAGGTGTTGCCGACTCTGCGGTTGTTGATCGTGGCGAGGGAGTCGCGAGCTAGATCCCTACCCGGCGTTGGAGAGTAGCGGTACCCTTCTGAGGAGATCATCAGTAGATTAGCGGTTTCTTTTCCTCTTTTGAGAGACTTGTAGTGAGGATATTTTGTATTGAGAGACTGTACACTGCTGTATATATATATTGGAGTTACCTCCCGGTTGGGTTTAGAGCTTGTACTCGAGGATTTGTATTATTATTATTTTGGGAGGCAGACAGTGTTGTTTATTTCCAGTTGTACAGTGATTGATTTTAGTTACAGCAGATTTTTATTTATAGCTCTGATATCTGTTTAGTTATAGTACTTTTCTTGCAGGTAGGACGCTTCGCCTATGCAGGTATGCATAGGTGGCGGATCTGTTTGGCGGGCCCGGGTCGCAGTTTCGACCCCGGGGCGTGACAGAAAACGCCCGGAATCCACTAAGTCCAATATTCTCCAGTTCCAACAGGTCCAGCAACACTTGCAAACACCCCTGGGTACAACAATAAGGTCCAACATTACACTTTTATTCCAAAATATAATCCTCATATACAACATCAGAAAACAGCCCCGAAGACATTCAGTTTTCAACTGCAGAAAGTGCCCAGAAAAATCCAACAAAATTACTATCGCGTTCCTCGCGTCGATACCTTCGAAACGAGTACCTGCACGTCAAATTCCGAGCCCCGTAGGCCGAGTTACAAATTCCACAACACAGGGCGCCCACAAACATACAACCACACATTTGTATTTCCATGCACAGATAAAGGGCGAGAAATATACCTTCGGGCAAAACTCAGAAAAATCCAAGAAAAATACTGTGACAATCCTCGCGTCGAGTAGATGAAAAAAGTGTATAAGCACGTCGCCATCCGATGCCCGGTTGCGGAGATAAAAATCCGGCAAGGTGTCGCTGTCCAGAAAATCCATCAGAAAACCGTGTCACAGTAAACATGGAAGAACTCAAAAAGCGCGAAATGGGGGAAAGCTGAAAATACCAAGATCGTAGATCTGTCCGTCGCGGATCCAGCGGCGAAGAAATCGCTCGAAAAGGTGGTCGGAGTAGGCCGGGGGAGCTCGCGCACCGAAACGCGACGAAGGGGAACCCAAATGGTCGAGCGTCGTGCCGCGCCATAAAAAAGGAAACCTCGATAAGCGTGCCACCAAAAATCTCAAAACTTTGCAGATGGAAGCAGCAAAGCTCGGGGATCATCTTTGCTGAAGGCGCCATGGCGAGAGGAGGCTCGGAAATGGCGGAAAAAGGGAAAAGAAGGAGGCTCGGATCGCTTTTATAGGCTGCAGAAACAAATCGAAAAATACCGAATATGTCCCAATTTCCGGGCGCAGGGAACTTTCGGGCGCGCACTGTAGCAGCCCGAAACTTCCCTGGGCGCGCACTGTAGCAGCCCGAAACTCCCCTGGGCCTCTACGTCGCCCGCCCAAACAGGCGACAGCGATCCAGACCAACCACCGCACGACACGTGGCTCACTGCACATCCGACACGTGGCACGCACCCAGTCAACACGTCGCGGCCACTCCCACGTGCGCGCTGTCAGCGCCGCCTGCGCCCCCCCTGCCAGGCACGCGCCCCGAGGCCACCCACACACACTCCGTGAACCGGGTCCACTGCACCGACAAATCATAAACCGCCACGTGTCCACCCCGGTCCACCGTACACCACAAGCCTGCTCCGTGCTCCCAGACCACAACACCGACCAGTCGTTTCCCTCCACGTGTCCCATCCTCCGGTGCACGCCAGCCCCGTGGACCGCGCACCTGCCCGCGCCCCTGTGCGCCTGCCCGCGGCCGGGCGCCGCCTGCCCGAGCCTGCGCCGCCGTCCTCCGCTGCTGCCCGCCGCCGCCGGCCGTCGCCGGAAACACTGTTCCGGCCATGAACAGTAATTTTACTGTAGCAACCTCCGAAAATGCATGTAAATAGCCCATTTTGATCATTTTCGCGCGCTGAGTCCAAATCCGGTGTCCGATTTGCCAAATTCCAACTCTAAAAATTGCCGAAGGCATCCGGAAAGGTTTTCCTTGGTCCAAACTTCGCGCTGAGTCCATTTTTAATATCCATTGCGCGCGAAACCACTTCTAAACTTCCGACGGGGTCATCAGACTACTCTCGTGATCCATTTAACACACATAGTCCATCCCTAATGTCCAATTGGTGCACAAATCCCACCAACACGCCACATAGGCCTCCAGAAGCTGTAGATGCAACAGTAGTCTAATGGTGAAATTTCGGGTCTTCACATCCTCCCCCACTAAATGAAATTTCGTCCTCGAAACTAGCCCAAATCCACCAAGAGTCACAAATACCACGGGTAGGCATCCATCAATAACGCCTCCAGCTCCCGAAACACCACTCACTCCCCGTGATTACTCCCCACCAACAACAACAACAAGTACGGCATGGCCCGATGTGCAATTCTCTCATCTCTCGAGCCAGAAATCGCAACCGGCGTCCCTCGTACTCCAACAATCACAGATCTCAAATGGGCAAGTCAATCACGGGCGAGGGATCCAAAAGCAAAACACTCCTGAGCTGAGACGTGAAACAACACTGAGGCTCCATCAAGAGCTGGGGGAAACAGAATAACCATCCATGCAACACGCACCAAACCACATCCTGGTGTCAATCTCAACAAGGCGACCCGAAGCACACGCACAAATTCATCCTATGAAGAAAAGAATCCAATAAGCTGGGGTCTTCACTCAGTTACTTCCCGATCCAAAATCACCCGAGTGGCCTACTCAACCACGGGCTACCCTCAAAAGGGATCCTCAAGAGACACAATCTCATGCCACAGTTGGTCACTCAACATGCCAACATAACCCCAACAGACCCACGGGTCGAAGTCGATCTCTCAACTAATAAAGGACACCCTGACGGGGACCAAACCGTCAGTGAACGGGACTAAAAACTGGCTCAAAAGGCGGTCATAATGCTGATGCCCAAACTCACGGTCAAAAATCCGAACCAGGAACGACAATCCGCGTAAATCCCACTCAAGATGCTGAGTAATCAGAACTGATAGCCAAGCAGGCATGGCCTACGCCCAGGTATATCAATCAAAGCTGGGAATAAAAGGCGTACTGAAAGGCTCAACTGTGGAATCCAAGCTGCCTGCAAAACAGCGGTTCATCCTGCCACAACACTCGTAGGGTTGGACTAATGAAGTGTGGACCGAAGAACAACCCACGGTAACTCTACAGCCACAATGGGAGGCATCACTAAAACACACAATTCCATCTTCCAACACTGGAAACACTAGCATTGGCGCTAGTATCAGTCACATTATCCATTGGCCATGCTCTCCCGGCACCGCCAAGTCTAGAAGCTCCTCACCTCAAGAATAAATGTTGGTTTCAGTCAAACTTGAATAACATCCATTTGGTCGGGTTCCACCGCCGCCCCTACGGCTCGAACAAAGTGACCCAAGAAGGTATGCTTCTGCAGCTACAACTTGTACCTCAATAACTTGGCATACCGCTTCATCCACAAAGTGCTCCTCGTGCTCCAAGTCGCTCTGGGAGTAAATCAAAATATCCTCGGAAAACACCACTCCCAGTCCGTCCAAGTACAACTGGGACATACAATTCCTCAGATCTTGAAGTCACAGGGCATTAGTCATTCCATTTGGCCTCACTATGCCCTCAAAATGGCCTTACCGTGTCCTGAACGCCATCTAGGCGAAGTCCTCGGCTGTCTGATTCCGAGTAGGTACTCGCATTATACAATAACCGCCTGAGTATAGTTCCATCGAAAGGTCCTAGATACCACCCGGACCTGTCTACACTCGAACCATAAAAGGACCCTCACAGTCGTGTATCAACGCTGTGGCATCACCACCGTTTACCCACGGCGTGGCACTAGGTCAAACAGACCCCTCAATCCATCAGATCCTGCAACTGTGCCATCAGCTCTCTCAGCTCTACCGGCGATATCCAATAAGGTGCTGTCCAGGGTGGCGCGGTTCCCCGAACCACGTCAAACGCAATCTCTATCTCCCTAACCGGCGGCATTACCAACAACTAAGGTGAAATCACACCCGGGATCTCGTGGGCAACAGAGATATCCCTGAGTCCCGGTGCCGCCGTAAGCACCTCTCACCCTGTCGCTAAAACCTGAGTGCTCTAACAATCTCAACAAGCAAGCCTCCTCTTGTCCGCCTTGCCGAAGATCAAAGTCCTCTCTCGCCGCAGTCAAACATTCTGTGGCATTGTGCCAAACAATCTCAAGCACAGGGTCGAAACACCGAATTGCTACAATTCCCAATAATTCTGCCGGTAACTCGCGGTCTCGGCCGCACTGGACATGATCCAAAAGCCTCCTCCACGTGCACAACAACAACAGGAACATGTACCTCTAGTGCACGTGGTAACAAATCTGCCTCTAGCCCATGCAAGAGTGGAACATGCTCTAACTCCGACTACTGTGGTGAAATCCCACCTGCGACACTCAATCCACTACCGTGGCGCCCTCCAACTAGGCGGCACAGATTCATCCGCTCAAAGCAAGTGGTTGTCGCTCAACCTGCCTGAAAATCAGGACTATCCGCAAGGGAGCACGATGTCACGCCCCGGGTGTAAACCAGAACCCGGGCCCGTCTACAGATCCGCCGTGCATGCGGTATTTCCCACATACACGAAGCGTCGGTAACCTGCTCAGATAAGAAATAATAATAATAAAAGAGCATGATAAACAGAGCTAAACTAAAACTACTGTATCTCAGACAGAAGCTGGAAGTAAAAGAGTACAACAGTGGAATAAAAATACAGATGTCTCTCCCAGCTCACCACTAAATATACAAACAGCTGGCAGAAGCCAGACCCAAAAAGAAATAAACAAAGCTGTCTGAGAAGACCAGGTACCCAAAAGCCCCAGCTACGTGCTACAACCCTCGGATGGCTCTCTATCTAGTCTGCAATCCGCTTACCTCGATCAGTTGCTGACGGCCCAGCAACTCCCGCAGGGGACTCTGCAAAACAAGGGGAAGAAAGAAACAAGAAAAGACAATGGGGGTAAGTACTACTATAAACAGTAGCCTCCCCTAGTGGGTAAAGCCTCAGCTCAAATATGCCCACCAGGTAATCAGAGGCACAAGGGGAAGAAGAGAAAGGGGGGGGGTGAAGCTATGAATGACAACTGTAGAAGTGCTACCCCTAATATGCCTCTACATGATAAACTAATAAGTATGGAAAAGTATGCATCGGTATCAAGAAGCCTGTCAAAACGACCCAATCTAACGCCAGTGGACACTGGCACTGCCTGCTAATGTCATCTGTGGGGATACTGACCGACTACTGCCAGATACGGTCATGTCCCCAACGTAAGTAACAGATCGGCATCGGCCCGTCCGATCAAGCTCGAAAGTAATAACAGACCGGCATCGAACCGTCCGGTCGCACACTCCGGAGTGGCACTCGAGGGGAGCGACCCACACGAGTGAGGAAATCACTGTAACAAGCATCTCTGTAACCACTGTCTCATAATAGCAGGACTGGATCATGACTATGATCAAAGTGGAAAACTCCATCCACTAAAGAAAGCCCGATCCCCAAAACCCCCAATCTGATGCAACAGTAACAACCCGGTCAACCACCCAAGATCCGTGGTCGCCGCAACACCCTGTCAAAAGCCCAACCTGTCCCAAATCCCCAATACCTGGCTACACTGTCCAACACACGCTCGAACCTGAGCGACTATGCCGCAAGTCTATCGATAATAGGAGAAGAAAAGAATAAATGCATGGTTTCTCCTAAGTCAAGTCCCAAAAGATAGTGTAGCAATAAAAGATGTCAATATTTAAGTGACCCGTTTAATCATGCATTGTCTCAATATGTTGTCCACTTTCCAAGAGTAATCAGTTCAGAGTGACATAAGCTAAAGTGACAGTCTCATAGAATATTTAGCAATTTTATAATCCTCAACTATTATTTTAACCCTAAACATGCAGTCCAACAATTTCCACATGGATCAAATAACAATTTATCAAAGATCGATCAACCAATAATTAATTTCCTAGAGCATGCAAGGTTACTAATAATACTTTGGGCCTCAAAAAATGAGGGAACACTCTGATGTTCCTAGTGGGCATACCAAAGGAGAGGAGTACAACAACCACCCACCTGAAGTGCTAACTGTCCGGATCCGTACAGCAAGAAAATACCAAAACTCCAAATCCTTGCTCCCACAAGTTCAGCACACCCGTAACCCTCCTGGCACAATACAAAGCTCACTAATTACACTAAGGCTCCCAAATATAACTCTTATAATCCCATACAACAACAGTCCCGAAACTGTTAAATTATCACCTGCAGAAAGTGCCCAGAAAATTCCAAGAAAAATACCACAGCGATCCTCGCGTCGATAGCTTCGCAACGGTACCTTGCACGCCCAAATCCGAGTTCGGTAAGTCAAGATAAAAATTCGGCAAGGTGGTACACTCAAAAGATTTCAGCACAAAAGACTGTAGCACTGTACACAGAGAAACAGTGATTCTCACCTCTGATGAAATCTCAGAAAAATCCAATAAAAATACGAGCGCGTTCCTTGCGATCCGTAGATGAAAAAGTTGTATAAGCTCGTTTCCGTCAGATGCTCGTGCACAAAGATATGGCCAAAATACCCCGTTGCTGTCAAGGAAGTCCACACAGAAAATGGGGTCACTGTTTGCCTCGGGATCCGTGCCAAAACCTCGAAAAGAGAAAGCGCGACCAAAACGAAAGATGAAGTCCTACCTCTTAGGAGTCTACTGGCGCAAGAATCACAGCAAAATGATCTCGGAGTAGCCCAGGGGAGCTAAAACACTGTCGCTGCGCCGAAGAAGAACCCAGGAATGCAACGTCGCGCCGCGCCGTAAAATGGGGAACCTCGGGGTTCGAGCCTCCAAAAATCCTAGAACTTGGCAGGAAGATCAAGCACTTGAAGATGAAAATCTTCCAAGAAGGGAGCTCGGGGAGATCAAGCTTGGGCTGAGAGGAAAAAGCCAAAGAAGAGGGCTCGGGCTGCCTATTTATAGGCTGAGAAAAACATTTGGAGAAATACCCAATGTGTCCCAAGTTCCGGGCGCGCACAGTGCGGCCCGGCCCAGCCCGCAGGTTTCGGGCGCGCACAGTGCGGCCCGGCCCGCCAAGATTCGGGCGCGCACAGTGCGGCCCGGTCCACCACACAGCCCAGTCCGCTAACACCCCGGGCCCCACTGCACCCGGTGCACCTGCGCCCGCCAATGGCGACGCGACACGTGGCCCGGCCACCCGTGCACCGCGCACGTCGCGCCGTGGACCGCGCACGTCGCGGCTGACCCGGGCCCGTACGGCCACCTGCCCCGCCGTACGGCCACCTGCCCCGGTCAACGACTCCACCGATTGCGTGGACCGGGAGCACAACACCGGACCAACTACCTCCCGCCACGTGTCCACCCGGTCTACCGTGCACCACCGGCCTGCTCCGTGAACCCAGACCACAACACCGACCAGTGAAAACCTGCCACGTGTCCCTTCCTCGGGTGCACGACGGCCGCGTGGACCGCGCACCCGACCGCGCCCCCGCGCGCCTGCCCGCGCCCCTGTGCGCCTGCCCGCGGCCGCGCGCCGCCTGCCCGAGCGCCCTCCGCCGCCTTCCGCCGCTGCCCGCCGCCGCCAACCGCCGCCGGCGATCACCGGAAACACTGTTCCGGCGATGAACAGTAACCGCAGCCCAAAAACATCAAGTAAATAGCCCATCTTGACCGTTTTCGCGCGCTGATTCCAAAAACGACGTCCATTTTGCCAAATTCCAAACCTATAATTTGCCGGAGGCTCCCGCAAACCCCAAAAACTGCCAAAACTTCCGGGAGCCCGCTTTTGGGTATCCGGACTCAGAATTAAGCAAACAAAAAGCCATTTCCAAGCGTTTTTCCGCACCGAACCCAAATCCACCCTCTGTTTGGCCAAAATCTTTTCCTAAAATTCGGCAAAAGCAGCCGAAGGCCAATACAGCCAACCAAAGCTCACAGGGTCCATCTCTTATGTCCAAATAGGCGCGCGAACACCGCCGACAAGCCACGTAGGCTTCCAGAAGCTGCTGGTGACACTGTAGAAGCCCTGCAAAGATCCGGGTCACCACATCCTCCCCCACTAAAAGAAAGTTTCGTCCTCGAAACAAAAATAGTGCAGGGCAGGCGTACCTCAACCAGAAGTCTTGAACAGAAAAGGGTAGGCATCTCTCATCTCTGTCTCCAGCTCCCAAGTGGCCTCTCGCTCCTCGTGATTGCTCCACAGGATCTTCACATACGAAAATGGCCCGATTGCGCAATTCCCTCACCTCACGAGCAAGAATTCGCAAGGGGCGCTCCTCGTAGACCAAGTCCTCGCCGATCTCCAACAAAGGGAAGTCAATCACGTGCGACGGGTCAAAGACATATCTCCTCAGAGCTGAGACATGGAAGACATCATGAACTCCGGCCAGGCGCGGGGGTAAAGCAACCTGTATGCCACAGGACCAACTCTGTCAAGTACCTCAAAGGGTCCATTAAAGCGGGGACTGAGCTTTCCCCGTACTCCAAATCTCCGGACCCTTTTCGAGGGCGAGACCTTCAAGAAGACATGATCACCAACCTGAAACTCCAGGTCTCGCCGTCGAGTATCGGCGTAGCTCTTCTGACGACTCTGGGCTGCTCCAAGATGCCGGCGAATAACCCTGACTTTTTCCTCTGCCTCCAAAAGTAAATTCGGTCCCAAAGTCCTCCTCTCACCCACATCACTCCAATATAAGGGAGACCGACACTTGCATCCATACAACGCTTCAAACGGAGCCATCTGGATGCTCGCCTGATAGCTGTTGTTGTACGCGAACTCAACCAAAGACAAGTGCCGGTACCACCCTCCTCCAAAATCCATAACGCACGCTCTCAGCATATCCTCAAGGGTCTGTATGGTGCGTTCTGACTGTCCATCAGTCTGTGGGTGGAAAGCGGTGCTAAACCGGAGCTGAGTCCCCAATGCGGAATGCACACTCCCCCAAAAACGTGCTACGAATCTCGGGTCTCGATCTGACACAATCGAAGTAGGTATGCCGTGAAGCCTCACTATCTCATCCAGATGTAACTGTGCCAAACGCTCCGGTGACCAGGTCATCTGAACCGGTAAGAAGTGCGCCGACTTGGTGAGTCTGTCAACAAAACCCAGATCGCATCAGCCCCGCTCTGCGCCCTCGGCAATCCAGCGACGAAATCCATAGTGACGTGGTCCCATTTCCACTCGGGAATTGGAAGACTATGCAACTTACCAGCAGGAACGCGATGCTCTGCTTTCACTTGCTGGCAAGTTAAACAATGAGCTACGAATCTCCCAATGTCCCGCTTCATCCCGGGCCACCCAAAACTGTGCCTTGAGGTCCTTATACATCTTAGTACCTCCAGGATGGATGGTATAAGGTGTAAAATGGGCCTCCCCCCCCCCCCCCAAAATCTGATCTCTAATCTCCTGATCCATAGGCACACACACTCGGTTCCTGTACCGCAGTATTCCCGAGCTATCCACAGAAAAAAAATCCTCTGTCTGATCCTCCTGAAGCTGCGTCCTGATCCTCATCAAGTGGGGGTCCTCACTCTGAGTGTCCCTGATCCTCTCCAACAGAGTGGGCTGCAAGACCATAGACATGAGTCTAGCAGAGACCCCAGGGAATACTACCTCCAACTGTAACCGCCTCATCTGCTCGACCAACGGCGCCTGCTGCGAGATCAATAAGCTCAGACTCGTCCTCCTACTCAAAACATCTGCCACGACATTGGCCTTGCCGGGATGGTAAAGGATACTCAGATCGTAATCCTTTAACAACTCCAACCACCGGCGTTGCCTCAAATTCAGCTCCTTTAGGGTGAACAGATATTTCAAGCTCTTGTGATCAGTATATATCTCGCAATGCTCTCCATACAGATAATGCCGCCACAGCTTCAGAGCAAACACCACCACTGCCAACTCCAGATCATGAGTAGGGTAATTTTTCTCATAGTCCTTTAATTGCCGCGAAGCATAGGCAATTACCCTACCATGCCGCATCAACACACACCCCAGACCACTATGTGAGGCATCACTGTAGATCACAAATCCTTCCCCCATAACTGGGAGGGCAAGGATTGGAGCGGTCATCAACCTCTGCTTCAGCTCCTCAAAATAGCTCTGGCAAGTCTCGCTCCAAACAAACTTAACCCCTTTTCTGGTCAGACGAGTGAGGGGAGAGGAAAGCTTCGCAAAGCCTTCCACAAAGCGCCGATAGTAGCCCGCCAATCCAAGAAAGCTCCGCACCTCGGTGATAGTCGTCGGCCTCGGCCAATCTCTAATAGCATCCACCTCGGCCGGATCCACCGCCACTCCATCAGCTGAAACCACATGACCCAGAAAGGCAACCTCCCGGAGCCAAAACTCGCACTTTTTGAACTTAGCATACAGCTTGCAGAAGCTGTAGCACGGTCCTCAAGTGCTCCTCGTGCTCCAGATCATTCCGGGAGTAGATCAAATATCATCAATGAACACCACCACAAACCGATCCAAAAACGGCTGAAAAATCCTGTTCATCAAGTCCATGAAGGCGGCAGGGGCATTAGTCAGCCCAAAAGGCATCACCGTGAACTCATAATGCCCGTACCGCGATCTGAAAGCCGTCTTGGAGATGTCCTCGGCCCTCACCCTAAGCTGGTGGTAACCGGACTGCAGATCAATCTTCGAGAACACAGATGCCCCCTGTAACTGATCAAACAAATCATCTATCCTGGGGAGGGGATACTTGTTCCGGATGGTCACTTTGTTCAATTCCCTATAATCCACGCACAATCGAAGTGACCCATCCTTCTTCTTAACAAACAACACAGGCGCTCCCCACGGAGAAACACTGGGTCGGACGAAGCCCCTATCCAAAGATCCTGAAGCTGGGCTTTCAACTCCCTTAACTCGGCTGGCGCCATCCTATAGGGTGCCTTTGAGATTGGTGCAGTCCCAGGGACCACATCAATCACGAACTCAATCTCCCTCTCCGGCGGCATCGTCGTCAGCTCTGGGGGAAACACATCTGGGAACTCTCGGACAATAGGGATATCCTCGAGTCCCAGTGCCGCCGTAGGCACCTCCACAACCGTGGCCAAAAAGGCAGTACAACATCTGCTCAACATCCTCCTAGCCCTCGCCGAGGAAAATGGTCGCTGCGAATAGCGTGCTCTGGCAACCTCTGAAGATAAACTCCTCCTGTCCTGGCTCGCGGAGAGTCACCGTCCTCTCTCGGCAGTTGATAGAGGCGGAATACCGTGACAGCTAATCCATCCCTAACACCAGGTCGAAATCCTGGAGCTGCTGCAAGACAAGCAAGTCTGCAAGCAATATCTAAGGTCCCATC
Source organism: Tillandsia leiboldiana (assembly GCA_029204045.2). Classification (NCBI taxonomy): domain Eukaryota; kingdom Viridiplantae; phylum Streptophyta; class Magnoliopsida; order Poales; family Bromeliaceae; genus Tillandsia; species Tillandsia leiboldiana. The sequence continues at coordinate 14,600,939 of CM055073.1, forward strand.
TGCACTGGGCAAGCCACACAATACTCCTCGACATGCAAAACGTAATCAGGAATCCGCACCTCTAATGCATGCGACCAGGACTCTATCTCTAAACCATGCAGGGATGCAAATGCTCGACTAATGAAAGAAAGAGATGCTCCTGCAACAATAAGATACGAATCCTACCGCCAGAAATAAAACATACCTGCCACAACTCGGTCGGCGACAGTAGAATCCTCCATCTGTGCTAGGCAATCCTGGCCGCTCGACAACGGCCGTCTCCCACCAGATAAGCAGGGCGGCGAAGATCGGTCTACCTGGAGATCCGTCGGTGGAGTTCCCGGTCGTAGTTGGGAAGTAGTAGGAACAAACGCTGAAGTGGGTGCTGCAGCTGTCCCTGCGGGGCACGTCGCTCGCAAGTGCCCAGGCTGTCCACACGTAAAACAGCGACCCCCACCTCAGCTCACAAGTACCGGCGGGATGCTGGTCCCCGCAAAAGATGCACCTGACAGCCTGCTGGGGCTGCCTCAGCTGCTGCTGTCGCCTCTGATGTCGTGACCGCGACCTCTGCTGGGATGCGATAGGGGCCCGACGCCGAAGAAGGTGCTACAGAGGTCGGGAAGGTGCAAGTAGCTCGGATGTGGCCCGGCTGCCCACACTTAAAACAACGACCGTTGCCTAAGATCGCAGGTATCTGATGGATGCTGCCCTCTACAGAAATACACTTGCTGCGAGGCCGCGGCCGTCTCCGAGAACTGGCCTTGTCCATCAACATCCGGGGCTGGGCGTTTCCTTTCAAACTGCTGCTCTGGAGCCCTGGCCCTCACCCCGACTGCCGGATCACTCCTCCGAGCCAACAGTGCTCCAAGCGCTGATCCTGTCGAAAGCTCCTCGCCACCAAATGGGTCACTAAGGCCCGCAGTTCCCCCAACTCGGCGGATACCGCCAGTCTAGGCTCCACAGGGGGAGTGGGGGTACCCTCGGCGGGAAAACGACGCCGGGGCGACATCCTGTAACAAGAAACCACAAATCAGAACAAATCCCCACACGACCCAATCTGGCGAAAGTCAAAGACATCCCCCTATTTCTGTAACGTTATGTTGTCTGCAGCCAACATAACTGTCCAACAGAAATAAGATATGTCGATCCCTCTTTCCTCACAGGAAGAGTAAACTACAAAAATCACCGACTTTCGCATAATGTCACGTCACTCACGCCCTATCATCCTAGGGTCTGTCCAAAAGCCTAGGGTTTCCTAAGTCCCAACTGACCTATCCCTAAGCTCTGATACCAACTTAATCTGTCACGCCCCGGGTGTAAACCAGAACCCGGGCCCGTCCACAGATCCGCCGTGCATGCGGTATTTCCCACATACACGAAGCGTCGGTAAACCTGCTCAGATAAGAAATAATAATAAAAGAGCATGATAAACAGAGCTAAACTAAAACTACTGTATCTCAGACAGAAGCTGGAAGTAAAAGAGTACAACAGTGGAATAAAAATACAGATGTCTCTCCCAGCTCACCACTAAAATACAAACAGCTGGCAGAAGCCAGACCCAAAAAGAAATAAACAAAAGCTGTCTGAGAAGACCAGGTACCCAAAAGCCCCAGCTACGTGCTACAACCCTCGGATGGCTCTCTATCTAGTCTGCAATCCGCTTACCTCGATCAGTTGCTGACGGCCCAGCAACTCCCGCAGGGGACTCTGCAAAACAAGGGGAAGAAAGAAACAAGAAAAGACAATGGGGGTAAGTACTACTATAAACAGTAGCCTCCCCTAGTGGGTAAAGCCTCAGCTCAAATATGCCCACCAGGTAATCAGAGGCAAAAGGGGAAGAAGAGAAAGGGGGGGGGGGTGAAGCTATAAATGACAACTGAAGAAGTGCTACCCCTAATATGCCTCTACATGATAAACTAATAAGTATGGAAAAGTATGCATCGGTATCAAGAAGCCTGTCAAAACGACCCAATTTAACGCCAGTGGATACTGGCACTGCCTGCTAATCTCATCTGTGGGGATACTGACCGACTACTGCCTGATACGGTCATGTCCCCAACGTAAGTAACAGATCGGCATCGGCCCGTCCGATCAAGCTCGAAAGTAATAACAGACCGGCATCGAACCGTCCGGTCGCACACTCCGGAGTGGCACTCGAGGGGAGCGACCCACACGAGTGAGGAAATCACTGTAACAAGCATCTCTGTAACCACTGTCTCATAATAGCAGGACTGGATCATGACTATGATCAAAGTGGAAAACTCCATCCACTAAAGAAAGCCCAATCCCCAAAACCCCCAATCTGATGCAACAGTAACAACCCGGTCAACCACCCAAGATCCGTGGTCGCCGCAACACCCTGTCAAAAGCCCAACCTGTCCCAAATCCCCAATACCTGGCTACACTGTCCAACACACGCTCGAACCTGAGCGACTATGCCGCAAGTCTATCGATAATAGGAGAAGAAAAGAATAAATGCATGGTTTCTCCTAAGTCAAGTCCCAAAAGATAGTGTAGCAATAAAAAGATGTCAATATTTAAGTGACCCGTTTAATCATGCATTGTCTCAATATGTTGTCCACTTTCCAAGAGTAATCAGTTCAGAGTGACATAAGCTAAAGTGACAGTCTCATAGAATATTTAGCAATTTTATAATCCTCAACTATTATTTTAACCCTAAACATGCAGTCCAACAATTTCCACATGGATCAAATAACAATTTATCAAAGATCGATCAACCAATAATTAATTTCCTAGAGCATGCAAGGTTACAATAATACTTTGGGCCTCAAAAATGAGGGAACACTCTGATGTTCCTAGTGGGCATACCAAAGGAGAGGAGTACAACAACCACCCACCTGAAGTGCTAACTGTCCGGATCCGTACAGCAAGAAAATACCAAAACTCCAAATCCTTGCTCCCACAAGTTCAGCACACCCGTAACTCTCCTGGCACAATACAAAGCTCACTAATTACACTAAGGCTCCCAAATATAACTCTTATAATCCCATACAACAACAGTCCCGAAACTGTTAAATTATCACCTGCAGAAAGTGCCCAGAAAATTCCAAGAAAAATACCACAGCGATCCTCGCGTCGATAGCTTCGCAACGGTACCTCTGATGAAATCTCAGAAAAATCCAATAAAAATACGAGCGCGTTCCTTGCGATCCGTAGATGAAAAAGTTGTATAAGCTCGTTTCCGTCAGATGCTCGTGCACAAAGATATGGCCAAAATACCCCGCTCTTAGGAGTCTACTGGCGCAAGAATCACAGCAAAATGATCTCGGAGTAGCCCAGGGGAGCTAAAACACTGTCGCTGCGCCGAAGAAGAACCCAGGAATGCAACGTCGCGCCGCGCCGTAAAATGGGGAACCTCGGGATTCGAGCCTCCAAAAATCCTAGAACTTGGCAGGAAGATCAAGCACTTGAAGATGAAAATCTTCCAAGAAGGGAGCTCGGGGAGATCAAGCTTGGGCTGAGAGGAAAAAGCCAAAGAAGAGGGCTCGGGCTGCCTATTTATAGGCTGAGAAAAACATTTGGAGAAATACCCAATGTGTCCCAAGTTCCGGGCGCGCACAGTGCGGCCCGGCCCAGCCCGCAGGTTTCGGGCGCGCACAGTGCGGCCCGGCCCGCCAAGATTCGGGCGCGCACAGTGCGGCCCGGTCCACCACACAGCCCAGTCCGCTAACACCCCGGGCCCCACTGCACCCGGTGCACCTGCGCCCGCCAATGGCGACGCGACACGTGGCCCGGCCACCCGTGCACCGCGCACGTCGCGCCGTGGACCGCGCACGTCGCGGCTGACCCGGGCCCGTACGGCCACCTGCCCCGCCGTACGGCCACCTGCCCCGGTCAACGACTCCACCGATTGCGTGGACCGGGAGCACAACACCGGACCAACTACCTCCCGCCACGTGTCCACCCGGTCTACCGTGCACCACCGGCCTGCTCCGTGAACCCAGACCACAACACCGCCCAGTGAAAACCTGCCACGTGTCCCTTCCTCGGGTGCACGACGGCCGCGTGGACCGCGCACCTGACCGCGCCCCCCGCGCGCCTGCCCGCGCCCCTGTGCGCCTGCCCGCGGCCGCGCGCCGCCTGCCCGAGCGCCCTCCGCCGCCTTCCGCCGCTGCCCGCCGCCGCCAACCGCCTCCGGCGATCGCCGGAAACACTGTTCCGGCGATGAACAGTAACCGCAGCCCAAAAACATCAAGTAAAATCCCATCTTGACCGTTTTCGCGCGCTGATTCCAAAACGACGTCCATTTTGCCAAATTCCAAACCTATAATTTGCCGGAGGCTCCCGCAAACCCCAAAAACTGCCAAAACTTCCGGGAGCCCGCTTTTGGGTATCCGGACTCAGAATTAAGCAAACAAAAAGCCATTTCCAAGCGTTTTTCCGCACCGAACCCAAATCCACCCTCTGTTTGGCCAAAATCCTTTCCTAAAATTCGGCAAAAGCAGCCGAAGGCCAATACAGCCAACCAAAGCTCACAGGGTCCATCTCTTGTGTCCAAATAGGCGCGCGAACACCGCCGACAAGCCACGTAGGCTTCCAGAAGCTGCTGGTGACACTGTAGAAGCCCTGCAAAGATCCGGGTCACCACAGTATTTCCCGTGTACACGAAGCGCCAAGCCTGCTCAGATAAAAGAGATAACAAAAAAAAAAAAGCAATAAAAACAGAGCTGAACTAAAACTAATACATCTCAGACTGAAGCTGGAAATAAAATACAATACATTTGTATTTTATGATACAACTGTCTCTCCCAGCTCACCAAAATAAATACAACCTGCTGGCAAAAGCCAGTCCCCAAATGAAAGAGTACAACCGTCTGAGGAAAACCTGGGTACACCAACAGTCCAGCTAACACGCTCATCCTGCCTCGAGATCTATCTACTCAGCCGTCCTCTCTCCTCGACCCGCCGCTGAAAGCCTAGCAGCACCCGCGGAAGACACTGCAAAACAAGGAAGAAGCAAAAGAGGAAAGAAGAATGGGGGTGAGAACTACTAGTAAACCAGTAGCCTCCCCTAGTGGGTAAATCCTCAAACTCTGACACACCCACTAGGTCTACCAGAGGCTAAAGAATAAAGGAGAGTGGTAAGAAATGAAACCGCTACCAAAAGGGAAATCTACCACTACAATGCCTCTACCTGCCCAGCTAAAGATAGCTAAATGTATGCATCAGAAAATCGAAGCCTGCCACATCGGGTATGCCAGCCTACGCATAACACCGGTGTGGGATAGGAGTCTCAATGTCTGCCGAATCGGGTATGCCAGCCTACGCATAGCACCGATAAGGGGTAGGGTTCTCAATGCCTGCCAAATCGGGTATGCCAGCCTACGCATAACACCGATAAGGGGGGTAGGGTTCTCAATGTCTGCCAAATCGGGTATGCCAGCCTACGCATAACACCGATATGGGACAGGAGTCCCAGGGTCTCAAGTCTGCAAATTGCGCACTCAGCTCTAAAGGAAAAGTACCGTCTCCCGAAGGAAGCCCAAAACCCTCTCCCCGAAACCCAAGTATCTGACTACACTAACCCAGCCCCTGCTCTGACCCGAGCATAATATCCCCTATGTTTAAGTGACTGAAGAAAGAATGCAACATGGTTTCTCCTAAGTCAATTCCAGCATGATAGTGTAGCAGAAAAGAAGGTGGCCTATCTAGGTGACCATTCAAGCATGCAAAAGTCATTAACTTGTTGAACCATTTTAAGTACCCTAACCACATACCTCAGCCTTTCATTTAATCAATCAACAAGACAGGGATTTAGCATAAATTCCAAGTAATTCTACTACATGTTTAAAGCATGGACTCACCATTAATTAACTTGTAGTTTTCTAACAATGCGATTATCAACAAAGAAACCAGGACTTCATACAAGGATGCTAGGTCCATTCCACAGATTTACTAACAGCAAAATCAAGAGCATTCTAATAGGCCTAGTGATAAATCCCAAATGAGAGGTTTACAAAAACACCCACACGAGTAAAGCATCACCGGGCAATAACCGCGCCGGTGTAACAAAAGCATCATCGGGCAATAACCGCGCCGGTGATAAAAGCAGGATTGGATCACAACTATAAAGCCCCAGTGGAACACAACCTTCCACTAAAAGAAAACTGATTCCCAATCAGATGCAAGAGTAACCATCCGGTCAATCGCCCAATATCCGCGATTGCCGCAACACCCCACAATCCACGACCAGGTCTAACAACCGACCTCCGGTCAACCGCCCAATGCCCGCGGTCGCCGGAATAACCCACAATCACAAACATGTCCCACATCCGACATCTGGCCAACCGCCTACTATCCGCGGTTGCCACAAAACCCTCTAGTCCATAATCATGCCCTATCACCGATGTCCTACAACCGACATCCGGTCGACCGCCCAATATCCGCGGTCGCCGCCAAAACCCATGATCCATAATCCAGGCCCCGGCTACACTATCCCAAACCCCTGCTCAAACCCGAGCAAACCCACCTGACTAACGAAAAGGAGAAAGAAACAAACAAGGTTTCTCCTAAGTCAAGTTCCAGCATGAAAGTGTAGCGATAAAAGATGGCCTACCTAGATGTCCAAACAAGCATGCAAGTGTTCTCAAGAAAATAAAGAAAAAGGCGACCAAGTGGTTCCACATGTGTAACAATTAATAGAGCCGCATAGTTATAACCATCATGCTAAAACATTATCCAACCACACATGTCTATGATCCAAATTCCATAATAAAGCATCACTATCCACCTATGCATGTCATAAAATCCTCAACTAGTACCACCCACTGTCAGATAATCATAAAGCCCGTGATATACATTCCAATCCACATGCAAGGTTAACCGCTAACATTCCATCCATACCAACATGTATAAATCCCAACCACTATCAGATATCCACAATAGTATATGACTTAAGCATGCATGTCCAAAAAGAGAGATCACTCTAATATTCCTAGTGAGCATGTCAAAATAGAGGTAAGCAACAACCACCCACCTCGATCGCTAATTCCAAGTCCAAGAAGTGCTCTCGCCCAAACCAATCAGCCGCCGCGATCGCTGTACAAAATTACCCCAACCATACACACAAATAAGCACACAAGTACCCATACATGCTGTCCAGAATTCAGTCCCAAAGATACCCTGTTTTTACCTGCGAGAAGTGCCCAGAAAATTCCAAGAAAAATACTCTCACGATCCTCGCGACAAACCCGTCGAAACGAGTACCTGCACGCTCAATTCCGAGCTTCCTACACTGAGAAACAATTCCGACAAGGGAACCACCCCGAATTAAACTACTCTCAAAAACTGTAGCAATAACTACTGTTCACAGATATTCCTCACCTTCGAGAAATATTCAGAAAATTCCAAGAAAATTTGGGCATATTCCTCGTGATGTGTAGATGCAAATCGCCTCTTGAATCGCCCCAATCCGATGCATGTGCGCGAAGATATCGCCAAAATACCACACCGCTGTCCCAAAACTCCGCCCAGAAAATGAGGTCACAAGATGATCCGAAAAACCCATGAAAAGCTCGGAATGGGAAAAATCAGTAAACATGGGAAACATAGCCCTACCTGTCCTGAAGCCAACGGCGCAAGAATCACAGAAAAAGGTGCTCGGGGTAAGCCGGGGGAGTCCTCGCACCAAAACGCGACGAAGAAGACCACCAACGAACGAGCGTCGCGCCGCGCCGTAAAAATGGTAACCTCGGGATGCGTGCCGCTGAAAAATCTGGAACTCTGCAGATTGATCCGCCACAGGGAGATGAAGAAAACTCGTGAAGGTGGCACTGTGAAAATCCGCGCGGAGAAGAAGTTCTCCTCGGTTGAACTCGGCCTTTAAATACATTGCTGGAAACAAATCTTAAATTCCCAATGTGTCCCCGTTTCCGGGCGCTCCCGATTTCGGGCGGCTACAGTGTTGGGCCCGGCCCAACACTGTGCGCGCCCGAAATCCTCCCGGGCCTCCACGTCGCCCCCCTCAACAGGCTACAGCGGAACCCCCCGCTCACGCCCCGCCGCGTGGCCCACGCGGAGCTCGACACGTGGCGGCCCACGCGCGGGAACCCCGCGTCAACGCGCCCACGTGCGCCTGCGCCCGCCGCCGGCGCCCGCCTGCCACGCACTGTTCCGAGGCACCCGGTGCACCTCCGTGGACCCAGCCTGCATGAGCCCGCCAACCAGAAGACGCCACGTGTCCCGCCGGTCCACCGTGCGCCCCGCACTTCTCCGTAGACCAAGTCCACTGCACCGACCAATCCAGTAATGCCACGTGTCCAACCCCCCGGTCCACCGTGCGCCCCGCACTCTCCGTAGACCCCGCCCCGCGGACCGGCCCACTCCCGAGCCGCCACGCGTCCCGCCCCCGGTGCACGCCTGCCGCGTGGACCGGGCGGCCCGCGCCACCGTCCGCCGCGCTGCCTGCGGCTGCTCCGCCGCTGCCGCCGCCGCCGGGAACACTGTTCCGGCATGAACAGTACCCGAAGCCTCAAAAATAACAAGTGGGTAGTCCGTTTTGACCGTTTTCCGCGCGGCTGAATCCGAATTTGACGTCCATTTTGCCAAATTCCAACTCTAAATTTGCCGAAGGCATCCGAAAAGGTATTCCTTGGTCCAAACTTCGCGCTGAGTCCATTTTTAATATCCGCATCGCGCAAAACCACTTCTAACAATCCAACGGAGTCCATTGATCACCCACGTGATCCAATAAGCCCGAAGTCCGCCACAATTGCCCAATTGGTGCACAAACACCTCCAACACACAGTACAGGCTCCCCAGATGTCACCAATGACTCTACCACAGCTCTGCAGAGATCCAGGTCATCACATCCTCCCCCACTAAAAGAAAGTTTCGTCCTCGAAACTAAAATCAATCCTCAACCCGCAACCTCAACCAAAAAGAGGGAGTAAAAATCCAATCGTCCACCACTCAAGCTCCCAAAGCTGTCTAATACCTCCTCCAGAGACGCGATACAACCCTCGGGTCTCTAACAAGAACAAAACAGAGGCGGGCATTCCAGAAAAACCGCACCACACCTCATCCAAGTACAGCTGGGCTAACCGCTCGAGCTACCAAGTAGTCTGCATCGGTACAAGCATCGCTCCTCCCGGGGTCTCAAATAATCCAACCACAAGTCCATCGGTACAAATGCTCGATCCCCATACCTCTGTACTCCCAAGTATCCAATATAAGCCCCCCCAACTGATCACGTAGACTCTGCTCTCAAATCTCTAAACCGTCGGGATGTAGAAGCAATCCCGACTCTCCGGCATCAGCACCCAGCCAAAGTCTACTCATCCACAGCGAACATCCGCCTCGCTCCCGAAGTCAAAACTATAGGAGGCGAGATAACCCTCAAGCAACCCAAGTACACCAACACCTCCGGGCCTGGCTCCCCAAGAAAACTGTCCTCGCGGCATAATCAACCGCCGCGAAAGAAAACTGAACCCGCCAGCCCAACAAGTACCACCACACCGACCGCTGTAACATATGTGCTCCGACTGCCTCAGAAATCCACTATCCTGGAAAAAGAAATCGAGAATGCCTCCACCGACTGATCTGTCCTCCATCACCCGGCGCCAAGCGCCTCAATCAGAACTCGCCTCAGGCGGTAGATCCCAATCCAAAGGAACTACAATACCACGCTCCACACCCGGCGCCTACTCCAATGAGGCGTCCTAAATCCGTACTGGAGGGACCCAATGAGTTACAAGGTATCCTGGCGCAATCCACTCTCAGACACTCACATCCTATGCGCCCCGTCCCTCTATACATGGAGCGTGCAGTTCAGCAACTGCGTTAACTCTTGCCATAAAGACCTTCAAGTACTCTCTATCCCCCACCGAACAAGACCCTGCCTCCAAGGGCTCCATACTCAATCCCACAAATCGGGATGACTCATCCGCCAAAACTGGCTCACTCGATCAAAGCAATCCCACAGCTTACCCGCTGTCAACTGTCCACCCTACCTCGGTGCCCCAACACTAAACGTCGGCACGGAGGGGGCTACTCGCTACTCCGACCACTGTGCCACTGCGCTGATCCGACAACTGTGTCACCGCTCCGACAACTGTGCCACTGCGCTGACCCGACAACTGTGTCACCACTCCGACAACTGTGCCACCGCTCCGACAACTGTGCCACTGCGCTGACCCGACAACTGTGTCACCACTCCGACAACTGTGCCACTGCGCTGACCCGACAACTGTGCACCACTCGACAACTGTGCCACTGCGCTGACCCGACAACTGTGTCACCACTCCGACAACTGTGCCTGCTGACCCGACAACTGTGTCACCACTCCGACAACTGTGCCACTGCGCTGACGACAACTGTGTCACCACTCCGACAACTGTGCCACTGCGCTGATCCGACAACTGTGTCACCGCTCCGACAACTGTGTCACTGCGCTGATCCGACAACTGTGTCACGCTCCGACAACTGTGTCACTGCGCTGATCCGACAACTGTGTCACCGCTCCGCTGATCTGCCTCCAACACACCTACCCTTCGGGTCCGGAGCTCTCAGACTCCAATCTGGGTATCCGGCCCGAAACAACCAGCTCTGACCCAACTACCGCACCAAGGTGCACCCGGGTCAGGGCCCAACGTCGGGGAGACACCGCTCACCACGACAAAACCGCAAATCAGCACACCCCAAACACTCGACCCAATCTAGCGAAAGTCAAAGACATCCCTCTATTTTTGTAACTTTATGTTGTCTGCAGCCAACATAACTGTCCCACAAAAATAGGATATGTCGATCCCTCTTCACTCACATGAAGAGTCAAACAAATAAATCACCGACTTTCGCAAAATGTCGCGTCTCTCACGCACAAACATCCTAGGGTCCGCCGAAAAGCCTAGGGTTTCCTAAGTCCCAAATGACCTATCCCTAAGCTCTGATACCACCTAATCTGTCACGCCCCGGGTGTAAACCAGAACCCGGGCCCGTCTACAGATCCGCCGTGCACACGGTATTTCCCGTGTACACGAAGCGCCAAGCCTGCTCAGATAAAAGAGATAACAACAAAAAAAAGCAATAAAAACAGAGCTGAACTAAAACTAATACATCTCAGACTGAAGCTGGAAATAAAATACAATACATTTGTATAAATGATACATCTGTCTCTCCCAGCTCACCAAAATAAATACAACCTGCTGGCAAAAGCCAGTCCCAAATGAAAGAGTACAACCGTCTGAGGAAAACCTGGGTACACCAACAGTCCAGCTAACACGCTCATCCTGCCTCGAGATCTATCTACTCAGCCGTCCTCTCCTCCTCGCGACCCGCCGCTGAAAGCCTAGCAGCACCCGCAGAAGACACTGCAAAACAAGGAAGAAGCAAAAGAGGAAAGAAGAATGGGGGTGAGAACTACTAGTAAACCAGTAGCCTCCCCTAGTGGGTAAATCCTCAAACTCTGACACACCCACTAGGTCTACCAGAGGCTAAAGAATAAAGAAGAGTGGTAAGAAATGAAACCGCTACCAAAAGGGAAATCTACCACTACAATGCCTCTACCTGCCCAGCTAAAGATAGCTAAATGTATGCATCAGAAAATCGAAGCCTGCCACATCGGGTATGCCAGCCTACGCATAACACCGGTGTGGGATAGGAGTCTCAATGTCTGCCAAATCGGGTATGCCAGCCTACGCATAGCACCGATAAGGGGTAGGGTTCTCAATGTCTGCCAAATCGGGTATGCCAGCCTACGCATAACACCGATAAGGGGTAGGGTTCTCAATGTCTGCCAAATCGGGTATGCCAGCCTACGCATAACACCGATATGGGACAGGAGTCCCAGGGTCTCAAGTCTGCAAATTGCGCACTCAGCTCTAAAAGGAAAAGTACCGTCTCCCGAAGGAAGCCCAAAACCCTCTCCCCGAAACCCAAGTATCTGACTACACTAACCCAGCCCCTGCTCTGACCCGAGCATAATATCCCCTATGTTTAAGTGACTGAAGAAAAAGAATGCAACATGGTTTCTCCTAAGTCAATTCCAGCATGATAGTGTAGCAGAAAAGAAGGTGGCCTATCTAGGTGACCATTCAAGCATGCAAAAGTCATTAACTTGTTGAACCATTTTAAGTACCCTAACCACATACCTCAGCCTTTCATTTAATCAATCAACAAGACAGGGATTTAGCATAAATTCCAAGTAATTCTACTACATGTTTAAAGCATGGACTCACCATTAATTAACTTGTAGTTTTCTAACAATGCGATTATCAACAAAGAAACCAGGACTTCATACAAGCATGCTAGGTCCATTCCACAGATTTACTAACAGCAAAATCAAGAGCATTCTAATAGGCCTAGTGATAAATCCCAAATGAGAGGTTTACAAAAACACCCACACGAGTAAAGCATCACCGGGCAATAACCGCGCCGGTGTAACAAAAGCATCATCGGGCAATAACCGCGCCGGTGATAAAAGCAGGATTGGATCACAACTATAAAGCCCCAGTGGAACACAACCTTCCACTAAAAGAAAACTGATTCCCAATCAGATGCAAGAGTAACCATCCGGTCAATCGCCCAATATCCGCGATTGCCGCAACACCCCACAATCCACGACCAGGTCTAACAACCGACCTCCGGTCAACCGCCCAATCCCGCGGTCGCCGGAATAACCCACAATCACAAACATGTCCCACATCCGACATCTGGCCAACCGCCTACTATCCGCGGTTGCCACAAAACCCTCTAGTCCATAATCATGCCCTATCACCGATGTCCTATAACCGACATCCGGTCGACCGCCCAATATCCGCGGTCGCCGCCAAAACCCATGATCCATAATCCAGGCCCCGGCTACACTATCCCAAACCCCTGCTCAAACCCGAGCAAACCCACCTGACTAACGAAAAGGAGAAAGAAACAAACAAGGTTTCTCCTAAGTCAAGTTCCAGCATGAAAGTGTAGCGATAAAGATGGCCTACCTAGATGTCCAAACAAGCATGCAAGTGTTCTCAAGAAAATAAAGAAAAAGGCGACCAAGTGGTTCCACATGTGTAACAATTAATAGAGCCGCATAGATATAAACCATCATGCTAAAACATTATCCAACCACACATGTCTATGATCCAAATTCCATAATAAAGCATCACTATCCACCTATGCATGTCATAAAATCCTCAACTAGTACCAACCACTGTCAGATAATCATAAAGCCCGTGATATACATTCCAATCCACATGCAAGGTTAACCGCTAACATTCCATCCATACCAACATGTATAAATCCCAACCACTATCAGATATCCACAATAGTATATGACTTAAGCATGCATGTCCAAAAAGAGAGATCACTCTAATATCCTAGTGAGCATGTCAAAATAGAGGTAAGCAACAACCACCCACCTCGATCGCTAATTCCAAGTCCAAGAAGTGCTCTCGCCCAAACCAATCAGCCGCCGCGATCGCTGTACAAAATTACCCCAACCATACACACAAATAAGCACACAAGTACCCATACATGCTGTCCAGAATTCAGTCCCAAAGATGCCCTGTTTTTACCTGCGAGAAGTGCCCAGAAAATTCCAAGAAAATACTCTCACGATCCTCGCGACGAACCCGTCGAAACGAGTACCTGCACGCTCAATTCCGAGCTTCCTACACTGAGAAACAATTCCGACAAGGGAACCACCCCGAATTAAACTACTCTCAAAAACTGTAGCAATAACTACTGTTCACAGATATTCCTCACCTTCGAGAAATATTCAGAAAATTCCAAGAAAATTTGGGCATATTCCTCGTGATGTGTAGATGCAAATCGCCTCTTGAATCGCCCCAATCCGATGCCTGTGCGCGAAGATATCGCCAAAATACCACACCGCTGTCCCAAAACTCCGCCCAGAAAATGAGGTCACAAGATGATCCGAAAAACCCATGAAAAGCTCGGAATGGGAAAAATCAGTAAACATGGGAAACATAGCCCTACCTGTCGTGAAGCCAACGGCGCAAGAATCACAGAAAAAGGTGCTCGGGGTAAGCCGGGGAGTCCTCGCACCAAAACGCGACGAAGAAGACCACCAACGAACGAGCGTCGCGCCGCGCCGTAAAAATGGTAACCTCGGGATGCGTGCCGCTGAAAAATCTGGAACTCTGCAGATTGATCCGCCACAGGGAGATGAAGAAAACTCGTGAAGGTGGCACTGTGAAAATCCGCGCGGAGAAGAAGTTCTCCTCGGTTGAACTCGGCCTTTAAATACATTGCTGGAAACAAATCTGAAAATTCCCAATGTGTCCCCGTTCCGGGCGCTCCCGATTTCGGGCGGCTACAGTGTTGGGCCCGGCCCAACACTGTGCGCGCCCGAAATCCTCCCGGGCCTCCACGTCGCCCCCTCAACAGGCTACAGCGGAACCCCCCGCTCACGCCCCGCCGCGTGGCCCACGCGGAGCTCGACACGTGGCGGCCCACGCGCGGGAACCCCGCGTCAACGCGCCCACGTGCGCCTGCGCCCGCGCCTGCGCCGCCCCTGCCCGCACTGTTCCGAGGGCACCCGGTGCACCTCCGTGGACCCAGCCTGCATGAGCCCGCCAACCAGAAGACGCCACGTGTCCCGCCGGTCCACCGTGCGCCCCGCACTTCTCCGTAGACCAAGTCCACTGCACCGACCAATCCAGTAATGCCACGTGTCCAACCCCCCGGTCCACCGTGCGCCCCGCACTCTCCGTAGACCCCGCCCCGCGGACCGGCCCACTCCCGAGCCGCCACGCGTCCGCCCCCGGTGCACGCCTGCCGCGTGGACCCGGGCGGCCCGCGCCACCGTCCGCCGCGCTGCCTGCGGCTGCTCCGCCGCTGCCGCCGCCCGCCGGGAACACTGTTCCGGCATGAACAGTACCCGAAGCTCAAAAATAACAAGTGGGTAGTCCGTTTTGACCGTTTTCGCGCGCTGAATCCGAATTTGACGTCCATTTTGCCAAATTCCAACTCTAAAATTTGCCGAAGGCATCCGAAAAGGTATTCCTTGGTCCAAACTTCGCGCTGAGTCCATTTTTAATATCCGCATCGCGCAAAACCACTTCTAACAATCCAACGGAGTCCATTGATCACCCACGTGATCCAATAAGCCGAAGTCCGCCACAATTGCCCAATTGGTGCACAAACACCTCCAACACACAGTACAGGCTCCCCAGATGTCACCAATGACTCTACCACAGCTCTGCAGAGATCCAGGTCATCACAGTTTCGTCCAGATGGTGCGGATCTGTTGGCGAGCCCGGGTGGCCGTTTTCCACCCCGGGGCGTGGACAGGTGTGGTGGGCCACGTGGCGCAAGGCGACTGGGCAGTTCGGCTGTCCGCTGTTGCGGGGGCGACGTGGAGGCCCGTGGAGCTTTCGGGCGCGCACAGTGTGGGGCCTGGGCCCAACACTGTAGCCGCCCGAAAATGGGAGCGCCCCGGAAAAAAAGGACATGTTGGGTATTTTTTGGATGTTTCTTCCAGCTATAACAAAGGCGAGTTCAACTGAAGAGACTTTTCTCTGCGCGGATTTTCCCAGTGCAACCTCACAAGAAATCCTCCTCTCCCTGTGGCGATTCCATCTGCAGATTCTAGGATTTTTTTGGCGGCACGCATCTCGAGGTTACCATTTTTACGGCGCGGCGCGACGCTCGTTCGTTTGTGATCTTCTTCGTCGCATTTCGGTACGAGGACTCCCCCGGCTTACTCCGACCTCCGAATGAGGCGATTCTTCCGCCGTTGGACTCACGACAGGTAGGGCTTTGATCTTCGTGTTTTGAGCTCCTCCTCATTTCGAGTTTATCTGGAGTTTCCCGAGCTTCCATTTGACCCTTTTTCTTGGGCGGAGTTTTGGACAGCGGTTCGTATTTCGGCCATATCTTCGCGCAGGGTACGGATTGGTGATTCAAAAGGCATTTTGCATCTACACATTACGAGGAATATTCCCAATTTTCTTGGAATTTTCTGAATTTTGCCCCGAAGGTGAATATTCCCTGTTTACAGAATCTTGTGGTTCAGTTTTTGAGAGTAGTTTATTTCGGGGTGGTTCCCTTGTCGGATTTGTTTTCAGTGTAGGAAACTCGGATTTGAGCGTCCAGGTAGTCGTTTCGACGGGTTCGTCGCGAGGATCGTGACAGTTTTTTCTTGGAATTTTCTGGGCACTTCTCGCAGATAAAAACATGGAGAAACTGTGGACTATTGTGTTTGGGCAGATTTGTGTGAGCATTGTATGTTAATTATGTATGTTCTGTTTGCAAATTTTGTACAGCGATCGCGGCGGCTTATCGGTTTGGGCGAGAGCACTTTTTGGACTTGGAATTACCGATCGAGGTGGGTGGTTGTTGTGTCCCTCTATTTGACATGCACTTCACTAGGGAATATTAGGTGATCCCTTATTGACATGCCATGCTAAGTGATATAATTGTAGCCCCTTCCTATGAAAATCCTATTGTGGATATATGATAGTGGTTGGGACTTATACATGTTGGTATGGATGCGAATGTTAGCGTTAACCTTGCATGTGGATTGGATTAGTTATTTTGGACTATATGATTATCCTGTTAGGGGTTGGTACTATTTGAGGATTTTATGACATGCATAGGTGGATAGTGAGGATTTATCAGGATCATACGACATGTGTGGTTGGATAAAGTTTTACATGATGGTTAATCTATGCGGAGTTATTAATTGTTACACATGTGGACCACTATTGGTCACCTTTTCTTTATCCTTGAGAACACTTGCATGCTTGTTTGAAATCTAGATAGGGCCATCTTTTATGCTACACTTTCATGCTGGAACTTGACTTAGGGAGAAACCCTGTTTGCTTTCTTTCTCCTTTTCGTTAGTCAGGTGGGGTTTGCTCGGGTTTGAGCAGGGGTTTGCGGATAGTGTAGCCGGGGCATGGATTATGGATCATGGGTTTTGGCCGCGACCGCGGATATTAGGCGGTGACCGGATGCGGTTATAGGACATCGGTGATAGGGCATGATATGGACTAGAGGGTTTTGTGGCAACCGCGGAGTAGGCGGTTGACAGATGTCGGATGTGGGACATGTTTGTGATTGTGGGTATTCCGGCGACC